>CM022299.1:609253500-609853500 GCA_011799875.1 Thinopyrum elongatum | reverse complement strand
GCTTGAAACTTCAGTTTTGTGATGGTGAGTTATGTGTGGTTTCAGGGTTACCGATGCCACAAGGCTTGCCTAACAAAGGTTCCCTGAAAAGGAATGGTTTGACAAAAAAGCTGGTTCTTTCTTCCTTTTACTGTTTTGATCCTCTTTTTTATGCTAAAAGGAATGCTAATGCCTATGTTTTACTATTTGCAACATAAACATGTGTAGGTTTTAGAACAAATTTCAGGATAAACATTTTCACCATTTGTATTCCTGGTTTGAACATATGCCAGAATCATATCTACTCTTCAAAATCTTTGTATGTATATGCAGCCGTTTTGGAATGGGCTATGATTCTATTTTAGTATTTTAGTTTACACATTTCTCCTAAGAATCTTGATATCCACTATATTAGTATAGTATAGATTTGTAATTTTTCCTTAGGAATCTATATATCCAGTCAAGCTTGAACAGGCTATTTTTTTTTCCTTGGTCATGGCGATGGCACTCTAACGAGGACATGGCAGCAGGTCAAGAGTTCATGTTCTTTCTATACATTTTTGCAGGCTTTGCTCTCCATGTTCAGAACACTTTCCCACTCCCCATCGATGACGATCTTCCTGTATGCACATTTTCATCTGTGCTCCCTATTTTCCTTGCTCCACTAAGAATGAAGCCATTAACTGTTGACTGTAATTGCAGGGGCAGCTCTTTTAGCACCACACAAGTTATTCCGAAAGGTCATTAAGCTTATTGTAATGTCAACTTCTGTAAAGGTGCTTGTCCTATTTACGATATGTTCCCTTTGACAAATCAACAGAAGTGTACAAATTCAGTTGAATGGATTCGCAAGGTATTTTCATTTGCAATGCCACAAGGCATCAGAAAGCACAAGTAGCGAGAACAATTAGTTCAGTTTTCATATCATAGTTCTACTAATCCTAAATTGTGTTAAATTAATCTGCTAGAGTATGGTGATAACAGACGGGCACTATTTTTTTTAAATTGTTTATTTGTTCCAATTATATAGGGCCCTCTGCAAGGATATTGATTTCATCAGGTGTAGATGTTTAGTTGGACAGATATTGTTCGTCAGTTTCTTAGTGCGTGCCTAGGTGTTTCCCCCTTTTAGATTGCTTCATTTCTATAGGATTTCTTGAAATATAATAACTTGCTTCAACAATTGTAGAATGATCATGGTTTCTTTCATACGATTAACAATTTCATGGCTATCTTGGGTAAGAAACAGACATCCTTCCCTGGCAGCGCCCCGACCTGCCGGATCTTCCTCCTCGTCGGCCTAGGTATCGGTCTGCTGGATTAGATGGAGAGAAGTGGTGGATCCGATGGTCGCCGGAATCCCTCATCGCCTGAGGAAGGCGTGCGACCGGCAAAGAAACAGGCTGGAGCAGGATGGGGTGGTGGTTCAAGTTTGGCGGCCTTCGCGTGTTGTGGTTGGCGGCGCTCCACTTCCTTTCGCCCCTGCCCTGGTGAGTCGTCCTTTGATCTAAAATATTTAATCCCCACACTGATTTGTTTTTTGTTATACAGTAGGGTGGTCTGCAGATTATCCTAGCATCAATGGCTTCTTGGTAATCTGCGATTGGTCACAAAGAATGAGGTACATGGAGGTATGGTGCTGTCACTGCTCGGCTGCCCCATGCTTCCTTACCAAACTTAATTTGAGAACACTGACTTGTTTTGTAGGAATTATCTTTCTTTGCCTAGGACTTGTGATTTATGGGTGATGTCAATTCCATCTTTTTAGGTGCTTGTCAGGTATAGGTGGAAAGCTTGACATGGAGGAGGCACAAAGGTTTGCTGATTATGTTTCTCGGTTGGTCCTTGAGAGGATGACCAGAGCAAACTTCAGCAGGTTTCAATTGTACATCCTCTGTCCCTTGTGTTTGTCTCCCTAGCAAACCTCGAGCATTAATTGTACATTTTGGTAAATGTACTTAGTTGCTTAGTTTACTGGCAGTTACGAAATAGTCAGAGCACATATATGCTTGGTTTTACTTAAGTTAGCAGCTGCCATCCTGTAATTACTAAGAACTGATTTGTGGAAATTAGACGTGAAGAAAGTGTGCCTCCCTGTTTTCTGGAGAGAACTACTTCTGGTTACATACTATGGCCAAATTAAGTAGGCTTATTTAATAAGCTTTTTCATTATTATATTCTTATAGAAACTGAACTGTTATTTTGTTAATATATCATAGTCATTCTTAAAGACCCTGTTGCTGGTTGCCAAACATGTGCAATAATTGCTTGCTGAAGCACATGTCCTAATTTATCATGGGTTTCGTTGGCGCTTTCATATCCAACATGACTAATCAAGGTTATTACGAAAAACTTGCAGGCTTAGTCAACCAAGGGAGTGCAGTTGCAACGCTGGAAAACTTGCAAGGCATAGAAGGAAGATCCATAAGCTATGTAGTTCAATAAGTAAATCGATTTCACACTGGTGAGAACTCCAAAACTTTACTTTCCCCTTGACACAACTTCGATTTTGCTTCTCCTATTTATCTCATGTTGTGCTTTTTTTGATTTCCTTTTACGCTCTATATCCAAATTCAGTAGCGTACCAAATTGGAATAACATTCCTTCACTCGTGGTCGTACCGTAATGTTTGCCTTTCCCAGTCAGCAAGAACCATCTAGCACTAAGCTTGTTCTTACATTTGGTGGCACTGCTTCAGTGGATATCATGATATAACACCGTCAGTTTCAACCATGGACATGTCATCAGGGTAACCGACTGCTAGGTCCCAGTGTTTTCGATATACTGGTTCATTTCCGTTGACGAAGGGACTGATAGCTAACCCATGCTATTCTCTGAACATCATATGTGCAAATAAATTTATGTGGCAAGCCAGCATCTTTTTGTGACAGGAAAAACAGATGCCCATAATCTTTACTTCTTGCTATAAAATAAACAATTTTATGCAATAAATTAAATAGTCAGCATAGAAAGTTGGCTGGGAACTCCTAAAATTAGTTTGCAGTGAGAATGATTATGGGGATAGGATAAAAGAAGGAAAACATGAACCCAACCTACATAAGAAATCAACATTTTCAGTTATCTTGTGACTATTGCTAAAATAGTTCAGCTAATTCCAGTTCCAAATATAACTGTAACTCATAGTTGAGCTAAAGTTGTACCCACCAAGTCTGGTGATATGCTTTATATTGTGAGACGGACAGAGTATTTGTTTGCCTTTGAAAACTACTTGATGATACGGGGTCCTATAAACAGACGTATAAATGTATTTATACTTCTATGGTGACAGCAGTCTGAAGGAAGAAATCTGAGCCATGAATATGTTCTACATGCATTACCATAGCCGCGGATAAATTATGCACAAATGGTCACGCTCAAGAACTCTTCAGTTTTAGTACTTAATGTCGCACCATGAGAGATAAGTAGGCGAAGACAACCACTGAGTCCTGCCTTGACCTAGAGCAAGCAAATGCAACTATTTCTTTTAGCAAGATATAGACACCGAGTACAACTACGACTGATATTTCATATATTGTTCTGAAAGTAATTTTTCCTACGGGTTCTTAGTTATGAACACAATACCTTGTGAAAAGCCAGCATGTCTGCGAAAGGTGAAGCAATTTCTTGTGTTTAGCCTGCTCAGATATGCATTTAACATTGTCGAACTTACTATCATGTATCGAATGTCTAGCGTTGAAATCATAGATCCATCGTGCACAACTTGAATTGTGTCTTTTGTATTATTACCATATGGCAGTACCTTTGTTGTGCCTCTAATTAGATTGCAAATCCCGAGGCTTTTTGTCGATCTTGCGTTACTATCAAATAAAATAATGTGGCTTTGTGGGTTAAGACTGATACTGATACTTCACTTTAGTTGCTAAAATATGTACTTCAATGTTTTACTACTTGTGCGAGGGTGAACATGTAAACTGTGATGGTTTCTAAAGTAGCTTATGTAGCTCTCCATTATGAAATTTTCCATCGTTCTAATTTATAAAGAAATATTTGCTCGTGTTTATTTATTTTGTTTGATGCAACTCTCATCTAGAAACTAGAATATGAAACTGTTATTATCTATCAGGTGAGGAACTCATGTGCTTGTAACAGGGGAAAATAATTGCAAGTGTAGTTTCAGAAAATGAATGTGTCTAATATATCTTTTTTGTTCGCATTTGTTTCAGGAAGTCACAACTAGGAGTGGTGGGTGGACATATAACCGCCTGTTAGCCTTTTATGTTTTTCTGAATGAAGTGTGAGCTAGCGTTAGATTCTTTTGGTGGTACATAATTGATATGTACAGTTACCACACGATCATGATCACCAATGTTTACAACAGTCTGATTAGAACCCATCTGATTGACGCTGAAGCATGTAATGGGCTATCTGCAGTATATCTCATTTTTTTAATGTGGCATGTCCTGTATGTATATGCTAAAATCAAGGTTTTTGTCAATCCCTACGTTGTCTGAGTTTCTAATTTTTTTGCTTGCTCCGTCCTTAAAAAATTGTGGTTGTTAGCGATACCAAACTTTGTTATCTTCACAAAAGTGCAATTCCATAGTAAGGCTGGAAACATGATATTGTTTTATGGTAGGTGTACATTTTGACTATGGCAGTGACCTCTTTTATTTGTCAATGTATCGATCATATGCATAACGATTCGTGCCATGCACCTAAAACTTAAATGATAGAAGTATTAAAGAAACGCAAACTGTTTCAAAACATTGTGGGTTTGAATTTGGACCTTGTGACATTTGACTATGTTACTCGAATAAGATAACAAACCATGCATGCTCAAGTATATATTTTCAAAGATGAATTATCCTTCATTTTTCATCTTATAAAGTGTTTGAATTAATATCCTACTAAAACATACTTCTACTAACAGAGTCAAATACTAAAACCAACTTTTATTAACAAAGTCAAATATTTCAAAACACTTCGGGTTTGACATGGTCTATGAGCTTGCTCAAACTTAAAGTTACGAAAAAAATGCAAATATTTTCAAAGCGCGCATGGTTTCAAATGGTCTCTGCGCCATTTGGCGCACCGGGTCATCTAGTCAGAAGAAACAACAGACAAGAGAGGTTAGAGGCGTAAAGATGAGCTCCGGCGAGCCGGTGAAGCTACTGGGCTCGTTCGGGAGCCCGTTCACGCACCGGGCCGAGGCGGCGCTCCGGCTGAAGGGGGTCCCATACGAGTTCGTCGAGGAGGACCTCGGCAACAAGAGCGCCCTGCTGCTCGCCACAAACCCCGTCCACAAGAAGGTGCCGCTGCTCCTCCACGGCAGTCGCGCCGTCGCCGAGTCGCTCGTCATCGTCGAGTACGTTGACGAGGCCTTCCCCGGGCCGCCGCTCCTCCCTGCCGCCCCGCTCGCCGGCGCCGGGGCCCGGTTCGCAGTTCACTGCCGACAGGCTCTCGTGGACGCTGTTCAAGGCGCTGTGGCGGAGGAGGGCGAGGCGCGGCGCGGGTTCGCGGAGGAGACGAGGGCGAACCTGAAAGCTGTTGGAGGCGCGGCTGCAGGGGGGGCAGTTCTTCGGAGGCGACAGGGTCGGGTACCTCGACGTCGCCGCCCGGTGCTGGAGGAGCTCGCCAGATTTGGTGCCGGTGCGGAGGGCTCGCTGATGGGCGAGGAGGAGTTCCCCGCCCTGTGCCTGTGGCGCAGGGAGTACACCGCCAACGAGGCCGTGCGGGCGTGCCTACCGAGCCGGGAGCAGCTCGTGGCCTACTACACCGCCAAGAAGGACGGCTTCGTCGGCAGAGGCAGTGTACTTGGGGATAAGCACAGTATCTGAAACAGACACCTACGGAGTAATCCAACATTCAGATCATCTCCCAAAATATTGTTTCTTTTTCAGATTTTTTACGAAGTTTGAAACATAGTTTTCGCTTTAATTTTCTCGTACCTCACCTAACAAGGTGTAAGAGCATCTTCAGCCGCGCCTCAACAGCCCCCCAAGGCCCTTTTTTAGCGCCGGCGCTAAAAAAAGGCCCAGTCGCGTCCTCAGAAGCCCAATTTTCACTGGTTAGGCCCGATTTTGGTGCCAGCGAACCCAGGCCGAACCCGGCGCGCGGGGGGGGCGTCTTGGGGCGCCAGGGGAAGCGTTTTTGGCGCGAAAGCCCGGTGGGACCACCGAGTCAGCGACCCCTGCGCATCGTCGTCCTCATCGCCTCTGTTCCAGCGGGAATCAATGCGAAGGCTGCCGCGCCGGTCATCCTCCATTGATGCCTCACGGGCGGCGCAGTGAAGGCCCCGCGACACGTACGCACGGCGGCCGCCCTCTCACCGCCCAAGCCTGGCTATAAAAGCTGCCCATCCCTCGCCGGTGAGCACACACTCCGTCGCCACAGAACTCTCTTCCCCTCTCACCGCCGACGCCCCTCTCGACCTCTCCCTCTCCCTCCCGCCGGTGAGCATGGCCGAGCGTTACCCAGGCGACGGGGCGGCGGCCAACGGCTTCGGCCGTCGTCACCTGCACAAGGACGAGGCGCGGCTCTTCTACGAGGCCGACTACCCGGCACCACCGGACATGCGGGTGCCGGGCACGTGGAAGCTGAGCGCCGGCGGAGTCCCGGTGCCACCACCGCCGACCGGCGCTGCCCGACGCAGTGAGATAGCGCGCATCCGGTCCTCGCTGCCGGAGCAGGCGCGGAACGAGCTGAGGTACGCCCCCGACAGCAACACGCTGTGGACGGCGTACTTCGAACGCCGCCATGCCGACCAGCTCGCCTCCACGAACAGCGTCGAGCCCCGCGGCCGGCACAACTCCGAGGGACGACGCCGATGGTAGGGCGTCCCCGGCCGCACCGTCGAAGCCGTCCTCGAGCACATCGAGGCCGGCAACACGCCGCGCTTGGAGTACCCGGCGCCCCCACATTCTCGCGCCGTCGCGGCAGCTCTTGGACACCGCAGCGAATTGAGACGGCGACCTCCTCGTCGTCGGGCTATTGCTCCCTGTCCTCCGATCGCCGTCGCTCCGCCCCGTCAAGCCGGAGCCACAGGAGACGCCGCTCGGGCGCCGCACCCACGATGGCGCCCTCGTCATCAATGAGGGCGGCCGCCCCTCTCCTTCTTCTTCCCGCCTCGTCAGGCCAAAGACCGAGCCAGGGTTGCTCCCCGTGAAGAAGGAGCACGCGGACATGGCCGCCGATGACGAGACCGCCCTCAAATGGGCGAGGGCGGACTACGTCCGCGAGCAGATGGAGCGCCAGCGCCGCGCCTTCGAGGAGATCGCCGCTCGGCGCCGCGGACGCGAGGATGGCGGTGTCGTCGTCCTCGACAGCAACGACGAGGAGGCACCCGGGCCGTCCAACCCCCCACGCGTCGGCGACGCTGGTCAGGGGTGTAGCAGGGACGGCGGCGGCGGCAAGTAGGACGGCGGCGACGATGACGGCGATGACAACGATGGCGGCGACTACACCCAGTTCTACAGGCTCCTCGGCATGTAGAAGGCCGGCGGCAGCGGCGGCGCAGTAGTGCTAGGCGTAGTTGTCGTTTTTAGCTGGTTTTTAATTGATGTTTTAAGTTTTTGTACAAACATCTATGAAATCGCCTAGTTTGGACGAATTTGTGTCGTGTTTCGCCGAATTTCTGTTTCAAAAATCGGCGTCTGGGGGCGACCTGGGGGCGGCGGCTGGAAAACCTACCGCCCCCAGGGCGATTTTATCGCCGGTTCGCACCCAGGCGGCGCTATTTCAAGCCTCTGGGGGCCGAATGGCTGGAGACGCTCTTTGCTCTATATATAATATAAGATGTATTTACTATGATGTATGAATTTCTGTAAATAACCAGAGTTTCCCCAATGATGATGTGAGATCAAACGGTGCATATAGTTTTCGACCAACATGGTGTTTTCTCGGTGCTTTCATAATATATGGAATACATGATACAGGCCTTAGGGCATATCTAACGTGGACCCTCAAACCATCCGCAACCGTCAAGACCGCGGAAGCCATCCAACATCGTTCTGTATCGGTCGCGGCGTGGTCCGGACCGATTTCTCCTACAAACCAGACACAAACACGCGCGCGCGCCGGGGGGGGGGGGGGGGGTGGTGGCTTTGCGAGAGTCCAGACCAATCCCACGCCCGCTTCTGACTGCCCTGGCCCGTCCCTCCCGCGTGTTCCTGTATGGTAACGCAGCAGAAAACAAAAATTTCCGACCTACGCACCAGCCCAGGACCACTATGGAGACTGCATACAAGGTTTGATCATTTTCGTTACCGACTCGTAGCGCAGCGGAAGTAGAGTCGATGACGATCGGCGATGCAGATCCCCGCAGCTAGGATTTACAACCTCCCAACCGCGAGGATGTATACCCTCGTCTTCCCTTCGGACAGCCCTCTGGGAGGTGGTCGAACAGTCCCGCGGACGATGTCGCGGACAGCCCTTCGGGAGGACCTTCGAAACTTGAACGGTCACTCGGACAGCCCTTCGGGAGGACTCACAGAACTCGGACCGTCACTTGGACAGCCCTTCGGGAGGCACTCTCGAACAGCCCCTCGGGCACTAAGATCGAAACTACGACCTCTCTACAGAGTTGCACACATACGGTGTCATCTATCCGGCAGGGCTTCGCCGTCCAGAACTAGTTCCCACCGGAACCCAGAGCCTTTCGGCTCTACGAAACTATTTCGCGGGGAGGGAGAGAGAAGCCAGATCATTGCAATGGCACATGTATGTGAGAAGGAGTGAGTCTTTAGGCAGCCCCCTCCACCCCTATTTATAGGCCAAGCCCAAGGGTGGCTTCTCCAAGAAGCCGAGGGGAAAAATACCAAAGGACCCTCAAGGTGGCTTCTTGGAGAAGCCACCCAAAAAGCACTTTCACTATTCATGACGACATTTTTCAGCGTCCGTTCGAACTGAAAATATTTATGTGGGCTTAGAACATTTCCAGTACCCACTAAAATAATTTTCAACGCGTTCTGGAACAATTCCAGATTAGTGATTTTCATCTGCGAAAAGCATCTGAAGTGGTTCCGGCAGCTCCGGAACATTTCCGTTTTTTCTTCCAGAAAATTCCCAAAAGTTTCCAGAATGATTCTAGCACCCTCCAAGAATTATCGGGCATGTGCCGAAACCAATTTGACTTTATGGTATCCTCTGAAACAACTTTTCAGTTTCACCGGAACTCATTCGGTGACCTCTCTCTGCGGAACTTTTCCGCTGTCCGAAACTTTTTCGGTGTCCGAAACTTTTTCGGTGTCCGAAACTTTTTCGGTGTCCGAAACTTTTTCGGTGATTTTCTCTCAGACTCCCTGTCTAGTATTCAGCAGATAGATGACCCTTAAGCGTGTGACCCTATAGGTTCAGTGAAGTATAGACATGACACGGAACCCCTTCCGATCAATGATCAACATCGGAGCCGTGGACACCCATATTGACCCCTATACCCACACGAATGAATATTCGAGTGAACCTCCAGTTGTCGTGTGCTATTCCTATTGCTTCGCGATATGTTACAAATACCCGAGGTGAGACATGTTGGCATTCCCGTGGATCAACAACTTGTCCACTATGCTAGTTACCTCGTTACCGGTATTGTTCTCTTTTCTCGTTACCGTGTTCTGGCATCCCCGTGATCAAATCACAAAGTGTCTGGCCAGACGATGATGGATACCGTAACACCGAGAGGGCCCAGAGATATCTCTCCATCGTCGGAGGAGCAAATCCCAATCTTGAGCTATCAAGTTACTTGACATACTTTCCCATGAACCCGTAAGCCGCCGTAATAGCCATCCATTTACAGATGACGTTTAACAAACCCCAAAGTTCATGAATCAAGCATGAAGAAACTCGATACTCTCATGGTCTAAGGAATTATGCAAACGTTAACCATCTCTGTGTTATTAACCATAAACTTATGACGAAAGAATCTCATAGCATAACATCAATTTGGGTCGATTCAACACAAATGTTCTGCTAACATTGTGCCCTCAAAATTGCCGGCATAGTCATGCCCATGATCAGGAAAACAGGATCATCATGCAATACTTGAGCCAGTCATAGAGGCTTGACTAGGAATACATTTTACCGTTTATTATTCCACACGTGCATATGAGTCTTCCTCCAAGCCTCGTTTTATTTGTAGACTCGAGAACCATAGCAGTTATAGCATGGAACATAAACCTAATTATGAACAGGGAGATAATTAATAACATTTATTATTGCCTCTAGGGCATATCTCCTACAGACTCCCACTTGCACTAGAGTCAATATCTAGTCAATGCTATGCACTTTACACCTATGACACATTGGTGTAAATATGCTTCGCTTTTGGTATAGCCTGATGTCCAACGGATCTGTCGACTTCAGCTCCGTGTGTATCTTTGCATATCCTCGCGTCTTCACGCTTTCACAAAATTCATATTTTGTGTGGACTTGGTTTTGTATGTATGTGAATCACAGGTTGAACCTGGATTCCTCAGACTGAGTTATGGAGCAGCTACCTGCAGTAGTGTCCCATTGACAAAAGCCATCTTGGAACCATACTAAGTTCGTGAATGAACTATATGATTCAACATCTTCTTTGTCGCTTCTAAAGCGTCAACATACTTACCCTTTGTTATAGAATTTGCCACAGTAACTAGTTTGAACAATTCCAACTAACTGTGCCACCATATCGTGTATAACACAAAAACCCTCAAATTAAATCGAAGATCGCATGGAGAAAAGATGAAGACTGTATCGATGTAACCTTTTACAACGAACTCTTCATGATCTCCGTTTGCGAGAAAACTTGTCATTAGTACCACTGTTGCACTCAATGACCCTTTTTCACTGTTGTCCTATGATCAGTACTTTTGATCACTTTGGTATCTATACTCGCAACACCTTGGGAGTATCGGACATATCTGGTTGTTTTACATACCATGGAATACATGATTAATCCAAACACAAGAGTGTGTGGAATCTCCATCATGTATTTTGCTCATCAATGTTTTGGGACACCGAGTCTTGCAAAAACTCTTTCCATGTGACTTCGGCAAGAATCACTCCTTGGCCTTTTAATGCTAAAAGATTTTAGCATCTTGTCAATATGTATTCATTGCTTAGCCCCATTAGGTAAATCTATCTCCATAGATTATCATGCCTAATATCAAGGCTATTTAGCCCAAGCACTTTATCGAAAAAACTATTTTCAAATGAAGTCCTAATTCATGTCAAGAAATTTATTTCCAATTACCAATGTGTCAAGCACACAAGGTTTTTAGAAATATTATTATGCTCCCACTTACTTTCTTGAATTACAAGCATCTTCGTTACCCATTGATGAAGTCAAAACCCTTTTTGACCATTTCATCAAAACACGAAGATTCCAACTCCATTTTGCTCTCTTCTGTCCATCGCAGGAACTCTGAAGTTTGCATACCTACTAGCATCCTCTGGATCGACAAATTACTTTGGACTGTATCACATACAAGTCCTAGGTTTTATTTCCATCAGATGAAAATCCTTTTGTCATCCATGTTTCATATCTCATGATTGAAATATGTATTAATTGCTAGTTCAACCTGAACCGACTTTAAGCATCGCTACGGTGAGACAATCTCATCGTAGTCAACTCCTTGAACTTGTTATTGCAACAAGTCGAGATTTATGGATAAAACATTTTTATCCGTTTCAGTTTTAAGTTCCATAAATATTTGTTAGACTCTAAGTCTTCCGAAAGGTGTATCAAGGTTTTAATCTTGAATCACTTATATGGAAATTAACTCGGGTTGTATTGGCATTTAGCCAATTCCGGAGTCAGGGCCCATCAATGCTTCCTTGTGTATCGTAGGTATACTGTTGTCTAACAACAATATCTCGTTTGCGCACCTGAGAGGTTTGCACGAGCCTTGCCTACGTGGTTCAGCTGCAAGTTTGACCGAAGTCCATACATTTTATTGTAGAGACTTCCGTATCAGTCGCAGTAGGAAACTCCGGAATCACTTCCAAGGTTCCTTTTCTTTGATCTGATGACGAAGATACTGTTTATCTCGTCGAGTTGCATTATTCTCCCACTCACCTTTTTGAAAGAACCATTTTCTTCAAAAAGCATACCGTTCTTTGTGGCAAACCTATTTGCCTCGGCATAGTGAGGGAGGAATACCCAACATTTTGGGATAACCTACAAAGTAGCACTTGTCTGATTTGGAATAGGTTTGTAACCTTTTACACAAGCCCCATATTCCAAATGTTTAAGAAAAGATATAACAAGGTTGGGCGTACCATACCATGGCGTCATTTCAACAGACCTGATGGAGCTCTTTTCAGTGTAAAAACCACAGTCTCTAACGCATCACCTTTTAAAAGGGATAATGGCAAATTTATTTATGTCATCTTTGATCGTACCATGTCATAAATGGTTCGATTACATCTTCACGGACTTTCCACTTGCAGTGGTGTTCCGAGAGGTGCAAGTTATGAAACCCCTTTCACAACTCATCAGACATTCGCTAAACTTGTAACTCAAATATTCTTTTCTGCAATCGAATTGTAGAAACATAATCTTCTTGTTACAATAAATTCTACTTCATATTTGAAAACCTTTTGAATGAATTCAAAAAATTCAGACTTACGTCTCATCAAGTAAATATCCATATATCTACTTGAGTCATTTCTGAAGATAGATAAATCCACTACTTGCAAAAACATTTATCGGACTACATACATCAAAATGTATGATCACCAATAAATTCTTTGCTCGTTCCTTATGGCCTGTGAACGGTATTTCAGTCACTTCACTTTTTGAAGGAAAGTTGCAAGTGTCAGATGATTCAAAAATCAAACGACTTCAAAATCCATCATAATGGAATCTTTCATGCGGGTTTCTCCAATGTGACCAAATGCAGTGCCACACTTGTGTGGTATTCTTTTAGTCTTGCGACATTTAGCGTCAGTGTTATGGATGTATCATTTTACCATCAATATTCATAACATACATCCCATCTTGGATGGAAGTATGGCCCTTCATGTTATTCATAATACTGAACAACAATTGTTCTTTTATGAACAACTCTTTTGCAACAAACATTGTGCAATGGGCTAGAGTGTGTAAAACTCTAAAATGAATTATGAAAGTAAATCCAGAGGTAATATATTATTATCATTATTCATAACATGCATCTCATTCTCAATGAAAGTATGGCCCTTATGTTATTCATAACATCGAACATAAAAAGTTCTCTTATGAACAACCTTCTTGCAAGATTACTTTATGCAAAGGCTAGAGTTTGTAAAACTCTAAATGAATTATGAAAATAAATACAGACGGTAATACACCGATGGAAGGTATAGTAACATTTACTATGTTCCCTGTGTATACCTAAACCTCATTCCTGGCTAGTCTTTCAGGCCATAGTAGTTCTTACATCGAGTTGCAACAGAATGCAATCGAGTGGGTATCTTTGTGAATAACTCACAATAACAAAGAATCAGCGATTAACAATTTAATCATGATTCCCAAGAACTATATCTTTGACCAGCCTTCTATACATCAAAAAACTTGTATGACATTCATACATGAGCTGGATATTCCAGTCTTCTTTCTTTTGCCTTTATACTTCTAACAGTTTAACTTTCAGTGTTTCTCCTACTCTCAGAAGAAGCACTCAACTTAAGAGTGGCGTTAGCCCCGGACTTCCTAGGTGTGTTATCACACTAACACCCTTCGGACACTTCCTTTCTCTTTAAGTTGTTGTTTTATTCACCTTTCATCATATGACAGGCGTTCTTCTGGATCCCTCTTTTATCAGTCTAATGCATAGTAAACTCCTTTACTAATAGTTTGCAAACAAACATTGCTTTGGATATCTCATATCTTTTAGCCTTTGTCTGTCTCTGAAAATGATTTTCAGATTCCATGAATATCACATAACTATCCAAACTTTCAAAGTTCGGGTCTCATGGAAGCAAATGTATTGCACTTGACTGAAACGGAATTCTAGCTTTTGGATCGAAGGACGAGAGTCACATGATCCATAGCATAAGAGAGAGAATACTGAAAGTATGCGATAGGACAAAGTCCTTCTTGGCACTCTTGAGGACAATCCTCACATTACGTTACCAACCGTAAAGTATTAACCAGATATTTAACAGCTATTCAATTTTAACAGGGAAGGTGGAAACGCGAGCCATTATTCTACAACTATTAAGCAAATCACACTTAGACAATGTCCACAATTAATTGCACTGAGAATTAAACAAGTTAATTCAACAGTGCGCTCCCACTCAAATCAATATCTCTCATAATTGATTGTGAGTGATACAAGACCCGCATTTCCATTCAACGCCATTGAACGAGATGAACATTGATGGCGCAAACTTCAATCGGTAGGCAAACTTGCCGATCACATCTCTATGTGACTCTTGTTCATCTTTCGATGGGCGTGTTCCGAGCTCAGGGAGATCCTTCCAGAACGTCAAGACAACCAAGTGATCTTGCTGCGAGGTCTCAACTCACCCGCCTCACACATCCCTAATCGTTCGTACCCAGGGAGATCCTGTGATACCCCGAAAAGTTAGGTGCCGTGACGGTGCTACACTTGGGAGAACACTAACTACTTTATATTTTTGTGAGAGATCACCCTAATAAAAAGCGACTACCGCGCAATCAAGAAGGGTGCATCATAAGGGATAAACATCTCAAGCAATTCATAAAAGCATGATATGGTATAGCCCTTTCTGACGGAGAAGTCTTGTATTTCTTCGTCTTCGGCATTCGCGTCGGTGTTCTCCTTCGTGAAGATTGCCACCACCTTGTTGATGCACCAGATAATATTGCTATCTCTATAGCTAATAAAATAATGCATTACAACAAGGTTGACACACAGGTCATTAAAGTGCAATCATATGGCTCCAGCCATCATGCCGAATCATGACACGCAGGTCATGTTAATAAATTTACATTATATAGTCATCTCATACATAATCAAATTATTATGAGCACTGCTATACCACATCACATGCACATGCAAACCCTCCTGCAAAACCAAGTTAGACGCCTCTAATTGGTTCAAGCAAAAACTTGTTTTACGTGGCTTCTAAGGTTTCGAAACAAACCAAAGCTACCAACGTCCATCATCAAGTATGATAATTCAAGTCGCTAGATTAACAATGCGGGGTGTATGAAGCACGAGATAATAAAATCTTGAACCCCATACTAAACTTCGTCATACGCATGACCCCCGTGCAGATCATATCTGCATTGCCTTTTTTTCTGCGAAATTTCATCTTTCTTTTTAACTACGGTGGAATTCAATGAACTGTTAGCACTTCGTTGATCAATCAGGATCGCGGATTGCCAGAACATTGAAACTCCACCATGCTGTTATCAAGATCAGAAATATGCAAATTCCAGGGAAGCAACAAGAACATGGGGTAACAGATTTCATCTGCTACCCGCACAAATAATTTTCAGTAATAGAACTCATCTACTACCTAATTATATTGTGCAACACCCATACATCACTATGTATTCTAGATCGCAACCTGCATCTACGCATAGCACGGCTCTTGATGCCACTGTATGGTAACGCAGCAGAAAACAAAAATTTCCGACCTACGCACCAGCCCAGGACCACTATGGAGACTGCATACAAGGTTTGATCATTTTCGTTACCGACTCGTAGCGCAGCGGAAGTAGAGTCGATGACGATCGGCGATGCAGATCCCCGCAGCTAGGATTTACAACCTCCCAACCGCGAGGATGTATACCCTCGACTTCCCTTCGGACAGCCCTCTGGGAGGTGGTCGAACAGTCCCGCGGACGATGTCGCGGACAGCCCTTCGGGAGGACCTTCGAAACTTGAACGGTCACTCGGACAGCCCTTCGGGAGGACTCACAGAACTCGGACCGTCACTTGGACAGCCCTTCGGGAGGCACTCTCGAACAGCCCCTCGGGCACTAAGATCGAAACTACGACCTCTCTACAGAGTTGCACACATACGGTGTCATCTATCCGGCAGGGCTTCGCCGTCCAGAACTAGTTCCCACCGGAACCCAGACAGCCTTTCGGCTCTACGAAACTATTTCGCGGGGAGGGAGAGAGAAGCCAGATCATTGCAATGGCACATGTATGTGAGAAGGAGTGAGTCTTTAGGCAGCCCCCTCCACCCCTATTAATAGGCCAAGCCCAAGGGTGGCTTCTCCAAGAAGCCAAGGGGAAAAATACCAAAGGACCCTCAAGGTGGCTTCTTGGAGAAGCCACCCAAAAAGCACTTTCACTATTCATGACGACATTTTTCAGCGTCCGTTCGAACTGAAAATATTTATGTGGGCTTAGAACATTTCCAGTACCCACTAAAATAATTTTCAACGCGTTCTGGAACAATTCCAGATTAGTGATTTTCATCTGCGAAAAGCATCTGAAGTGGTTCCGGCAGCTCCGGAACATTTCCGTTTTTTCTTCCAGAAAATTCCCAAAAGTTTCCAGAATGATTCTGGCACCCTCCAAGAATTATCGGGCATGTGCCGAAACCAATTTGACTTTATGGTATCCTCTGAAACAACTTTTCAGTTTCACCGGAACTCATTCGGTGACCTCTCTCTGCGGAACTTTTCCGCTGTCCGAAACTTTTTCGGTGTCCGAAACTTTTTCGGTGATTTTCTCTCAGACTCCCTGTCTAGTATTCAGCAGATAGATGACCCTTAAGCGTGTGACCCTATAGGTTCGGTGAAGTATAGACATGACACGGAACCCCTTCCGATCAATGATCAACATCGGAGCCGTGGACACCCATATTGACCCCTATACCCACACGAATGAATATTCGAGTGAACCTCCAGTTGTCGTGTGCTATTCCTATTGCTTCGCGATATGTTACAAATACCCGAGGTGAGACATGTTGGCATTCCCGTGGATCAACAACTTGTCCACTATGCTAGTTACCTCGTTACCGGTATTGTTCTCTTTTCTCGTTACCGTGTTCTGGCATCCCCGTGATCAAATCACAAAGTGTCTGGCCAGACGATGATGGATACCGTAACACTGAGAGGGCCCAGAGATATCTCTCCATCGTCGGAGGAGCAAATCCCAATCTTGAGCTATCAAGTTACTTGACATAATTTCCCATGAACCCGTAAGCCGCCGTAATAGCCATCCATTTACGGATGACGTTTAACAAACCCCAAAGTTGATGAATCAAGCATGAAGAAACTCGATACTCTCATGGTCTAAGGAATTATGCAAACATTAACCATCTCTGTGTTATTAACCATAAACTTATGACGAAAGAATCTCATAGCATAACATCAATTTGGGTCGATTCAACACAAATGTTCTGTTAACATTGTGCCCTCAAAATTGCCGGCATAGTCATGCCCATGATCAGGAAAACAGGATCATCATGCAATACTTGAGCCAGTCATAGAGGCTTCACAATGTCCTGGCCGCAGTTATATAAACCGCGCTCCTGGTGCCGTCCAGATCGCATCCTCCTCCTCCTAGTCCCCTCTCCCAGCCCATCTCCATCCCACATCTTCGTCGATGGGCAAGCCCGGGGCGTCGGCGCCAGCAGGTAGTTCCGGGGCGGGATCTGACGGATCGTCGCCACGCTGCCCTCAAACTCTTGGGTCGTCGTCCTCATCGGCAGTTGGCTCCTCGAAGAAGGCGGAGATCGTCATCTCCTTCAGTGACGAGGAGGACAAGCAGCTGCCGCTGCAGTTCGTGCCGGCGGTGCCGAGCCAGGTCTACGCCGCCACCAACGCGGAATCTGAGGAGCAGATGTAGTTGATGCTCCATCGCTCCGTCATCCACCACTACTAGGGAAAACCTCCATAGGTAGAAGTTTAACAGTAGCGCGGGTAAAAGTCATGCGCTACTGCTACTTAACAGTAGCGCGGGGTAAAGAAAAACACAATAGGTAAGCAAGTAGCAGTAGCGTGGGTGTGCCAAATGGCGCTGCTACTAAGTGGTACCCACACTGCCCACCAGGCTAAAATAACGCTACTGCTAAGCCAATAGCAGTAGCGTGTGTAATGTGCCCACCGCTGCAGCTATGGTTGCACTGTGCCACCACATGGGCCCCACTTAGCAGTAGCGTGGGCAGCATGGTCCGCCCTACTGCTATGGCACTTAGAAGTAGCACCGGTCCTCGACCCGTGCGGCTATTAAGTCTACCTTATCTCTCCCACGCCCGTCCACTTTTTCACCCCCCCCCCCCACTCACTCCCTCTTCCTCTTCCTCCTCCTGCCGCCATCGCCGCCGCATCGCCGCCGCCGTCCTCCCTCCTCCTTCCTCGGTAAGCCGCAACCCTCCTCTCTCCTCCAGCATACTTCCTCTCCCTCCTTCGGGCGCCATCCTCCCTCCTCCTGCTGTCTCCTTTCCCCTCCCTCCTCCCCTCTCATCCGGCCGCCCTCCTCCTCTCTCTCCTCCCTCCCATCCTCTTCCCTCCTGCCTCCCTCCTCTCTCTCCTCCATCCCTCCCTCCTCCCTCCTGCCTCCCTCCATCCCTCTTCCCTCTGTTCTTTTAGAATGTAGTTTTTTTTAATGTTTTTCAAATACAATAGAATGTAGAATGTAATTTTTTTAGTAAATGTAGGGGTTATAAGATATTTAGTATTGTAGACTATTTGAATAGAATAGAAAATTTTCTGTAATGTAGATTATTTGAATAGTTTAGATTTTTTTTAGTAATGTAGGGGCAAAAGAACCAAATACCTTTAGATATTTAGTTATGCTTGCTGAACAAATGAAATGTTAGGGTTATAAGATATACTCCAATGTTTTTGTCAAAATTGAGCCACCAAAATGCAATGAGCATACCAACTTTCAAGTTTTCTATATAAATGCTCATGTGTGAATGCTCATGTGACGCAGGGTAGATCACCGACGAGCCGGTCGACGACGCCCAAAAGATCACAGACGACACCCGCATCCTCGATAGCCATCGTCTATAGTGAGTAAACATGGTCTATGTTTGGCCAAGTTGCCTATGCTTGCTGCGAACATCTCCGAGTGTCATTTCGTTCCAGCAAATTTCAGGCGCTCGATATGTCCAATTTTAGCAAAGGTCATGCTGGATTTTTTCATGAATTTCAGCATGACTTGTGCTAGAATATGTAGGAAATACCGAGTGCTTTGGATTTGCCGGCAAGAGAATTAAACGATATTTTAGGTTGACTTTAAGTCTGTCGGGGCTCCATACATGACGGTCAAAAAACCCAGTGAGGGAGTGTCCACCATATATGAGAGAAGAAGATTCCCGACTGTGGTTGTGGGGGTTGCTTCCTCTTCCTTCTACTCGTGATATACCATGGTAATCCACGAGAGAAGGAGGGGACGTGACCATCACCAACGGTCGAAAATAACTGTGAGAGAGTGTCCACCATATACTGTCAAAATATAAGAGAGGAAGAATCCCGACTGTTGTCGTGGGGGTCACTTCTCCTTCGTTCCCGTGTGCTAGACATTTTGGTGTAATGCACCCGGGGACGAAGGGAGGAGCCACCACCACCGACGGTCGAATATGTCAGAGAGGGAGTGCCCATCATATACACCACAAAAGATGAGAGTTTTCAAGAAAAGATTCTACAAACCGATAGTCAACCCCTGATGAATAATAATGATCTAATTTAGGTTTTATAGTACGTATATTGAATTTTAGAAGTTCAATCTTTGAATTATGAAAATAGGAAATGTCTGACGATGATAGGATCCCTGAGTGCGACTACTGCGGCGACGACCAGGGTCTGTGCGACATGCCTCAGCTGGAAGATGGTCGACGCTTCACTATTAAGCTCGACGAGGCCTTCGATGTTTGTACGGTATGCAACGACGACAAGTATTTTTTCGTAATTAAGCATGACTTCTGATTCTTCAACGTGTAATTTCCGCTTTTTACAATTCAACTAGTGCATCACCTGCCATGCGAGACGTTATGTCTTGGAGAAGATGGATTTCGAAGATCATGGGAATATGGAGACAAAGAAAGTTCACCTCCGGACCCAACATGGTTACGCTTTCGCCGTAAAGCTATACAACGCGGTGACCTACTCCCATTTTAGTTGCTCGAATTGGGCCGCACTATGCAAGGTGTATGATTTTCAGGAAGGTATGCATGTTACCTTCGATCTTGGCGATCCTGAAGATGACATCGACAAAGATAATATTGACATTTGGGTCGAAGTTGATACGCTTCCACTTCTACCTCTATGTGAGTTTCTCAAACATATTTATTAAGTAAATTATATTGTTTATTTCAAAATAGTTGACAGCTTATTTCCATTGACAACTTATTTCCATTCTTCAAGAAAGATACGGAAAGTAGTAGAGAAACCTACTACACTTATGGGTCTGAGCTAACTTGCGAGGAGATAAATCATTTTGTTTTATGGTTAAAGATGTTGAGACTTTTAAGACGAGTCGTCATATTCCTTCAAGTTATGATCAATACGTGCCACTAGTCCTCGTGTTGAACTACGGTAACATCCATCGAGATATCATGGTAAGATTTTTCCTATCATGTCACCAGTGCATCTTTTGCATACATTCTTCTGAAGCTAAACTATACATTTTGCTAAGCATGTTATTATAATGTTCTTCAAGAGAAACTTCCGGCGGATTATGTACCTCGTCTTATGGAAATGAAAGGTGACATGAACATTATTAGCTTACGGCCAAGTTAGCCTACACTTCACCACAGTGCGTACACGATTCGTCAAAGAGATGACGTCCTCACAATCAAAGACTGGAGAAAAGTTCTGAATGATCGCAGGAAACTACTTGGGGGCAACATCAAGCGCAACCCACAAATGGGAGACAGGTTCATCTGTATTCTCCATAATGGAGATTCAGGGTTTTATGCAATTTTACCTTCGAGAGAGTAGCAGGTCTTAGGTTGTTATCTGCTACATTGTGCTAGAATGATGAGCTAGTTCTTATATGACTATGACGATGAGTTGTTATCATGATGATGATGAGTTATGTACTACATTGTGCTAGAATGATGAGCTAGTTCCTACATCCCATTGTTACATTGGAGTCTCAAATGGAGCCTTCTCAGGCCACTTGGATTCTTGGCCGTTGGATTATGTGTCCAAACGAATCCCCACCGTTAGATCTTCAGACGAAATGATCTCGGCCGTTGGATCTTCATTGATGTGACAACCAAATGGAGCCTTCTCAGGGCACTTGGATTCTCGGCCGTTGGATTAGGTGTCCAAACGAATCCCCACCGTTAGATCTTCAGACGAAATGATCCCGGCCGTTGGATCTTCATTGATGTGACAACCAATGAATAGTGCTCCTGGTTTCTTACTTCGTGGCATTTTTTCTATCTCACTGACATGTGGGTCACGTGGTCTGTGGTCCGCGCCTGTCAGTGACCGCGGGGGTGGGCGCGCCCGGTGCGGGTTCATATGGACGCGGGTGGTCATGCCACCGCCTGCAAATTCATGTGGCCGCCGAGGGCAGTTTCATCATTTCATATTATTGCCCTCGCATGGCACTTCGTGGGTGGCTGGTCCATGCGTAAAAGCGAGAGAGCGATTGGATCGGAGGGAACCCTAGCCGATGCCATCGCTCCTCTGCCCTCCCTCTCTCTGGCCCGAGCCATCACCTCTCTGCGCCTCCCCACGGGATCCTGCCGCCGACGCTCCTCACCCCTGGGGCTTCGTCCCCGTCCCTCCTCCTCCGCCGACCCAGCGCCGCGCGGCCCTTCGCTGGGCGCCTCCCGCTGGCCCGCGTCGCCGTGCAGCCCGCCGCCGCGCAGTCCCCCGCCGCCTCCCAGGGCACCGCCACCTTCGAGCAGGTGCGTGTGCGCCGCAATGCCTCCCCCCCTCTGTTCCATTCGGTGATTGACCGTGTTTTCCTTTCAATCCCCTGTCCTGTGGCCGCGGTGACGCCAGGTGCTGGAGCAGCTGTTCGGCGTGGCCGACTTCTCGGAGGACGAGGCGGAGGCGACGCTGCAGCTGCTGCTCAACGAGAAGAACGAGGCGCGGATTGCCGCCTTCCTTGTGCTCCTCCGGGCCAAGGGCGAGACCTACGAAGAGGTGTGTGATTTTTCTGAACTGACGCGCTGCCAGTGCCAGAAAATGGAGCGAAATTTCTGCAGCCACTGATTTGGGTTTTGTTGAGCCGTTCTTGAGATCGTCGGGCTAGCCAAGGCGATGATGAGCAACTGCGTCCGTGTCGAGGGGCTGCACGATGCTGCAGACATTGTTGGCACTGGCGGCTACGGCGTGGACACCATCAACATCTCCACCGGCTCCGCCATCCTCGCCGGCGCCAAGGTCGCAAAGGTATTTTGATTTTCCATCCCCACCTTTTGTATCGGATTGCACACGCGCATGTACTGTACTGTACCAATGACTTCTCCCGTGCATTTCTGTAGCAAGGGAGCAGGGCGAGCTCATTGGACTGCGGCAGCACCGATGTGCTTGAGGCGTTGGGTGTCTAACATCGAGTTGGGACCCGAGGTACTGCCTGATTGGCCTTATGATTGCTCTTTTTCCTCTGTACTGTACCTGCTTTTCTTGTGCCTGATTTCTTAATAGCCTCTACAGTATGTGTGCATCGATTTCTAATACCAGCGAATGCAAATCATACCTCAAGGAGTGCCTCCTACTACTGGAGATAGGTTGTGACTTGTCGGATGAAACAGCCGTTGGTATCAAACATCACTTGATGTATTCCTTCAGAAGTAATCAGACTATCAGAGGCACCTTTTGGCTGCTTTGACTTTTCTATATGTTTTTTAGGGAACTTTTCTATGTGTTAGTACTGCAAAGTAGCACGAGCATTTTACCAACCACCATGATTTAGGCAAACATACACCCCCTTTTCATCTAAATCAATGCGCTGTGCGATGGCTTTGAGATGGATGCATAGATCTAGGCCTTTGACTCTCATCTTTATTTTGGTATTCTTATTGGTAAAGAAGGAACACACTCCCAGTTGAATGTTGGTTTCCACCAATCAAACAATGTAAATAAGCATTGAAAGTTACTCACACAATTGGTCCAACTGAGCAAAAACTGAGGTTGCATGATGCTACATACTTTTCTTAACCAATCAAAATACGCAATGACACCCACTTTTGTGTCACATAAACTACATACTACGGAGTTGATTGTTGGTCACAACCTTTTTTGCAATATTTATTCCAGATCTGGTGGCTTTGTGCATTATATAGCTGCATAGTCGACCAACATGTCGCTTATTTGCTTATTCTTTCAGTCATGCATGGAAAGTTATCTGTCCTTGAACTTCTAACCCTCACATCTTATATTTCAGTCATGTTTGTGCATCTTAAGAAAACCTGGTGTGTTTATATTTGTTATTCCCTTTTCTGTTGCCAGGGTGTTAAACGGTGTGTCAACGAGGTGGGTGTTGGATTCATGATGTCTGCAAATTACCATCCGGCAATGAAAATTGTCATACCTGTGAGGAAGAAGCTGAAGATAAAGTCAGTTTTCAATATCCTTGGTCCTCTTTTGAATTCAGCAAGGGTACCATACGCTGTTATTGGTGTTTACCATGAGATCATAGTAAGTATCTTGTATTCATCTTTTGTCTTGTTGTAGTAACTATCTCTACCAAACGGGAATCTTTTATAAAACACCAACGAGAATTATTACTCTTTTTCCTAGCTTAAGATATTGATTGAGATGGCGTTTCATCCCGTTCTTCTAATTTTACACCCTTATGTTCGTGGCAAAAATTACATTATTGGTTCTTATCTTACTAAGACTAAGACTCGGCGGTACTTTATATTGCTCATACATTTGATTTGATTTTACGCAGGCCGAAATAGTAATGATGCTCCATCCAGATCTCAAAGTCTCATCTCTGAACATTAGTAATGTTCAGCAGTCCATGGAAGATTGCCTATGCTGCTTCCATGCGACATTATATGTCTAGACCTTTTTGCTTCTGCAGCTCTAGACATGAACTTCCTGACATGGTAATAAAATCCTGGTGTAAAGCCCTCCCATATTTATTAAATTTGCTTGCTTTGCCATGTTACTTCCTCGAAATTTTAAATAGGATATTCTTGAGATGTAGTTTTAGGAGATAGTTTGGTTTCAGTTAACATGCAACATATTTTGTGCATTACGTACGCTAAGTTGGGCTATTGAAGTAATGTTCTTTATCTATTCCTTTGCCTTGTAAGGGAGATCCTCTATTGGAAGATAATCGTTTTCTTAATATGATGTTGATATAGCCATGATGGCTCCTGTGTAGTTGTTCGGTTTTCTTGGATTTTTTTTCTTTTGGCTAACAAATAAGTAGACTGTGTGTGGGATTTGTTAGTCAGTTTCGCAGACATTAGTTTCCTACTAGCTTCTTAGCAACAGTTTAGCTTTGTTTGCTGTTATATATGCTTGGGAGCTACAAAATCCATCATCTCCTGCAAATTGTTTCTATGCGATGCTAATTCCTTTATCACTCAATTCTTGGGGGTACTCAGCTTTTATTTCAGACCTAGATTCAGTCAGTCATCCATTGCCAGTTTAGTTGTGTGAAGCACCTATATTGTTTGTCAACATCTCATTTACATACAGAATAGACCTGATGGAAACTATCCATGTGCCTGCATATGCTTCTATAATTGGTCTTGTGAATAAAACACTGCCGCACCAACACCTGAGTAATTGTATTGGTTTCTGCTCAAGTACCCTAATGCAATCTTGTCTTTGATTGTAAACTCAGGTTCGGTATTTTTCGTTGCACAGTTCAGTGAAAGAAAAGAAAACCAGTGTCAAAGTAGAATGCACATCCAGAAGCCTACCACTGAAGAATATTACACTACATGTTTTTGGGTGATTAATTAACATGGGTTTCTGTACAATTTCTGATTTAAATCTGAAGGTGTTTAGTCTTGCTGACTTGTGCCCTTTTGTGATAACAGAAAAATTTTCAATGGTCCAAAGGATCAGTTCAGGGGATTCGAGGCAGGTCTGGCAGACGCTCTGTGTCTCAAGTAAGCATTTCGAGCATTTCTTCACTTGTGCACCTTGCAGTAACAACATATAGATTATACTCAAGTTGTTTCTTTTCGTTATCAATGGTTCAACACATGCGTTATCAATGGTTCAAGTTGATTATACTCATGTTTGATTTGATATTGGTCTCCTTGCCTTTTACTGGATTTCATGGAAGGGCTGAAATATTGTAAACTATCTCGGCAGCCCAAGTAAAGAAAGGATCAGAAAGTTAGCTCACCAGCAAGTCAATTTTGTATTCCACTACAACAAACGAGCACCTCAGGAGCTTGCCCTTGGATGAGAGGACTAGGACTAGGAGAGATGAGTTTGCAGGTGTAATATCACATCAGCTTTAAGGTAAACTATACATTCCACTCAGACCAAGTGCTTCTCGGATTTATTTAAGAAGTATTTAATCTGGATTTGAGGAGGTGCAATCCATTGATGATCTAAACTCACACCAAGTGCTTCTCAAAGCCAATGTATATATTTCAGTCCTTCGTCAGCCAAATAACTCGCGTAGGCTGTTAATATGAAGTCAAATTACACAGTAATTTTCAGATTTTTCTTCTTCTAGGAATTTGTTGAGTTCCCTGTACTTTTCTCTGCAGCTGTTCTCTGTGTCCTTTTCTGAATTTGGATGAGGTGCATTTTATTTCTTTGGCAAAATTGAGCTACCATGTGATAAATTTGAATGTCATGAACTCATAGTACTTTACGCATGGTCGTGGCTCATGGTGCCTTACACATGGACACCAGTTATAAATTAAATTGCAGAGGAGAGCTACTCATGTTATTCTAGATCTATGGTAAAGGCTGAAAACTCTTCCATGCTTGATAATGTGACTTAAGATTTACTTCTCTCTCTCTCTCTCATTTGCTTTCCCATGGTTATTGCATTCCACATAGCCGGGGGAGTTAAACATATCAGATAACAAGGTTATTGGGCTGGTATGTTCAAATTCAGTTTTCTCCTTTTCTTCCCTATTACAGAATCATTTGTTGATTCTTCTCTCCCCTTTTTTGTCATAAATCAGATGTAAGTATCACACTGTTTTATATGATACACATTTGGTTCGAGGAAAATAATTCTTATGTTGAGTTTACTTGTGAACCTCATGGTCCATTAAGATTGTCAACCAGCATTTTTGTGTGTGGTCATTGGTACAGTGCTTGGTTGATTTGACAAACAATGCTGGCTCCAATGCCTATGCTGCTTCTTTGCTTCAAAATATAGCATGTGTTTTTAGTTGCACTGATTTTGCATTATGAAAGTCCCTCGTGGGATTTTTTATCTTTAAAATATTACTTGGTTTCTCTGTGTCTTCTCTTCTGCCCCCGTCGGGATCACCACTCACAAGCTGATTATTGTATTGGCAGGTTCAGCGGGTCGCTTGCATTGACAGTTGATTGTGTGTAGGTGCGTGTTGCCTATCTGAGTCTATGGTCCAACATTTTGTATCTCTCACGGAAAGATATGCATGTGGTGTGGAAGGATGTGGTTCATGGGGTTTGACTGCCAAATCAAAGGTCCCAAGTGAACTTCTCTGCAATAGGCCGCCACCCACCGGGAAGCACCGCGGCCGCTGCTGCTCCATGCCGCTGCTCCTCAGGCGAGCTCGCGCATCGCCATTATCGGGAGGCGAGGACGCTGCTGCTCCTCCGCTCGGATGAGTGCGCCGTCGTGCCATCAAAGGAAAGAGCGCCAGGCGCCCACATCAAGCGCGAGGAGATTATGAGCTCGATGCAGCTCGTGTTGGGCTTGGACATTTCGACCGGGTGCCTGCCGACAGCCGCCTCCATGCTTCAGCTGTTGGGAAACATAGCATGCAATTTCAAAAAATTTCCTACGCTCACGCAAGATCTATCTAGGAGATGCATAGCAACGAGAGGGGGAGAGTGTGTCCACGTACCCTCGTAGACCGAAAGCGGAAGCGTTAGGTTAACGCGGTTGATGTAGTCGAACGTCTTCACGATCCAACCGATCCAAGCACCGAACGTACGGCACCTCCGTGTTCAGAACACGTTCAGCTCGATGGCGTCCCTCAAACTCTTGACCCAGCAGAGGGTCGAGGGAGAGTTTCGTCAGCACGACGGTGCGGCCACATTGTTGGTGATGTGATCCACGCAGGGCTTCGCCTAAGCACTACGACGCTATGACCGGAGGAGTAAACTGTGGAGGGGGGCACCGCACACGGCTAAGAGAAATCTTGGTATGTGTTTGAGGTGCCCCCCGCCCCCGTATATAAAGGAGGGAGGGAGGAGGTAGCCCGCCTAGTGGGGGCGCGCCAAGGGGGGGAGTCCTACTAGGACTCCCAGTCCTAGTAGGATTCCCCCTTCCTTTTCCGGAGTGGGAAAGGGGGAAAGGGAGAGAGAAGAGGAGAAGGAAAGGGGGGCGCGCCCCCTCCCCTAGTCCAATTCGGACTCCCCATGGGAGGGGGCGCAGCCACCCCTTGTGGGCTGCCTCCCCTCTTCCCTACGGCCCATGAGGCCCATTAACTCTTCCGGGGGGTTCCGGTAACCTCCCGGTACTCCGAAAAATACCCGAAACGATCCGGAACTATTCCGGTGTCCGAATATAACCTTCCAATATATCAATCTTTACCTCTCGACCATTTCGAGACTCCTCATTATGTCCGTGATCTCATCCGGGACTCCGAACAATCTTCGGTCACCAAAACACATAACTCATAATACAAATCGTCATCGAACGTTAAGCGTGCGGACCCTACGGGTTCGAGAACTATGTAGACATGACTGAGACACATCTCCGATCAATAACCAACAGCGGAACCTGGATGCTCATATTGGTTCGCACATATTCTACGAAGATCCTTATCGGTCAAACCGTAATGACAACATACGTTATTCCCTTTGTCATCGGTATGTTACTTGCCCGAGATTCGATCGTCGGTATCATCATACCTAGTTCAATCTCGTTACCGGCAAGTCTCTTTACTCGTTCCGTAATGCATCATCCCGTAACTAACTCATTAGTCACATTGCTTGCAAGGCTTATAGTGATGTGCATTACCGAGAGGGCCCAGAGATACCTCTCCGATACTCGGAGTGACAAACCCTAATCTTGATCTATGCCGACCCAACAAACACCATCGGAGACACCTGTAGAGCATCTTTATAATCACCCAGTTACGTTGTGACGTTTGATAGCACACAAGGTGTTCCTCCGGTATTCGGGAGTTGCATAATCTCATAGTCAGAGGAATATGTATAAGTCATGAAGTAAGCAATAGCAATAAAACTTAACGATCATTATGCTAAGCTAACGGATGTGTCTCGTCCATCACATCATTCTCTAATGATGTGATCCCATTCATCAAATGACAACACATGTCTATGGTCAGGAAACTTTAACCATCTTTTAATGAATGAGCTAGTCATGTAGAGGCATACTAGGGACACTCTGTTTTGTCTATTTATTCACACATGTACTAAGTTTCCGGTTAATACAATTCTAGCATGAATAATAAACATTTATCATGATATAAGGAAATATAAATAACAACTTTATTATTGCCTCTAAGGCATATTTCCTCCAGTCTCCCACTTGCACTAGAGTCAATAATCTAGATTACATAGTAATGATTCTAACACCCATGGAGTCTTGGTGCTGATCATGTTTTGCTCGTGGAAGAGGCTTAGTCAACGGATCTGCAATATTCAGATCCGTATGTATTTTGCAAATCTCTATGTCTCCCTCCTTGACTTGATCGTGGATGGAGTTGAAGCCTCTTTTGATGTGTTTGGTTTTTTTGTGAAATCTGGATTCCTTCGCTAAGGCAATTGCTCCAGTATTGTCACAAAAGATTTTCATTGGATCCGATGCACTAGGTATTACACCTAGATCGGATATGAACTCATTCATCCAGACTCCTTCATTTGCTGCTTCCGAAGCAGCTATGTACTCCGCTTCACACGTAGATCCCGCCACGACGCTCTGCTTGGAACTGCACCAACTAACAGCTCCACCATTCAATATAAATACGTATCCGGTTTGTGACTTAGAGTCATCCGGATCAGTGTCAAAGCTTCCATCGACGTAACCATTTACGACAAGCTCTTTGTCACCTCCATAAACGAGAAACATATCGTTAGTCCTTTTCAGGTATTTCAGGATATTCTTGACCGCTGTCCAGTGATCCACTCCTGGATTACTTTGGTACCTCCTTGCTAAACTTATAGCAAGGCACACATCAGGTCTGGTACACAGCATAGCATACATGATAGAACCTATGGCTGAGGCATAGGGAATGACTTTCATTTTCTCTCTATCTTCTACAGTGGTCGGGCATTGAGTCTTACTCAATTTCACACCTTGCAACACAGGCAAGAACCCTTTCTTTGACTGATCCATTTTGAACTTCTTCAAAACTTTAACAAGGTATGTGCTTTGTGAAAGTCCTATTAAGCGTCTTGATCTATCCCTATAGATCTTGATGCCCAATATATAAGCAGCTTCACCGAGGTCTTTCATTGAAAAATTCTTATTCAAGTATCCTTTTATGCTATCCAGAAATTCCGTATCATTTCCAATCAACAATATGTCATTCACATATAATATCAGAAATGCTACAGAGCTCCCACTCACTTTCTTGTAAATACATGCTTCTCCAAAAGTCTGTATAAAACCATATGCTTTGATCACACTATCAAAGCGTATATTCCAACTCCGAGAGGCTTGCACCAGTCCATAAATGGATCGCTGGAGCTTGCACACTTTGCTAGGACCCTTAGGATCGACAAAACCTTCTGGTTGCATCATATACAACTCTTCTTTGGGAAATCCATTAAGGAATGCAGTTTTGACATCCATTTGCCAGATTTTATAATCATAAAATGCAGCAATTGCTAACATGATTCGGACAGACTTAAGCATCGCTACGGGTGAGAAGGTCTCATCGTAGTCAACTCCTTGAACTTGTCGAAAACCGTTCGAAACAAGTCGAGCTTTGTAGACAGTAACATTACCGTCAGCGTCAGTCTTCTTCTTGAAGATCCATTTATTCTCAATGGCTTGCCGATCATCGGGCAAGTCAACCAAAGTCCACACTTTGTTCTCATACATGGATCCCATCTCAGATTTCATGGCCTAAAGCCATTTCGCGGAATCTGGGCTCATCATCGCTTCCTCATAGTTCGTAGGTTCGTCATGGTCTAGTAACATGACTTCCAGAACAGGATTACCGTACCACTCTGGTGCGGAACGTACTCTGGTTGACCTACGAGGTTCGGTAGTAACTTGATCCGAAGTTTCATGATCATCATCATTAACTTCCTCACTAATTGGTGTAGGCATCACTGGAACTGATTTCTGTGATGAATTACTTTCCAATTCGGGAGAAGGTACAATTACCTCATCAAGTTCTACTTTCCTCCCACTCACTTCTTTCAAGAGAAACTCCTTCTCTAGAAAGGATCCATTCTTAGCAACGAATATCTTGCCTTCGGATCTGTGATAGAAGGTGTACCCAACAATCTCCTTTGGGTATCCTATGAAGACGCATTTCTCCGATTTGGGTTCGAGCTTATCAGGTTGAAGCTTTTTCACATAAGCATCACAGCCCCAAACTTTAAGGAACGACAGCTTAGGTTTCTTGCCAAACCACAGTTCATATGGTGTCGTCTCAACGGATTTAGATGGTGCCCTATTTAACATGAATGCAGCTGTCTCTAATGCATAACCCCAAAACGATAGTGGTAAATCGGTAAGAGACATCATAGATCGCACCATATCTAATAAAGTACGGTTACGACGTTCGGACACACCATTACGCTGTGGTGTTCCAGGTGGCGTGAGTTATGAAACTATTCCACATTGTTTTAAATGAAGGCCAAACTCGTAACTCAAATATTCGCCTCCGCGATCAGATCATAGAAACTTTATTTTCTTGTTACGATGATTCTCCACTTCACTCTAAAATTCTTTGAACTTTTCAAACGTTTCAGACTTGTGTTTCATTAAGTAGATATACCTATATCTGCTCAAATCATCTGTGAAGGTCAGAAAATAATGATACCCGCCGCGAGCCTCAACACTCATCGGACCGCATACATCGGTATGTATTATTTCCAATAAGTCTGTAGCTCGCTCCATTGTTCCGGAGAACGGACTCTTAGTCATCTTGCCCATGAGGCATGGTTCGCAAGTATCAAATGATTCATAATCAAGTGATTCCAAAAGCCCATCAGCATGGAGTTTCTTCATGCGCTTTACACCAATATGACCTAAACGGCAGTGCCACAAATAAGTTGCACTATCATTATTAACTTTGCATATTTTGGCTTCAATATTATGAATATGTGTATCACCACGATCGAGATTCAACAAAAATAGACCACTCTTCAAGGGTGCATGACCATAAAAGAAATTACTCATATAAATAGAACAACCATTATTCTCTGATTTAAATGAATAACCGTCTCACATTAAACAAGATCCAGATATAATGTTCATGCTCAACGCTGGCACCAAATAACAATTATTCAGGTCTAAAACTAATCCCGAAGGTAGATGTAGAGGTAGCGTGCCGATGACGATCACATCGACCTTGGAACCATTCCCGACGAGCATCGTCGCCTCGTCCTTAGCCAATCTTCGTTTAATCTATAGCCCCTGTTTCGAGTTGCAAATATGAGCAACAGAACCGGTATCAAATACCCAGGCACTACTACGAGCATTAGTAAGGTACACATCAATAACATGTATATCAAATATACCTTTGTTCACTTTGCCATCCTTCTTATCCGCCAAATACTTGGGGCAGTTCCTCTTCTAGTGACCAGTCCCTTTGCAGTAGAAGCACTCAGTTTCAGGCTTAGGTCCAGACTTGGGCTTCTTCCCGGGAGTAGCAACTTGCTTGCTATTCTTCTTGAAGTTCCCCTTCTTCCCTTTGCCCTTTTTCTTGAAACTAGTGGTCTTGTTAACCATCAACACTTGATGCTCCTTCTTGATTTCTACCTCCGCAGCCTTTAGCATCGCGAAGAACTCGCAAATTGTCTTTTCCATCCCTTGCATATTATAGTTCATCACGAAGCCTTTATAGCTTGGTGGCAATGATTGAAGAACTCTGTCAATGACACTATCATCAGGAAGATTAACTCTCAGCTGAGTCAAGTGGTTATGGTACCCAGACATTCAGAGTATGTGTTCACTAACAGAACTGTTCTCCTCCATCTTGCAGCTATAGAACTTGTTGGAGACTTCATATCTCTCAACTTGGGCATTTGCTTGAAATATTAACTTCAATTCCTGGAACATCTGATATGCTCCATGATGTTCAAAACGTCTTTGAAGTCCCGATTCTAAGCCGTAAAGCATGGCACACTGAACTATCGAGTAGTCATCAAATCGAGCTTGCCAGACGTTCATATCATCATCATCTGCTCCTGCAGCAGGCCTTTCACCTAGCGGTGCATCAACGACATACTTCTTCTGTGCAGCAATGAGGATAATCCTCAAGTTATGGACCCAGTCCATGTAGTTGCTACCATCATCTTTCAACTTAGCTTTCTCTAGGAACGCATTAAAATTCAAGGGAACGGTAGCACGGGCCATTGATCTACAACATAGATATGCAAAAACTATCAGGACTAAGTTCATGATAAATTAATGTTCAATTAATCATATTACTTAAGAACTCCCACTTAGATAGACATCCCTCTAGTCATCTAAATGATCACGTGATCCATGTCAACTAAAACATGTCCGATCATCACATGAGATGGAGTAGTTTTCAATGGTGAACATCTCTATGTTGATCATATCTACTATATGATTCACGTTCGACCTTTCGGTCTCATCGTTCTGAGGCCATATCTGCATGTGCTAGGCTCGTCAAGTTTAACCCGAGTATTCTACACGTGCAAAACTGGCTTGCACCCGTTGTATGTGAACATAGAGCTTATCACACCCGATCATCACGTGGTGTCTCGGCACGACGAACTGTCGCAACGGTGCATACTGAGGGAGAACACTTATAACTTGAAATTTAGTGAGGGATCATCTTATAATGCTACCGCCATACTAAGCAAAATAAGATGCATAAAAGATAAACATCACATGCAATCAAAATATGTGACATGATATGGCCATCATCATCTTGTGCCTTTGATCTCCATCTCCAAAGCACCGTCATGATCTTCATCGTCGCCGGCTTGACACCTTGATCTCCATCGTAGCGTCGTTGTTGTCTTGCCAACTATTGCTTCTACGAATATCACTACCACATAGTGATAAAGTAAAGCAATTACATGGCGGTTGCATTTAATACAATAAAGCGACAACCATAAGGCTCCTGCCAGTTGTCGATAACTTTTACAAAATATGATCATCTCATACAATAACGTATATCACATCATGTCTTGACCATATCACATCACAGCATGCCTTGCAAAAATAAGTTAGACGTCCTCTACTTTGTTGTTGCAAGTTTTACGTGGCTGCTACGGGCTTCTAGCAAGAACCGTTCTTACCTACGCATCAAAACCACAACAATTTTTCGTCAAGTGTGCTGTTTTAACCTTCAACAAGGACCGGCCGTAGTCAAACTCGATTCAACTAAAGTTGGAGAAACAGACACCCGCCAGCCACCTGTGTGCAAAGCACGTCGGTAGAACCAGTCTCATGAACGCGGTCATGTAATGTCGGTCCGGGCCGCTTCATCCAACATTACCGCCGAATCAAAGTAAGACGTTGGTGATAAGTAGTATGACTATTATCGCCCACAACTCTTTGTGTTCTACTCGTGCGTATCATCTACGCATAGACCTGGCTCAGATGCCACTGTTGGGAAACGTAGCATGCAATTTCAAAAAAATTCCTACGCTCACGCAAGATCTATCTAGGAGATGCATAGCAACGAGAGGGGGAGAGTGTGTCCACATACCCTCGTAGACCGAAAGCGGAAGCGTTAGGTTAACGCGGTTGATGTAGTCGAACGTCTTCATGATCCAACCGATCCAAGCACCGAACGTACGGCACCTCCGTGTTTAGCACACGTTCAGCTCGATGACGTCCCTCGAACTCTTGATCCAGCAGAGGGTCGAGGGAGAGTTCCGTCAGCATGACGGCGTGCTGACGGAGTTGGTGATGTGATCCACATAGGGCTTCGCCTAAGCACTACGACGCTATGACCGGAGGAGTAAATTGTGGAGGGGGGCACCGCACACGGCTAAGAGAAATCTTGGTCTGTCTTTGGGGTGCCCCCCGCCCCCGTATATAAAGGAGGGGGGGAGGAGGTGGCCCGCCTAGTGGGGGCGCGCCAAGGGGGGGAGTCCTACTAGGACTCCCAGTCCTAGTAGGATTCCCCCTTCCTTTTCTGGAGTGGGAAAGGGGGAAAGGGAGAGAGAAGAGGAGAAGGAAAGGGGGGCGCGCCCCCTCCCCTAGTCCAATTCGGACTCCCCATGGGAGGGGGCGCAGCCACCCCTTGTGGGCTGCCTCCCCTCTTCCCTACGGCCCATGAGGCCCATTAACTCTTCCGGGGGGTTCCGGTAACCTCCCGGTACTCCGAAAAATACCCGAAACGATCCGGAACTATTCCGGTGTCCGAATATAACCTTCCAATATATCAATCTTTACCTCTCGACCATTTCGAGACTCCTCGTCATGTCCGTGATCTCATCCGGGACTCCGAACAATCTTCGGTCACCAAAACACATAACTCATAATACAAATCGTCATCGAACGTTAAGCGTGCGGACCCTACGGGTTCGAGAACTATGTAGACATGACTGAGACACATCTCCGATCAATAACCAATAGCGGAACCTGGATGCTCATATTGGTTCCCACATATTCTACGAAGATCCTTATCGGTCAAACCGTAATGACAACATACGTTATTCCCTTTGTCATCGGTATGTTACTTGCCCGAGATTCGATCGTCGGTATCATCATACCTAGTTCAATATCGTTACCGGCAAGTCTCTTTACTCGTTCCGTAATGCATCATCCCGTAACTAACTCATTAGTCACATTGCTTGCAAGGCTTATAGTGATGTGCATTACTGAGAGGGCCCAGAGATACCTCTCCGATACTCGGAGTGACAAATCCTAATCTCGATCTATGCCGACCCAACAAACACCTTCGGAGACACCTGTAGAGCATCTTTATAATCACCCAGTTACGTTGTGACGTTCGATAGCACACAAGGTGTTCCTCCGGTATTCGGGAGTTGCATAATCTCATAGTCAGAGGAATATGTATAAGTCATGAAGAAAGCAATAGCAATAAAACTTAACGATCATTATGCTAAGCTAACAGATGGGTCTCGTCTATCACATCATTCTCTAATGATGTGATCCCATTCATCAAATGACAACACATGTCTATGGTCAGGAAACTTTAACCATCTTTTAATGAATGAGCTAGTCAAGTAGAGGCATACTAGGGACACTCTGTTTTGTCTATTTATTCACACATGTACTAAGTTTCCGGTTAATACAATTCTAGCATGAATAATAAACATTTATCATGATATAAGGAAATATAAATAACAACTTTATTATTGCCTCTAAGGCATATTTCCTCCAGTCTCCCACTTGCACTAGAGTCAATAATCTAGATTACATAGTAATGATTCTAACACCCATGGAGTCTTGGTGCTGATCATGTTTTGCTCGTGGAAGAGGCTTCGTCAACAGATCTGCAATATTCAGATCCGTATGTATTTTGCAAATCTCTATGTCTCCCTCCTTGACTTGATCGTGGATGGAGTTGAAGCGTCTTTTGATGTGTTTGGTTTTTTTGTGAAATCTGGATTCCTTCGCTAAGGCAATTGCTCCAGTATTGTCAGAAAAGATTTTCATTGGATCCGATGCACTAGGTATTACACCTAGATCGGATATGAACTCATTCATCCAGACTCCTTCATTTGCTGCTTCCGAAGCAGCTATGTACTCCGCTTCACACGTAGATCCCGCCACGACGCTCTGCTTGGAACTGCACCAACTAACAGCTCCACCATTCAATATAAATACGTATCCGGTTTGTGACTTAGAGTCATCCGGATCAGTGTCAAAGCTTGCATCGACGTAACCATTTACGACAAGCTCTTTGTCACCTCCATAAACGAGAAACATATCCTTAGTCCTTTTCAGGTATTTCAGGATATTCTTGACCGCTGTCCAGTGATCCACTCCTGGATTACTTTGGTACCTCCTTGCTAAACTTATAGCAAGGCACACATCAGGTCTGGTACACAGCATAGCATACATGATAGAACCTATGGCTGAGGCATAGGGAATGACTTTCATTTTCTCTCTATTTTCTGCAGTGGTCGGGCATTGAGTCTTACTCAATTTCACACCTTGCAACACAGGCAAGAACCCTTTCTTTGACTGATCCATTTTGAACTTCTTCAAAACTTTAACAAGGTATGTGCTTTGTGAAAGTCCTATTAAGCGTCTTGATCTATCCCTATAGATCTTGATGCCCAATATATAAGCAGCTTCACCGAGGTCTTTCATTGAAAAATTCTTATTCAAGTATCCTTTTATGCTATCCAGAAATTCCGTATCATTTCTAATCAACAATATGTCATTCACATATAATATCAGAAATGCTACAGAGCTCCCACTCACTTTCTTGTAAATACATGCTTCTCCAAAAGTCTGTATAAAACCATATGCTTTGATCACACTATCAAAGCGCATATTCCAACTCCGAGAGGCTTGCACCAGTCCGTAAATGGATCGCTGGAGCTTGCACACTTTGTTAGCACCCTTAGGATCGACAAAACCTTCTGGTTGCATCATATACAACTCTTCTTTGGGAAATCCATTAAGGAATGCAGTTTTGACATCCATTTGCCAGATTTTATAATCATAAAATGCAGCAATTGCTAACATGATTCGGACAGACTTAAGCATCGCTACGGGTGAGAAGGTCTCATCGTAGTCAACTCCTTGAACTTGTCGAAAACCGTTCGAAACAAGACGAGCTTTGTAGATAGTAACATTACCGTCAGCGTCAGTCTTCTTCTTGAAGATCCATTTATTCTCAATGGCTTGCCGATCATCGGGCAAGTCAACCAAAGTCCACACTTTGTTCTCATACATGGATCCCATCTCAGATTTCATGTCCTAAAGCCATTTCGCGGAATCTGGGCTCATCATCGCTTCCTCATAGTTCGTAGGTTCATCATGGTCTAGTAACATGACTTCCAGAACAGGATTACCGTACCACTCTGGTGCGGAACGTACTCTGTTTGACCTACGAGGTTCGGTAGTAACTTGATCCGAAGTTTCATGATCATCATCATTAACTTCCTCACTAATTGGTGTAGGCATCACTGGAACTGATTTCTGTGATGAATCACTTTCCAATTCGGGAGAAGGTACAATTACCTCATCAAGTTCTACTTTCCTCCCACTCACTTCTTTCGAGAGAAACTCCTTCTCTAGAAAGGATCCATTCTTAGCAACGAATATCTTGCCTTCGGATCTGTGATAGAAGGTGTACCCAACAGTCTCCTTTGGGTATCCTATGAAGACGCATTTCTCCGATTTGGGTTCGAGCTTATCAGGTTGAAGCTTTTTCACATAAGCATCGCAGCCCCAAACTTTAAGGAACGACAGCTTAGGTTTCTTGCCAAACCATAGTTCATATGGTGTCGTCTCAACGGATTTAGATGGTGCCCTATTTAACGTGAATGCAGCTGTCTCTAATGCATAACCCCAAAATGATAGTGGTAAATCGGTAAGAGACATCATAGATCGCACCATATCTAATAAAGTACGGTTACGACGTTCGGACACACCATTACGTTGTGGTGTTCCAGGTGGCGTGAGTTATGAAACTATTCCACATTGTTTTAAATGAAGGCCAAACTCGTAACTCAAATATTCGCCTCCGCGATCAGATCATAGAAACTTTATTTTCTTGTTACAATGATTCTCCACTTCACTCTGAAATTCTTTGAACTTTTCAAACGTTTCAAACTTGTGTTTCATTAAGTAGATATACCTATATCTGCCCAAATCATCTGTGAAGGTCAGAAAATAATGATACCCGCCGCGAGCCTCAACACTCATCGGACTGCATACATCGGTATGTATTATTTCCAATAAGTCTGTAGCTCGCTCCATTGTTCCGGAGAACGGAGTCTTAGTCATCTTGCCCATGAGGCATGGTTCGCAAGTATCAAATGATTCATAATCAAGTGATTCCAAAAGCCCATCAGCATGGAGTTTCTTCATGCGCTTTACACCAATATGACCTAAACGGCAGTGCCACAAATAAGTTGCACTATCATTATTAACTTTGCATATTTTGGCTTCAATATTATGAATATGTGTATCACCACGATCGAGATTCAACAAAAATAGACCACTCTTCAAGGGTGCATGACCATAAAAGAAATTACTCATATAAATAGAACAACCATTATTCTCTGATTTAAATGAATAACCGTCTCACATTAAACAAGATCCAGATATAATGTTCATGCTCAATGCTGGCACCAAATAACAATTATTCAGGTCTAAAACTAATCCCGAAGGTAGATATAGAGGTAGCGTGCCGACGACGATCACATCGACCTTGGAACCATTCCCGACGCGCATCGTCACCTCGTCCTTAGCCAATCTTTGTTTAATCTATAGCCCCTGTTTCGAGTTGCAAATATGAGTAACAGAACCGGTATCAAATACCCAGGCACTACTACGAGCATTAGTAAGGTACACATCAATAACATGTATATCAAATATACCTTTGTTCACTTTGCCATCCTTCTTATCCGCCAAATACTTGGGGCAGTTCCGCTTCTAGTGACCAGTCCCTTTGCAGTAGAAGCACTCAGTTTCAGGCTTAGGTCCAGACTTGGGCTTCTTCCCGGGAGTAGCAACTTGCTTGCTATTCTTCTTGAAGTTCCCCTTCTTCCCTTTGCCCTTTTTCTTGAAACTAGTGGTCTTGTTAACCATCAACACTTGATGCTCCTTCTTGATTTCTACCTCCGCAGCCTTTAGCATCGCGAAGAACTCGGAAATTGTCTTTTCCATCCCTTGCATATTATAGTTCATCACGAAGCCTTTATAGCTTGGTGGCAGTGATTGAAGAACTCTGTCAATGACACTATCATCAGGAAGATTAACTCTCAGCTGAGTCAAGTGGTTATGGTACCCAGACATTCAGAGTATGTGTTCACTAACAGAACTGTTCTCCTCCATCTTGCAGCTATAGAACTTGTTGGAGACTTCATATCTCTCAACCTGGGCATTTGCTTGAAATATTAACTTCAATTCCTGGAACATCTGATATGCTCCATGACGTTCAAAACGTCTTTGAAGTCCCGATTCTAAGCCGTAAATCATGGCACGCTGAACTATCGAGTAGTCATCAGATCGAGCTTGCCAGACGTTCATAACATCATCATCTGCTCCTGCAGCAGGCCTTTCACCTAGCGGTGCATCAACGACATACTTCTTCTGTGCGGCAATGAGGATAATCCTCAAGTTATGGACCCAGTCCGTGTAGTTGCTACCATCATCTTTCAACTTAGCTTTATCTAGGAACGCATTAAAATTCAAGGGAACGGTAGCACGGGCCATTGATCTACAACATAGATATGCAAAAACTATCAGGACTAAGTTCATGATAAATTAAAGTTCAATTAATCATATTACTTAAGAACTCCCACTTAGATAGACATCCCTCTAGTCATCTAAATGATCACGTGATCCATGTCAACTAAAACATGTCCGATCATCACGTGAGATGGAGTAGTTTTCAATGGTGAACATCTCTATGTTGATCATATCTACTATATGATTCACGTTCGACCTTTCGGTCTCATCGTTCTGAGGCCATATCTGCATATGCTAGGCTCGTCAAGTTTAACCCGAGTATTCTACACGTGCAAAACTGGCTTGCACCTGTTGTATGTGAACATAGAGCTTAACACACCCGATCATCACGTGGTGTCTCGGCACGACGAACTGTCGCAACGGTGCATACTGAGGGAGAACACTTATAACTTGAAATTTAGTGAGGGATCATCTTATAATGCTACCGCCGTACTAAGCAAAATAAGATGCATAAAAGATAAACATCACATGCAATCAAAATATGTGACATGATATGGCCATCATCATCTTGTGCCTTTGATCTCCATCTCCAAAGCACCGTCATGATCTTCATCGTCGCCGGCTTGACACCTTGATCTCCATCGTAGCGTCGTTGTTGTCTCGCCAACTATTGCTTCTACGAATATCGCTACCACATAGTGATAAAGTAAAGCAATTACATGGCGATTGCATTTCATACAATAAAGCGACAACCATAAGGCTCCTGCCAGTTGTCGATAACTTTTACAAAATATGATCATCTCATACAATAACGTATATCACATCATGTCTTGACCATATCACATCATAGCATGCCTTGCAAAAATAAGTTAGATGTCCTCTACTTTGTTGTTGCAAGTTTTACGTGGCTGCTACGGGCTTCTAGCAAGAACCGTTCTTACCTACGCATCAAGACCACAACAACTTTTCGTCAAGTGTGCTGTTTTAACCTTCAACAAGGACCGGCCGTAGTCAAACTCGATTCAACTAAAGTTGGAGAAACAGACACCCGCCAGCCACCTGTGTGCAAAGCACGTCGGTAGAACCAGTCTGATGAACGCGGTCATGTAATGTCGGTCCGGGCCGCTTCATCCAACAAGACCGCCGAATCAAAGTAAGACGTTGGTGATAAGCAGTATGACTATTATCGCCCACAACTCTTTGTGTTCTACTCGTGCGTATCATCTACGCATAGACCTGACTCGGATGCCACTGTTGGGAAACGTAGCATGCAATTTCAAAAAAATTCCTACGGTCACGCAAGATCTATCTAGGAGATGCATAGCAACGAGAGGGGGAGACTGTGTCCACATACCCTCGTAGACCGAAAGCGGAAGCGTTAGGTTAACGCGGTTGATGTAGTCGAACGTCTTCATGATCCAACTGATCCAAGCACCGAACGTACGGCACCTCCGTGTTTAGCACACGTTCAGCTCGATGACGTCCCTCGAACTCTTGATCCAGCAGAGGGTCGAGGGAGAGTTCCGTCAGCACGACGGCGTGGCGACGCAGTTGGTGATGTGATCCACATAGGGCTTCGCCTAAGCACTACGACGCTATGACCGGAGGAGTAAACTGTGGAGGGGGGCACCGCACACGGCTAAGAGAAATCTTGGTCTGTCTTTGGGGTTCCCCCCGCCCCCGTATATAAAGGAGGGTGGAGCAGGTGGCCCACCTAGTGGGGGCGCGCCAAGGGGGGGAGTCCTACTAGGACTCCCAGTCCTAGTAGGATTCCCCCTTCCTTTTCCGGAGTGGGAAAGGGGGAAAGGGAGAGAGAAGAGTTGAAGGAATGGGGGCCGCGCCCCCTCCCCTAGTCCAATTCGTACTCCCCATGGGAGGGGGCGCAGCCACCCCTTGTGGGCTGCCTCCCCTCTTCCGTATGGCCCATGAGGCCCATTAACTCTCCCGGGGGGTTCCGGTAACCTCCCGGTACTCCGAAAAATACCCGAAACGATCCGGAACTATTCCGGTGTCCGAATATAACCTTCCAATATATCAATCTTTACCTCTCGACCATTTCGAGACTCCTCATCATGTCCGTGATCTCATCCGGGACTCCGAACAATCTTCGGTCACCAAAACTCATAACTCATAATACAAATCGTCATCGAACGTTAAGCGTGCGGACCCTACGGGTTCGAGAACTATGTAGACATGACCGAGACACATCTCCAATCAATAACCAACAGCAGAACCTGGATGCTCATATTGGTTCCCACATATTCTACGAAGATCCTTATCGGTCAAACCGTAATGACAACATACGTTATTCCCTTTGTCATCGGTATGTTACTTGCCCGAGATTCGATCGTCGGTATCATCATACCTAGTTCAATCTCGTTACCGGCAAGTCTCTTTACTCGTTCCGTAATGCATCATCCCGTAACTAACTCATTAGTCACATTGCTTGCAAGGCTTATAATGATGTGCATTACCGAGAGGGCCCAGAGATACCTCTCCGATACTCGGAGTGAGAAATCCTAATCTCGATCTATGCCAACCCAACAAACACCTTCGGAGACACCTGTAGAGCATCTTTATAATCACCCAGTTACGTTGTGACGTTTGATAGCACACAAGGTGTTCCTCCGGTATTCGGGAGTTGCATAATCTCATAGTCAGAGGAATATGTATAAGTCATGAAGAAAGCAATAGCAATAAATCTTAATGATCATTATGCTAAGCTAACGGATGGGTCTCGTCCATCACATCATTCTATAATGATGTGATCCCATTCATCAAATGACAACACATGTCTAAGGTCAGGAAACTTTAACCATCTTTTAATGAATTTGCTAGTCAAGTAGAGGCATACTAGGGACACTCTATTTTGTCTATTTATTCACACATGTACTAAGTTTCCTGTTAATACAATTCTAGCATGAATAATAAACATTTATCATGATATAAGGAAATATAAATAACAACTTTATTATTGCCTCTAGGGCATATTTCCTTCACCAGCTGCCGCAGCCTGTAGGTAGTCTCTCCGTTCTTCTTTTTTCTCTACATTTCTGCTTGCTCTGCTAAAGTGTTACACATGTGCTTGGCTGACTACTACTTACAATGAACTTGTATGAATGGACAACAACCCGCATTAAGCCGATTCAATTCCAGTAGTCAATTTCTTTGTTGTTCTATATTATTCAACCAAATATTTATATCTTCCAGCCATTCTATGTATAAGAGTTATGTAATAGTTTTACTCCATGACCATAGATGTAGTAGCAAGCGGATTTTTTATTCTTAACACGATTCTTTACTAGGGTGGGAAGCATAGATGACTGAAGTAGTTTGGTTAAGGATAGAGAGGGTTTCAAGTAATCGAAAGGTTATTAAATTTGAGATTTCCTTTTAGCGGTCTCTCTATCATTCAACCTTGAGTGCCACCTATGTCATGAAGAAGCATTAGGTGCATTTATTTGTGATAGTTTTGGCAAAAAAGCCTAGCATGTTGTGATAGATATTCATAGACATTTCCTGTTTAAAATGGATTGTTAATTTTGCGAGCTGCATGCCAAGTTACTAGCTAACACTTATGTTGCTTCATCAACATTCATTAGTAATTGTTTGGGTAAAACAATATATGATGGATTGTAGGAGATATGCCCTAGAGGCAATAATAAATGTTATTATTTATCTCCGTGTTCATAATTAGGTTTATGTTCCATGCTATAACTGCTGTGGTTCCCGAGCCTGTATATCCATAAAGGCTCTGGGGAAAACCCATGTGCACGTGTGGAATAATAAACGGTAAAATGTATTCCTAGTCATGCCTCTAAGACTAGCTCAAGTGTTGCATGATGATTATGTTTTCCCAATCATAGGCATGTCTATGCCAGCAACTTTGAGGGCACAAATGTTAGAAGAACATTTGTGTTGAATCGACCCGATTGATGTTATACTATGAGATACATTCGTCACAAGTTAATGGTTAATAACGCAGAGATGGTTAATGTTTGCATAATTCCTTAGACCATGAGAGTATCGAGTTTCTTCATGCTTGCTTCATGAACTTTGGGGTTTGTTAAACGTCATCCGTAAATGGGTGGCTATTACGGCGGCTTACGGGTTCATGGAAAAGTATGTCAAGTAACTTGATAGCTCAAGATTGGGATTTGCTCCTCCGGCGATGGAGAGATATCTCTGGGCCCTCTCGGTGTTACGGTATCCATCATCGTCTGGCCAGACACTTTGTGATTTGATCACGGGGATGCCGGAACACGGTAACGAGAAAAGAGAACAATACCGGTAACGAGGTAACTAGCATAGTGGACAAGTTGTTGATCCACGGGAATGCCAACATGTCTCACCTTGGGTATTTGTAACATATCGCGAAGCAACAGGAATAGCACACGGCAACTGGAGGTTCACTCGAATATTCATTCGTGTGGGTATAGGGGTCAATATGGGTGTCCACGGCTCCGATGCTGATCATTGATCGGAAGGTGTTCCGGTCATGTCTATACTTCACCGAACCTATAGGGTCACACGCTTAAGGGTCATCTATCTGTTGAACGCTAGACAGGGAGTCTGAGAGAAAGTCACCGAAAATGTTTCGGAGACAACGGAAGAGTTCCGAGAGAGAGAACACCGAAAGAGTTTCGGTAAAACCGAAAAGTTGTTTCGGAATATATTATTTGGTCAAAAAGGGTTTCGGCACCGCCTGGAAATTTTCAGAGGATGCCAGAATTGGTCTGGGAACTTCTGGGAATTTTCGGAGAGAAAAACCGGAAATGTTCCGAAACTGCCGTAACCGCTGTTAATGCTTTCCGCTGATGAAAACCACCGCATCGAAAATGTTTCGGATCATGCCCAGAATAATTTTAGAGGGTGCCGGAAATGTTCTGGGACTTTTTGGAATTTTTCAGAAAATGTTTCGCGGAAAACATCTTGTCTCAGCGCGAGGGGACAAGATCCCACGAATCGGGGGTTGCATGTTTGGTGGCTTTTTGTCTAGGGAGCATGCATGTTTCATGAAGACATGTTGGTGGCTTGTTGGGGGGGCCCTCCCCCATGGGGAGACAAGGTGTGGGCCGGCCCAAGGGCTGCCATGGTGGTGTCCCCTTGGTGCCCCCCTTGTGTTACCATTATGCCCTTTCATGTGTGACATAAAGCTTGGGTATTTTGGTATTTCAACATCCCACCCCACCCCTTGCCTTGGCCTATAAAAGGAGGAGAAGGGGCTGCCATTCTCCCCATCCCTTGCTCTCATACACATGCCAAGATGTTATCTGGCTTCTCTCTCCCTCCCACGAAAAGAGTTTCGTAGAGCCGAAAGGCTGTCTGGGTTCCGGCAGGAACTAGTTCTGGACGGCGAAGCCCTGCCGGATAGGTGACACCGTATGTGTGCAACTCTGTAGAGAGGTCGTAGTTTCGATCTTAGTGCCCGAGGGGCTGTTCGAGAGTGCCTCCCGAAGGGCTGTCCAAGTGACGGTCCGAGTTCTGTGAGTCCTCCCGAAGGGCTGTCCGAGTGACCATTCGAGTTTCGAAGGTCCTCCCGAAGGGCTGTCCGCGACATCGTCCGGGGGACTGTTCGACCGCCTCCCGGAGGGCTGTCCGAAGGGAAGACGAGGGTATACATCCTCGCGGTTGGGAGGTTGTAAATCCTAGCTGCGGGGATCTGCACCGCCGATCGTCATCGACTCTACTTCCGCTGCGCTACGAGTCGGTAACGAACATGATCAAACCTTGTATGCAGTCTCCATAGTGGTCCTGGGCTGGTCCGTAGGGCGGAAAATTTTTGTTTTCTGCTGCGTTACCCTACAGTGGCATCATGAGCTGTGCTATGCGTAGATGCAGGTTGCGATCTAGAATACATAGAGATGTATGGGTGTTGCACAATATAATTAGGTAGTAGATGAGTTCTATTACTGAAAATTATTTGTGCGGGTAGCAGATGAAATCTGTTACCCGATGTTCTTGTTGCTTCCCTGGAATTTGCATATTTCTGATCTTGATAACAGTATGGTGGAGTTTCAAAGTTCTGGCAATCCGCGATCCTGATTGATCAACGAAGTGCTAACAGTTCATTGAATTCCACCGTAGTTAAAAGGAAAGATGAAATTTCGCAGACAAAAGGGCAATGCAGATATGATCTGCACGGGGGTCATGCGTATGACGAAGTTTAGTATGGGGCTCAAGATTTTATTATCTCGGTTTTCATACACCCTGGAAAGTTAATCTAGCGACTTGAATTATCATACTTGATGATGGACGTTGGTAGCTTCGGTTTGTCTCGAAACCTTAGAAGCCACGTAAAACAAGTTTTTGCATGAACCGATTAGAGGCGTCTAACTTGGTTTTGCAGGAGGGTTTGCATGTGCATATGATGTGGTATAGCAGTGCTCATAATAATTTGATTATGTATGAGATGACTATATAATGTAAATTTATTGACCTGCGTGTCATGATTCGGCATGATGGCTGGAGCCATATGATTGCACTTTAAATGACCTGCGTGTCAACCTTGTTGTAATGCATTATTTTATTAGCTATAGAGATAGCAATATTATCTAGTGCATCGACAAGGTGGTGGCAATCTTCGCAAAGGTGAACACCGACGCGAATGCCGAAGACGAAGAAATACAAGACTTCTCCGTCAGAAAGGGCTATACCTATCATCTATTATGAATTGCCTGAGATGTTTATCCCTTATGTGCATCCTTCTTGATTGCGCGGTAGTCGCTTTTATTAGGGTGATCTCTCAAAAAAATATCAAGTAGTTAGTGTTCTCCCAAGTGTAGCACCGTCACGGCACCTAACTTTTCGGGGCATCACATGGACACATGGGTGCGAACGATTAGGGAGTGTGAGGCGGGTGAGTTGAGACCTCGCAGCAAGATCACTTGGTTGTCTTGACGTTCTGGAGGAGCGTCCTGGCTCGGAACACGCCCATCGAAAGATGAACAAGAGTCACATAGAGATGTGATTTGCAAGTTGGCCTACCGATTGCAATTTTCGTCACTTGAGATGGACACATCCTTGGCGTTGAATTGTAATATGGATCTTGAATCGCTCACAATCAATTATGAGAGATATTGATTTGAGTGGGAGAGCACTGTTGAATTAACTTGTTTAATTCTCAGTGCAATTAATTTTGAACACTGTCTAAGTGTGATTTGCATAATAGTTGTAGAATAATGGCTCGCATTTCCACCTTCCCTATTAAAATTGAATAGCTGTTAAATATCTGGTTAAATCTTTACGGTTGGTAACGTAATGTGAGGATTGTCCTCCAGAGTGCCGAGAAGGACTTTGTCGTACCGCATACTTTCGGTATTCTCTCGCTTATGCTATGGATCATGTGACTCTCGTCCTTCGATCCAAAAGCTAGAATTCCGTTTCAGTCAAGTGCAATATGTTTGCTTCCATCAGACCTGAACTTCGAAAGTTTGGATAGTTATGTGATATTCATGGAATCTGAAAATCATTTTCAGAGACAGACAAAGGCTAAAAGATATGAGATATCCAAAGCAATGTTTGTTTGCAAACTATTAGTAAAGGAGTTTACTATGTATTAGACTGATAAGAGAGGGATCCAGTAGAACGCCTGTCATATGATGAAAAGTGAATAAAACAACAACTTAAAGAGAAAGGAAGTGTCCGAAGGGTGTTAGTGTGACTTACACACCTAGGAAGTCCGGGGCTAACGCCACTCTTAAGTTGGTGCTTCTTCTGAGAGTAGGAGAAATACTGAAAGTTAAACTGTTAGAAGTATAAAGGCAATAAGATAGAAGACTGGAATATCCAGCTCATGTATGAATGTCATGCAAGTTTTTGATGTATAGAAGGCTGGTCAAAGATATAGTTCTTGGGAATTATGGTTAAACATGTTAATCACTAATTCTTGGGTATTGTGAGTTAATCACAAAGATACCCGCTCGATTGCATTCTGTTGCAACTCGATGTAAGAACTACTATGGCCTGAAAGACTAGCCAGGAATGAGGTTTAGGTATACACAGGGAACATAGTAAATGTTACTATACCTTCCATCGGTGTATTACCGTCTGTATTCATTTTCATAATGCATTTAGAGTTTCACAAACTCTAGCCCATTGCATAAGGTATCTTGCAAGAAGGTTGTTCATAAGAGAACTTTTGATGTTCGATGTTATGAATAACATAAGGGCCATACTTTCATTATGAATGAGATGTATGTTATGAATATTGATAATAATATATTACCTCTGGGTTTACTTTCATAATTCATTTTAGAGTTTCATACACTCTAGCCCATTGCACAATGTTTGTTGCAAAAGAGTTGTTCATAAAACAACAATTGTTGTTCAGTATTATGAATAACATGGAGGGCCATGCTTCCATCCAAAATTGGACGTATGTTACGAATATTGATGGTAATATGATACATCTATAACACTGACGCTAAATGTCGCAAGACTAAAAGAATACCACACAAGTGTGGCACTGCATTTGGTCACATTGGAGAAACCCGCATGGAAAACTCCATTATGATGGATTTTGAAGTCGTTTGATTTTGAATCATCTGACACTTGCAAATTTCCTCCGAAAAGTGAAGTGACTGAAATACCGTTCACAGGCCATAAGGAATGAGCAACAAACTTATTGGTGATCATACATTTTGATGTGTGTAGTTCAATAAATGTTGTTGCAAGTAGTGGATTTATCTATCTTCAGAAATGACTCAAGTAGATATATGGATATTTACTTGATGAGACGTAAGTCTGGATCTTTTGAAATCATTCGAAAGGTTTTCAAATATGAAGTAGAAGTTATTATAACAAGAAAATTATGTTTCTACAATTCGATTGCAGAAAGAAATATTTGAGTTACAAGTTTAGCGAATGTCTGATGAGTTGTGAAAAGAGTTTCATAACTTACACCTCCCGGAACACCACTGTGAGTGGAAAGTCCGTGAAGATGTAATCGAACCATTTATGACATGGTAAGATCAAAGATGACATAAATAAATTTGCCATTATCCCTTTTAAAAGGTGATGCTTTAGAGACTGCGGCTTTTACACTGAAAAGAGCTCCATCGGGTCTGTTGAAATGACAGCATGGTATGGTACGCCCAACCATGTTATATCTTTTCTTAACATTTGGAATATGGGGCTTGTGTAAAAGGTTACAAACCTATTCCAAATCAGAACAGTGCTACTTTGTAGGTTATCCCAAAATGTTGGGTATTCCTCCCTCACTATACCGAGGCAAATAGGTTTGCCACAAAGAACGGTATGCTTTTTGAAGAAAATGGTTCTTTCAAAAAGGTGAGTGGGAGAATAATGCAACTCGACGAGATAACCAGTATCTCCGTCATCAGGTCAAAGGAAAGAGACCTTGGAAGTAATTCCAGAGTTTCCTACTGCGACTGATACGGAAGTCTCTACAATAAAATGTATGGACTTCGGTCGAACTTGCAGCTGAACCATGTAGGCAAGGCTCGTGCAAACCTCTCAGGTGCGCAAATGAGATATTGTTGTTAGACAACAGTATACCTACGATACACAAGGAAGCGTTGATGGGCCCTGACTCCGGAATTGGCTAAATGCCAATACAATCCGAGATAGTTTCCATATAAGTGATTCAAGATTAAAACCTTGATACACCTTTCGGAAGACTTAGAGTCTGACGAATATTTATGGAACTATAACTGATACGAATAAAAATGTTTTATCCATAAAGCTCGACTTGTTGCAATATACAAGTTCAAGGAGTTGACTACGATGAGGTTGCTTCACCGTAGCGATGCTTAAAGTCGGTTCGGGTTGAACTAGCAATTAATACACATTTCATATCATGAGATATAAAACAATGGATGACAAAAGGATTTGCATCTGATGGAAATGAAACCAAGGACTTGCATGTGTTACAGTCCAAGGTATTTTGTCAATCCAGAGGATGCTAGTAAGGGTACAAACTTCAGAGTTCCAGCGATGGACAGAAGAGAGCAAAGAGGAGTTGGAATCTTCGTGTTTTGATGAAATGGTCAAAAAGGGTTTTGACTTCATCAATGGGTAACGAAGATACTTGTAATTCAAGAAAGTAAGTGGGAGCATAATAACATTTCTAAAAACCTTGTGTGCTTGACACATTGTTAATTGGAATTAAAATTCTTGACACGAATTAGGACTTCATTTGAAAATAGTTTTTCAATGAAGTGCTTGGGCTAAATAGCCTTTATATTAGGCATGATGATCTATGGAGATAGATTTACCTAATAGGGCTAAGCAAAGATACATATTGACAAGATGCTAAAACCTTTTAGCATTAAAAACGTCAAGGAGTGATTCTTGCCGAAGTCACATAGAAAGAGTTTTTGCAAGACTCGGTGTCCCAAAACAATGATGAGCAAAATACATGATGGAGATTCCACACACTCTTGTGTTTGGATTAATCATGTATTCCATGGTATGTAAAAACAACCAGATATGTCCAATACTCCCAAAGTTGTTGCGAGTATAGATACCAAAGTGATCAAAAGTACTGATCATGGGACAACAGTGAAAAAGGGTCATTGAGTACTATAGTAGCACTGATGACATGTATTCTCGCAAGCAGAGATCATGAAGAGTTCGTTGTAAAAGGTTACATCGATACAGTCTTCATCCATGCTCCAAGCGATTTTCGATTTAAGTTAAGGGTTTTGTGCAATACACAATATGGTGGCACGGTAGTTGGAAATTGTTCCAAACAAGTTACTGTGGCGAATTCTGTAACAGAGGCGAAGTATGTTGCCGCTTTTAAAAGCGACAAAGAAGATGTTGAATCATATAGTTCATTCATGAACTTAGTATGGTTCCAAGATGGCTTTTGTCAATGGGACACTACTGCAGATAGTTGCTCCATAACTCAGTCTGAGAAATCCAGGTTCGACCTGTGATTCACATACATACAAAGCCAAGTCCACACAAAATATGAATTTTGTGAAAGTGTGAAAACGTGAGGATATGCAAAGATACACACGGAGCTGAAGTCGTCAGATCCGTTGGACATTAGGCTATACCACAAGCGAAGCATATTTACACCGGTGTGCCATAGGTGTGAAGTGCATTAGCATTAACTAGATTATTGACTCTAGTGCAAGTGGGAGTCTGTAGGAGATATGCCCTAGAGGCAATAATAAATGTTATTATTTATCTCCGTGTTCATAATTAGGTTTATGTTCCATGCTATAACTGCTGTGGTTCCCGAGCCCGTATATCCCTAAAGGCTCTGGGGAAAACCCATGTGCACGTGTGGAATAATAAACGGTAAAATGTATTCCTAGTCATGCCTCTAAGACTAGCTCAAGTGTTGCATGATGATTATGTTTTCCCAATCATAGGCATGTCTATGCCAGCAACTTTGAGGGCACAAATGTTAGAAGAACATTTGTGTTGAATCGACCCGATTGATGTTATGCTATGAGATACATTCGTCACAAGTTAATGGTTAATAACGCAGAGATGGTTAATATTTGCATAATTCCTTAGACCATGAGAGTATCGAGTTTCTTCATGCTTGCTTCATGAACTTTGGGGTTTGTTAAACGTCATCCGTAAATGGGTGGCTATTACGGCGGCTTACGGGTTCATGGAAAAGTATGTCAAGTAACTTGATAGCTCAAGATTGGGATTTGCTCCTCCGGCGATGGAGAGATATCTCTGGGCCCTCTCGGTGTTACGGTATCCATCATCGTCTGGCCAGACACTTTGTGATTTGATCACGGGGATGCCGGAACACGGTAACGAGAAAAGAGAACAATACCGGTAACGAGGTAACTAGCATAGTGGACAAGTTGTTGATCCACGGGAATCCCAACATGTCTCACCTTGGGTATTTGTAACATATCGCGAAGCAACAGGAATAGCACACGGCAACTGGAGGTTCACTCGAATATTCATTCGTGTGGGTATAGGGCTCAATATGGGTGTCCACGGCTCCGATGCTGATCATTGATCGGAAAGTGTTCCGGTCATGTCTATACTTCACCGAACCTATAGGGTCACACGCTTAAGGGTCATCTATCTGTTGAACGCTAGACAGGGAGTCTGAGAGAAAGTCACCGAAAATGTTTCGGAGACAACGGAAGAGTTCCGAGAGAGAGAACACCGAAAGAGTTTCGGTAAAACCGAAAAGTTGTTTCGGAATATATTATTTGGTCAAAAAGGGTTTCGGCACCGCCTGGAAATTTTCAGAGGATGCCAGAATTGGTCTGGGAACTTCTGGGAATTTTCGGAGAGAAAAACCGGAAATGTTCCGAAACTGCCGTAACCGCTGTTAATGCTTTCCGCTGATGAAAACCACCGCATCGAAAATGTTTCGGATCATGCCCAGAATAATTTTAGAGGGTGCCAGAAATGTTCTGGGACTTTTTGGAATTTTTCAGAAAAAGTTTCGCGGAAAACATCTTGTCTCAGCGCGAGGGGACAAGATCCCACGAATCGGGGGTTGCATGTTTGGTGGCTTTTTGTCTAGGGAGCATGCATGTTTCATGGAGACATGTTGGTGGCTTGTTGGGGGGGCCCTCCCCCATGGGGAGACAAGGTGTGGGCCGGCCCAAGGGCTGCCATGGTGGTGTCCCCTTGGTGCCTCCCTTGTGTTACCATTATGCCCTTTCATGTGTGACATAAAGCTTGGGTATTTTGGTATTTCAACATCCCACCCCACCCCTTGCCTTGGCCTATAAAAGGAGGAGAAGGGGCTGCCATTCTCCCCATCCCTTGCTCTCATACACATGCCAAGATGTTATCTGGCTTCTCTCTCCCTCCCACGAAAAGAGTTTCGTAGAGCCGAAAGGCTGTCTGGGTTCCGGCAGGAACTAGTTCTGGGCGGCGAAGCCCTGCCGGATAGGTGACACCGTATGTGTGCAACTCTGTAGAGAGGTCGTAGTTTCGATCTTAGTGCCCGAGGGGCTGTTCGAGAGTGCCTCCCGAAGGGCTGTCCAAGTGACGGTCCGAGTTCTGTGAGTCCTCCCGAAGGGCTGTCCGAGTGACCATTCGAGTTTCGAAGGTCCTCCCGAAGGGCTGTCCGCGACATCGTCCGGGGGACTGTTCGACCGCCTCCCGGAGGGCTGTCCGAAGGGAAGACGAGGGTATACATCCTCGCGGTTGGGAGGTTGTAAATCCTAGCTGCGGGGATCTGCACCGCCGATCGTCATCGACTCTACTTCCGCTGCGCTACGAGTCGGTAACGAACATGATCAAACCTTGTATGCAGTCTCCATAGTGGTCCTGGGCTGGTGCGTAGGGCGGAAAATTTTTGTTTTCTGCTGCGTTACCCTACATGGATTGCTGCATTAATAGCTTCTTTTTGGACTATATTCCTCTTATCTGTGTGTATGGCATTCCTCGTGGCTTGGGATGAACATATTTTGATAAGTAGATGAATTACCACATGGATCCTAAGTGTTTCTTGCTCTATTTAGATCATGCTGGTTGTAGTTATGAACCCAGATTTTAACATGTGTAATGCCACATATCATATAAATATTAACATGTGTAATTAAAGGCAATGATGAGAGAGCAACTATAATCGCTGATTGGACACAGTTTGCCAAAGGAGCGAAAATCAAGGAAGGCTCAGGAGGACCATGCAACTATCACTCAATATCCATAACCTTTCCTAAGGTCAATGCATCAATTGTTTACTCTCTATTCATAAAACAACCTATATGAGTAACCTGGCTAACACAACATGTCCTTCAGCAGATCTGTACGTCACAGCACACGGGCAAATCACATGATAAGGTGTTTGGACAAAGCTACATGTCTAATAGTCATAGTTTACTACGATGCCATATCAAAGTTGTGTTCATAAGTTATCTGGGACTACAACTATGGCTTCTGTTGTATCACACCGAACCTCGAAGCTCTTGGTATTTGGCGCTGCATTTTCTAACAAATGCACCAACGCCACGTAATGGAACTTTATATTTTGTATTGGACCATTCTGCTAAGTATCTATTATCTCACTCTTTGAGTAATACCAGATGTTATATCATTATACTTATGTTTATCTCTCTATCCTCTACGTTTTCATTTGGAGCTAACTATTTTCTATTGCCGGGTGGGTTATATATTTTCTGTTAGCGGGGTAGCTAAAATGTGACCAAGTGGGGTGCGGCAGGCCGCACTTTCTATCTGAAATGCTGCATTGGACATGATTATATTATCTATATAGGCATGCATTAAATTGATCCATTCTTAGCAACTAACCTCGCAACAATATGTACTTTAATTACAAAGTTTAGGCAATGGGTTGAGCCAGGCACCTCGCGCCAAGGTGTGTTTATGTTTTTTTTATATTTGCAATGCTCCAATGACTATATTACCGAATTAGATATACTGTACCCGGCAGCGGTGCTGCCGGGTGTGGCAAGCCGCACTCCCTATCTAGTGACTATGATGATGAGTTGTTATCACACTACTAGGAAAAGGGCTATAGCTGATATGGACATTAATGACGCACCATGTATGTGGTGCGCCATTAGTGTCCTCATTACTGATGGCGCACCAGACACACGGTGCGCCATTACTAGCAATTTTTTTTCCAAAACTATTAATGGCGCACCAGGGCACAGTGCGCCATTACTAGTTTTAACTAGTAATGGCGCACCACACACTTCGTGCGTCACTACTAACAAATTTTTTTTTTACTTTTTTTTTCAAAACTAGTAATGGCGCACTATCCACTGGTGCGCCAGTACTAAACATTTTTTTTATTTTTTTTGCAAAACTAGTAATGGCGCACCACGTAACAGGTGCGCCATTACTAACTTTCTGAGTCTTACAATTTACACCAAAGCACCCCCCCCCACCCCCCCCCCCGCCCCCGTGACCGCCTTTTCAGTTTCAAAAAAAATAAAAGAAAATGATAGAAATGTCAAAAAAATAAAAAAAATAAGATTCCCATGTGATATGTGGTCTAGTTGTTAGCAAAATTTACAAACATGAATTTTCGACTTTTTTGCAAAATCTCTCGAGAATTTGTAAAATGGGCATAACTTTTGCATACGAACTCCGATGAAAAAGTTTTTTATATGAAAAATCATCTACTCGAAAAGTTACATCCGAATTTAACATGGGGAACCCCGTTAAACATTTTCAGAATCCCCAAAAACCTAACAGAACGAAAGATACGGAGCTTTTAAGATCTAGAGGGGGAAAAATGGAAAAAAATTCAAACTATGATACGTAATATGACCGGGAAGTTTGAAATATTTTTTTTTGGATTTTTTTTTTCAAAATATGATACGTAATATGACCGGGAAGTTTGAAATATTTTTTCAAAATTTCAACACACTAATGAACATGAACAAAGTCCTAAACATCAACAAGGTTTAATAGGTTTGATATCATAGATATATCAACAAGTGCTTGTTAAGTGAGGTGGTGCTGGGGTTGGATAGAACTGCGAAGTTAAGCGTGCTCGGGCTGAAGTATTGTGAGGATGGGTGACCTTCCGGGAAGTTTGACCACTTAGTGCGATTTGACTTGAGATTAAGCATATTGACCCGAGATTAAGAAAAAAACAAAAAAAAAATTGAATAAAAAAATTGAATAAAAAATTGAAAAAATTTTGTTAGTAATGGCGCACTTCTATGTGGTGCGCCATTACTATCTGACTTAGTAATGGCGCAAGTAACCCAGAGCACAAGGTAAATATGGCCCCCTGGGAGGCATACTAATGGCGCACCAGGGGACATACTAATGGCGCACTTCCTGGTGCGCCACTACTGTCTGGTATACTAATGGCGCACCAGGGGTGCGCCATTAGTATTACTTACTAATGGCGTGATGATAGTGGCGCACCTGTAGTGCGCCATTAATGGCCAAAACAGGTGCGCCACTAGTAGGCCTTTTCCTAGTAGTGTCACGATGATGATGAGTTATGTGCTACATTGTGCTAGAATGATGAGCTAGTTCTTATATGATTATGATGATGAGCTAGTTCTTATACTAATCCAATTTTTTCGTCACATGAATCTAATTCGTGTTTCTTCCACCCAATGATATAATAACTCAGCATGATCATAATAATGTAAGAATCTCTTAATTGCTACTATATCAAAATTTGTATAACAATGTATAAATACAGTATAGAAAAGAATTGAAATACAGATGAATAGTAGTAGCGAGGGGTTGCGCCCCCGCTACTACTACTTAGTAGTAGAGCCGTTCTAGAAAAGAGCTACTGCTAACATACTTAGCACTAGCGCGGCGTAACAAGCGCTACTGCTAAAGTTTAGCTGTAGCGCAGTAGCAGTAGCGCCGACCCCCCGCGCTACTACTATGCAAAATGCCCGCGCTACTACTATGATTTTCCCTAGTAGTGCACATCAACGGCACGGCTCCGCCAATAGGGACGCTCCTCCCCGTGAAGCCGGAGCCGACATCCCCTCCATGCTCTCCGCCGCTGCATAGCTGCGGCATCCAAATCGGATGATGTGTGAAGGAGGAGCGGCTCTCATCGCCGCCCCTGCGCGTCAAGGAGGAGCGGCTCTCGCCGCTGCCCCGACGCTTCATCAAGGAGGAGCTCTGCTCGCTGCCGCCCCGATGCGTCGTCAAGGAGGAGCGTCGCGCGCTGCCGCACCTACCCGAGCCGCACGGTCGCATTGTACACTACATCGGTAGTGGCGGGGCCGGTGGCAGCTGTTCGCCATCTCGGAGCGCCATGACGGTGCAAGAGTACGCCAACCGGGAGCAGCGCCGGCAGGAAATAGGTGCAACGCCGCGCTCCGGTTCTAGTTCGCGGACTCGGACGTCCCGCCGCCGCACATCGCGGCGGACCCGGACCTGGCGTACGCCTGGGCCCTGGACCGATCCGTCACGTCGTCGGGAACGGCGAAGCACCGTCTCCGCCACATCGACGGGGAGATGGCCAGGTAAGGCGAGGAATGGTCCCGCGCCGAGATCGACGCCGCCAACGACGCCTCCTCCAAAGACTGCCACCCTCTCCCCCAGCTCACGTCCTCGGTGGCCGCGATCGCACTGCGCACAGTGCATGAGGAAGCGGAGAGGATCATCCGCGAGCGTCAGGCGTCCATGGGAGAATTGTTCAAACAAGATTCATATGAAAAGGTTGGAAAGCACAATGATACAAGTGCAAAAATAATGAGAGAATTCATACTATCAGTAAAGGGTGTTGCAGAAGTAGAAAACATTGCAACAGTAAAAAAAGGGAAAGCACAAGGGGGGTCATGAGCTTATTCGTTATTCTAAAGGGTCGACAAACTTGCGATCACTGGTTTGCTTAGCCACCATAACAAACTAACATGCGAGCGCCGAGCTCCTCATGATCCCACTGTTGCTCATGGTCTTAAACTTGATAACCCCAACCTCACCATTGTGGCCTGAACTTCTCCGCTCGTCAGTTCCTCACCTATGTGGTTGAAACCTCTTTACTTTTGTCTTGTGCCATCACAAATGCAACATATGACTTAATGAGCAGATGGGTTAGGTGTCGGCGGTGGAGAGCTTGGTGCCAGTGGTGGAGGGCTTGGTGCTGGCGGTAGTCATGGAAGACTAAGAGTCAACGAAATAGGTGGTAGAGGACTTGATAACCTCGACATGCGAGGTGGCAGTCTTGTTGATATCGGGGTGAGTGACGGTCGACTAGGTGAGGACGGCGGTGGTGGTGGAGGGTTCATAGTTATCAGGCTTGATACTATCTAGGTGGATGACGGGGGCATGATATCATCTGGGTGAGTGGCGAGGGCCTTGATAGTAGCTAGGTGGACAGGTGGGGGCCTAGATATTATGGCGGTGGGGGATTTGATATTGTATGGATAGGCGGCAGGGGCCTTGATAGTATTTGGGTGTGTGGAGGGCTTGATATTATCTGGATGGGCGGCTGAGGCTTTGACCGTATTTGGGTGGGCGGTCGACGCTTTGATAGTATCTGGGTGGGCGGGGGGTTTGAAATTATCTGGATGGGCGGTGGAGGCTTTGATAGTATCTGAGGCGGTGGAGGCCTTGATAGTATTTGGGGCGGCGGTGGGCTTGATAACCAAGGGGTGAGCGGCGGGGGGCTTGATATTGTCATGGTAGACATTGGCGACGGAGGAGGAGAAGGTGCCGGGTTCGGATACCCGTACCCTGCTTCACACGTAGGTGCCATGGAGCCGAGCAGCGCAAGCACTACGGCGAGCTTGGCCATCATCGTCATGGGTTGTGCCTTGTGGGTCTGTGTAAGACTCTAGGTACTCACCATGGCCATATATAGCCTACTGTTAGCTCCAAGATGAGAGATACAGACGCCAGCAGATGCACCGAACGCTGGTTGCACTACACGTCAAGCAGTTGACATTCGTCGATAGTCCAAAGTAAGACAAAGTCTCTGTTTGACACCGCGTTCAGCATTAATTGTCACAGTGACCACGCGAGCGATGTTCTACTCGAATAATTTTCTTGCAGGTGAATGCACTAACTATGTGTGTTGACCATGGTTTTGGGTACCGCCCGAGAAAACCGGTTACCGGGCGGTTACCGCGTTTCCCAGTACCCCACGAGAAATCAACTTCTCAAGCGAAAAATTCTGAAATTTTGAATTTGAATAAATTTTGAATGGATTTTTGACGAATTTTGTTCGGAATCAAAAAAATTCATCCGAAATTTGCTCGGAATTTCACGGTAACCGTGGTAACCCAGTTTCTCGGTGACTCACGAGAAAAAAGTGCCCCTCGGTAGCCAAAACCTTGGTGTTGACATTTGGCACTATTCTAAGAGCGGAAAAGTAACTCTCTTTAATTTCTTATTTGGGGACCGATGCACAAATTACTCTTCTGTGCAGAATAAGAAAGAAAATCCAAGATTTTTCTTTCTGCCCATCACACCCAACTTCATTTAATTGTAATGACCACCGATTATTGGCTAACATAGAAGCTGATCAACATTTCAATGCAAAAGAGTTATTTTGTTTACACACAGAACGCGTGTACAGAAAAACGAGAGCAAACGACTACCAGCCCACCAAATGAGCCATGGTTGTCTTCATCAGGCAACGGACCGCAAAGCATACTGAATCGGCCTCCCCACATCCATCATCAGTTGGTCAAGATTTCTGTCGCCACTGCCGACAGCAACTCGGCACCAAAGCAACGTTTGTTTCCCAGATTAATTTCTCTTCTGCAAGAGGCAGACCAAGAACACAGCACATGTGAACATAATGGAAATAACAGCAGTAGGTTTAGCAGGGTACATATTACTCAAGCAAGCAACACTGCAACACCACCAGAAACCCTCGCCCCCATAAAAATTTAACACCCAGGCCTCATCATCTTACAGGGTAATTCATCCAAGATCCAGAGCAACAGCAAGATTACTCGAAACTTACCACTGAAAAAACAATGTAACAAATGGATTCTTTCCAACAGCAAAAGCGACATTCTCATCAACCTTCCAACATGTCATATCCAAATACAAAGATTAAAGTTCTGAGGCAGGCGATGACTTAACTAGACAATGTGCATCTACATTGGACTCACGACCTTCACAAATAAAATCCATCTCTTAGAAATCCTTACTAATATCACAAACTTTTGTTATAGTCTTAATGTGAACTCCATAGTTTGGCCCCTGCATGGGTTTGGCAACCTCGATACAGTGTAAGACTTCCTCTGTGCATGCCATTGTTTTCTTCGGCGTCATATCCATGATGTGATCAAGATAAATAGATAGAGACAATAACACTGTAAGGGGAAGGGCTGTGCATATTGATTATTAGTTTGTATCGACCTTGTCTTCCCTCCGCGCCACCAGGTGTAGGAGGGAAATTCTAGCCGTGCCACGAACTACCCAAGCCTTTCTACGCAATCCCAACAAGAAAATTAATTAGATTGCAATCTCCCTCTACAGTATGTATGGTTTTCTATTAAGGGAAGTGATGGTCTCCATTCATTTACTAAATATCCATTTCATTAGATGTTGCTGTCATCAATTACAGAATAAGCAAACCATACCCCAAAACTAATTTGATGAACAATACTGTCAAATATATGAAAATGATAGTAAGCGAGATATCCATTCATATACATTTGTTGCTAAAGAACCCTTGACTATTTTGATTAACAAACATACCGTCCAAAACTAATGCATTAACAAGTTACAAGGGAGCAAATGTACCTTGAGAACTTCTGGGCAGTTCTTATACGCATTGTACTGCATCAACAAATGCTTGGAAGGACCCAAGCCAGTGGTACACAATCCTTCCGTACTGCTTGCCCTGGGTAGTCGGCAAGAATTTCATGCAAAGATCTATCAACCAAAGAATACTCACTCCACTTCCCAAAGTTTCCATTAAAGTACAAGCAGTCTCTTCGAACTCCCGGATGATCTGGACCAAGGCAACCAGCAAACTCATGCCTATTAAAGAACAAGCTACAACCACCAAGGCTATCGGTGCTCGCCCACTTCTTCTCCCCGGATTGCCACTTGAAAACACGGGACAACTTGGTTCTGACAATTAGCAATATCTCACCATGGCACTCTGCGAGCGAGGCCACCGAACTATCTGGAACTGTCTGTGCGCTAAGTTCATCTCCAAGAAACGACAATACCATAGAATTGTTGTTAAGCTCGACAACAGCAAGACGGTAATTTGGATAAATCAACGCGTAGAGGGTTCCTTTCACGAACATCAGACTGTAAGGGTGGTACCCTTCGTGGCACCACGCCACTTGCCACTGAGCATCCCCAATGCGGCAGTAGTAGATGTCACGGTGCCATGGCGTGAAGGCGAGGACGAGGTCGCCAGAAAAGAGAACACCTCCAATGGGTATCGGGGGATGGGGCAGGTGGGCTCGCTCGCCTGTGAGGAGGTGGCAGATGCGAAACTCGGGGCGGCTGGTGGCAAAGATGTTTCTGATGGCGACACGGCAGCCGAAGGAGTGGAAGCAGGTGAGGGTGACTTCTTTGGGGGAGAAGAGCCGGCTGAAGCAGGTGGGGCTGCGGCGTCCATGGGCCACGGGGGTGCGCGGGAGGCGGAAGCGGAGGATGCGGCGGAGGGGAACGTGGAAGAGCGCTTCCGAGGCAGAGGTCTTGTGGTGGACGAGGAGGAGCGGACCCTGCGAGGCGAGGTTGGACGATGACAACGGGATGTGAGCCCGGTAGGCGCGGCAGGCGGCAACGAGGGCGAAGAAGTCCTCGAGGGTCGTCAGGCGGCTCGCGATCGATGGGATCAGCTGAGGTAGGAAGTACGGCAAGGTGGATTCTTCGGGGTTTGTGGAGGATGAGGAGGAGCACGTGGTGATTGTGGGGGCGAGGGTGGTGGCCGGCGGTGAGGTCCTCGTCCGGCGCTTCCCCGACTTGGCCATTCCTCGCCGCCGCTTCTGCTCCGCGTGCGGCGCTGGATTGGTATGAATGGTGCTAGGTTTAATTAGATTCTTATTAGGAAACCCGTTAATGGTCTAGGCCGGGCTGGGCCTAGCGTGTATTGGGCTTGGTTCCTCTGGTTTGTCTGATGTAGTTGAAGTTTTTTTGAACACTGTCGTTAATTTTTTTTTTTTTGAGAAAATTCTTGCGTGTTCCATCATCATTCAGCATAGTACAGAGAGCACACACGCCAGAAACATCCGGAGAGAACTAGGGTGGACACCTGTCCCAGCACAACGACACAAAAGACCCAGACAAAGAAAAAAGAAACAGGTCCCTTGGAGTCTTTGCATCGAACTCGCCATCGCCCGTCGTCGCCGACCACAGTCGCTGGAGACCGAAGAAACGGGAAGCCAACTCGCCTTGATCCAGAGGCACGCCATCGCGGAAGTCGCTTTACGAGCCGAAGACGTTCCTCGCCGCGAATGGCAAGGCCTTCTCCACTGTGGCGCATCGGCCGGGGAACATCCCCACGCGCCCTGGAACTCGGAACCGCCGCCTCCATCCGACCTCGTCGGAGAAGAACGCCAGCACCGCCTGCCACCGTCCAACAACCCTGTACTGGAAGCCATGGCCGCCCCCCAAACGCCGTCGTCACCATCCGCGAGCGGAGCAGTGAACACCGGCCGACTCCTGTACAAACCTCCAGGTTCCCGAGCGACGCTGGAGCAGGCGCCGCTATAGCGTGGAAAGAACCAGAGGACAAAAGCTCACCGAGCAGGCCGCCGCCTACGCCGCGCCAACCATGCCCCGAGCACCAAGGCTCACCGGATCGACAAAACCGAGAGCACACACCTCCAGCCGCCCGCCAGCTCCGCCCAATGCTTCGCCCAGACAACTACCCCTACAATCTACACGCCAGGGCCCCAGATCCGGGGTTCCCCCGCTCTCCCGCCGCCGTAGCAGCAGGCAGAGAGGGAGGGAACCACCGGTCTGGCCAGCGGCGGAAAGAGGGAAATGGGGTCGCCTCCTTTTCACCCTCTCGCTACAGTACCAGAGGAGGGGGAAAGTAGTGGAGCAACTAGTCGCTGGCAACACTGAGTGAAGGTGAAGGATAGGGAAATTTTTTCCTAAAAAGAACTAGATCCTTTGATGGACGCGCTTCATTTCTCAGTCTGCAATACGTATGCGTAGTACTGCAACCGATGGTCTCAGCACATTCATTCTGTTAGTTCTCCGAGAAATTTCACCTAAATTACCACCACGTACTTTATCAGACAAAAAATTACCTCCACGAACTTTATCAGACAAAAAATTACCTCCACGAAAAGCTCGAAGCCCATACATTGTGTCTCCATTATTGACCAAGAAAAGTTTGATAACCTACTTGCTGAGACAATCCCTCACATCACACCAGCGAAAGTTTCCACTTTAGTCACTACTCAGTAGTTTCCAGTTTAGTCAGTACGCAGTGGTGGAGCTACATCTCACTTGTTGGACGGGTCAGTGAAAGGAAACCACACAATATTATAGCCTTAAGGCCGAAAGTGTCCTTCTGCTCCTGAGCTCAAATGAGCTCGGGTGAACAATAAATTCAAAACATTCTGAATTTCTTTTGTGATTAACTTTAACAAATGTTTCAAGAGCTTGCAAATTTTCACTTTGAAATGACATTCGTGGAAGTCACAGCAAAAAAAAAAAATCAGCACTTCAAAATGCTTTTGAAAATGGCATTTTTGGAGCATTGATTTTTTTTGCCACCACATCCACAAAAGTGATTTCATGATGAAATTTTGCATGTACTCAGTAATTTTGTCAATGTTTCGCACAAAAACAATTCAGAATTTTTTGAACTTTTTTATGTTTTTAATGTTCATGCATGCTCATTTGAGCTCAAGCTCAGAATAGCTGCGCCCCCTTGGGGCTTAATTTTAGAGTCAATTACACCACAGGTGTCTGAACTTGGCGAGAAAAGTCAGTTTGGTACTAAAACTTGCGGCATACATTGAACCAGTGACAGAACTTGGCTTGGGCGTGCATCTACGGTGCTAATCACGCTTTGTATATGTATAAGGTGGTGATGTGGTGCGCCAGCATGGTATGGGGCCCACTCGTCAGTGACTGGGAGGCGGGGACAAAGGCGCACCACATCAGCACCATGTACGTATACAAGTGTGGTTAGCATCGTAGATGAATGCCCAAGCCAAGTTCTATCACCAATTCAATGTATGCCGCAAGTTTTAGCACCAAACTGACTTTTCTCGTCAAGTTCAAGCACTTGTGGTGTAATTGTCTCTTAATTTTATCCTTATCTTCAATGACTGCAGTTGTCCTGGACGAGCCACACGGCCACACCCCGACTTTGCCCCTATTAGCTTGCACTTGTGCAATACAGGTTGTCTCCCATTGATTTTTGTATTTTGCATCCTTAGTTATACACTCCTAACTTTTCATTATTTTTTGTAGTTACTTCTATTTTTTTTACCATAGACATATTCTAGTGTTTTATTGAATTCAATGTTTTTAAATTTTTAAATATATGTTGGCTTTAAACCAAGCCCGTCCAGTCACATTTCCTTCCCAACAAACCTAGCTGGAAAAGAACTTAGCCCATCACCTTTCCCCACAATTTTCTCAATTTTCTATTTTTAAATCATTGTTGGGCTTTCCTGTCCCTGAAAGCCCAATAAGATTTTTATCCCTCAAAAGCCTAACTTGCTGCCGCTGCTCTCGCATGGGATGAAGAAAGATTGTTAAATCTTAATCATTATAATCCACAAAATGATATGTGTCGCTCTCCGTGCTAGCATATATCGCCATGATCGCCACTATGTGATACTACGAACCTCGCCCATTAGTGGGAGGAACCAAACCGCAAGAGGAGGTATCCGCCGGTTTTGGGAATCTTTTGGAACCTTCTGTCTTGTTTGGGGAAGGTTCCAGAAGGTTTTCATTTTTAACCTTCTGGTAGGCGCGGCAGGAGGCACGGAGGGCGAAGAACTCCTCGAGGGTCGTAAGCCGTCTCGCGATCAATGGGATCAACTCCGGTAGGATGTCCGGCAACGGCGAGGCGGTTTTATCGGGGTTTGTGGAGGATGAGGACGTGGTGATTGTGGAGGCGAGGGCGGTGGCCGGCGGCGAGGGCCTCGTCCGGCGGTTCCCCGACTTGGGCATTCCCTTGCCTCGCCGCCGCATCTGCACCGAGTGCGGCGCTGCCTTGGCGACCTGTGGTACTGGATATGGTGAATGTTGACGTCTAGATCCTGGACATTAGTTTTCCTGCTGTACATTACCTGGTCATATTCTGTTGGAATTTTGTCGTACATTAGTTTTGCTGTTGTACGTTATCTGGTCATATTCTGTTGGAAATCCCATGCAAAATAAAATAAAATATATATATTCTGTTGGAAATCTGTTGTACATGACCTCCTAATATCTAGGATCTGCAACGAGAGAGTATATAGGATATGCAACCAGAGAGTATACAGGGCGTTCGGTTTGCCCTATCTCTCGGGGCATATATGTGTGTAACACCAGAGAATATTTCAATCTACTGTGAATGCGTGGCTAGGTTTAATTTGTTTTTGAGCAACTGGCTAGGTTTGATTATAGAGGCCTATTGATGGTCCAGGCCAGGTTGGGACTACTATTGAGCTTTGTCCATCTAGTTTATCTTTTTCGTTGAATTTGACCAAGTTATTTGTCAAAAGGATAGACTGAATACTTCGATGATCCTTCAATGAACATGCTTCATTTCTCAGTCTGCAATACATTTGCTTAGTTCTGCAAGTGATGGCTTCAGTACATCAACTGAATATGCATTCCCTTAGCTAACCCCCTTAGTCATCAGCTCCACTTGCATATAAAATCTGTAAATATGCTTTTCAATTTAACTAAATGGTGCAAGCGCACCCGTGAGCACAAAATGCACTGATTGTTTTTTTTATGTACAGAGATTGCCGTCCAATGCATGTATTTCTGCTCCATTCTATTTAACTTTTCTGAACGAACATGTCAAATAAAGTTACTAGAGATGATGAAGGTGAACTGCTATGGTAGGTAGACCATCTATAATAATTGTACATAATTTTTTTTCGATCAGAGGGGCCACACGGCCCCCATTTTCATTACGAAAATGGAGTCACAGCATACAAATCAAGTCTCATACAAACTTAACTTCGATGCCTAACATATGCATCAGGAGAAACTACTCCTACATCTTGAGGCACTTCAAACTGCACCTACAGGATGCTACAACAAAAGAATGCTCCCAAAGCTCCGTCGCTACATATGTTGCCTAACATTTTGCATCAGGGGAAATAAACTCCTACAACCTGAGATACCAAACTCTGCACCTACAGGGTGCTATAGCAAAAGAACAAGAGAGAATCATCGCAAATGCTACATCTTTCAACACTTGATCAACAGAGCCTCTGTACAGCAGGGCCCAGCCGTAAGCATGCTTGAAGACGTCCCTCGCTATCTGGGCCAACCTCTTGGTCACTTCCTTGAGAATTTTTTGCACTCCTCTTTTCTGTAGCACACCCCACGAATCCAACATAGAACATAAGGAGAAGATTATGTCAGTAGGATCTTTAGGTAAAGAACTTTGAAAGCAAGATTTATTTCTTGCTTTCCAGATCGACCACAACAAAGCCGCCGTACCAATAGCTATAACCACTCTATCTTTCCCAGTATACTTAGGAAGCCAATTCTGGCAAAAGTCAAAGAATGACAAGGGTGTTTGGGGATTTCCCAAAGCACTTCCAACTACATTCCAAAGAAACCGAGCAAAAGAGCAAGTGAAAAACAGATGATCAATACATTCATTGGCACCACAAAACTCACATTTGTTGGTGCCTTTCCAGCCTTTTTTACACAAGTTGTCCTTGGTCAGGATCCTCCCTTTGATAACTAACCATATAAAAGCCTTAATTTTCAAAGGTACCTTCAGTTTCCACAGAAACTTAAAAGGGAACACTACTCTCCTAGCAATACTATATTGATAAAGAGATTTAACAGAGAACTGATCAGAGCTGGTCAAAAGTCATTTGACTTTGTCAGGTTCCTCACTCAGAACAACCTGACTGCACATATCTAAAAGTTTATTCCACATATCCAATGTCTCCCCATATAAACATCTCCTAAATCTAATGCAGTTAAAATCTTGTTCAAATGCTTTAGCAACCGTAATGTTTTGATGGAAAGTAAGTTTATACAAGCGAGGAAATAGTTGTCAGAGAGGCTTGTTGTGGATCCAAGCATCTTCCCAAAATCTAGTTTTACACCCATCCCCAACAATTCTCTGACAACAGTTGTAAAAGATATCTTTAACACTCATGATACCATTTGTCGTGGATTTGTCACGGCAGATGTCCTAGTGTGAGGACTTAGTAGTGAGGCCAACGCATCTACGTAGTAGCTTGAGAGGGGTTGAGTGGGACGAGAGACGCGAGGTTTTTTACCCAGATTCGGCCCCTCACGGTGGAGGTAAAAGACTACATCCTGCTTCATTGATATTGATGATGATGATGCTCACGATTACAAGGGTGCTCTTTCGCTACCTCTATCTCGAGAGCTATTGACTTGTCTATCTTAACTTGACCAACCCCCCCTCTTGGGGTGCCCTGCCCCTCCTTATATAAGTTGAAGGGGTGGGTTACATGTAGAGTCCTAATAAGATTAGGACTATTCTATTACAAGTTGAATCCTAGTCTTGCTTCCCTTGTAAGGATAATATTCCTTACGCTTTCCTTCTCGAGCCGGCCTACCATAATATGAGCTGGTCTTCTGGGCCTTGGGCCTTGTCATCCATCTGACCCGCCGTCGGGGTCATTACTGAGTCGCCAGGCCAGTGAGTCGCCAGTCTTCAGGCGGGTTACCGACGAAGCGTCAAATCTCGGCCGGGTCATATATCAGGCCGGGTCATACCGCGGGGTATATCCCCGACATTATCCCCCAGTTTAATTTGGATTTATTCATGTTAAACTGATCCTGCAAAAATAAACACACGAACAAATTTGATAGGTTGTGCGCCGGGTCAAACATTCTTCTGAACCGGCATCTGATCATCCTTAAATCCTTGTCATTTCCTTCTTCTGGAAAGTCCGGGTCAATAAGCCAGCTTCATAGTCAATTTGCTTGTTGAAAAATTTTGTGAAAAATAATTCATTTGAGTCGACTTCCAATGCTCTGACTTGACAAAAATATTGGTCTTTGAAATATTCATTCGATGTTCAGCCGGCTTGAAGATGTAGAGCTTGTCAAGTTACAATCACCAAAACTGGTTTGCTCAAAACTGAGAATTTGAAGATGTTTCTCCTTTATATGCATATCACCTGTAGCCCCCAAGTCTTGAGTAGAACAAAATGATAACTTACGACTTGCTTCAATACTGCAACTTTGGAGAAATCCGAGTTGTTCATTTATGTCGCTAGTCATAAACTGAATATTTTGTACTTCACATGTGTAGCCCCTAAGTGCCGTGTCATTATGCACTAATGAGCAGGGACTTTGTAGATATGATTATGTAGACTTGAACAGCAACGTGTAGCCCCCAAGGGCCGGCTCAGTAAGATAATACTGAGTTAGGACTTTACATATACTTCATTGAAAACAACATCATATGATGTATCCCCCAAGTTTCGGGTTACCTTTGACAGGAGCAATTAGTAGCCCCCAAAGGGTCGGCTCATCCCTATGTGATGGGTCGGGTCTTCAATGAGGCAAGTTAAAAATGACTTTGCATTTGCCCCCAAGTGCCATGGTGCATGCTTGCAGCAACATGGGACTTGCATACTTGATGTAATCTTAATTTGAATAATGTAACCCCCAAGTGCTGGGTCCTATGCCTGCAGCGACTCGGAACTATTCCTGCCATTGTAGAATAAATAATATCCATTGTCTGGATGATGTTGCTGAATGCCTTGCATATCAATATTGAACCATGCTCTCTGTTGTGAACTGGTATTCTTGGATGAAGAAATAATAGCCATTGCTCTGAAGCGGCTTTGAAAATCTCAATCATAATACTGGTTATTGATAACCATAATAAAAATCTAGCCATGTTGGCTATTAAAGATTTGAATAATATAATCCGGTTGGAAAACCTCAATCATTCAAAACTGGTTATGACAACCATAATGAAAAATCCAACCATATTTGGCTATTAAAGATTTGAATAATATAATCCGATATGAAAATCTTAATCATTCAATACTGGTTATGACAACCATAATAAAAAATCCAGTCATGTTTGGCTATTAAAGATTGGAATAATATAATCTGGTATGAAAACAATCACAAGATATTGTGTGTTGACAAGTAAATCCAGAGTTAAAATACTCAGTGGCTCTTAGCCGATGACGACTTAATGCGCATTCATTGTAATCCGGGATTTTTATAGCTCGGCGGCTTATAGCCTTTGTAAAAATCAAGAAATGATAACCCTTTTAAAACACCAATTTTAATATTTGATGATGGGCTTGAATTTAATCATTTATGTAAGCCATAGCTCTGCATGTCGTGCATAAAGTTTGAACAACATATGCCTTGGCGACTTAACGTCAAAAGCCAGGGCGGGTAACTATCCAAACATAATATAGCCTTATGTAAGTACAGAAAAGACCAATATTGTGGTCGTTCAAGCTAAAATATACTGGCGACTTAACGTCAAAAGACAGGGCGGGTTACCAAACCTCGCATACTCATATAACCAGAAAAACATACCTGTAGAATTGACTTATACTGCCGGCTTACATCGCCATATCCAGTAAGGGTGATAACCCAAAGATTTGAAAACGTATTACTCCAATTGCGCAAACCAAAGCATACTGACGACTCAAAGTCCATAGCTAGGGCGGGTTACCAAACCCAAAAAATGCTCAAATATGAGTCATATAATTAGGGGTGCATGACCCGGATTGTCGAAAAATGCACTTAGCGGAAAAAATCTTGAGGAAACACAAATCCAAAAGAGTCAAAAAAGAAAAAAATCAAACACTCTCAAACAATAATCTGGCCGACTCATAAAAGCACGGCCAAATAAATTGGCTATCAAAGACATGTGCTTTCAATGGCCGCACAGCCTTTTGGCACTCAGGCCTTATGTTTGCTTTCAAGGCCGCAACAGCCGTTTGGCACTTAGAACACATGATTCCTTTAAAGGCAGCAACAGCCGTTTGGCACTCAGGCCACATGATTGCTTTGAAGGCAGCAACAGCCGTTTTGGCACTCAGGCCACATGATTACTTTCAAGGCCGCAACAGCCGTTTGGCACTCAGGCCACATGATTGCTTTGAAGGCAGCAACAACCGTTTTGGCACTCAGGCCGAATGATTGCTTTCAAGGCCGCAACAGCCGTTTGGCACTGAGGCCAGATGATTGCTTTGAAGGCAGCAACAGCCGTTTTGGCACTCAGGCCACATGATTGCTTTCAAGGCCGCAACAGTCGTGGTTTTACCTAGCTTACTGTAAGCCGGCTCTCACATGACATAAGCCACCGTTTGAACCTTAAAAAGTTCAGGGTCTTAAAAAAGATTGACTTGTTAAAAGTTGGGCGGGTCAGCTAGTGGAACAGCCAGTTGCAAACAGGCAGAAAAAACCTATAAGAAGTGACATTCAAGCCGGTCAAGAGGGTATGAAAGCTAAACCCAGTGGTTTGGAAGCCCCTAAGTGACCTTATTATCAAATAATAAAGACTCAGATACACAGGAAATGAAACGACAGAGGCCCTGAATTATCAGGGATGCCAGCTTTATTATATTGATCATAATATGATAAGCCCATAAGGCAGAATACCCATGTTTGAACCGCGCATCATGGCAGCAAGTTCTCTTTGGTATCCTATAATTTTTCTGAGAACTCGAACTTGCGAGAGACGGATTCCTCTTGAACCGGATGTTGAGCCGGATATTGAAAGCTCAAAACTCTGTGGGAGACAGATTTTCCTTGAACCGGAATTTTTCCTGATAACCCGAAACTCTTCTATTGAGTCGGAACTTTTTGATTGCCAGGCAATTTTTAAGCCGGAAATTTTCTGACAGCCTTTTAAATTTTCACCAATGTGGCAGTAGCCTTCGGGACCGGGTTATTTTCTCTCCAATGACCCAGGGTTCTTGAATTTGCTGAAACTGGCAGCATTTGCTGAGTCATGTCCATGTAGCCCCCGAGTCTTAAGACGACTCAAAATGAGTTGGCTTGAGATTCTTCATTCTTGGCCATAGCATAAAATGTATATCCTTGGCGTTGATACCGCGATGTAAATCCACAGAAGGTTGAGGTCAACTGCGGCGGTTTATAAATGATCCCATATGAACTGTGTCAGTAACTCGGCCAATGGTTCATCCTAGCTGACTGTTGAAGTTTAACCAAACTGCAGTGGCGGCGACATGTGTGCCTGCCCATAGAGCCATCCAGTGGAAGCAGAGGCTGATAATATATTATGACTTTCTTCAGAATTGTTGGAATAGACCGGACAGCAGCAGCGGTGACTTGCGTATGCTCATTAAGCAGCTTGTGCACACATGTGCGGCCCGTTGTGTTGATGTAGACCAGACCGCGAGAAATGGACGGTAAAGACAACTGCAGCATCAGAGGCGGCACGGACGCGGGCGAGTCGGCCGCGGGCACGGACAGATGAGTCGGCCGTGGCATTGTAAGCCGGTGTGGACGAGCGAGTCAATCGCAGGCGCGGTAAACCGCACGGATGGGTGGGTCAATCGCAGGCGCGGTAAGCCGCGCGGACGGGCGAGTCACCCGTGTCGTGTTGATGTAGCAGGGGCGGCGACTTGCGCATGTATTTGTCGAGCAGCATGGCACGGACAAGCGCTAGTGCAAAAATGATGCTGGCGCGCGCCCCTTATGCGACATCTTTGTAATGAATAATGGTCCTGCGAAAAAATATCACAGACCAGAGTAATTGTTCTCAAACGATTTAATATGTGCTGATAAAATACATAGAAAGGATAGCATCTGGTAATTTGTTGGATGAACGCAGACGCTGATAATACATAATGTTGGACGTAGTGCGTACAAAAAATAGTTGAAATGCTGCTCTGCAAATGTCATAGTACTTGTAGTATTGTACCAGGCCTCCACGTGGGGTAGTAGTCCACCAATAAGTAATCAAATCAGCCTTGACGTAATTGATCTAGTAGTGTACTTTGCTTCTGGTCTTTGGGATTTAATCCAGCATCACCTGCTGTAAACTTAATAGTAGTACTTGCTCACTGGGACTCCTGCTCCATCATTGTCGGCAGACTAGTCTTCAAATCATCATGATGCATGCACTGCTCCATTACCCTCCAGCTAAACCCTCATTCTCTACTCCTAATGTGTGAGTTGGTAGGATTGCATCAACGGCTTTTTTTCGTCCCACCACTTTCGTTCGATTTTTTTTCGTCTGGTTTTTTTTCGTCCCCTCACCCTCACACCCACCCACCCAACCCCACCCACGCACGTATCCCAAAGAAACAGCGCCGCCTGAGTCCATCAGGATCGCCCTGCCGCCGATCCCCTCGAGCAGACACCGCCGGATCTCGCCTCCATGTTACGGGATCGCCGCCGTCTTGCGATCTGCGCACTCGACATCGCCACTACCGCAGAACCCCTCGAGAAGACCCCGCCGGATCTCGCATCCACATTTTCGGATCGCCGCCACAGACGTAGGAGCTCACGTCGGTGCCGCTGCGGACGCAGGGTGGTTTCTACCCCAGGTATGCTGTGTGGTTTCAACCCCAGGTATGAACACGGGTTTTGTTTGTAAGGTCTTCGTGTAGAGGCCAAACAAGTCTGCGGTTCAATCAAATGACTGAAGTTCTTTATGACGCCCCATATTGTCGCTTAACAGCAAGTTTTTACCATGACTTCTCTGAGTTTTGTTACAAAAACAGGGCAGCACGCAATTGTATATGCAGATGTATGTCAGACTGCAAATAGCTGCTATATAGTTTAGTACAGGTCACATAAACAAAATACAAGCAACCAAGCAAACAAACAGACAAACAAAGTTGTAGGCAAATCACAATCTGAGAGTTTGAGCACCTTGCAACACAAACCGTGCCTTCATGATTTCACCCCCTTACCATTGCCAACATCATGAGTTTCTGTAATGTAACAAGCTGCCCTTATGTATTGAAATCCTGTACAATAGCAAGCTGCGCTTGTGATCTTCGACGGCCTTCATCTGGCTGCAATCAGATGAACAGTTCATCTGAGCATCTTGAATTTTTAACATGTAACCAGCCAAGTCAGTTTACAAAAATTTGAAAAGTAGCAAAGTCTGTTGGACATGTCTTTCTATTTTGATATGTATAGCAAAACTCATAAATCTGTAACAAGCTGCCCTTATGGACTGAATTTTTGTACAATGGGAGCGGGCCTTTAGTACTGTTGGTATTTCACGTGATCTGCTTGCAAAGTCAGTTTACAAGTATTTGCGAGATACCTGAGTCTGTTGGACATGTCTTTTTTTTAATAGTTACATATGGGGACTCCACACAACAAGCCAACGGAACTGACGACATCATCACATGTACCTCCAGGTATATGTTCAACTATAAATTGTGCTACACAAGTCAAACACCATCCCAGGAGACTGAATGTGTTGCAGGCCCGATGGAGGGGACAAATGTTGACGACTCTAACGAAGGGATTATACCCGTAGCTGACAATGTTGACAAAATTTACACACGTAGTCCAGGTATAAGGCTGTGCAAATATACAGAGCTTAATTTTATCCTTTTTATGTGATAAATCATACCTAACAGACTTGGGCACAACCGATTCTAATGTATCAAGTGTGTGACTTGTAGGAGTCCATATTACTCCCTCGGAACGGATGATACTTGAGACCGATGGTGATAGCACATATGATACTCAAGGTATATATGTACCTCCATGTATATGTTCAGCTACATATTTTGTTATACATGTCAAACACCATCACAGGAGATGTTGCAGGACCGATGGAGGGGACAAATGTTGACGACTCTAACGAAGGGGTTATACCTGTAGCCGACAATGTTCACAAGATTTACCCAAGTAGTCCAGGTATTAAGGCTGTGCATATATACAGAGCTTACTTTTATGCTTTTTATGTGATAAATCATACCTAACAGACTTGGGCACAACCGATTCTAATGGATCAAGCGTGTGACTTGTAGGAGTCCATATTACTCCCTCGGAACGGATGATACTTGAACAGACCGATGGTGAAAGGACATATGTTCATCAACCTTCCCATCTGATTTCGGGTAAGTATTATTTTGCTGAAAGGTTAACACCATGTGCCTACAACTTTGCCTTATTTCAGTCCAATATTTTGTTATGTTTACATGATGCAGACAACCCTCCAATCTCATTCCTATATAATGTAGATCCGTTGCCGGCTCCCAGTAATCTGACAAAAGAACTAGCTAGCATGCAACGTGATAACTAGGAAAAGAGGCCGCAGAATGTTCCACGCCATCCTCTCAGTGATATCACTAATGCTTATGAACCATCCTCTATGGACCTTGACGAAAAAAGAGAGCTGATAAATGCTCGGAGGCGAGCTGCTTATCGAAAGAAAAAAGAGGAGGCTACCGTCAAGCAACAAGATGAAATTCTGTCTGCCCTTACGATATCAGGTAAGAATGTTTTATGTGTCGGCACTGCGATGATAGTATATATACTCCCTCCATTCCACAATATAATGTTAATATCTGACGAAAAATGATGAGGGTACCATCAATGTACAAGCAGATATGCAAAATGTTACCCTGTCCCCTCTCGGTGATATCACTAATGGGTGTCAACCAACCTCGGTCGACCTTTACGAGAAAAAAGAGCAAATAAAGGCTCGGAGGCGAGCTGCTTATCGAAAGAAGAAAGAGGAGGCTACCATCAAGCAACCAGATGGAAATTTGTCTTCCCTTACGATATCAGGTAAGAATGTTTTATGTGTCGGCACTACGAGGATAGTATATATACTGCCTCCATTCCAGAATATAAGGTTAATATCAATGTACATGCAGATATGCAAAATGTTCCCCTGTCCCCTCTCAGTGATATCACTAATGGGTATGAACCAACCTTGGTGGACCTTGACGATAAAAACGAGCAAATAAAGGCTCGGAGGCGAGCTGCTTATCGAAAGAAAAAAGAGGAGGCAGCCAGCAAAAAACAAGATGAAAATCTAGATGCCCTTGCGATATCAGGTAAGAAATGTGTTATGTTTCAGCAATACGATGATCGTATATACATTCTTAGTTAATAATGTAGGGTTAATATATGTCCATGCAATTCAACCCCATGTATAATTGACCCATAATAGTGAATAAAATAATTGACCTATAGTTGACCACTGTGTTCTATATGCAATTCCCTTTCATGATGGATCAAATGAAATAAACTTTGTGCGGACAATGTAGGCTAGACATACGACTTTTGAAAAAACAGTTACACTTTATGTAAAGGCACGGAGGGATTATGTAAAAAAGACACGTTACATAAAGAACTAGCTTCAACCAGCCAACCCAACTACGTCCAGCTATACATCATTGTTTAACCAGCCAGTACAGCTATGTATAAAGTAAGCGTTTGACTACTACCTTCATCCTTGTTGAACAATGCCGGTCTGATTATGTTTTCACACTATTGTCACATGATGATGCCCCATTGCCTCCTTGAACTACATATGGTGTCATTCATGATAAAGAACTAGCTAGGCGTCGATGTGATAAAGAACGCAAGCGTAACTTAAGGTTAACGGATGGGCAAAGGGAGCAGGAAAACGCGCAGGGCGAGCAGATTATCGGAAGAAAATGGATGACGGAACAATCGATCTTCAACAAAAAAAATCAAAATCAAAGAGAATGGCACATGCAACACCGAGAAGGCATGACTTCGGATGAGAAGGGGGAGTCAAGTGCAAAGAGAAAGGCAAAGTATGCTGCAAAGAAAAACACCCCGTGTGCTGAATCGATCGCAATGCCATGTCCAGATCAAACTAGCATGTTGGATCGTGGGCAACAATCCGACAGTGAACAAATAGATCTTGCTCCTACCGTCAAGTCGGCCCCCACATACATTCGCAACATCGAAACCGATGGTAGTTATCCCATCAACGATCATCTTTCATTTTGTAATCATTCATCAGTTATTTATAAGGATTCAAAAATGTTGTAGGTGCCTACCTAAGCAGAACCTTAGGTGATGGTGTTGTAGATGGCAACCTCATCAAAATCAATGAGCACCTAAAAAGTGCCGACCACCAAACTAGTGATCCGCTAACAATAGCGGATAATGGAGCTGACGAGCAGAGTCATGAGTCCAGAGCTCATCGTAAGACGAGAGAGCGAGCTTGCAAGGGAAGTATGGCGGCGAAGAAGCGTCAGGGGAAAATTGGCAAGCAAAAATCATGTACGCAGGTACCACGTGGTGAGAGGAAGGCTCTGCTAGATCGTCGTAATGAAAGCTTTGCAGGTAGGGTGAAGACCCCAACCGTCAGGTCCATCTCTTTACCGGAAATGAGCTCAACGGGACAACCTACCGTAGTTGAAGCACACGATGGCTCAACCTCATCTAGCACGCCGGAAATTAGAGCGGCATTGAGGTTCATTAACGGGTACTTGCCTGTTTGTTTTCAGCCCTATGTCATGTTTTAGTAATGGCAGCAGCGATACACGTGCTCTCAAACTAATTAAGTAGCAAAAATATGTATGCCGATATATTTAGAAGTGAACGAAATACATCCTAGGGTTCAACTCCATTTCTATTTTAGTTGGTGCAATATTAACTCACTTCCCTCCCACTACAAATTAATTTCAGTTAAAAATTATGTATGGCAGAGGAGGGTGCATAGATGCATCTATGTACGTACCGAAGGGTGAAGGGGAAGGGTCGACCACTTGCCGTGGCCTTCTTGATCGACAGCGGGAGGAGGTGCAGGAAGTAGTAGATGCCCGGGTTGAGGAGCCCGCCGTTGGTGGTGCTGAGGCGGGTGCCGTAGCCCTTGTATGTTGCTGGCGAGTTGGCGTCCCGCTCCGCACCTTGTCTGGCTGCCTGCAGAAGCCACGGCATGATCAGCGTGGCAACTTTGATAGAGGAAATTTAGTGAGGTATGAAGATGGTAGCAACACATAAGTGTTACATGGCAGGGGATCCATCTTTACACCAAGTCTAGACAGAGTATTCATAGTTTAATTAGGCTCTATTCCATGATAGCTAGCACCACAATCCTATGCAAATAGGAAAAAGGTGTCGAGAGTTGTTGCTATTTTTTACAAATTTGAAGCTACATTAAAGTACATTTAGAAGAGGCATGCTTACGTCAGTTTCAGACTACAATTTCATCTACTACTGATCAAGTCACTATTAGTATAAAACTTGCCAAAAATACTGTGTCCCAAAATACAGAATGCAATGCAATCTGCCCTATCCGTGCCATCATGCAGAAGTAGTATTCTCAATTTTTGCTAATTCACTACTCGAGCATTTGTACATAGCATCTACCATGCAATAACTAATCCTTAAACAGAAAACTGGGCGAAGTGAGCACGGCACATTTTCAACTGGGGTACATCCAACAGAAGCACAAAACTTAACTAAACACCAACGAAGCAACTGATGAGTACCTCCTCCACGCCAGCCTTAGCCTCCATCTCGCCGCTCACGCACAGCCACTTGGTCCGCCCGATCTTGAATATCTGCAGAAACAGAAACATTACTCCTCCAAGCCCACAACAGTGGCAAACCACACGAATTCGAGCCCGATGGCAGCACCCGGACCACTCCTCCCCAAATCACAGGTATCATGGCGCGCACCTGCGTGCCGGAGAGGTCGATCTCCAACGCCTGCTCCGTGCCGAGCCTGACGAGGCTGAGACGCCTCCGGGACTGAACCACCGCCGCCGCGTACCAATGGATGGAGCATCACATCACGTAGGAGACCGGAGCGGATGAGGGTAGGGTTTTCTACAGCGAAGATCGGGGCGGGCTCAAACTGGAAGTGAGTGGGGTTTCAAGATGTGGAGGTCAGCTCAAAGGCCAGAGCTAGCGGTGGAGATGCGGGCGCCGCCGTCACGGGGGAGAGGGGGAGGCCGGCGACGCGGTGGGGAGAGGATGGGGAGAGAGTGACACTAGTAGAAAACAGGGCTTTGGTCCAGGCAGGGCCAGCCCATTAATCCCGGTTCACTTACGAACCGGGGCCAAAGGGGGCATCGGTCCCGGTTCGTGAGGCCATGGGGGCGACCGGGCCTCTTGGGGCATTGGTCCCGGTTCGTCTGGCCCCTTTGGTCCCGGTTCCAGCCACGAACCGGGACCAATGGGCCTCGCTCCTGGCCCACAACCATTGGTCCCGGTTCGTGGCTGGAACCGGGACTAAAGGGGGACCTTTAGTCCCCTTTGGTCCCGGTTCCAGCCAAGAACCGGGACCAATGAGATGCCTATATATACCCCCTCGCCCGCGAGCAGAGCAGTGGAGTGCTCTGGTTTTGGGTCGGCCGTGGGAGAGCTTTGTGGTGCTCTAGCTCACCTCGTATGCACATGAGGTGTTTGATGAAATGCCCGAGCCACACTTAAGTTTTCTCCTCTCGAAGCTCCTTGTCCAAGCTCCATTTTCCTCGAGATTTGTCTAGGTTTGGCGGTCCGTCCTGTCCCATCCCCGTCCTCACCGCCGTCGATCGCCCGCGCCGATCTCGTCGCCGGCACCACAGTGGTGAACCTCTTGGTCTTATCTTCTTTGTAAAAGAAAAAAGTTCTTACTTGTATGATTAAGATAGATACTTGTGAAATTTTCTTACTTTTATTATTGTTTGTTATTATATATATTTGGGAGAGGAAGAATGCCGACTGTTGTTATTATATATACATGAGATGAGAGTTCAGGAAGGAAGACTCGACAGACCTAAAGTCAACCCGTTGCATATTGAGTAATAGTGATCTTTTTGTTGAGTTTCCTGGTAGTTGCCTTCAATCAATTTTTGATCAACTATGAACATAGGAAATGTCTGACGACGAAAATGATTTCGGTATGTGCGAATAATGCGAAGACGAGCGCGGCCTGTGCGACAGAAATTTCTTAGTTGGTGGTAGGCGCTTCAGCATCAAGCTGGATGAGACCTTCGAAGTGGATACAGTAAGTCACAACGACAAGTCTTTTTTCGTAATTAAGCATGACTTCTGCTTCTTTTGCTTCAACTTATAATTTTAATTTTTTACTATTCTACTAGCGTATCCCCTGCCATACAAGAATTTATGTCTTGGATAAGATTGGTTTCAGTCCTATGGAAACTATGGAGGTAAAGATAGTTCACTTGAGGACTGAGCATGGTTATACTTTTGCCGCAAAATTATACAATGCAGACACCTACACCTATTTTGAATGCAAAAATTGGAGATCACTATGCAAGGCTTATGCATTTGAGCCTGATATGTTTATCACCTTTGATATTCGTCCGGAAGATGATATTGAAAGTAATATCGACATCTGGGTCGATGTGCAGACGCCTCCAGTTCTACCATTATGTGAGTTTCTCAACCATATTTATGTCTTAGATATTGTTTATTGAAAAATAGTTGACAACTAATTTCTATTGACAGCTTATTTCCATTCAAGCAAACATGTCCAGCGCTTGGTAGACATGACCTACTACTGTCCCGGGGCTGAACTAAACTGCGAGGAGATAAGTCATTATGTTTCATGGCTTGAGGATCTTGATACTATCAAGACAAATTGTTTTCCTGGACTTGAAAATCTTAGTACTCAAAACGTGCGACCACTAGCGTGCGTATTGAACTACGGTCATATCTATTTAGGAAAGATGGTAAGATTTTTACTATTTGTCCTCAGTGCATCTTTTGCATACATTATTTTTTAAGCTAAACTTCATTGCTAAGTATGTTACTACGATGTTCTTCAACAGGGACTCCCAATGATAGTTGTGCCTCATTGGGTCGAGCCTAAAGGTCGCATGGCAATGGTTAGCTTACGGCCAAGACATCCTACATTGCACATGAGTGCATTCAGGATTTCTAAAAGCGAGCAAGCCTTAATAGTCAAAGACTGGAGCAAAATTGTGAAGGATCGCAGAGAAGTACTAGGGGGCAGCAATCAGAAGCGCAGCCCACAATTAGGAGACAGGTTCATCTGCATGCTCCAATATGATGAAGCAGGAGTGCTACACATGTTCTATGCTATTTTACCTGAGAGAGAGCAGCAGGAGTGATTAGCTAGCTAGAATGAGTTTGAAGATATATGATGATGTGCTACACTATGACTATGATGATTAAATAGCTAGTGTTGGTGGTAATGACTATGATGATTATTATTAGCTAGTGTTGGTGGTGATTAGATAGCTACACTATGACTATGATGATTAAATAGTGTTGGTGGTAATGACTATGATGATTATTGGCTTTGAATGGTGCATTTTGAACACACAAAAAGTCTGGAGTTCAAATAAGTTCAAAAAAAATGAAATCCCTTTGTAATAGACGAGTTTCCGTATGAAACCCTGATACTTCGAAAGAGATTGCCCGTTTTGTACACGAAGTGCATCCGGTTTTTGCCGTAACCCTCTCAACTTTTTAGCACAAACTATGTGGGTGAAATGATGATACCATGCCAACTTTTAACCTTTTCAGAGTTCATTTGTAGTGCTTTTCAATTTCAGGGTCATTTAGCACAAAAAGAATGAACTTAAAATAATCAATTAAAATATTCTGTTACGATCAACTAAAACAAAACTATAATATTCTTCAATAGCAAAAAGAATCAACTAAAAAGCTTTTATAAAACTCTAATAGCAAAAGGAATCAACTAAAAAGCTTTTATATACCTCTAGTATTTTTGAAACTAAAATTATATAAAATTTATGCAACTAAAATTATCAAAGTATTTTCTGTTCAAAACATTAATGGCAAAATGAATTTTCATAAAGAATTTTTTTGTTAGAAACTTTAATAGCAAAAAGAATTATCATAAAGAATTTTTTGTTAGAAACTAAAATAACAAAATCTGTTTTTGAATATAATGTTAAAACACAGTAATATTAAATAGCAGGAAAAAGAATCACTCAAAAATCTATTTTTATAGTAAAGTTATTCACAAACTAGTGATTCACACAAATTTCAAAGAATTCAAATTTAAACTATTCAAATTTGAAAACTAATGGCACTAACAGAAAGTTTATAATTTTTGTGACCTAACAGCAAAAAGAGTTAAAGAAAAATAAAGCAAAAAAAAAAGAAAATAAATAATGCAAAAAACAAAACAAAAAAACTGAAAAAAAAAAATGCCTCCTATTGGGCCACCACGGCCTGTATACGACTAGCAACCCAACCCGGCAGGTGGGCCAGGATTCAGGCCCGCAGAAGGCCCAGTAGGCCCACAGGCAGAGAGACACAGTTAGGCCAGTAGGCCTCCTATAGAGAGGAGTTCGAAAGGGGAGGCACAGCCGTAGGCCTGTTTGCAAATTTTTAGAATCCTCAAATTTTGAAAGAAAAAAAGTTATGCTCAAATTTCAGTTTTTTTGATTTTTTGTTAAATCTGGTCAAACTGTGGTCAAACTATGGTAAAACTACTTATTCAAGAAATATTAGTGTTAATAAATAATTATTTTTAGTTTTTTGACTTTTGGTCAAACTGTGGTCAAATCTGGTCAAACTATGGTCAAATTGTGGTCAAACTATGGTCAAACTACTTATTCAAGAAATATTAGTGTTAATAAATAATTATTGTTTTTAGAATAATAATTTCAAACTCAAACGGTGCTTAATGCTCAAGTTCAACTCCTAAGGGTTAATAGGATTGACAGCTTAGTATTGTCAGGAAAACAACAAGTGTAGACTTGGAAACTAGGGGGAATAGAACTCGAAAGTTAAGCGTGCTCAGGCTGGAGTAGTAAGAGGATGGGTGACCGGCCGGGAAGTTAAGCGTGCTCAGGGTGGAGTAGTGAGAGGATGGGTGACCGACCAGGAAGTTAGATGATTTGGAATGAGTGGTTCATAATTGAGCAGCGATGAGGGGTGATTAGAGTGGGTGATTAGAGATTGAATTGTCAAATAATTCAGAAATTTGAAAATAAGAAAATATTCAAAAAAAATTCAAAATTTTATTTTTCAAAAAAATTCAGAAAAACAAAATTTCAAAAAAATTCCTGGGACTAAAGGCCCTCCACGTGGCCGCTCTCTGGAGCTCCACCTTTAGTCCCGGTTCGTAACACCAACCGGGACTAAAGGGGGGGGGGCCTTTAGTCCCGACCCTTTAGTCCCGGTTTGGGAACCGGGACAAATGGGCCTTATGAACCGGGACAAATAGGCCTTTTTCTACTAGTGTGAGCAGCTGTGAGGGGGGGGGGGGGGGGGGGGGGAGTGGGTGGGGAGAGGTGAGGTTTGAAGATGTGGAGGTTAGCCCAAAAGCCAGAGCTAGCGGCGGAGATGCGGGCGCCGCCGTCGCGTCAGAGAAGAGGAGGCCGGCGACGCGGTTGGGAGAAAGTGAGCGACTGTAGGGAGAGAGTGAGCGGTTGTGACTTGTGAGGGAGGAAAGAGTGGGTGGTGATAAGGTTGGGTGGGTGAAAAAGAAATTTTTTTTTTGCAAATAAAAAAAATACGTCTCACTTTTGTTTTTACTATATATTATACGTAGATGTTTATATAATGCAGTATGAAATATCATTTATATTTTATATGTTCCACTTTGTTCATCAGAGATAAAAATGATGGATTTGGATGGTGTTTTAAAAATATCAAGTGACATACGCACTGATGTAATGACGGACCGGATTGAAACACCACGAGAAGAGGTGCATGTATCTAATCCTTCTCTATATGAATGTTATAAATGATAATACAAAATGTGCATTTTATATTTATTTTTCAGAATACAGGAGACATAGATATGGATTTTGGAGATGTTAAAAAAGAGTCCATCGACAAGTGTTCCAAAGCGACGTCGCTGGAAGAGGCCGAAAATTCATCGAGTATTTTACAACATAATGGTGTGGAAGCGGTGATATATCTCATAAAAACAAAAAATGATGTCAATTTAAATGTTAAGGCACAAGGTATTTGTTTCAATATTATTATCAATCTTTCTTCGTCATATTGAATTTTGTATTCCACTAATTTAGCTCACTGTTTATACTATTAATTTGGCTCATTTTTGTATCATGCTGACAAACTATGTTTGTACCCCTAGAGATATTACAGTCATCGAATCAATCGTGTCCGTCCCAAGAAAATCAAGTTCATGGACATTCGAGATGCCTTGTTATCAATTGACGATTTGGAATGCCTTAAGATGATATGTTCTTGCACAATGGTGTAAGGCCAATTGCATAAACTCTGTACTTAGTAGTATAAACCATATATAATATCTAATAACATAAGTATATTATAAACGTAAAATTACAGATGAAAAATGCTTACATATATTGTATGCTTGATCACGATCATCTACGAGACATGGCGGGTGAAAAGGTACATATTAGCACGTTTGTATCTGGCTAGATAAAAGAAAAACGAAGAAAAAGACATAGCCCCATCAAAATATCTCACATCATACAACATGTTAATACTTATGTATAACAAGATATGGTTAGTCTCGTCTCATTACCCATTTATATAATGATGTATTGTTTTTAATTAATCCATGTGTATAATAATTTATTATTATTTATACTCCATCCGTTCCTAAATATAAGTCTTTGTAAAGATTTCACTATAGACTATATATGGAGCAAAATGAGTGAATCTATACTTTAAATGCATATATATACATCTGTATGTGGTCCATAATGAAATCTCTACAAAGACTTATATTTAGGAACAGATGGAGTATCTAATTGTGACTACGACTTATATGATATTTACACCAGCTATTCATTCTGATTAACACTCCTGGGTACCATTGGTATATAGGAGGCGTCAATGCCAAAAAAAACATGAGTTTCAAGTATTGGACTCACTTGGTGCTAGGTTCAAACGGAGTGATATTGCTACTACGGTAATCATCTGTGTGTGAAATTTAACATGCATTATCTTTATATAAATCCAGGAAAATATTTCAAGAGCCCGTGACAGCGCACGGGCGTTCTATTAGTTTTCTTTTGTTTTGCACTGGCGAGACAAGACCACACCAGCAGGGGGCGCCTTGGCAAAGCGGAGGCGAGTCACCAATTTTCTTTTTTTTTCAACTTTGGCTTTTGACTTTTCCTCCAACCAGTCTCTCCTCTTATCCTTTCCTTCAACCAGCAGGCGAGCATGCAGGAGCAGAGACAAGGCCAGCCAACCACGGGGCGGCTCAAAGCTGGCGGCTTAGCGCAGAGGCACGGGCAGGTCGGCGGCCACGGCAGAGGGGTACCGGCGGCCTGGAGCAGAAGGCCGGAGCGCTCGGCAATGGAGGCGAGGGCGGCTCGGTGACAGGCGAGTTGAGGCCGCAGGAGCGGCAGCTTAGTGGAGGACCGGTGCGTCAGGGCCGCAGAGGCCACTCGCACCACGGCGGCTCAACGGAAACTACGGCAGAGAAGCGGCCGGCGAGGTTGGAACAGCGACGGCGGCTTGGCTGCGCGGCTCGGACGCACGGGTGCCGGGTTGGAGCAAAAATTGAGATGAGGCCGCGGGATCTTGATGATGACTTTCCATTTGGCGACCGGTCGGGTAGCAGACGCAAAACTGTTTGATGGAAATTCAGTTGGGTAACAGACGAAAAAAAATTGTCTGATGGAAATCCAGAGGAACTTCAGATCGCTGGCATCTGGCGTTGACGATGATAGCAGCAGACATAAGCTAAAGCATCTGTACTTTTATTCCGATTCAATGGCCCTCTCGTGGGTAACATCAAGCTTTAGATCTCACGTAGGTAGCATCTAGTACTTTGTACCTAGTAGCCAAACAAATAAGCTTTGTACACTAGGAGCCTTTTCCTGTAGTATTAGCAAATGTACACCGCTTGCTGCGTATACGACATCCATCTTTCTTCTTTCTTATGAACAGGGTACTTACTCGTCTCCTTTGACGTCCGTAGCATGTCCCTCTTAATTAATTCTCCACAAATTGTAATATTTCCTCTATCTCACAGCAGAGGCGTAGGCGGATCCGCTCAGCGAGGGCAGCTCGATGCGCGGCGGTAGCCAGGCAGTGTTGGCGTGGCGGCTCACCATGGAGGCGAGGCAGTGAAGGAGAGGCGACTTAAGGCCGCGGCGTCTTGGAAGCGTGGGCGTAGAGGCGGCCCAGAGCGGCACGACTCGGAACCGGCTCGAGACCGCGGCGACGACTCGTAGTGTGGCTGTAGAAGTGACGACGGCGGCCGGCGGCTCAACCAGGCCGAGCAAGGCGCCGCTCGAGGCCGTGAGGGCGAGCCGGCAAAGCAAGAGCGAGGCCATGGTGGCTCCAGACGGGCGGCTGTTGCGGAGGTGACCCGCCCAAGCGAGCGAGGTGGAGGCAGGCCGGCTCTGGCACCGGTGGCGACTCGGCGGCGGCAGCTGAAAGCAGCCGCAGGGGCGGACGACCAGCGGAGCCACGGCGGCTCGATGGCGGAATCCACTTCCGAATCGTGGGCTGTTTCCCCCTTTTTTTTGTCTGACCATGTCACATCTCACATCTAACATGACATCAACAACAATTTGTTTCCCCCTTTTGTTTGTGCTTATTTATTTTTTCTGAGATAAGCTTGTTCTTTTTTTTTTGTTTGCGTCTCGCCATGTGCTAGTCCTTGTCGGGCTGCCTAGGCACTCGTCCTGCTGTCTGGGTGAATGGGCGGCTGATTTTAGCAATGCTTTTGAACAGCATTTCTCTACCGTTGCTGGTGCTAGTCCCTTGCTATTGCTGCTAGTCGTACTACTCCCTCCGTTTTATAATGTAGTGTCTATAGATTTTTTATAAAGTCAAACTTTACAAACTTTGACCAAGTTTATAGAGAAAACTATTTATATATACAATGTCAAATATATAAAATATGAAAATACATCTTATGATGAATCTAATAATATATGTTTGCCATTCTAAATGTAAATGTTTTTCTCCGTAAACTTGGTCAAAGTTTGTAAGATTTGACTTTTCCAAAAATCTATAGACACTATATTATGGAACGGAGGAAGTAGTATACACGACAGCTCGTGTCTCTTCCAACTGTTGCTGCTAGTCGTACTACTACAGTACACTACACAACAGCTCGCTTCCCTTCCTGCTGTTGCTACTAATCGTACAACTACACTACAGCTCGCGTCCCTTCTCTTCTTACGCATGGGCTCCACGCTCCGGCTACAGGATTTGTACGCCGTGGGGCTTGCCGAGATGGATATTTCAAAATGAATGGGAGGTGATTACAGGAATGAGGGTGTCCTGACCCTGCGTACACCTGCATTCACGTTTTCAAAATGCATCTAAAGCGTGTTTTAAAATGTCAAACAATTAACAAAATTTCACGCATACATCTCCATAAAAAAAGTGCATGGAACAAAGTTTTACAAAAGAAAATTGGTTTTGCCTCTGCAAACAAGAATTTCTTTTCAGTCATTCTAAATAGAATTCAATGACACTTTCTTTTTCTCAGGCAAAAATAAGTATTTTTTCATCAAATTTTCCAGTTGCAGGTCGATGGTTGACTTGCAACAGTGGCAAAAAAGGGATCAAGGACCCATTTGCATGACTATGGTGGACTTGCAACTGGGAAAAAAATGGTCGTGCCCAATTGCGAGTCGATGTTGGACTTACAACTAAAGTGAAAAGAAAATTCGGACCCAATTGTGAGTCAAGGGTGGACTTGCAACTGAGGTAGAAAAAGCTCTAATTGCGAGTCGATGATGGAAACTGAGACAAAAATGGTCGCCTAGTTGCGAGTCGACGGTGGATTTGCAACTGGGATAAAAAAAGGGTCGAACCCGGTTGTGGGTCGATGGTGGATTTATAATTAGATCAAAAAACGTTGGGCCTAGTTGCGACTCAAGGAAGGACTTGCAACCGAGGCAAAACAAGCCGAGCCTAGTTGCGAGTTGAGGGTAGGCTTGCAATTGGGGCAAAGAGGGTCGCGGGCAAAGTTGCGAATTGAGATCGACTTGCAACTGGGAAAAAATGAGTCGAGCCCCCAATTGCGTATCGAGGGTGGAGTTGAAACTGGGACAAAAGGGGGTCGGGCACTCCTCCCCAGTTATGTGTCGTGGGTGGACTCGCAACTGGAACAATAAAAGGCAAACCCCAAAATTGCATGACATGGGTGTAGTTTGACTTGCAACTAGAAGAAAATGTGTTGGGACGCAGTTGCGTGTCGAGCATGGACTTGCAACAGGGACAATAAAAAAAGGCCAGCCCCGCCACGAGTCGAGGATAGACTTTGAACTGGGACAAAAATGGGCCTGGCCCAGTTGCGTATCGAGAGTGAACTTGCAATTGGAGAAAAAAAGATGCGGACCAGTTGCATGTCATGGGTGGATTTGCAGCTAGGACAAAAAAGGGTTGGGCCCCCGGTTACATGTCGAGGGTGAAATTGTAACTGAGACGAAAAAATGGGTCTGGCCCAATTGCGTGTCAAGGGTGAACTGGAAAAATTGTAACTTAGAAAAAATGGGGTTGAATCCCCAGTTGCATGTCGATGGTCGAACTTGCAACCGAGAGAAACAAAAATGGTTTGGACCCTCATTGCATGTCGGTGGTTGACTTGCGATTGGGACAAGAAAAATAAAAGAGGTGGGCCCAACTGCAAGACGCATGACAGAGGTGCACTTGCAACATAATCTAAAAATGTAGCATGTCGGTGATCGACTTGCAAATATAGGGCAGGCTTGCAACTAGGAGTGGAGAACAAAAAACGAGCGGAGAACAAAAGAGTCGATGCTAGTTATAAGCTGAGGGTGTACTTGCAAGCTGAGGCGAAAAAAAAACTTTGCGCCCATTTGCGAGTTGAGGAGGGACTTGCAACTCGGATGAAAACAAACTACGGGCCAAGTTGCGAGTCGAGGGTGGACTTGCAACTCAGACAACTATGAGACTAGTTGCAAGTCGAGTGTGGACTTGCAACTGGGATGAAAAACAAAGTACAAACTACATGCCCAGTTGCGAGTCAAGAGTGGACTTGCAACTAGGATGAAAACAATATATGGGCCCACTTATGTGTTGAGGGTGGACTTGCAATTGAGACAACCACACAAAAGTACTATAAAAAACTTGGAGCCTAATTGGAAGTTGGTGGTGGACTTGCAATTGGGGCAAAGAATAAAAAAGTGCGACCTTCTCTCAAAACGAGGGTGGGCTTGTAACTAAGTCAACAAAAAAGTCAAAAAAAGCCTGATTGCAAGTAGAGGGTGAGCTTACAATTAGGAGCGTAGAAAAAAAAGGTCGTTGTTAGTTCTAAGCCAAAGGTGGACTTGCAAACAGAGATGACAAAAAAAGTTTGAGCCAATTTGCGAGTTGAGAGTGGACTTGCAACTGGGATGAAAATAAACTACGGTCCCAGTTACAAGTCGAGTGTGGACTTGCAACTGAAACAACTACGAGCCTAGTTGCGAGTCGAGAGTGGACTTGCAACTCGAATGAAAAACAAACTACAAGCCTAATTGCGTGTCGAGGGTGGACTTGCAAGTGGGATGAAAAAAGAAACTACAGGCCCAGTTGCGAGGCAAGGGTTGACTTGCAACTAGGATGAAAACAAACTATGGGCTCAGTTGCGTGTCAAGCGTGGACTTGCAACTGAGATAACTACACAAAAGTACTATAAAAAAACTTGGAGCCTAATTGCAAGTCGGTGATAGACTTGCAACTAGGGCGGCCTACTCGTAAAAATGACGGTGGGCTTGTAACTAAGGCAACAACAAAAGGTCAAAAAAATTGATTGTAAGTTGAGGGTGGGATTGCAACTAGGGGCAAAGAAAAAAAAGGTCGGTGCTAGTTATAAGCCAAAGGTGGACTTGCAAAACTGAGACTATAAAAAATCTTTGAGCCCATTTGCGAGTTCAGGGTGAACTTGCAACTAGGATGAACACAAATTACGGGCCCAGTTGCGAGTCGAGGATTAACTTGCAACTGTAACAAGTACACAAAAACTACGAGACCAGTTGCGAGTCGAGGGTGGACTTGCAACTGGGAAAACTATGAGCCTAGTTGCGAGTTGAGGGTGGACTTGCAACTAGGATGAAAGACAAACTACAGTCCCTGCTGAGAGTCGGTGGTGAACTTACGACTAGGATGAAAAACAAACTATGAGCCTAGTTGCGAGTTATGGGCGGACTTGTAGCTGGGACAACTACACAAAATTACGACACCATTTGCGAGTCGATGATGGACTTACAATTGGGACAACAACAAACTAAGAACCCAGTTGCAAGTCGAGCCTAGACTTGCAACTCGGATGAAAACCAAAAAAATGTCCAATTGCAAAGTTGAGGGTGGACTTGCACCCGGGCAACTACGAGCCCATTTGCAAGTCGGGGGTGAACTTGCAACTGGGGCAACTACGAAATTAGGGACTAGTTGCGAGTCAAAGGTTGACTTGCAACGATGTATGAAATAGAGTATAGGCCCTAGTTTTCAGTCAAGGATGGACTTGCGACTAGGATGAAAAATAAAGCATAGGCTCTAGTTGCGAGTCAAGGGTAGGCTTGCAACTCAGACAACTACGAGCCTAGTTGCGAGTCGAGGGTGGGCTTTGCAACTGGGACAACTACAAAACTACGAGCCTAGTTGCAAGTTAAGGACCGACTTGCAACTGGGATGAAACAAGCTATGAGCTAGTTGCAATCAAATGGCAGACATGCAAATAGGATGAAAAACAAAACACATGCTCTAGGTGTGAGTAGAGGGTGGGCTTGCAATTGGACAACTACGAGCTCAGTTGCGAGTCAAGGGAGACTTGCAACTAGGACAACTGCAAAACTATGAGCCATTTGCGAGTCAAGCATCGACTTGCAACCCTGATGTAACAAGATGATATGGTCCTAGTTGCGAGTCAAGGGTAGACTTGCAACTACGATGAAAAACAAAAACACACGCTTCAGTTGCGGGTCGAGGGTGGGCTTGCAAGTCTGACAACTACGAGCACAATTGCGAGTCGAGGGTGGACTTGCACCTGGGACAACTAGGAAACTACGAGCCTATTTGCGAGTCAAGGGTTGACTTGCAACTAGGATGAGACAAGCTACATGCCCAGTTTTATGTCAACGATGGACTTATAACTGGGATGAAAACCAAAAACACATGCTCCAGTTGCGAGTCGAGGGTGGACTTGCACCTGGGACAACTACGAAACTGTGATCCGAGTTGTGAGCGAAGGGTCGACTTGCAACTAGGATGAAACAAACTACATGCCCAATTGCGTGTCAGTGGTGGACCTGCACCTGGGATGAAAAACAAAAACACATGCTCGAGTTGCGAGTCGAGGGTGGACTTGCACTTGGGACAACTAGGAAACTACGAGCCCAGGTGTGAGTCAATGGTCGACTTGTAACTAGGATGAAAAAAAATTACAGTCTAGATGCATGTCAAGGGTGGACCTATAATTGGAATGAAAAATAAAACACATGCAATATAACAAGGGTCAAAGGTCGGTCAATGAGAAGATGGGGGATAAGCTTCATCGTCGAGCCTCCCAAACGACGATATGTATGGGCCCATGTGAAAAGAAACATGAGAACAAAACGACACAAAACAAACGGGACAAGAGGACGCGCGACAAAAAAGAACAAGCTAACACGTGCGTGCATGATCGAGTTTGTGCGAACATTAAAGCAAACAAATCATAATGTTATAGACTTAGATGAGTTAAAACTCATCAAGATTAGATTTGGTAAAATCTAAAACGAAAAATCTAGTTACATTCTTCTCTACTTACACGGTCAAATAAAAAATAAAACAAAACAGGGAATAAAAAGACACGTGGCCCTTCACAAAAAAGCTAAGCCCATAAAAAAACCAATACACAAAACATAATAACGGCCCACTAAAAAATGTTATATCGGGCCTCACTACTTCACGAGGGACAGACAGAAAACACGACGCAAGGACAACGAACATGACTTAGAAGCACGTGTATCTAACGGTATATCAGTTAGATGAAACATTGTTAACTCTCATTTAGATGAGAATTAGCAAAGCAATCCGAAACGAGACCCCAAATTGCCCCGCGAAAACGGCACAACAAAAGACCCATGCAAGAACAGGTCGACAAGTAGACACCAAACACACGACGCGACATAGAGCGTGCGTGACAAAATAACCCTCAATCAAGATTTGCACAACATTTAAAGCGAACATATCACAGAATGGAAACAAGTTCATGAATTTTAAATAAATAAATAAATAATAAAAGGAAAGAGAAATTGATGAAAATAGAAAATATAAATAAAAAAATCATGAATTTAAAATAGTTTATAATTTAAAACAAATAATGAAATAGAAAAGAGAAAACAAAAATAAAATAAAACGGAAACGGAAACAAACAAAAAATATTGGGAGTCAAATGGGAGTGTAGATAAATGAGAAAAACTAGGACTAGGTCGTAGCACGGACATGTGAAAAGAAATAGAAAACACAGCTAACAGCGGAAAAAAGGCGCACAACAACAAGTACCAGGCTAGACACGAGGGACGAGCGGCCAAAATAGGCTCAGACTCAAGACAGAACACATCCCTCAAAAAAAAAAAAACTCGAGACAGAACACACATCGACGAGGACTGAATCACATCGTTACAGCTTATTTCTCAATTATACAAACGTTATTGCAAGTTTGATCCTGTGGTTGTAAACTTAGTTATGAGGTAGTTATTTCTAGATATAAAAAAGATGTGAAAAAAAAAGAGTCCTGGAGAGGAATGCGAGTGGACTATAGATAAAGAACGGCCCGTCAGCCCAATATCCAGATGAAAAAAAGGAACAACAACAGCCGGAACTGGCACCAGCAGCGACCTGGGCCACAGGTGCGCGCGAGACAACGCGCCGAGCGAGCACAGCAGGCAGACAATGACGTTTTGCATGAATATTAAAGATAGAAGATCCACCGGCTCTAGACTTAGATGTGAGATAACTATTTCACATCTAGATGTGAAATAGCAAATCCGTTTTTTTTAGTCCAATCCAAAAGTTGAGCCTTCACGTGGATCTCTACTCCTAATAGAGCAGTTGGTAGTCTCGCTTCCAGGTTTTTTTTCGTCCCACCTCCCATGGTTTTTTTTGGTACCTCCTCCCACCTTCGCTGGTTTTTTTTCGTAGATTTTTTTTCGTCCCCTCCCCCCACTTCATCGGTTTATTTTCGCGTCACCCTCTCACACAACGAAAGAAATCTGAACAGATCAGAACTTTCCATACTGGCGCAAGTTATATTTAGTAATGTAGAATCAATGACGAACAATCTCTAAAGATCAAATCTAAATTAATTAACCTTACCTTAAATCACTCAATCACATTAACCTTACCTTAACTTACGGATGGTAATCAATCTCCAAACAAAGGAAACAATACATCGAGGGAGCAGTAAATAAACTCCCTTTCTTATGACATGTATATGATCTTCCCTTCCCTCTCCATTGTCGAGCGTTCTTGATTCTCAAGGCCGATGCTTGGGCTGCGTCACTGGGTCGCGACGGTGCCGGAGGACGAGGATGGCGAGGCCGGGTGCCGCGGCACCGCGTTGGCCGCGGCCGGTGAAGGGGGCGAAGAAGGGCGGCTTCCCTGGCCGTGGCCGTGGCCGTGGTCCTGGGAGTTGGTGCGGTGGAAGCGGCACTTGAAGGACCCGGCGTGGGTGGCCGGCGCGCAGACGCACTTGGAAGCGGGCCCGTGGCCCGCGCCGGACTGCACCGACGCCGCCCCGGGCCACCTCCTCCCCGTATTCTTGGAGTTGTGGCTGGCCGATTTACATGATATTAATTCCCTCAGTTGTGGTGGCAAATATAATACACATAATCCATATTGTTATGCACTAGCGTGTGTGTGTGTGAAATAGATGGATTATGGTCCCGTACCCAATAAGATGGATATGTGTGTGTGTGTTAGAGAGAGAGAGGGAGAGGGGGAGAGAGAGTGAGGAAGAAGGAGGAAGAGAGTGTGTGTGTGAGGATTTGATAGTAAAAAAGGTCGCCAATGTCACTTGATATGTATGAGAATATTAATATTGAACTCTTAAAGTTAATGTGGCCCCGTTACAACGCACGGGCGTTCTTCTAGTATTACTCAAGTGCTCAATGGATCGGTTTGACCTCAGTCTCCACGCTGGACAAATCGATGGCTGGTTGGGCACTTGCCGTCGACCGCCTTCGGTTATGATCCTTTATACTGATTCATCTTCGACATGTCCTCTGCAAATTTTCTCAAAAACGATTCTGATCTCAGACGATGAACTTTTCGACTCTGCCACAAGGTTGTCCCATGTCGGGTCATCCTGCTCGATTGTTCTCTGGCCTTTCTTCATCCGGTCAATCGCTCTGGCCTTTCTTCATCCGGTCAATCGCGAACTCTTCGATCCCTGAAAGAGATCCCTCCAAGAACTGAGCACCACTGTGCGTAGGCCCTCACGGTGGGCGTCAACTATCGTGGATTTGTCATGGCAGATGTTCTAGTATGAGGACTTAGTCGTGAGGCCAACGCATCTACGTAGTAGCTTGAGAGGGGTTGAGTGGGACGAGAGACGCGAGGTTTTTTACTCAGATTCGGCCCCTCACGATGGAGGTACAAGCCTACATCCTGCTTCATTGATATTGATGATGATGATGCTCACGATTACAAGGGTGCTATTTCGCTACCTCTATCTCGAGAGATATTGACTTGTCTGTCTTAACTTGTCCAACACCCCCCCTCTTGGGGTGCTCTGCCCCTCCTTATATAAGTTGAAGGGGCGGGTTACATGTAGAGTCCTAATAGGATTATGACTATTCTATTACAAGTAGAATCCTAATCTTGCTTCCCTTATAAGGGTAATATTCCTTACGCCTTCCTTCTTGAGCCGGCCTTCTGGACCTTGGGCCTTGTCATCCATCTGACCCGCCGTCGGGGTCATTAGTGAGCCACCAGACCAGTGAGTCACCAGGCTAGTGAGTCGTCAGTCTTCAGGCGGGTTACCGATGAAGCGCCAAATCTCGGCCGGGTCATATATCCGGCCGGGTCATACGACGGGGTATATCCCCGACACCATTCCAGAAATGAGATTTGGCAGGAGATGACTCACATTGAGACAAAGTTTTCCTCTTCAAATACTTTGCTCTAATCATCTCCTGTCAGTCCCCATCTTCATTCTCAAGTCTCCAGAGCCATTTGCACAAAAGACTAATATTCTTGATATCCAGATTAGTAACACCCAACCCCCCTTGGTCTCTAGGTTGACAAACATCAAGCCAGTTAACAAGATGGAACTTCCTAAATGTAAGGCATTTAGGAAGTCGTAATCAAGTCGTAAATGTAAGGTATGTCCGTTCCACTTTTCAGCCCGTATATAACGAGAGCACTGATGAAGCAGCTTGTAGTATACATGAGACATGATGTTTTCCAAGTAGTTGCCGATGTCCTGCGAGTCAGCAACAAGGCTAGTTCATGGGCCGTGTAGGAATGAGATGAATCGGGATCAGTTCTGCAAGAATGACTGGCAAGTTCAAGATTCAGATTCCAGGGAAATCAAGCTCTGGGCATTTGGTGCACATAGCACAGTTTTGATAACTGAGAAGACTTTAAGCGGTACGTAGATATTAGGTTTTTTAGCGCACACGAAAAATAGTTAAATAAGTGTAAAGGCTTGGGTCTGGTCGTCTGGACAGGGTAGAGGGCACTGATAGTCTGAGTGCCTTGCTGGCCTGTGTGTATTGGTCGAGAAGGCAAACCAATTATTGCCTACCAGTTACCTCCAAGACCAAAGATACAATTGTGCAACTAATATTAAATATTATTAATTTCAGCCTAAAAAATATTACCCACTACAGATCATGGGAGACAAGTTCTACTCAACTAATTTTCTTGCTGATGAATTTCCTCACAGCAACTCTGACTAACTTCTTAGGGTGCACAATTCTCGGCAAACTAAAAAGGAACAATTCAAGAGTATCTTAGAGCTTATCTTAGTATCATTTCGTTGTGGAATCTGCATAGCACTTTATTCAGATAATGTACAATATTGGGCAGCTCAGTGAACCAAACTTTTTTTTTCAAAATATATAGGAGCCTATCGCACCCAACCTCGTTTTGTTTAATTTCATTTCACAGAAGCTGATAAAACACACGAGAGTCATTGGTTTACACACAAAAGCATGCAGCAAACAAAACTACCAGCCAACGAAAAGAGCCACAATTCTCTTCATCATCGTGCTAGTACAGACCCCAAACTAACATCCTCTCTTGTTTAAGATTTCTGCTGCGCACCGCCACCAACAGCAACTTTGAGCCTTTCCGTTTCCTTCTCAGGTAAAAATTTCTCTTCTGCAACACATACCAAGAAGAAAGAACATGTGATTTCAATAGCAGGGTAAATATATATTACTGCAGCAATCATTATTCCTAGAATCCAAAACAAGGCTGCAGCTCGAGCAGAAACTAAACACCATGGCACATGAAACCTCGTCGTGCAGGGTAACTCATCGACATCCTAGCCAACAACAACAAGACTTCAACATACCTAGACACATCGCACTGGAGAAAAAAAAAAGATAACCAATGGTTTTTTTCAGGCAGCAATCCAAGCTCCAAACATAATGACCAAAGTTCTATGACAGCGGGGACATAGCTGCAATCCTAATGTTATATGTGCATCATCATTGGTCTCGCGGCCTTCAACAAACAAAAGCCATCTCGCACTACAATCTTAACGTAAACTCCATGGTTTAGCCCGTGAAAGGATTTGCCAACCTCAAGACAACCTGGGGCTTCTATTACTTGACTTGCCCCACACATCGTTGTCCAAAGTCCAAACATAATGATATCAATCACTCGTATCAAAGCACCCTGAAAACTCCTCATCATGACAAACAAAGACCAGAGCATGGCAAGGGCAGTAGGCATACTCATCCTTACGGGTAAGCATTTGGTACCACCTATTAAATATTTAGTCCTTACAGACCTCGTCCTCCCTCCGCAAGACTAGATGACTTAACGGAAATAACAACATTATGTTTATCAGGGGTAAATATAACTACAACAACACAAATACCAAAGTTTTAAGAGAACAACGACATAGCTAAATATGGGCATCATCATTGGACTAATGACCTTCAACAAACAAAAGCCATCTCCCGCGACAATACTAATGTAAGCTCCATTGTTTGGCTCCTGAAAGGATTTGCCGGCCTCAAGAAAGGCTGGGGAATCTATTACTTGACTTGGGCCAACATCCCTATCTAAACACAATGACATCGATCACTCGCGTCAAAGCACCCTGAAAACTCTTCATCACAACAAACAACACTCAACTTTTCCAAGGTAGATAAGAGACCAGGGCATCGCAAGGGGTGCAGGCATACTCATCCTTTTAGTAAGCATTTGGTCCCCCTATTGAATATTTAGTTCGTACCGACCTCGTCTTCCCTCTGCAAGACCATGTGTCTGTAGGAGGAAATCCTGGATCCCACTCATTATGGCTGCGAAGGAAGAGATGCACACCACCCAAGCGCTTCTAGGGATGCCCAAGAAGGGCATTGATTATATCCTAATCTCAGTCTGCAATATGTTTGGGGTTTTATTGTTCCAAGTGATGGTCTCAATTCCATCCCTAAATATCCATTTCACTAGGTAGTTGCTGCTGTCATCAAGCAATGTCGTAGATAAATGTTCCATCCTTCACAAATATAAGATGTTTTGGATATTTCAATATGGACTACATACGGACTGAAATGAGTAAACAAACACATTAAAAGACATGTGTATGTACATTCGATTCACAAAAAAGTTAAAACAACTTACATTTGTGAAGGGAGGGAGTATAAGGAATGTCCAGGACGTGAACATTATTATAAAATATTTGAAGAAACGAGCAGGATGTCCATTCATATACTGGTTTGGACGCATTTGTTGCTAAAGAGTCACTTGGATATTTTGATTAACTAACAGAAATAATAAAACTAAGTGATTATAACAAGCCACTATGGAGCAAATGTACCTTGAGGAGTTGTGGACAGTTCTCATAGACATTGTACTGAATCAACAAATGCTTGGAAGGACCCAAACCGATGGTGGTCTGTAATTCTCTTGTGCTGCTCGCCCTAGGTAGCCGACAAGAATACTCGCTCCACTACCAGAGCACCAAGTGAAGTACAAGCAGTCCCTTCAAACTGCTGGATGATCTGGACCAAGGGAACCTGCAAACTGATCTCCATGAAGGAACAAGCTACAACCACCAAGCCTAGTAGTCCTCGCCCACTTCCTCTCCCCGGATTGCCACCGGAAAACATGGTACGCCCGTGGAGAGTGCCGCACAGTGACAGTGAGCAATAGCTCACCATGGCACTCGGCGAGCCAAGAAATTGAACTATAAGGAATTGTCTCTACATTTAGTTTATCCCCAAGAAAGGACAATACGACCGAATTGTTGTCAAGCTCAACGATAGGAGTCGGTTATTTGGGAAAATCAGCGTGTAGAGGGTGCCTTTAATGAATATAAGATTGGCAAATTGGTATCCTTCATCGCAACACATACCTCGCCAGTCAGAGTCACCAATGCGGCACTAGTAGAGGACATGGTGGTGTGGCTTGGAGATAAGGACGGGGTCACCGGAAAAGAGGACTCCATTGGCATCACAGCCTTCTGTGAGCTTGGGTAGGCGGGCTTGCTCTCCTACGAGGAGGTGGCGGATGCGGAGCTCGCAGCGGCTGGTGTTCGCGTTGATATCCTGGATGGCGGCACGCCGGCCAAAGGAGTGGAAGAAGGTGAAGCAGGGGTCCGCATGGGCTAAGGGGATGCGCCGGAGGCGGAACCGGAAGAGGCGGCGGAGGGGGACGTTTAAGAGAGCTATGGAGCCAGAGGCCTCATGGGGGACGACGAGGAGCGGGCCCTAGGAGGCGAGGTTGGACAGTGACGGCGGGAGGAGATTTCGTTATGTGCGGTACGCGGAGCGGAGGGCAAAGAAGTCCTGGAGGGTTGTGACGCTACTCACGATCAATGGGATCAGCTCCGGTGAGAAGTACGTCGAAGACAAGGCTGTTTCTTCTGGCTTTATGGGGAGAGTGATGAAGATGGTAGTGGAGGCGAGGGTGGTGGTGCAGGCCCAACGAAATCCTGGTCCGGCGCCTCGCTGACGTCTCCATTGCTTGTCCGCCTCGCTGACGCATCTGCAGCCGAGTGCGGGTTGCGTCGCATAGGGATTGCAGCCTACCTTGATTGTTTCTTCCCAGTTAATCGTATCATGTCACGACCAATTATACAGACTAGTCGTCAACCCGTGCATTCGCACGGGCTAGTTTAATAAACTATTATTATGACTTTACCTAAATTATATAAAACATGGGATGAAGCTTTGGGGCCATAACTCATTTGTTGGGACTTAGAAAATTGGGAAGTGCCAAATTTCTATTAGAACAGCTCCATCGTGTCCTATGACCACTTAGGTTTAATATTCATCGCCGTGAGTACACAGGTTTAATATTCAAGTCATATTACAGTTATAATTTAACATTTCAAATAATAGAATATGAAATGAAGCATATACTCAAAATTTTGAAATACAGATAAAAATATAATTATTTAATCCATTCTAATCTTGGTATGTAATGCCTTCAACACATCGAGTTTTGACGGTTGCAGTTTTGTGCATCTTCTTTGCTTCCGTCATATCATAATTCATTAATCTAAAACATGTCCACTCTGATTAGTCATTTTGTAAGAGTAAAATGCTAATATATATTTTAAACATATATATTATATACCAAATTATTTCAGTATGGTTTTTGTATATACCTAAACCATACTGAACAAATTTGGTATATAGTGAAACCAAACAAATTTTGAACCCATATATTAATCGAGATGCTGATACAGTTTATAATGAAACCAAAACAAATAAACTGAATGTTCATGGCTCGTATCCATTATCTGACATCATATATATGTGGTTCCTACAATTTACATGCATTTTGTTCTGAAAAACTTTGAAGCTTCTTCTAAGACTGCATCTCAACATGACATTAAAAAAATAATTAATCACGTAACAGTGAAAAAAGGAAGTAAATATCATTCTTGAATGTAGATTATTCTCATCTCCTACATGTTTAAGTTTTTTGCTAGCCTGTAAGATTAACCAATATAACTTGGTACAATGGAATCTTGTTGCATCTAGTTGGGGTACCTAAGGTATATTGGGTTTGACTACCATGGAGTTCATTTCATACATGTACTTTGGTTTGGGAGACTGGGCAAATAATTTGATTATGCTGCAAAATCTCTAAACTGAACTTTCTTCATCATATTTTTTACCTAGATTTACTTACAAAAGTTACAATGCATGGACTGATGTGACGTCCAATTCTTACTTATTAGAAATGCAAATTCAGTACGGATGCATTATGCGCTGTAAATTTCAGCAAGACAGTGAAGTAATGACATATATTATTCATGGGCAGGTTAATTATAATGCCTCCGATTTCATGACCTAGTGGCTTGTGTGGATACGGTCAAAACTTTCTGTTTCCATGTAAAGTGTCTTGCATGGAACATGAGCATTTGCAGTCTTGCAGAAAAAACTGTGCCCCAGCAATGACGCTATCCTGGGAAACAGTTGGTTGATCGTCCTTCAAAGAAATTACAGCAAACATAGAGTACATACCCGATTAAAATTACAATCCCCGCAGAAATAAATCAACTGCATACTGATAATTATAACATGTATAGACGTCACAAAAACGAACTTGTGTGAAAGATAACCTCTTTTTAGTCATACGATGGCCATAAGTGGTTCCTCGATGGACAACTTCATTGGCTGGATTGTATAATTGCAGATTTAGAGGTGCATGTGGTCAAGGGAGACAACTCTCTTATTAATAGAATTGAATAATACCCGAAAACAAATAGAATTGGATGTTGTACACTACATGGCAGGGATGACGAATGGAGGAGAGAGGATCAGTGGAGATTTGTGGTAGAAGAAAAAGGTGTCATGATAACATACAACATATGAAAAACTGAGACAAATAAATAGAGCTGAAATCTGAGATAAAAATATTAACCTTCTTTTCCTGACCAAATCTCTATTCTTCCAGCAATAACAAATCTGGTTGCATGATGAATTTGAGAGAGTATAATATATGTGTGCTTTTTTGGCTATCACGGACTAACACCTATTAGCTGTTTGTCTTTCCTAGTAAATTAAGTATACTGAACCCATAATCTTCCTTTGATGAACTAACCTTCATGCAGTGCAGACAAATAGCGTACATAGGTGAATGCCAAACAGAAACTGTAATTAAAAAAGAAAAACAATATATCACCTCAGATCAAAACTGCATAGTGGAAGGTCATACATTGCAGTTCGTCGTACAATTTTGTATAATATGTGGGGGACCAGTTATATAATCAGTCGATGATGTTCAGCACCTCGATGCAAATCTCGCTTTTCCCAGATAAACGCAACACACAAAGAGAGGTTGATGGTGCCGGGAGGCCGAAGCCAAGGCCTATCCGCCATGCCCTGGTGCAATTAAATTCAGTCGGGAGATGTGATTTGCCGCGCGCTGGATCTGACTTTCCGCCGATGAAAAGAAATCTATTGGAGAAAAGCAAGGCATTAGGGAGAGAAGATGCCTCGGAGGAACAGAACACACGGATATTATGCCCAAAGAGAAGAACACTGCGATGGAAAAGGAAGTTTGTGCCTTTCACGTTTCTAAGAGATAAGCAACGTATGATTTATTATCTTTAAACAGAGAGATATAGTTAATTTCGCCCTATGCATGTTTCTAGGAGATAAGCAACGTGATTATCTTTAAACAAAGAGATATAGTCCTGCATGCACGTGGACGTGTGTCTCTTTTCCCCGTCTTTCTAGGAGATAAGCAAGGCGTGACTATCTTTAAACAAAGAAATATAGTAGCTTGTTTCCTTTTCTATTCTGCATGCACGTGGATGTGTACATGTTTTTTTTTACTCATTGGAAAAATAGCTTATCTCCTGTACGTTTCCAAATTCTAGGCTAATCTCTCCAAAAAAAAATACGGACTAATCTACACCGTAATAACTTGGTCCCACCAAATTAACGGCCCTAATTTTCTAATTAACGTGGGAATTTTTAGGGAGTTTGTAATTAGTATAAGTATAGATAGGAGGAGTGGGAGAGAGCGTGTTTGTGCATCGATGAGGACGCAAACCTGTTATGGGTTCCATGGCTGCCAAAATTCCTCACAATGTAGCAACAACATCCGGCCAAGCAACCCAACCGTTGGTGCAGACGGAGGTAGCAGCTTCACCGAGGACGACGACCCATTTGTCACGAACTAGGACCTTGCACTACCGGAATAACCTTATATGCCTACGGCCTTATCTATGCCGACGGCTGCCGTAGTAATAGATGGAGCTATGCCGACGGCCTAGGGAATACCGTCGGCATAGCTTCATCTATGCCTACTGCAGCCGTAGGCATAGTAAGGCCGTCAGCATACATCGATCTATGCCTACGGCAGCCGTAGGCATAGTTAGGCCGTCGGCATAGAAGTGGCCCTGGTGGCCCGGGGACAGACGGCGGGCTGACGCCGTCAAATCTATGCCGACGGCCCTGACGGCGGCCGTTGGCATAAATATCATTTGCTTTTTTACTAGGAGTTGCCACGTGGCAGGCATAGTTTTCCATCTATGCCTACGGCGGCCGTAGGCATAGCCTCACCACGTGGCGCCTCCTGGTAGCCCCGAGAACTATGCCTACATGCCGTAGGCATAGATATCATCTGCTTTTTACTATTTTAAATTATTTTTATTTTTTTAAAAGTTAAAATTTGAATAATTTAAATCTAACTTATCTAAACTTAAACATACACGAATTATACATCGACTTGGGGTAGAATTTTCCATAGATTATGTATATCCAGTTTGTTTTTGTTTTTGAGTATGTTAGAAATGTGACCTCATGTACTTTTGCATATAGGTCCTTATACTTTGTTAAAATTATAAGTAATTGATAGTTGGATTGACAAATTTTATATGGTTTTTATAAGAATCTTGAAAGGACTCTGTTGCTATACTATGTTTCAAATTTGAACAAATTTAAATCATGTTTGCTTCAAATTTACAAAAAACACCCTTTTGTTTTGAATTTTTTGTATATTTTTCATTCCTTGGCCAATCGAGACAAATTTTATATCTACATCCATCAGATTGTTTCAAGGATTCTGGTGGCAGGCGCAAAGCCGTAGGCATAGATTTGCATATATGCCGACGGCAAAGCCGTAGGCATAGCATGCCACATGGCAGTTCATGGTTTGTCGGACTTCGCAACGGCGCCGTCAGCTGGCATCTCGTCCTTTTTTTTTGCCGACGGTGAAACTATGCTGACGGCTGTATGAAAGCCGTCGGCATAGGCTGCTATGCTGACGGCTTTAGTACGCCGACGGCCTGACAAGAATACAACGACGCATTCTATGCCGACGGCAGCCATAGGCATAGGCCTATGCCGACGGCATTGTGGCCTATGCCTACGGCCTTAGGCCTATGCCTTAGGCCATAGGCATAGCCGCTGATTCTGGTAGTGGCTTGGCGTATTGAAAAGCTGAAACTAAAAGGCGGGGTACGTCCTTTGAGTGGATAAATGAGGACGTCAGTGTAGGTCTGCATTTGATGCAAATAGACCACGACCATATATGCACATGACTTGGCTCAGATTCTCAAAAGGCAAAAACTTAGGCAACATTTGTGTAGCCAAAGGGAAGAGTTATTGGAGTGGAAGGCGACATCGCAAAGATCAGAATATACTATTGAATTGGACATGTGTGGTGCACAATTACTAGCGTCTGATAAAGTTAACTGCTGTGGTAGGTGGGCCATCAAATAATTGTACATTAATCAAATCGTAAATGTAAGGCATGCCCGTTCCACTTTTGAGCCCCTATATAAGGAGCACTGATGGAGCAGCTAGTATACATGAGACATGATGTTTTCCAAGGAGTTACCACTTTCCCGCGAGCCAGCACGGTGAATCAGTTAGCAACAAGGACAGTTCATGGGCCGTCGTAGGAATGAGAGGAATCGGGATCAGTTCTATAAGAATTTCTGGCAAGTTTAGGATTCAAATTCCAGCGAGATCAATCTTGCTAGAGGAATGGTTCAGTTTCCAACGAGCATTTTGTGTACATATCCTAGTTTTGCTATCTTAGAAGAAATGAAGAATTATATAGGAAATAGTTAATAGGTGTAAAGGCTTGGGCACTTACTAGACCGAGTTTCTTTTTCGAAAAGGGGATGATCCCGGCCTCTACATCACATGACGCACACAATCATTTTATTAAACATAGATCAAGTTCAAGTCATTGATTATTAGACAGTAATAGAAATTAAAATAAAACATGACCACAACCGGTTAGACCCAGATAGTCATAGCTTATCCACGTAATCTATGAGTAGCTCACCAATCAAACTAGTTGAGTAAACCCCGCGCAACTGTTTGCAGCCGGCTATACCCAGAGGCTATAAGGGTCCGTGGGTTCAAATGATGCAGTGATGGCCACATATAGATGGAAGTCGTAGGCCTATAGATAACCTGTAAGTAATTATGAATAGATGATTTGTAAAAAACGCAATCATTTCAGCAATTCCATATTGCCCAGGGAATGACACAAACTCCCACACAGATTTGTCCTTTCAAATTATGATGAATACCACTCAACTAGTTTCCAAACAAATTTGGGATACTCGTTGGCAGCTTGGCGCTGCTAAATTGTGCGTAACAAGAATCATGTGTTAGATCAAGGTAGTAAATGGACATTTTTTTTTGGAAAAGGAGGTTTTCCCCGGCCTCTGCATCCGAAAAATGCATGCGGCCATATTATTAAAGCAAGTACAGCAAAACACAAAGTCTGGTATCCGAAGTACAGCTCACAAAGGGAGCAAAGATAAATAAAAGCGAAGAAAACAAATCACGGCCACAACCGGTTGGACGAAAGGACACTAAGGACCTATCCTATTATGCGACCGCCATCCAAACCGGTTGAAGATAGCCCGTGCTATCATCTCCCATCGGTTGCACCCAGTAGCCAAATGCTCCCTGGAGCCCATAGGAGTGAGTAGCAACCAAGTACGGATCCGTGCCGTAGCTCTGAAAATAACCTGCAAGAAGTTTAAAATATATAGTCTGTTAAAAATCGTATCGTTCCTACAGTTCCATATAACCCAAAGAAGTGCGCATTTTCTAATCCGAATACTTGACGCAATATCAGGTTGCACTCCATTTAGCCACGTCCCAAACAACGCATCTATACTAGCTGGAGGAATGATGTTAAAAGCTATGAATGGATCGCCAAAGTAACTTCGCGAGAGCGCAATCTATGAATAAGTGTTGGATTGTTTCGTCGTGAACACAAAAGCAACATCGTGAACTACCGACCCATCGTCGCTTTAGTAAATTATCTTTGGTAAGTATCACCCGCTTGTGTACAAACCACATGAAAATTTTGATTCGCAATGGAACCTTTACTTTCCAAATATGTATCGATCTTGGGATTGGGCCAGAGTCAATGAGGTCTAAGTACATAGATTTAATCGAAAACACTCCATTACCCGTTAACTTCCAGTGCAAGGCTTCTGCTTGGTCTGACAGTTGAACGTCCATCAACCTCCGCACCAAGTGTAGCCAGGAGTTCCATCGTTCCCCTACTAAAGCCCTCCTGAACTAGATATTCAAAGGTACCGCCTGCAATACTGTTGCCACGTAATCCTCCTTACGTTGCACAATATTATACAAGGTAGGGTACTGGAGGGCTAGCGGTGTCTCGCCTAACCATGTATCCTCCCAAAACCTTGTTGTCGTTCCGTCCCCAACAACGAATTTCACCCTATGGAAGAAAGCCTATTTTGTTCTCATGAGCCCCTTCCAAAACGGCGAATCATTAGGTCTTACGGTAACCTGAGCCAGAGTTTTAGAGTGTAAGTATTTATTCCTTAGAATTTGTGCCCACATGCCATCCGATTCCTGAGATAACCTATACAACCATTTGCTCAATAGGCATTTATTTTTAATCTCGAGGTTCTCAATCCCAAGACCCCCTAGTCTTTGGGTCGACAAATAATATCCCATCTTGCCAAGCAATATTTTGTCTTAAAGTCATCTGACTGCCAGAAAAAACGAGATCGATAGAAGTCTAGTCTCTTTCATACCCCTTTAGGTACCTCAAAGAAAGATAGAAGGAACATCGGCATACTAGTTAGTACTGAATTAATCAGCACTTGCCGACCTCCATATGACATAAGCTTACCCTTCCAGCAGCTTAGTTTTTTCTCAAATCGATCTTCGATACATCTCCACTCTTTATTAGTTAATTTCCGATGATGAATTGGAATGCCTAGATAGCTGAATGGTAATGATCCCAGTTCACAACCTGACAATTGTCGATAATTGTCTTGTTCCTCTTTGGCCCTACCAAAGCAAAACAATTCACTCTTGTGAAAGTTAATCTTTAGACCTGACAATTGTTCAAAAAGGTACAACACTAGTTTCATACTCCTTGCTTTTGCAAGGTCATGCTCCATGAATATAATAGTGTCGTCGGCATATTGTAGAATGGAAACGCCCCCATTCACCAAATGTGGGACAAGACCACCTACCGGGCCTTTCTCCCTGGCCCGACCTATGAGCACGGTCAACATGTCTGCCACAATGTTGAAAAGAATAGGAGACATCGGGTCTCCTTGTCTTAGGCCTTTATGTGTCTGGAAATAATGACCAATGTCATCTTTCACCTTAATCCCGACACTACCTTTTTGTACAAAAGAATCCACGTGATTCCTCCTTGCCCCATTGAAACCCTTCATGCGCATGGCCTGCTGTAGGAATGGCCATTTGACCTTGTCATATGCCTTCCCAAAATCCACCTTGAAGATCACCCCATCTAGTTTCTTCGAATGGATTTCATGTAAAGTTTAATGGAAGACAACAACCCCTTCTAGGATATGTCTTCCAGGCATGAAAGCAGTCTGACTGGGTTGCACCACTGAATGGGCAATCCGTGTCAATCTATTAGTGGCTACTTTCGTAAAAATCTTGAAACTCACATTCAAAAGACATATTGGCCTAAATTGCTCTATTCGAATTGCTTCCTCTTTGTTCGGCAACAACATTATCGTGCCAAAGTTGAGGTGGAAAAGTTAAAGATTGCCATTAAAGAAATCATGAAAATAGGCATAAAGTCATCCTTCACAATATGCCAACATTTATTATAGAATTCCGCCGGAAACCCATCTGGTCCCGGTGCTTTATTCGGCTTCATCTGAGAGATCGCCTCGAAAACCTCTTTCTCAGTAAAAGGTGCAGATAAAATCTCTTTCTCATCTGACCGAAGCTAAGGTATATCCCCAACTACAAGCTCATCTAGGGACACGGCATTGTCTGTCGGAGGCCCAAAAAGTTGCTTGTAATAATTGGAAATATATAACTTGAGGTTCTCGTGTCCCACCACTGTTCCTTCATCTTGCTCAAGCTGGATGATTTTCTTTTTCCTATGTTTGCCATTTGCAATCATATGAAAAAATTGAGTGTTATCATCCCCTTGGACGACCTTAAGAACCTTAGCGCGCAAGGCCCACTTCATTTCTTCTTCTCTAAGAAGAGCACGCAGTTTCAACTCGGCTTCGAACATTATGCAATCATATGAAAAAATTGAGTGTTATCATCCCCTTGGATGACCTTAAGAACCTTAGCGCGCAAGGCCCACTTCATTTCTTCTTCTCTAAGAAGAGCACGCAGTTTCAACTCGGCTTCGAACATTACGGCCTGTTCTATCTCGTCCAGCAGATTCGTTTCCGCTCTCAGGTCTAGAGTATGAATCAAATGGATAAGCCGTTCTTTTTCTTGTTTATATATCCCGCTCTCATTTCTGGCCCAACCCCTCAAAAAATGTCTCAGATGTCTAATCCTGTTTTGCCAGCGCTCCATGCTGGATCTACCAGCAACAGGCTTAGCCCATTCTCTTGCGGCAATCTCTAAAATCATTTCTTTTTCGAACTAACTTTGTTCGAAAGAGAAAATATTTTTATTGCCTATATGTGTTGCTTCGCCTGAGTCCAATAACAAGGGTGTATGGTCTGAGATCGCCCTCTGCATCGCGTGCACCGATACCAGTGGGTATTTATGTTCCCATTCCACATCTGCAAGCACTCTGTCTAGCTTCTCATATGTAGGAGTACGTAGCGTGTTTGCCCAAGTGAACTGCCTACCCGTGAGTTCAATCTCTCTGAGATTAAGACTCTCAATGATCATATTGAACATAAAGGACCTCAGCCCATCAAAATAATCGTTATTCTTTTCTTCTTTCCTCCTAATGATGTTAAAATCCCCTCCCACTAATATCGGTAACCTCTCATCCCCGCACATCCTAACCAGATCAGCCAAGAATCCAGGCTTAAATTCGGGTTGGGCTGCGCCATACACCGCCACAAGAGCCCATCGGAATCAATCCAATTTGGACCTTACCCGGAACTTAACTGCATAATCCTATCTTACTACATTTAACACCTCTAGTGCTTTGCACTTGACCCCCAAAAGAATCCCACCGGATCGTCCTCTAGGAGGCAAACAGTGCCAGTCAAAATCAATTCCTCTAGTCAAAGATCCGAGGAATTGCGAGGTGAATTTATCTCTACCTGTTTCAAGAAGTGCAATGAAATGAAATTTACCCTCAATGGATGCTTCAGCCAGGAACCTTTTCTTAGCCAAGTCTGCTAGACCTCTGCTATTCCAAAAAAGCTCTTCCATTATTCATCATGGAATTTTTTCTTGAGCTTGACTCTCGCACTTCTACGAACAGCCGACGTCGGATATATCTTCCTCTTCCAGGAACGTTTGGGTTTATCCACTACCATCCCCTCGTCCACATGACTAGTGGCCGCTTGTGCATCCGACACTAGAATAGGAGGATCAACATGTCCCTCGGACTCCATCCCCCCTGCTTCACCTTCGGCATCCGAAGTAGGCAATAACCCATCACAAAAACTCTCTAGCGTAGATATGCCCAAATTATTAATATCGGCATCCGTCATAGGTCTAATGGCCGCTAAATTCCGGATCAACTCAGACGCTCTCCCAGCCTCTAAGTCTAGAATATCATTGACCTATTTAGCAATTTCTTTCCCGTTAGACCCAAGCGAAACTCCTAAATTGTTTGTCTTACTAATAATCTCATGCTCAGAAAAATGCATAATAGAACACTGCTTATTAACTGTCATACCTGCAGTAGTCTCGACGTCCCGAAGCTTGGCGGCCCTCATAGCACGCCCCAGCTGGAAGTCGCCAGCATCTGGTTGGTGCTGGATCCGGTTACTGACACGCCTGCCAGCCGACACCGGGTCCTGGTGCCCATCAAAAGCGATCACCTCATCAGTAGTCCAAACCCGCGTGGACTGGACCGTCGCCAGGTGCCCGTCCGTCCGGATGAGTCTTGGTGTATGAGATGAGGCCGACACGCCGCCTGCACCTCCTCCCAACGTCCCCTCCTCCGGTGCAACCACTCCAGTGATCTCCGGTGTCGATGAAGACAGCGCCAGCCGAGGCACCAGACTGCGCACGGGTGAATCAGGAGCCTCCTGCCCACAACACACCCTCGCCGGGACCGCAGTCGTAATCCGGGAAGAACCATCCAGTCGCCGTGCAATAAGCTCTGCCGTGGAATCCGGAGGTGGAGATATACGACCCTGGGCCTCCTGCCCTGCGTCTCCTTCCCCCACTCGCTCCACCAAAATCAGCCGCGAAGATGGCATGGTGCGCCTCTGTCTAGAAACCTCACCCAACCCTGCCGTCAGGCGAACAACTCCAGAAGATGGTGCCATTACAAGAGGTGGCAACATGTGCTCTGAAAGATCATCCCTCTCGACGCGATCACTCCAGAGGCGAGGAGGCACGGAAGAAGGCTGATCTGGAACGAACCAAATCTCAGTGCGTTCATGGGAGTAGAAGCCGGTGGTACAGCCCCCTTCTCTGGCGCATACGAAACGGGTTTTCCACCTGACATGTGAGAATCGTCCCGTGAACCGCTATCATTTCTCTTCTCTTTGTTTCCCGATCCATCATCCTTATCAGTCATATCCACATCGCCCCCTCCATTCAGCTCCTGGAACATAACAGAATCCTCCAACTCAATGTCCATGTTGTATATCATACCCGTGTCCGTCCATCTAACGACATCCGGTATGTACTCAATGTCCACAACACTCACGAGCAACCTTGCAACCCCATGTGCATGAGTAAAAGACATATCCACACGTTCAGTCTTACCAATGACCGTCCCAAGACTGCACGCTACTCGTATGTCATTAAGAGGCTTAGATGGTGCCCCCGAAAAGCGAACCCAGACCTGAGATAGTGGTGTAACCCTTGGTTCTGTTTGCTTCCAATCATCAAACTCTAGGATACAGTCAGTACCGGGCACCCGACACAAGCCAAACTTAAGGAGCTTCTTCAGATCCTCCGTCGATGGAAAATCAACCTTATACAAGTTATCCTCAAGCCTGATAAGCTCCCAATGAGAGTTCCCCAGAGCAAGTTCATTCAGCCTATGCACAATCTGCGCCTCTGACAAGAAGCCCTTTGTCACATTGACCACGCCCGTAATCGAAATGTGCGGCATGTCTGGGACAGCAGTAGCACTGGGTGACTCAAAAAACATCAGTTTGGAGCAACACACCCCATATATGGTGACCACCGGTATCGGCTCTAGCAACATCGGACATTCTCCCGATGCCTGCACAGGTTTAAGACAAGTATCACAAAGCTCCGTTGTGCATTCGGCAATAAAATGTCCCTACTCGCCACACCGATAACAAAGCATTTTCTCTTTCTTGTGAGCCGACTTCAAGGCTCTATCGCCATCCGACTTGTTAGAAGATTTGTCATTAGCAAGCTCACGACCCTTCGTCGCATTTGGGTCGGCAGCCGGCACCTTCGCTGCTGCAAGCGCGGTCACCGCTGCCATGGCCTCACCCATGAAGGCCGGTGGATGAGCCACAGCCGTTGTCCCCGAAGAGGCCACCGGCTCCACGGGGCTCTCAGTGTCCATTGTAGACGGTGGAGGGGGCGGGCGTTGACGGTGTTGGGGTGACCGCGTGCTGCCCCCTGCCCCCATGGAAGCCCCGATAGCCCCCACGGTGCGGTAATCTGGGCCCGATGTCCCCTCCATGAAGTCACCCGGAGGTCCGTAGAAAGGACGATCGGACGAGCCGTCACTTTGCCAAGCATAGCCGTGGCCGCCGCCCACTGACGACGAGCCCCGATGCTGACCATCCCCGTAGGCATTGAAACCATCATTTCCCCACTGGCCTCGGGGAGGAACCCGACTGCCATGCGCAGCACCGGCCAAGTCCCTGCCCGACGCCAACTCGCGCCCGCGAGTCACGGCAGGAGGAGGAGGCCGTGCAGAACCGAGTCCCTACCCGGCACTTGGCGGCGGCGGCGGCGCGGCCTGATGCGGCGGCGGTTGATACGTCTCCAACGTATCTATAATTTTTGCTTGTTCCATGCTGTTATATTATCATTGTTGGATGTTTTACAATCATTTTATAGCAACTTTATATCATTTTTAGGGACTAACCTATTGACATAGTGCCCAGTGCCAGTTGCTGTTTTTTGATTGTTTTTTACTTCGCAGAAAATCAATACCAAACGGAGTCCAAATGCAGCGAAACTTTTTGGAAAAAATTTCTGGACCAGAAGACACCTGTTGGGCCAAAGAAGTACCAGAGGGGGCCTCCGAGGGGAGCACAACCCACCTGGGACTAACCTATTGACATAATGCTCTAGTGCTTTTTGTTTTCTATCAAGTATCCTTGTGGAACATACCTATTTGAGAGAGCCAAAATTATATTATGATTTGTTAGAATGGCTCTATGTGCTTCACTTAAAAAAATTTGAGCTATGGAATTGCTCTAGTGCTTCACTTATATCTTTTTTAGCACGGCGTGCTTTAATATTTTGAAGAAATGCTCTCATGCTTCACTTATATTTATTTGAGAGTTAGTAAATTTTTGAAATAATTCTCTCATGCTTCACTTATATTATTTTGAGAGACGAAAAAATTGTATGCTCATGTTTTTCACTTAGATTTGTTTGAGCTATAAAAAGCAACATATGAAACTAGTCCCAAAGTGATAGATATTCAAGAGGGATATAATAAAAACTTTCATGAAGATCACTGGACAAAATAAACTTGATTCTTTGTAATAGTTTTGAGATATGATGATAGTTATATGTGAGTCATGTTGATGAGTAATTGTGCTTTAGTAAGAATATTGGTGTTAAGGTTTGTGATTCCCTATGCAAGCACGAAAGTCAATAGTTATGCAATATAATTACATCCTACTTGTGGTGCATTATTCGGTGTTACTTATGCTTAATGCTCGCTTATGTGATTTTTCGTTTCTTGGTTGGATGCTTCTCAATCTTTTTGCTAGCATTCACTTGTACTAAGTATGAATACTACTTGTGCATTCAAAATCCTTAAACCCAATTTTTCCATATGAGTCCACCATACCTACCTATATGCGGTATTCCCGTGCCGTTCTAAGAAAATTTGTATGTGCCATCTCTAATTTTCAAAATAAATTTCCTTTTTGTGTGCTCGTACCGCTCATGAAACGGTAGGGGGTGGCTGATATTTTTCCATGGTAGATGTGTTATTCTCAAGATGAGTGTTTATTCACTTGTCATTACACGAGAGTACGGTAAAGGTATTAGGGACGCCTAGTCCCGAAATGAAAAATGAATTTACTTTAAGTTGTCAAATAATAAATTCCTTGGAAAGTGTTGATATGGACGGCACCCGCGGATACGGCTAGCCGTGGAATGTGAAAATTTGGTGGAAAAAGGAATAAAAAACTTTATTTTCTATTTGGGAACCGCCTATGATATATCTAGCATGGAAAGTATTGGAAACTACTCGATCGTTTTCGTTGACAGGAAAGGCATGCCACCAAAAATGTTTTATCTCTATTTTTTCGTTTTGAGCTGTGGCACCTCTACAAATCCATACTTTCCTCTGCGAAGGGTCTTTCTATTTACTTTATGTAATTTTTATTTTTATTTGAGTCTCCATCTTCTCTTATAAAGCACCAACTAAGGGGCACTATGATCATACTTGATCATTGGGTGTAGCTAATATGCGAGTGTGTTTCATGAATGGATCAATGATTGAGCATAATGAGTTAGGGATAACTTGCTTTAGTTTTGATATTTTGAAAGACATAGTTGCTTGTTGATATGCTTGAGTATTGAAATCTTCATGTCGAAACAAGACTATTGTTTTGAACCATATAAAAGTTCAAATGTCCACGCTACAAAAGAAAAGAATATGTAATGAACATGTTAGGCAGCATTCCACATCAAAAATTCTGTTTTTATCATTTACCTACTAGAGGACAAGTAGGAATTAAGCTTGGGGATGCTGATACGTCTCCAACGTATCTATAATTTTTGCTTGTTCCATGCTGTTATATTATCATTCTTGTATGTTTTACAATTATTTTATAGCAACTTTATATCATTTTTTGGGACTAACCTATTGACATAGTGCCCAGTGCCAGTTGCTGATTTGTGCTTGTTTTTTACTTTGCAGAATATCAATACTAAACGGAGTCCAAACGCAACGAAACTTTTTTGAGAATTTTTCTGGACCAGAAGATACCTGTTGGGCCAAAGAAGTACCAGAGAGGGGCTCCGAGGGGAGCACAACCCACCAGGGCGCGCTTGGGCCCCCAGGCGCGTCCTGGTGGGTTGTGCCCACCTCGGCCGCCTCCTGCACCGCCTCTTTGCTCTATAAATTCTCCGAAAATCCAAAAACCCTAGGGGAGTCGATGAAACACAATTCCAGCCGCCGCAAGTTCCAGAACCACCAGATCCAATCTACACACCATCACGGAGGGGTTCATCATACTTATTGGTGCCGCTCCGATGATGCGTGAGTAGTTCATTGTAGACCTACGGGTCCGTAGTTAGTAGCTAGATGGCTTCCTCTCTCTCTTTTGATTCTCAATACAATGGTCTATTGGAGATCTATTTGATGTAACTCTTTTTGTGGTGTGTTTGTTGGGATCCGATGCACTTTGAGTTTATGATCAGATCTATTTATCCATAAAAGTTATTTGAGTTTCTTTGATCTCTTATATGCATGATTACTTATAGCCTCATATTTCTTCTTCGAATCTTTGGTTTAGTTAGGCCAACTAGATCGATTTTTCTTGCCATGGAAAGAGGTGCTTTGTGATGGGTTCGGTCGTGCGGTGTTCTTTCCCAGTGACAGAAGGGGCAGCAAGACACGTATTGATCGTTGCTATTAAGGATAACAAGATGGGGTCTATTCCTACATGAATATATCTTGTCTACATAATGCATCGTTCTTATTGCATTACTCCGTTTCTCCATGAACTTAATACACTAGATGCATGCTGAATAACGGTCGATGTGTGGAGTAATAGTAGTAGATGCAGGCAGGAGTCGGTCTACTAATCTTGGATGTGATGCCTATATAATGATCATTGCCTGGATATCATCATAATTATTTGAAGTTCTATCAATTGCCCAACAGTAATTTGTGTACCCGTCGTATGCTATTTTTCTCGAGAGAAACCACTAATGAAATCTACGGCCCCCGGGTCTATTCTTTATCATATTTGCTTTGAGGTATATTTGTATTTGTTTTTGTTTTCAGATCTATTATTCTAAAAATCCAAAAATACCTTGCTGCAATTTTTTTTAATTTATTTTATTTTATTTTATCGCGAGATCTATTTTTCCAAAATCATACAAATCAATCTATCTTTTACCCGATAGGGATTGACAACCCCTCTTACGCGTCGGGTTGCAAGTATTTGTTCTTTATGTGCATGTACTGCTTACATAGTGTTGCTTGGTTCTCCTACTGGTTCGATAACGTTGGTTTCATAACTGAGGGAAATACCTATCGTAGCTGTGCTGCATCATCCCTTTCTCTTCGGGGAAAAACTGATGCAGACACGAGCCATCAGTGGCGCCGCCCTGTGCTGCGGCGGCGCAGCCTTGGGCAGTGGTGGCGCAGTCTTATGCGGCGGCTGACCGTTCCCGTGGTCGGCCATGGCTGCCGATGCACTCGAAGAAGAAACCGAGACCCTGGCTGCGCGCCCCTGCGAGAGTTTAGGGAACCCAGGACGAGCTACCTGGCGAACCCTAGTTCCCGTTTGTACATGGACCCTACTCTCCATACGTGCATGGACCGGCTCGCGATCCGACACGACCTCATGCACAGAGACCTGGGCCACACCCATCCGATCCGTCTCCTAGGTCACGCTCTGGGCCTCATACCCAGTGCGAACCGAGCCCAGCAACTGATTCAAACGATCCCGTCTTGCCGCTCGGATCTCGCCTATCTCGACGGCCGCCGCCGACAGATGAGTCACCGCCGGGAGAACCTTCTTCTTCTTCTTCTTCTTTCTAGTAACCTTTGTCCACACATCCGGTTGAAGATAATCTGACAAAGTAACTTGCGGCGCGCATACTTTGGGGAGGGGACCCATCCATGGCTTGATCTTCAGCGTAGATGATTTGCAGAGAGCTGCTGGCCTTGGCCTGAAGACCATCCTGTCCTTGCGCCTCTCGCCAAGCGTGCCCACCACCGATGACGCAGCGGCGGGCAGCGACGTTGCCTACCGCGGCCCTGGCAGCGCCTCCCTCTTGCATCCAGCTGTCTGTAGATCGTCAGCGTCATCGTCCTCCTCGTCGGCTAGGACCCAAAACCTGCCCCCAAACCGCGGCTCCGGCATTGAGTGTTCAGGTTCCGACGTGAGATCCACGATCTCGATCTGATCCTCCAAGTTTAACAAACCCTGCAAGCAATCATCAACAAAAACCTGTGTAGTGCTCTAGACGACGGCCAATGAATAAGAAAAAACAATCATACAAAGAATATTAATACTCCCTCCTATCCATATTAACATTCGATGATTTAGTTAAAAAATGTATTAAATCAGCGACAATTAATATGGATCAGAAGGAGCATTGTTAATTTCAGGAAAAAAACCTACCAACAACTAATCATGGGAGAGAAGTTCTACTCATGAATGTACTAACCTAACAGCAATTTTGTTTAACTTCTTAGGGGACCAAGTGCACATATCACTCGTCTGTACAAAACTAAAAAGGGAACAATTCAAGAGTATCTTAGACCTTCCCTTAGTTTCATTTCTTAGTGGAATCTTCATAGCGCTTTATTCCAATAACGCACAATCTAGGGTAGCTCAACAAACCAAACAATTTTTTTTCCAGATGTATAGTCGCTCGCACCCAACTTCGTTTCGTTTCAGTCCATTTCACAGAAGATGATAAAACACACGAGGGTCGTCATTCGTTTACACACAAAAATATGCAGCAAAGCCAAAGCAAATGAAGCAACCGGGTCCACAAGAAGGTGCCGCTGCTCCTCCTCGACAGCAACCCGGTCCAGAAGGTGCCGCTGCTCGTCCATAACGGCCTAGCCGTCGACGAGTCGCTCATCGCGGCGGGCGGATGGGGTCTAGTGGTCGGCACCCATTGAGGATGTGTCGGGTTCGGATATCCATACCCTGCTTAACATGTACGCACCACACAGCCGAGAAACGCAAGCACAACAGCGAGCTTGGCCATCATTGCCATGGGCTATGGCTGGTGGGTCTCTGTAAGACGCTGAGTGCTCACCATGGCCATTTATAGCCTACTGTCAGCTCCAAGACGAGAGATACAGAGATGCACCGAACGCTGGTTGCGCTACAGCTATAGCAGTTGACATCCCTCTGCAGTCCAAAGTAAGACAAAGTCTCTGCTTGACACCACATTCAGCATTAATTGCGACGGTAGCCATCGATCATTGGCTAACGACGACGACACTGGAATACATAACATAGAAGCTGATCAACACACAGATTTATTTGTTTACACACACAACGTGAGTGTACAGAAAAATGAGAGCAAACGACTACGAGCCCACCAAACAAGCCATTTATCTGGAACTGTCTGTGCGCTAAGTTCATCCCCAAGAAATGACATTACCACAGAATTGTTGTCAAGCTCGACAACAGCTTGACGATAATTTGGATAAATCGACCCGTAGAGGGTGCCTTTCACGAACATCAAACTGTAAAGGTGGTAGCCTTCGTCGCACCGCGCGGCTTGCCACTGAGCATCCCCAATGCGGCAGTAGTAGATGTCACGGTGCCATGGCATGAAGGCGAGGACTAGGTCGCCAGAAAAGAGAACACCTACAATGGGTGTCAGGCTCCTCATAACAAACTAACAAGCAAGCGCCGAGCTCCTCATGATCCCACGATTGCTCATCGTCTTCAACTCGATAACCCCAACCTCACCATTGTCACCAGAACTTCTCCGCCCATCGGTTCCTCACCTAAGCGTTGGAAATCGCTTTACTTTTGTCTGGTGCATCACAAATGCAATATATGGCTTAATGAGTAGATAGGTTAGGTGTCAGCGGTGGACGGCTTGGTGCCAATGGCGGAGGGCTTGGTGATGGCGGTGGTCGTGGAAGACTAAGAGTCTACGAAATAGGTGGCAGAGGACTTGATAACCTTGACATGGGAGGTGGAGGTCTTGTTGATATCGGGGTGAGTGACGGGCGACTAGGTAAGGACGACGGTGTTGGTGGAGGATGCATAGTTATCAGGCTTGATACTATCTAGGTGGACGACGAGGGTTTGATATTATCTGGGTTAGTGGCGAGGGCCTTGATTTTAGCTATGTGGACGGGTGGGGGCCTAGATATTATGGCGGTGGGGGATTTGGTATTATATGGATAGGCGGCGGGGGCCTTGATAGTATTTAGGTCGGTGGAGGGCTTGATATTATCTGGATGGCGGCGGAGGTTTTGACCGTATCTGGATGGGCGACGGACGCTTTAATAGTATCTGGATGGGCGGGGGGTTTGAAATTATCTGGATGGGCGGAGGAGGCTTTGATAGTATCTGAGGTGGCAGGGCCCTTAACAATATTTGGGGCGGCGGTGGGCTTGATAACTTAGGGGTGGGCGGCGGGGGGCTTGATATTGTCGTGGTAGATGTTGGTGACGGAGGAGGAGGTGTTGGGTTCAGATACCCGTACCCTGCTTCACATGTAGCCGCCATGGAGCCGAGCAGCGCAAGCACTGCGGCGAGCTTGGCCATCATCGTCATGGGTTGTGTTGTGGGTCTGTGTAAGACTCTAGGTACTCACCAAGGCCATACATAGCCTACAAACGCCAGCAGATGCACCGAACGCTGGTTGCGCTACAGCTCAAGCGGTTGACATCCCTTGGTAGTCCAAAGTAAGACGAAGTCTCTATTTGACACCACGTTCTGCATTAATTGTCAGAGTGACCACGCGAGAGATGTTCTACTCGAATGTTTTTCTTGCACGTGAATGCATTAACTATATGTGTTGACATTTGGCACTATTCTAAGAGCGGAAAAGTAACTCTCTTTAAGAGTATGGCTAATAATAGAGCCAATAATCGGCTATAAGAAGCTGTCATGTCATCTATAGCCAACTTAATAGACGGCATGTACAATAGTATATTTTAAACATGTACTACTTTATTAATAATTGGCTCACCTTACAACCTCACAAACTGTCTTGGGTCTCGTGCTACAGCTAGCTACTAGTAAAGAGCCCACTTCTCTTCTCTCTACTCTTCTCCATCCTCCAACTAAAAAGATATAATATTTTAGTTCTTATAGCCTGCTTATGTCACCTTATTGTACTTGCTCTAATATCTTATTTGGGGACCGAGGCACAAATTACTCTTCTGTGCAAAATAAGAAAATCCAAGATTTTTCTTTCTGCAGGGAATTAATCCAAGAGTATTTTGGACCTTCCATAGTATCATGTCAGTGGAATCATCTTTGGGCCTCATTTATTAGTAGATCAATATAATGCCCATCGCACCCAACTTCAATTCATTGTACTGAACCACCGATTATTGGCTAACATAGAAGCTGATCAACAGTTCAACGCACAAGAGTTATTTTGTTTACACACAAAACGTGTGTACAGAAAAACGAGAGCAAACGACTACCAGCCCACCAAAAGTGCCATGGTTCTCTTCATCAGGCAACGGACTGCAAAGCATCTGAATCGGCCTCCTCCCATCCATCATCAGTTGGTCAAGATTTCTGTCGCCACTGCCGACAGCAACTCGGCCCCAAAGCAACGTTTGTTTCCCACATTAATTTCTCTTCTGCAAGAGGCAGACCAAGAACACAGCACATGTGAACATAATGGAAATAACAGCAGTAGGTTTAGCAGGGTACATATTACTCAAGCAAGCAACACTGCAACACCACCAGAAACCCTCGCCCCCATAAAAATTTAATACCCAGGCCTCATCATCTTACAGGGTAATTCATCCAACATCCAGAGCAACAGCAAGAATACTCCAAACTTACCACTGAAAAAACAATGTAACAAATGGATTCTTTCCAACAGCAAAAGCGACATTTCTCATCAACCTTCCAACATGTCTTATCCAAATACAAAGATTCAAGTTCTGAGGCGGGCGATGACTTAACTAAACAATGTGCATCTACATTGGACTCACGACCTTCACAAATAAAATCCATCTGTTAGAAATCCTTACTAATATCACAAACTTTTGTTATAGTCTTAATGTGAACTCCATAGTTTGGCCCCTGCATGGGTTTGGCAACCTCGATACAGTGTAAGACTTCCTCTGTGCATGCCTTTGTTTTCTTCGACGTCATATCCATGACGTGATCAAGATAAATAGATAGAGACAATAACACTGTAAGGGGAAGGGCTGTGCATATTGATTATTACTAGTTTGTATCGACCTTGTCTTACGTCCGCGCCACAAGGTGTAGGAGGGAAATTCTAGCCGTGCCATGAACTACCCAAGCCTTTCTACGCAATCCCAACAAGAAAATTAATTAGATTGCAATCTCCCTCTACAGTATGTATGGGGTTCTATTAAGGGAAGTGATGGTCTCCATTCATTTACTAAATATCCATTTCATTAGATGTTGCTGTCATCAATTACAGAATAAGCAAACCATACCCCAAAACTAATTTGATGAACAATACTATCAAATATATGGAAAAGATAGTAAGCGAGATATCCATTCATATACATTTGTTGCTAAAGAACCCTTGACTATTTTGATTAACAAATATACCATCCAAAACTAATGCATTAACAAGTTACAAGGGAGCAAATGTACCTTGAGAACTTCTGGGCAGTTCTTATACGCATTGTACTGCATCAACAAATGCTTGGAAGGACCCAAGCCAGTGGTACACAATCCTTCCGTACTGCTTGCCCTGGGTAGTCGGCAAGAATTTCATGCAAAGATCTATCAACCAAAGAATACTCACTCCACTTCCCAAAGTTTCCATTAAAGTACAAGCAGTCTCTTCGAACTCCCGGATGATCTGGACCAAGGCAACCAGCAAACTCATGCCTATTAAAGAACAAGCTACAACCACCAAGGCTATCGGTGCTCGCCCACTTCTTCTCCCCGGATTGCCACTTGAAAACACGGGACAACTTGGTTCTGACAATTAGCAATATCTCACCATGGCACTCTGCGAGCGAGGCCACCGAACTATCTGGAACTGTCTGTGCGCTAAGTTCATCTCCAAGAAACGACAATACCATAGAATTGTTGTTAAGCTCGACAACAGCAAGACGGTAATTTGGATAAATCAACGCGTAGAGGGTTCCTTTCACGAACATCAGACTGTAAGGGTGGTACCCTTCGTGGCACCACGCCACTTGCCACTGAGCATCCCCAATGCGGCAGTAGTAGATGTCACGGTGCCATGGCGTGAAGGCGAGGACGAGGTCGCCAGAAAAGAGAACACCTCCAATGGGTATCGGGGGATGGGGCAGGTGGGCTCGCTCGCCTGTGAGGAGGTGGCAGATGCGAAACTCGGGGCGGCTGGTGGCAAAGATGTTTCTGATGGCGACACGGCAGCCGAAGGAGTGGAAGCAGGTGAGGGTGACTTCTTTGGGGGAGAAGAGCCGGCTGAAGCAGGTGGGGCTGCGGCGTCCATGGGCCACGGGGGTGCGCGGGAGGCGGAAGCGGAGGATGCGGCGGAGGGGAACGTGGAAGAGCGCTTCCGAGGCAGAGGTCTTGTGGTGGACGAGGAGGAGCGGACCCTGCGAGGCGAGGTTGGACGATGACAACGGGATGTGAGCCCGGTAGGCGCGGCAGGCGGCAACGAGGGCGAAGAAGTCCTCGAGGGTCGTCAGGCGGCTCGCGATCGATGGGATCAGCTGAGGTAGGAAGTACGGCAAGGCGGTTTCTTAGATGTTTGTGGAGGGTGAGGAGGAGGACGTGGTGATTGTGGAGGCGAGGGCGGTGGCCGGCGTCGAGGTCCTCGTCCGGCGCTTCCCCGACTTGGCCATTCCTCGCCGCCGCTTCTGCTCCGCGTGCGGCGCTCCATTGGTGTGAATGCTGTTAGGTTTAATTAGATTCTTATTAGGATACCCGTTAATGGTCAAGGCCGGGCTGGGCCTAGCGTGTATTGGGCTTGGTTCGTCTGGTTTGTCTGATGTCGTTGAACTTTTTTTTTATCAACACTGTCGTTGAATTTGACGAGGTGAAGGTGAATAATAGGGAAATTTTTGCCTAAAAAGAACTAGATCCTTCGATGGACGCGCTTCATTTCTTAGTCTGCAATACGTATGCGTAGTACTGCAAGCGATTGTCTCAGCACATTCATTCTGTTAGCTCTCCGAGAAGTTTCACCTAAATTACCACCACGAACTTTATCGGACCAAAAACTACCTCCAGAAAAAGCTCAAAGCCGATATATTGTGTCTCCATTATTGACCAAGAAAAGTTTGACAACCTGCTTTTACTGCAGAAGCTACAGCCCTCTCAGAGGGACTAAAACTTGCTACTAGTATTGGCTGCAACTCCATTCGGATACACACGGAATGCATGACTTTAGTTGATGGTCTCCAGGAGAATACGGGACACTCTACGATAGCAGCTCCAATTTTGAAGGATTGCCGGTTATTGTTACTTAATTTCGGGAAGGTCATTTTAGGGCATTGTAATCGTGAATCTAATATGGTAGCTCATGTGCTAGCGTAAAATGGACGTGTAGATCCGCCGAACTTGTGGTTGGACTCACCTCCCATTTTTACTTCTGAACTTTTAGCGGACGATGTAAGCGTTGTTTAAATTTAATAAGGCTAGCCTATGATGACCTTTCCCTCAAAAAAAGAAATGTTTGACAACCTACTTGCTGAGACAAATCCCTCACATCACACAGACGAAAGTTTTCAGTTTAGTCATTACACAGTAGTGTTTTCCTTTGTTGTCTGTGGAACATGAGGAATGCCTTTGTATGTAACAAAGTGTGATAGATTACCTTGAAACATGTGGCTGACTTCATCCACCATTTAATGCCGGAAATAGGTCAAAAGACTAGCTAAAGGCTCGTAAACTCGTTTGGACACACATAAAACAGCAAGGTTGCACCATTACAACGTCACAAATGTACGACAATCGATGCACTTGTGCAGTGGTGGAGCTACATCTCACTTGTTGGACGGGCCAGCGAATGGAAACCACACAATATTATAGCCTTGGGGCCGAAAGTGTCCTTCTGCTCCCGAGCTCAAGTGAGATCGGGTGAACATTAAATTCAAAAAAAAAATGAAGACAAATTAGAAAAGTTCTGGATTTTTTTTATGATAAACTTTAACAAATGTTTTAAGAGCCTGCAAATTTTCACTTTGAAATGACATTCGTGGAAGTCGCATCGAAAAAACAAAATCAACACTTCAAAATGCTTTTGAAAATGGCATTTTATGAGCATCGATTTCTTTTTGCCACCACTTCCACAAATGTGATTTCATAATGAAATTTTGCAAGCACTAGAAACTTTTTCAATGTTTCGCACAAAAACAATTAAGAATTTTTTTAATTTTTTTTACGATTTTATTGTTCATGCAGACTCATTTGAGCTCGAGCTCATAATAGCCGCGTCCCCTTGGGCCTTAATTTTATCCTTATCTTCAATTATTGCAGTTGTGTAGGACGAGCCACATCTTGACTTTGCCCCTATTAGCTTGCACTTGTGCAACACAGGTTGTCTCCCATTGATTTTTGTATTTTGCATCCTTAGTTATACACTCCTAACTACTCATTATTTTTTGTGGTTACTTCTATTTTTTTTACTTTATATATATTCTAGTGTTTTGTCGACTTCAAAATTATTTTATTTTTTAAATATATGTTGGCTTTAAACCGAGCCCGTCCAGTCTCATTTCCTTCCCAGCAAACCTAGCTAGAAAAGAATTTAGCCCATCACCTTTCCCCACAATTTTCTCAATTTTCTATTTTTTAATCATTGTTGGGATTTCCTGTCCCTGAAAGCCCACTAAAATTTTATTTCCTCAACAGGCTAACTTGATGCCGCTGCTCTCACATGGGATGAAGAAAGATTGTTAAATCTTAATCATTATAATCCGCAAAATGATATATGTCGCTCTCTATGCTAGCATATATGGTCGTGATCTCCCACTACGCGCTACTACTAACCTCGCCCATTAGTGGGAGGAAGAAAACCGCGAGAGGAGGTATCCGTCGGTTTTAGGAATCTTTGGAACCTTTTGTCTTGTTTGGGGAAAGTTCTAAAAGGTTTTTTAAACATTTTTCTGTTTTTTATTTCAATTTGTTCTTTGTTTTCTTATTTATCTATGTTTTTTTCCTTTTTCTTCTTTTTGATCTACATATTTTTAACAAAATCATGAATGTTTTTATTTCTAGACTTTTTTTTCAATTTTTTAATATTTCTAAAATTCATAAACATTTTTTATAATCCTGACAAATTTTGAAAATTCATGAATAAAATTTGAGAACATTTTTCAAATTGTTCAACATTTTCATGCCTAGAAATGGAAAGAAAATGTTCATGAATCATGCCTAGAAATGGTTTTTTATTTAAAACTAATGAATAAAAATAGAAATGGAAAAAGGAAAAAAGTGCAAAGAATCGTGCTGCCTACTAGAGGTAACAATTAAACACAATTATCCACCAATGGTCCGGCCCACCCAATGCGGATGTGCGGTGCACACTAGGCAAAAATACAATATTATGGGGAGGTAATGTTCTACAAGTATGTTGGGATGGTGTAGCGACGGCGGTGTCCTCGTGGTGGACTTGTGTCCTCGGGCTCCGCTGTTACAATAGCGTCTGCTCCAGTGCCGATGCGGAGCTTGGGAGGTAGCCCAGGAGCGGATGCAGATTATGGTCTGCATCGATGACATCTGAAAGATGGTGGATCGTGTGCTGGGTTTGAGGTTCGTGGCTGGCAAGTATAGTTTCATCCTTCGACGTCTTAGTCGTGCGGGGCTGCTAGATCTAGAGTTGGATGGTGTGGCTGGGGTGTTGCCTCGGTCTCATTCGTTCAATGGTAATGGCTTCGCCTTTGGTGAGCCACCTTGGAGGTATGCAAAACTGCATATCAGCGATGGAGCCACGTCGAGCTCGGGTGCGGAGGTGATCCGTTACTTTTTCTTCTAGTGGCTGTTGTGGTGGTGCCGAAGACAGGTGACTGGCGACGGTGTCAAGCTCGGGAGATTCTTCTGTTTTGATTGTAATTTATCTTCTTAGCTGATGTTTCTTTGTGCAAATGCTAGTGTTAAGTTGTCTTTTCAGTTTTGTCAAGTCAGTATTTACGTGGCTTGTACTATGATCTTTATGGTATAAATGAGACATAATTAATATGAAATAAAAACTGGCTGCCTACGGAGACGTGCACACACCTTGAGAGCAGGACGTACGCACGTAAAGCTAGCTCCTTTATTTATCGGCCGGCCGGACAAACATGTACACAGGACGTACGTATGAAGTCGCCGGCTAAAACATGCGCGAGAACAAGAGGCACACAACACGCGAGATTTTATGGTCACGGGAGCGTGTCTCTTCCGTTTATGTTCTTTCTCTTGATTTCGATATGGTTGAGTTGATTACAGGGGCAGATTTACACGTAGATAGCATATAATAGGCTCAGTTATAGTCCTATCTACCTGGAGGTCTATAGTTCAATCCCGAGTTTAATTCCATAAAAAAATCCAGAGTTTAATCTTGCTTAGTAGACAGATTATGATAACTCAACTACAACAAATAGATGGTTAGTATGGAAAACCTACTCTACAATGGCAAATTTCATTATTCTGGACTAGTAAGCGTGCACGTGCAACGCACGTCTAGAATAACACACATTACATCATTCATGAAAAAAATTCTAACCAAATGTAGGATAACTTTCTTAGATAGGGTTGTTGTTCGGTAGTGAAAAATCATGACTTCGTTAATCAGGAAACAATTTGAAGCCTGAGCTATACATGCTCTCACACTTGACCACCTCTTATTAAAGTTAAATTTTAATATCACATCATCATTTCCATCAAACATATTTATAACCATGATACCCGTGAGGATTCTCCAAATGGACTGGACAAACACGATAATTAGTCTAGGCAGGAGAGGCTGACACATATTGCATTTTAGCTCTTGAGATCCACATGACATGGCATTGAATTTCTCTTCATTAATCACATTTTATCATGTTAATTCTTGGATCCTTCCACGATCTGAGAATACAACAATCTAGATGAGAACAAGACTCATTGGGATGTTAATACATATAAATATTGACCAGCGGTCATCTAAGATTGAGAACACGGTCAAAGGGTATTCCGGCCAACTACCAGCTTGTCACCTTCGTACACTATGTTGTAGAGAGAAACAAGAGAAGAAAACTGAAACAACATTGAATGATGTAAAGCACTGAGAAAGCAAGAAACATATGCAAATATACCAGGAAAATTAGGCTGAGTGTACAAGTTGGCTAATATAGATTCAGTGTTTTGTCTACACGTGTAAACTTTGACCTTGTAATTAAATGAAGCATTGTACTTTTACACTTTGGACTACAACTACAGGAACAAAATTAAGCAAATCGATCAATCCTGTAAAAACATATGCTAGTTCCTTGGCTACAAAAGAATAAAAAATAAAACATTAAAAGAAATAATTGGTCTGTGAACTAATTTCCACCTAAATCAAAAGGAGGCAAGATCAAATCTTAAATACTTTGGCATCTTGCCTTCTCATCGACGTTGTCCAACAGACAACCATACAGAGATTGCCCAAAATTTCAAAATAAATAGGGACACGCATGCAAGTTTTACCATATTCAAGGCCACCTGTTTTTAAATAAGAGTTAAAAAGATCAAATTCCTTTCAAATTTAGAATTGTAACATGTTAAAGAAAGGAAATGAGGAAAAGAGTATGGTAATCACATAGGCGAGCACTTTCCATATTAACTCGATCAGGTTCATGCTCATAGAAAGCTGAAAACATTTACTTGTATATGTAACTTTGTATGGCTTTATCCCATCCGCTGAGCTATGCCCTTGATTTGGTCCATATATTAAATCATTTCAGCTTCTGAATTTGTGTCATAACAAACAACGGAAAGAATCTGGCCCTCTCTAATCTTGCAAACTACCTATTTTAATTAAGGATTTGCAGCATTGATGCAGTGCCTCTTTTGCCTGTCTAGAACCAACAATTCTGTTATAACATACTTTCCTCGTAACTCTACACTCCAGGCCAATTTCCACTTTTGGAGGGTTGCGAAAGTAAAAGGATGCAGCTACGTCCTGCCAAATCAGAGTGAATTGGACATTAAAAACAAATTTGGTATGTGAAGTCAGTTTACACAAGAGAAACAGGAGAACCTTTTCAGCGGTGATGAAAATACTATCGGCCAAGTACTTGTGGGAGATGCTCACCGAAAAATTAACAAAAAGACAAGGTTGCTTCTACATGCTAGCTAAAATAACTGTGAATTGTAAACCAGCGAAATATAAAAATACAGAGATCCCACAAAAACCTTCAAGAAACATTTTACCTTCAAATTGAGACCATGAACACTAAAGATGTCTTTCATGGCGTGTGAGTCGTATGGTAGAATGTAGGATCTGTAGCCTTGTTGAGCTGACTGATGTTGGAAGTAGCTATCGCCAACGATTTTCTCCTGCTCAATAAATTGAGTTGTCAACATATTGTAAAAGATGGACTTCACTATATTGTAAAAGATGCATTTACAAAATGTGCTTGAAGATTTGGCACACTCTTGTTATTAAACTCGTGCTCTGTGAGATGAATGTTGGCTGCCTGCAAACATACTAAATATGTGATTTTCGCCAACTTTAGAGGGAAAGAAACTCTTAGGGAGATGAGAAACTCTAATTGTCAGGGCATGAAGAATAACGATACAGAATTGATTACCCTTAGGGAGATGAGAAACTCTAATTGTCAGGGCATGAAGAATAGCGATACAGTTCCTTCTCCTTTATCACTAGGTGCAGTACGTCCAACATGATGAATGTAATCCTGAAGTCAAATTCGAATAGCTTAGCACAGTCCGAATATGAGAGGAATTCCTACAAGTACCTTTGGGTTTTGGTTCATCTGCTGATGGATCCTAAAACAAGGCCATATATCATCATCAGGTTAGTACCAGGAAAAATATTTCGGTCACACTCAATTAGAGATACATATTTGTAATCAATTCTGCACCGAGATACATATTTGTAAGTGCCAATTACACCCGAGAAAGAACCCGGAGACTTCTTGGTTAAACCTCCTTATGTCTTCACTCTTCAGTGAGGAAAAAACAAAAATAAAGGTGGCAATTTCAGTATCAATCTCACCTATCAAGGCGAGGCCATGACCACGAGGAGCTTGAGCCCACCAGATCAGAAGATCAACTTGTAACATCCTCAGCATCACACTACAGTAACTATCCTCTTAAACATGCCAAGTCATCATCATTGCAACTCTTGATCACAGTGGATAAGCAACTCATGTCAAACTTCTTCTCTGAGATCTACTCAAATTCAAGTTAAATATTAAGTTGCTCAAACACTGTTAGAAAAATGTTCATTAAGTAGAAAATAATCCATAAGCAATTATAAAAATAAGATCAACCTTAATTGGACTATTCAAATGACTCTATCATCATAAAACAGTACCTAAAACAGCCATTTTTAATCCATTTGTATTTAAATAAAATTCAAATGAAATTGAGTTACCCCAAACTTTTTGAGGCAGTGCAGAATATTGCATAGCTGATATTATGACAAGTTGCATATTTTACAAAAGTGATTTATTGCTAAAAGAAAATGCAAACTCGAAGTTGTTAAAGAAAACTGGAAGAAGAAAAAGAGAAAAGGGAGGGAGCAGGGTTTGGCTGGGCTCTAAGTAAACAGTGCCGGCCCATCCCGTCTTCCCCCTCTCCTTCTACCTCACATCCCTCCTCCCCGTGTCAGCGTCGTGCCCGCCAGATCGCCGGCGCCGCACTCGTCGGGCATCCGCCGGCTCCCAGCGAGGATAAGAACGGGGCTGAGCCCCCCCTGAAACCCTAGAACCCCCCCTCAGATCCACCACTCTCTTCCCTCTCTCTCGCACACGCGCACGCTCCTCCTCTCCTCACCCGACGCCGTCGCTGCCATGACCGTCGTCGATCCGTGGCCACTGGCCGCCCCGCACCTCCTGCTGATGCCCGTTAGGGCCGCCGGTATCGACTCCTTCGACCGCGGGCAGCAGAGCGAGCCGGACGCCTCCGAGCCCTACCATCGCCCCGTCTTCTCCGACGGCTCGCCGCCGCTGCTCGACGCCGATGCGCGCCGCCCCGACTAGCCCCGGCTTCCCCGAGCTCTTCTCCAGCATCCGCTGTGAGCCCTTGTCCTCTGGGACCTCGCCTCTCTCTCCTTCGTCCCTCTAGCTAGCTCGTCGCACTGCTGAGCTCTGGCCGCCGCGGATAGCCCTCGCCACCGTCGATTTAGCTCGTCCCAGCAACAACCGCTCGCACCTTCGAGTGCGTGTCGTCGCGCTCATGCCGTAGGTGCCCTCGGCCGTTTATTCGGTCGCCGGAGCAGCAAGCTCCGTGGCGCCGCCGTGCCTCTGGTCGTCGCCGGCGTGCGCGAACGCTTTGAACCGGCCCCTGTGCCGTTAACCAGTGGGCCCCAGGCCATTAGCTTAGCTCTAATTACGTATTAGCACTAATCAGCCGCTGACAGCTGGGCCCCTCTGCTAAATAACGATTCAGTTAGTATATGACACTGACGTGTGGGCCCAGAACACTGTAGCAGTTAACTAGTGTTAATCACCCACTGACAGTAGGCCCCACCACTAATTAAATCTTTAATTAGATTAAGTTAAACCTAATTAACTACTGTGAGGCTGACATGTGGGTCCCGCTGGACCCACAGGTCAGATTTGACTCTGGTCAATCGCACTGTAGATCGATGACGTCAGCGTTACATCATGCTGATGTCATCCCACACTGTTTAGGATAATGTTAATTTAAATAATAAAAATAATTCCAGAAAATTCAGTAAATCTTTAGAAATTCATAGAAAATAAACCGTAGCCCGGATCGAAAAACTTTGTACATGAAAGTTGCTCAGAACGACGAGACGAATTTGATCGTGTCGTCTGTTTCCGTGTCGGAACCGCCTACGTAGGAGAACCCGTAACTTTTAGCCCGATTCCGGTAGATGAATAGTGCATACATACCGGTTAATAAATCCCACGTTAATCCTAAAATAACTAAAATGACCTAGATGCATCTTTAGGCAACCCTGCACTGCATCCTAGGCATAGCATGCTTCGGGTTGCATTATTGCTGTGTATTTATTTGTTTCCTCCCCCTCTTCTCTCTCGTTAGACCCCGACACTGACGTCGACCCAGAGACCGATGCAGCTCAGGAGCCCGACGACACCGTTGACGACCTTGCCCTTGCCGCAGAGCAACCAGGCAAGCACCCCCCCTTTTTGAAAATGGCTATATCGCCTATTCTCTTCTCTCTTATGCTTGCATTAGAATTGCTGCTATTACTGTTATCCTATATCTGCTGCATAGCCTGTTTATTGTAACCTGTTTTGTTACCTCCCTTCTTATTGTAGACTACTTAGAATAGGCTGGGTAGAGACCCGTCAGAGACCCCCAGTATATCCCGACTGCCTCGCTGGATTATCAGAAGACCCGATCAACGGGATTGAAGACCAGGCCCCGACACCGCCCATCACTTCCCCCCCTTAGTTGCTCGACGCTACTGGGTTACTATCGAGTGCCGAGGGTGATACCTCGTCAGCACTTCTGATGATAACCTTGTAGGTTAGTTAATCGGTCGTGGTCAGCGAGGGTGATTCCTCCTACTCCACCGCCGATGACGACGTCGTCGTGCATCTTCTCAAGGGTGGACCTCGAGTGTGATTCGTCCTTCGTTCACCTTGACGGTAACATCAGAGGGAATTCCATCGAGGGTGATTCCTCAGGGTTCCCCTTGGTGTTAGACACACGGTTACCATTATTACTATGACTTTGCACTGAACCATGTTATTAAAGACGGGTCGGCCCTGAGGGGTACCCGCGCGAGCTTAATTGCGAGTGATGTGGAATCGGGTGGACCTGGAGGGTGCCCGAGAGTTTAACACGAGGCGTGGCCGGGCATTCTTAGCCCTTGCCGCAAGTCCTCAAGACGGGGCGACGGGGTCACATATTTCATGAGTCTCTACTCATTACCGCGCGCTCCTAATCCACTAACGGTTTGGATATTTGATCCGAGGGCCCTCTGGCCTGATAGCACTAACCATCACGTGGGCATAGTATGGGCGTTCTGCGTCGTATACATCAGCCGAAGCTCTATTGACGTCAGCGAGGAGCGGCCCGCTTTGGATTGGACTGGTTAAGCCCGCGCTTGTATTAAGGGGGTTAGGTCTGCTTCCGGAGCGTCCTGGCAACGTGCAGGGTTCCCAGGGCGAAGGCCCAAGACCCCTGGGGGCATAGGTTAGTCCGGCGTGCTGACCTCTCTTTAGAGCCTAGGTCGGGTTGCGGCGTGTTGCTTAGCCGAGGCCGGGCATGACCCAGTAAAGTTTGTCCGGCCGGAGTTAAGCGAGCGTGGTTGGTAAGTTGGTGCACCCGTGCAAGGAAGAAAACATCTATCGATAGCCTGTCCTATGGTAACGGACACTCGGAGTTGTATCCCGATCGGTACAATTAGAATTTGAGATGATAACTGGATAGTATGGCTCTGGGATTGCTTTCTCGCAGGGAGTCGAAAAAGGTTCTCTGGGCGAGGTTGATCACACTACTACTACTTTACTTTATGCTAATATGCACTCTTCTAATGCTGCAAGACTGCTGAAGATGTTGAAGATGCTAATCTTCGATAGGACTAGGCTTTCCCCTCTATTCTGGGATTTCTGCAGCCCAGTCCATATATATAGCCTCCCTTTGATAATGTTGCATATGTAGTGTAGATCCTTGCTTGCTGAGTACTTCGGATGAGTACTCACGTTTGCTTTGCTTTCTTTTTCTTCCCATATCCATTTGGTGCCACCAGACGACGGAGCCCCTGAGTTAGCTGCCCCCGCCGACGGCTACTACTACTACCCTCCCGGCGAGTACTACTACGAGGAGCCGACCGACGACCAGGAGTCAGTTCGGAGGTTCCTAGGTAGGAGGCCTACGCCTTTCGATCGTAGTGTTTTATTTTGCCCCGCCTTTCTAAAGGCTTATCTATATTTCTGTAATATATCTGTACTCAGATATCTGATGCATCCGCTGACGCTTGTATGCCATCGAGCTATGTATTCGAGCCCTCGAGGCCCTGGCTTGTAATATAAAGCTTGTATGACTTTATTTATGTTTTAGAGTTGTGTTGTGATATCTTCAAGTGAGTCCTTAGGCTTGATCGTGTGCATTTGCGTGTATGGTTAGTGCACGATTAAGCCGGGGTCGTCATAGGTTGGTATCACAGCCGACTGCCTCTAGGAACCCCCCTTTCCAACTCATTGGCCGAAGTTGAGTCTAGTCGTCCATAACTGTTTTACTAACTTGGTTGTGTGGCTTACGGGCCCACGTCGCCAACTGGGTGGTATTAGGATCTTTTACTCCTCGACCTTTACTCTGGGACTCTGATCTCTCTTCCTTTCGGGTTAAAATTTTACTAACTCTGACATTAGGTTCTCGTACCCACTTCCCCCCGAAGAGCCCCGACATTACCGATGATCGCTTGCTTCGCCAGAAGACTCTAAAGATACTTCTCGATGTCTCCCAAGACCGTGTGCCCCCTGCCTTGCAGTTCCTGACCACCGACAAAACGCCGTGGATAACTAGCCATTCTTGTCGTTTGTATCTTCATTCCCAATTACTTCTTTATGTGCGAGATACCCCGTAATACTCCTCGTTAAACCAGGAATCCTTTGAGCCTATTGCCGTGCAGCTTCTTTCGCACTGCTGTTAATTCCTCACATTACCGGGGATCCGTTCATCCCCAGTTGTTCCTGTGATTCCTAAAGCACTTTGAAATATTATCTGATCTCCCGAGAATCCTCTGCAGCTTACCGCTCTTGAAATTCTTGCTTGCTTGCATTATGGTTAATTCCATATGTCTGGCAATATTCGTTGACATCCTTTGTCATTATCATTCTGAACCTATTGATTCATTGTGTATGTGAGTGCTCCCTATCATCAGCTAATTCCTAGAATTCGTCCTTCTGACTCAGGTGTCATTATGAACATGCGTGAATCTCGGCCAATCAAGTTGCAAATGATTGTCCATCTAGCTCTAGTCAGCTTACTCATCTTTTGATCAAAGCATCTGTTTCTAATCCTTCGTTTTGGAAACCATATTTCCTTTGAATTTAAGCGTCAGACTATTCAGATGTTCCTATAGTCCGATGCCTCTGCATTCTTTCTTCCTCTGTTTGAGTACCGATACTCACATCAGATCCCTTGCCGACCATCTGATATTTTGCTGGGTTATTATCCGACAGAGTCTTTCGAATTCAATAGTCTTGCGAGCCTTTCCTCAGATACAGAATATCTTTGGTAAAATGTATCCTCTCCTTCGGTCAACCATGCTCTGCTTCCGAGCTTGAGTTCATTACTCCTCCAATTTGTGGTGTATGTTCCTAAGATACCCGGATGGGTTGAACATATGCTTTCCTTAACTGTGTAAATTGAAAGTTATGCGGGTTACATCTACTCGCGTTTCGTCGGATAAATTTTCAACTCTACAACTTCTTCAAAGACGAGAAGTGAATGAAAGGTTATGCATTGGAGAAGTGGGAGTCGACCTTGAACCTATGTGTTCATGCCCATGGACCCGATGTAGAACTTATCATGGAAGCTGCTCATAAAATAATTATTTCCTTGATACAAGTTCATCTTGTATCCTATGAATTGATCCTTTGCAATCGTGATTTCCACCATATTTTCTCTTTGATTCCATTTCCCGGACAAGTTAAAATACTTGTCTTCTGCAAATCATTTCACCTGTCCAACCTCTATCTTGAATTACCTTCGAGTATTACCCCCTGGGATCTCGAGAATATCACAGGAACTCCTTAACTTTTTGTGAGTTCTTCATCAACCATTATTGATCACCAATCCCAATTTTCCCAGGGTTCTGAGTTGTTTTGTCACTCGGAGACACCGGTAAGTGAATCGATTCCGCACCCCGATTTGATAACTCTAAGTAATTTTCATTGCTTACAGGTTTAACAATCCTTCGAGTCATTCCTAGCCCGATCGGCTATATCACTATCGAGCTAATTTTAACTGTGCTACCTGGTTCTATTGCCCGGAGCAACTTCCGACGTTGAGCTAAGCTTACGTCGACCTTCCTCATCTTATCATTTTACCTCGAACAACAAGCTTGACTTCGAGCTTGTGTCGAATCCGTGGTTCTCATAGCCTTTCACTTCATCCTTCCTTTTGCTTGATGTCATCGCTGGCCGATTACATCTTCTTGAAACCTCTCGACAAATGTGTCTTGATCATCATCATCATTCCGAGCTTTTTCAGGATATCGATCGCATCCATGTTGAGAATTGGTACGACTGACGACCAATAGACATTTTCCGGCCCCCGTGCCGCTCCCGCGAGCGGCCCGGGCGGAACCCTAGATCGCCGCCGCCGCTCCCCTTTCTCGCCTTCCTTCTCCCTCGCCGCCACCAGGGGACGCCGCCGGGCAAAGCCCGCACGTGCGTCGGCGGCGGCGGGGCTCCCTCCCTCCTCGCGAGGCTCCTGGGCGGTGCGGGACGGCCAACCCTCGCGGCGGCGCTTGGCTCGGCGGCAGGTCGGGCCGCCGGCGGATCTATGGGGCTCCCCTTGGTGGCACTGCGGTGATGGCAGTGGCGTGGTCTGCGCGGGGCGGCGAGGCACGGGCTCCTCCTCCTCCTGATCTGATGGCGCCGCGGTGGCGCCGGCGCTCGGGCGTGCGGCGGGGTCCGCGAGGGTGGTCGGCGCGCGACGTCTTCCTCCCCGATCTGATGGCTCCACGGTGGCGCCAGTGGTCGGGCGGCGGTTGGCTTCGGCAAGCGGTGGCTGGCGCTGGGCTCTCGGCGGCGCTCCGGCGTGTGCAGGCGGCGGCGGTCCCTGTGCGCGGTCGGCGGCTCCGTCTCTGACCCGGACGGCGCGGGCGATGGCGGCGGCCGGCGTGGCCGGCGATCTGGATGCGGTTGTGCTGGTGGCTAGCTGATCTACCGGTACTCCAAGGTCTGTCTGGTGGTGCTGGCAGTGATGGCGGCCTGTGCACGAGAGTTGGATCCCTTCGAACTGATCTGGGTGAAAACTTGCCTTCGGCTTCTGCTAAGGCCGGCGGTGGCGGCGCTATCTGCGTCGTTCCCTTCTTGAAGGCATCGCCGTGGAGAAGTTCAAGGCCACTCTCTGCTACCTTCGGGGGAAACCCTAGATCGGATGACGGCGCCGCTCTGGTGTCGTTCCTCCCTTGGGGGCGTCATTCTTGGAGGTACACACGTGATCGAGGGACCAGAGGACATATTCTTTGGTGGAGCGGTGCTTCATCCTACACACTGATGGCGACGGATCTTGACGGCGTGGTGCAGTGCAGATTCGGAGTTCGCTGTGGGAGGATGGACTCGCGCAGGAGGACGACGCTGTCGGGCGTCGTGGTGGCGTCGATGGCAGAGAGACCTGGCACGGTACATGCAAAAGTTCAGCTCTGAAGATGGTTTGGTGGCAGGTGGCTGCGGCGGCCTCATACCTGGCAGGCGTCCTGGTTGAGGAGGCGCCGGACTGGTAGGTGCCCCATACCCGGCAGGCGTCCTGGTTGGGACCTCAGGTCTTAGATGTTTAGGTTTGGCTGCGATGTCTGTTTGGTATTAGGCCCAGACTATCTGCGCCCCTTCATCAATTGGATAGGTGTAGCGACAGTTGTTGCTTAGACGGTGGCTTTAGTCTTGCTGTTGTATGGCTTTGTAAGGTCTTGTGATAATAATTAATAAAGTGGCCGTATGCATCGCCCAGATGCAGAGGCTAGGGGTCATCCTCCTTTTCTAAAAAAATATCCATGTTGAGAATTACCATCCTTGCTCTTCGATGAATTGTGATATCAAATGACATCCTTGACTCTCTGCCAACACATACCTGGTTGTGTTTGGTTATTCCTTGCGTTCTAAGATAATCTTGGAATTATTTCTCTGTATCTCTTGAGATCTTCGAACCCAATCTTCACTTGACACCATATCATTGCTACCTCGAAGCATGATAGTGGTATTCCGAATCTCAACAAGAACATTGGAAGCACATTGCCCAATGCTTCTCGATCAATTATCCAAACACCGTTGCATGGGTAATATCATGATTCATCCCTCGCCCCTTTACCTAAATGCTTTTGAACTTGCTGTCCCATCATGTATATCCTGCTCCGTTTTTCCTTGGACAGGATATACTCCCAATTCTTGTGTGTAAACACATTTTCCTTTCCATTGTTTTGTTTAACCTTTCCTGTAATCTAACTTTTCTGGGAAGAGATAAATTCTCTGCTTATGAAAACATCTCGGTCTACAACTCTGTCAGAGAGACCCCGTTACAATCATTGGTAACATACCGGTAACCACCGATGGACGAGAACTTTGCCTATTGGTCCGCCTCGTTTAGCGAGCAGGAAAATGGTTCTCTTCGTCCCTCGCCCTTGGTACCGAATTTGTTGCCGACATAGCTGACAGACTTTTCGCTGACTTGTCTTATTGTCGTGACCAGTGGGATGTCACCGTTCTCCCTATCTTGATTTACACCCCTCCCACAGTTCCACAAGATCGGAACCTAACTCTCCTGTATATCCTTGATTCCAAAGTACCCTTTGCTCTTGGCTTTGGGTGTGTTATCACGAGCCACCTTCCGAGAGTTGATCTATTCCCGATGCCTTGAACCCCCTTCTCACACTCTGTTCGGGAATCGAATGTTTGTCCATTCGCTTGTAACTTCTTATTGAACCTTCATACTTTGTGAAGGAAATATGCCCTAGAGGCAATAATAAAGTTATTATTTTATTTCCTTATGTCATGATAAATGTTTATTATTCATGCTAGAATTGTATTAACCGAAAACTTGATACATGTGTGAATACATAGACAAAATAGAGTGTCACTAGTATGCCTCTACTTGACTAGCTCATTAATCAAAGATGGTTATGTTTCCTAACCATAGACATGAGTTGTCATTTGATTAACGGGATCACATCATTAGGAGAATGATGTGATTGACTTGACCCATTCCGTTAGCTTAGCACTTGATCGTTTAGTATGTTGCTATTGCTTTCTTCATGACTTATACATGTTCCTATGACTATGAGATTATGCAACTCCCGTTTACCGGAGGAACACTTTGTGTGCTACCAAACGTCACAACGTAACTGGGTGATTATAAAGGTGCTCTACAGGTGTGTCCGAAGGTACTTGTTGAGTTGGCGTATTTCGAGATTAGGATTTGTCACTCCGATTGTCGGAGAGGTATCTCTGGGCCCACTCGGTAATGCACATCACTATAAGCCTTGCAAGCATTGTAACTAATGAGTTAGTTGCGGGATGATGTATTACGGAACGAGTAAAGAGACCTGCCAGTAATGAGATTGAACTAGGTATTGAGATACCGACGATCGAATCTCGGGCAAGTAACATACCGATGACAAAGGGAACAATGTATGTTGTTATGCGGTTTGACCGATAAAGATCTTCGTAGAATATGTGGGAGCCAATATGAGCATCCAGGTTCCGCTATTGGTTATTGACCGGAGACGTGTCTCGGTCATGTCTACATAGTTCTCAAACCCGTAGGGTCCGCACGCTAAAAGTTCGGTGACGATTTGTATTATGAGTTTATGTGATTTGATGACCGAAGTTTGTTCGGAGTCCCGGATGAGATCGGGGACATGAAGAGGAGTCTCGAAGTGGTCGAGAGGTAAAGATCGATATATTGGAAGGCTATATTCGGACATCGGAAAGGTTCTGAGTGATTCGGGTATTTTTCGGAGTACCGGAGAGTTACGGGAATTCGTATTGGGCCTTAATGGGCCATACGGGAAAGGAGAGAAAGGCCTCAAGGGTGGCTGCGCCCCTTCCCCATGGACTGGTCCGAATTGGACTAGGAATTTTTTTGAAATTACTACGTTCCCCAACACTTTGCTCTCGGTGTTTTCTTGAATTTCAACTCGAGAGATACTTCTGCCACATTCCCTGAATTGTTCAATAGATGATCGACCTTACAATGGTCGGTTTCCCCAAAGTTACCTTTATTTCTCCACTTGAATCTCGGGACAAGATTTCTTGTAGTGGAGGAGATTTGTAACATCCTCAGCATCACACTACAGTAACTATCCTCTTAAACATGCCAAGTCATCATCATTGCAACTCTTGATCACAGTGGATAAGCAACTCATGTCAAACTTCTTCTCTGAGATCTATTCAAATTCAAGTGAAATATTAAGTTGCTGAAACACTGTTGGAAAAATGTTTATTAAGTAGCAAATAATCCATAAGCAATTACAAAAATAAGATCAACCTTAATTGGACTATTCAAATGACTCTATCATCATAAAACAATACCTAAAACAGCCATTTTTAATCCATTTGTATTTAAATAAAATTCAAATGAAATTGAGTTACACCCAAACTTTTTGAGGCAGTGCAGAATATTGCATAGCTGATGTTATGACAAGTTGCATATTTTACAAAAGTGATTTATTGCTAAAAGAAAATGCAAACTGGAAGTTGTTAAAGAAAACTGGAAGAAGAAAAAGAGAAAAGGGAGGGAGCACGGTTTGGCTGGGCTCTAAGTAAACAGTGCCGGCCCAGACCGTCTTCCCCCTCTCCTTCTACCTCACTTCCCTCCTCCCCGTGTCAGCGTCGTGCCCGCCAGATCGCCGGCGCCGCACGCGTCGGGCATCCGCCGGCTCCCAGCGAGGATAAGAACGGGGCTAAGCCCCCCCCCTGAAACCCTAGAACCCCCCCTCAGATCCACCACTCTCTTCCCTCTCTCTCGCACACGCGCACGCTCGTCCTCTCCTCACCCGACGCCGTCGCCGCCATGCCTGTCGTTGATCCGTGGCCACCGGCCGCCCCGCACCTCCTGCTGATGCCCGTTAGGACCGCCGGCGTCGACTCCTTCGACCGCGGGCAGCAGAGCGAGCCGGACACCTTCGAGCCCTGCCATCGCCCCGTCTTCTCCGACGGCTCGCCGCCGCTGCTCGACGCAGATGCTCGCCGCCCCGACTAGCCCCGGCTTCCCCGAGCTCTTCTCCAGCATCCGCTACGAGCCCCTGTCCTCTGGGACCTCGCCTCTCTCTCCTTCGTGCCCCTAGCTAGCTTATCGCGCTGCTGAGCTCCAGCCGCCACGCATAGCCCTCAACACCGTCGATTTAGCCCATCCCAGCAACAACCGCTCGCACCTTCGAGTGCGCATCGTCGCGCTCATGCCGTAGGTGCCCTCCACCGTTTATTCGGTCGCCGGAGCAGCAAGCTCCGTGGCGCCGCCGTGCCTCCGGTGTACGCCGGCGCGCGCGAGCGCTTTGAACCGGCCCCTGTGCCGTTAACCAGTGGGCCCCAGGCCATTAGCTTAGCTCTAATTATGTATTAGCACTAATCAGCCGCTGACAGCTGGGTCCCTCTGCTAAATAACGATTTAGTTAATATATGACACTGACGTGTGGGCCCAGAACACTATAGCAGTTAATTAGTGTTAATCACCCCCTGACAGTAGGCCCCACCACTAATTAAATCTGTAATTAGATTAAGTTAAACCTAATTAACTACTGTGAGGCTGACATGTGGGTCCCGCTGGACCCACAGGTCAGATTTGACTCTGGTCAATCGCACTTTAGATCGATGACATCAGCGTTACATCATGCTGATGTCATTCCACACTGTTTCGGATAATGTTAATTTAAATAATAAAAATAATTCCAGAAAATTCAGTAAATCTTTAGGAATTCATAGAAAATAAACCGTAGCCCGGATCGAAAAACTTTGTACACGACCGGTTAATAAATCCCACGTTAATCCTAAAATAACTAAAATGACCTAGATGCATCTTTAGGCAACCCTGCACTGCATCCTAAGCATATCATGCTCCGTGTTGCATTATTGCTATGTATTTATTTGTTTCCTCCCCCTCTTCTCTCTCGTTAGACCCCGACACTGACGTCGACCCAGAGACCGACGCAGCTCAGGAGCCCGACGACACAGTTGACGACCTTGCCCTTGCCGCAGAGCAACCAGGCAAGCACCCCCTCCTTTTTGAACAAGCCTATATCGCCTATTCTCTTCTCTCTTATGCTTGCATTAGAATTGCTGCTGTTACTGTTATCCTATATCTGCTGCATAACCTTTTTATTGTAACCTGTTTTGTTACCTTCCTGCTTATCCTAGACTGCTTAGAATAGGCTGGGCAGAGACCCGTCAGAGACCCCCACTATATCCCGACTGCCCCGCTGGATTATCAGAAGACCCGATGAACGGGATTGAAGACCAGGCCCCGACACCGCACATCACTTCCGCCCCCCCCTTAGTTGCTCGGCACTACTGGGTTACTATCGAGTGCCGAGGGTGATACCTCGTCAGCACTTCTGATGATAACCTTGTAGATTAGTTAATCGGTCGTGGTCAGCGAGGGTGATTCCTCCTACACCACCCATGATAACGACGTCGTCGTGCAACTTCTCAAGGGTGGGCCTCGAGGATGATTCCTCCTTCGTTCACCTTGACGGTAACATCAGAGGGAATTCCATCGAGGGTGATTCCTCAGGGTTCCCCTTGGTGTTAGACACACGGTTACCATTATTACTATGACTTTGCACTGAACCATGTTATTAAAGACGGGACGGCCCTGAGGGGTACCCGCGAGAGCTTAATTGCGAGTGATGTGGAATCGGGTGGACCTGGAGGGTGCCCGAGAGTTGAACACGAGGCATGGCCGGGCATTCTTAGCCCTTGCCGCAAGTCCTCGAGACGGAGCGACGGGGTCACATCTTTCGTGAGTCTCTGCTCGTTACTGCGCGCTCCTAATCCAGTAACGGTTTGGATATGTGATCCGAGGGGCCTCTGGCCTGATAGCACTAACCATCACGTGGGCATAGTATGGGCGTTCTGCGTCGTGTACATCAGCCGAAGCTCTATTGACGTCTGCGAGGAGCGGCCCGGTTTGGATTGGACTGGTTAAGCCCGCGCTTGTATTAAGGGGGTTAGGTCTGCTTCCGGAGCGTCCTCGCAACGTGCAGGGTTCCCAGGGCGAAGGCCCAAGACCCCTGGGGGCATAGGTTAGTCCGGCGTGCTGACCTCTCTTTAGAGCCTAGGTCGGGTTGCGGCGTGTTGCTTAGCCGAGGCCGGGCATGACCCAGTAAAGTGTGTCCGGCCGGAGTTAAGCGAGCGTGGTGGGTAAGTTGGTGCACCCCTGCAGGGAAGAAAACATCTATCGATAGCCTGTCCTACGGTAACGGACACTCGGAGTTGTATCCCGATCGGTACAACTAGAATTTGAGATGATAACTGGATAGTATGGCTCTGGGATTGCTTTCTCGCAGGGAGTCGAAAAAGGATCTCTGGGCGAGGTTGATAACACTACTACTACTTTACTTTATGCTAATCTGCACTCTTCTAATGCTGCAAGACTGCTGAAGATGTTGAAGATGCTAGTCTTCGATAGGACTAGGCTATCCCCTCTATTCTGGCATTTCTGCAGCCCAGTTCACATATTCAGCCTTCTTTGATAATGTTGCATATGTAGTGTAGATCCTTGCTTGCTGAGTACTTCGGATGAGTACTCACGTTTGCTTTGCTTTCTTTTTTTTCCCATATCCATTTGGTGCCACCAGACGACGAAGCCCTTGAGTTAGCAGCCCCCGCCGACGGCTACTACTACTACCCTCCCGGCGAGTACTACTACGAGGAGCCGACCGACGACCAGGAGTAGGTTCGGAGGGTCCTAGGGAGGAGGCCTACGTCTTTCGGTCGTAGTGTTTTATTTTGCCCCTCCTTTCTAAAGGCTTATCTCTATTTCAATAATATATCTGTACTCAGATATCTGATGCATCCGCGGACGCTTGTATGCCATCGAGCTATGTATTCGAGCCCTCTGTAACACCCCCTGTCATTAGCTACAGTAATCATTTTTGATAATGACATGTCAGCAAGCTTAATAGTGCATAATCATCATTAGCATCATATTGCATTTCAACTCCTAAGTAAAATTCAAATTTAAATGAAAGTGGAAAATAAAAGTTGTCCAGCATAGAAACTAAAATGTTCAGTAAATAGCAAATATTACAGAGGCTATTCTAAAATTGAAACCAACAATTAATAAATTAATTAGGTGACACTAACATTAATAAAACAGCTAGGATTAATGCATTTTATTTATTATAAAAATTGTGTGAACTCAAGTTAACTCCAAACTAATTTTTGGTAGTGGTAGGTAATGCCTAGTATTTGTTCGAGCAATTCCTATGTTATACAAAAATCATTTTGAGGCCCAACTATTTACTAAACAGGAGATATGAATAAATAAAAAGACAAAAGAAAAGAAAACAGAGAAAAGAAAAAAAAGGAAAAATTCCCCCGGCCCAACTGGGCCAGAGACCAGCCGGCCGGCCCAGCTGCCTCCCCACCCCTGGCCTATACCCCCCTCGGGCCGAACCCTAGGCCAGCCCCGATTCATTCCCCCCCGATCCCCTCCTCCTCCCCCGGCGCCCGACGCCGTCCGCCGCCGCCGCCCGGACCCCCTCCGCCGGTGTCGCTCCTCCAGCTCCACCCCGAGCCCGCTGCCCGACCCTGCACCGCCGCTGTGAGGAACCCCCTCCTCCTCCTCCGTCTCCCTCCCTCTCGGCCCCGCCGCGCGCCGGACGCGCCCCTACCGTCCCCGCGCCGCGCCTGGCCCGCTCCCTGCCGCCCGCGCTCGCGCTCGCCGTGCGCCGCGCGCGCACGCGCCCGCCCGCGCCCGACCAGCTCCGCCCACCGCGCCTCGCCTCCACGCCGCGCCTCCGCTCGCGCCGCCCGCTGCGCGCTGCCGCTCGCCCCCGCCGCCCCTGCCGCGCCGCGCCGCCCGCTCCGGCCTCGCGCTCACCACCCCGCGTGCGCTGCCTCGTGCTGCCCGCTGCCCGTCCCCGTCCGCCCGCGCGTGCGTGCCCTTTGGGCACCGGACATGTCCGGTCCCAAATGGGCATGCCCCGGACATGTCCGCCCCTGGTCCACTGACCAGTGGGGCCCACAGCCCTGCCTGATAAAAAAAAATTAATTAAAATAAATAAATAAATAAATACTTAATTAAATCTGTTTAATTAAAGTAAATAATTAATTAGTTAATTAACTAATTAGACTAATTAATTAGTTAACTTAACTAACCATAATGACTGCTGACATCAGCATGAGGTCATGCTGATGTCATCAACACTGTTTCGGATAATGTTAATTTAAATAAATAATTAAATTCCAGAAATTAATAAAAACTTTACAAATTCATATTAAATAATCCGTAACTCCGATGAAAATACTTTATACATGAAACTTGCTCAGAATTACGATACGAACCCGAATACGCCCTTCGTATTCCCGTCAGATGCCTCTAGCTATAAGAACATTGAACTTTTAAACCGATTTCGATAAATGAATAGTGCCCAACTTTAATTAAATAAGTCCGAATAAATTCCTAAATTAACTAAATCATTTAGTTAGGCAGTAGAACACCCCGTCATATCATTTAGGCATGTCATACATATTGTTTGCATTATCGCCGTGAATTTATTGTTTCTCTCCCCCGCCTTCTCTCTCTCGATAGACGCTGAGACCAACGACGCTGCACCCGGGTACGACTACACTACCGACGAGCAGCCCGTTGATGACCCTACTCTCTTGCTAGAGCAACCAGCCAAGCCCCCCCCCCCCTTGAGCATCCAGATATCGCCCATTCTATTCTGCTGCTTGCATTAGATTTTGCTACTGTTAATGTATGCTCCTATTCTGATGCATAGCCTGCTGTTGTAACCTGTTCATTGCTACCTTACCTGCCTATGATAAACTGTTTAGTATAGGTTGGTAGTGAACCATCAGTGACCCCACCACCTTATCCTTGATGCCCCTGCTTGATCATCGACGACTCGATCAACGTGATCGTCGACCAGAGACCGACACCTCACTTCACACCCCCCTTAGTTGTACGACTCTGCTTAGTTACTATCGAGTGCCGAGGGTAATACCTCGTAACGCACTCCCGATGAATACTCTGCAGTGTAGCTGTTCGATCGTGGTCATCGAGGGTGATTCCTCCTTCTCCACTTCCGATACGACTCTGTCGTGCAACCCTCAGTGTGAACCTCGAGGGTGATGCCTCATACATTCACCCTGATGATTTCGTCGAGTGGAATCCGCCGAGGGTGATTCCTCGGGTTTCCCCCCTTGATGTTATGACCACACGGTTACTTTGACCCTTGTTACAGGCGGGTCCACCCTGGTGGGTACCCGTTGGGAATCTATGATTTTCGGGTGTGCCTGAAAGGCACTCGAGTGTGACATTGTGGCGGAGCATCAGAGACTCTGATTGTCTCCGCGTGATACTAATTGAGCCTATTGGATTTGGGTGTGTGATCTGAGTGGGTCGGCGTGCCTATATGAACTACCACCACGCGTGATAATGGTTATGGGACCCTCTGCGAAGTACGTTTCTCCCGAAAGCTCGTCTGACGTCACGATTCACCGTGCGGGCTGATTGTCGGGATTGGGCTGGATACTTCACTGACGAGCTCAGTGTCGCGCCTGCACCCCGGCCAGTCTCGCAACGCGCAGGGTGCCCAGGGCGATGGCCCAAGACCTCTGGGTGCATTGGTTAGTCCGGCGTGCTGACCTCTCTGCCGAGCCTAGGTAGAGCGCTGCTTCGTGTTGATCTTCCGAGGACGGGCATTACCCAGCAAGTGTGTCCGGCCAGAGTTGATCGAGCATGTTGGGTAACAGTAGTGCACCCCTGCAGGGATGAATCTTCTATCGATAGCCGGTCCTACGGTAAAGGACGCTCAGTTTGTGTATCCCGATCTACTACTTGAACAGGATACTTGTTACTTAATTGAAGCTTCGGGATCGCTTTCTCTCTTGGGAGTCGAGGAAGGATCTTTAAGCTATACTTCAACATGTTTGCTAAATAAAATGCTATTCTAGTTTCTTATACTGCTGCGAGATGATGGCCTTGTGAAGATGTTTGAAGATGCTAGTCTTCGATAGGACTAGGCCTTCTCTCTATTCTGGCATTTCTGCAGCCCAGTCCACTTATACAGCCTTTCTCTTTTGATAATGTTGCATATGTAGTATAGATCCTTGCTTGCTCAGTACTTCGGATGAGTACTCACGGTTGCTTTACTTTCTCTTTTCCCCATATACCCCACCTTGGTGATACATCAGACGATGGAGTCCAGGAGCCAGATGCCACCACCGGAGCTTACTACCAGGAGGGTCCAGAGGGTACTTACTACTGGATCGAGCCAGCTAACCAGGAGTAGGATCGAAGGCTCCCAGGCAGGAGGCCTACGCCTTTCGATCTAGTGTCGCTGTTTGTGCTAGCCTTCTTAAGGAAAAACTTGTCTAACTATGTCTGTACTCAGATAATATTTGTATGACTGACTTATGTATTCGGATCTTCGGATCCCTGGTCTGTAATGTTGTGGATCTCCAGTTATTTGTGTTTAGAGTTGTGTTGTGATATCTTCCCGTGAGTCCCTGTGCTTGATCGTACACGTTTGCGTGTATGATTAGTGTACGATTGAGCCAGGGGCCTCACAAGTTGGTATCAGAGCCGACTGCCTGTAGGAAGCCCCCTTCCAATTCCTTGGCCGAAGTTGAGTCCAGAAACCGAAAAACTAATTTACTAACTTGGCTGTGTGGCTTACGAACCCACGTCGCCAACTGGGTGGTATTAGGATCTTTTATTCCTCGTCTATACTCTGGGACTCTGATCTCTCTTCTACTCGGGTTAAATAAAATTTTACTAACGCCGACACTTAGGATCTCGTAAATCCCGTCTACCCGGAGAGCTGGATATCTGTGCGATTTCCCTGTCATTGATCTGATTAGTCTGATAATCATTTTCCTTTCCATTGTTTTGTTTAACCTTTCTCTCCAAGTTGTGTTAAACTTCTCATTGTCATTTGACAAATCTGAATTTCCTCTGTTTCAGATGGACCATTTGTTTCCACCACGTCCTACGACACAGCTTGTGCTTCGCACTTGGGCTCATGATGCCCCTGGGTTTCCAGCTGTCTTGATCGCTCTCATGACCAGACTTGGCTACCGTTGGTATCCTGAGTACTTGGTTTACGAGGATTACCGCGAGTTCAACCAGGAGCAGTACCATGCCGATGTTCGTATCTATGATCAGCAAAATGACTCAGACACCGAGCTACACCTTTACCACGGTATCGGCGTGACGATTGAGATGGCAGTCCATGATGCTGCCTACTCTGCCGTCGCACGTCTCCGAGGACAGTTCAGCGATATCTTGGATGACTCTGAGTTCCGATACATTTCTTATGCCCCTGCTGGATATGCTACTGGATACTACACAACTATCTGTGCCCCGTTCGAGCCTTGTCGCTATGACCCACGCGTTCTGATTTAGTGCACTCAGGCTCTGGATCACACTGTTCGGGCTCTTGCCGTCGAGTTGGTTGCCACTCGAGCACGTCTCTACGATGCTATGACGCAGTTGCTACCCGCTGTTCGCGCAGGGATACATCCGGAGTACATCCTTTACCCGCGCAGGACTCAGATGTATGCTGGTATTGATTGGCCTGCTGTTGGAGGTCATACACCCGCACATGGACCTCTTCTTACAGCTCGAGACCGGATTCTACATTAGAGTGCACATGGAGCGCAGGATCCTTCCGCGACGAACATTCGTCGTCCGCACTTGCAGTTACCCCATTTCGGTGGTTTTCTCCGACGTTGATGTAGCCTTTGCTATGTCTCGTTGTGTACTTCCTTACCACGTGCCTGCGCGCCACCTAGTATGTCTAGCTTTTGAAATTGCGCCGTTATGCTGTCCGCATGTACCCGACTCTATGTATGGATCTGTATGTCTTAATCGACTACTGTTATGTATCTGTTACACTACTTAAATTGTTGTCGAGTTACATCATGTTTGTCACTAAACGCTCGAAATTGCTTTTACTAAACTACCCCCTGTTGATACTTAGCAGGATGGTTAGACCAGGTGGTCGTGGTCGTGCCCCTGAACGCCCACCACCGCCAGACTATATGGCGGCTATGATGCAACAATTTGAGCTTAACCGCCAGTTCATGACTGGAATCATGGCTCAGTTTTCGCATCAGAACAACCAGAACCAGAACCCAGCTTCAATAACTTTGACAGAGTTTATGCGGCTGAACCCAACTCAGTTCCGCAACTCTGACAAGCCACTGGATGCTGATGACTGGCTCCGCGACATCACTCACGAGATGGAGTCTCCTAATGTCGCCCCTGCCAACTTCGTCAACTTCGCGGCCTTTTTCTTAAAGGGACCCGCTGCTCAATGGTGGGACACACACAAGCGTACTCTGCCTATTGGAACAGTCATCACCTGGTATGAGTTCCAGGCTGCTTTCCGTACATGTTACATCCCTCAGGCAATTATGGAACGCATGAAGACCCAGTTCCGTAACCTCACTCAGGGCAACAAGACTATCGAAGCTTATCAGCGGGAATTTCTAGACCTCTCCCGCTATGCTGAAGAAGACATCGCCACCGATGCACGCAGACAAGAGAAGTTCCGTAGTGGACTACACCCTGACCTCAAGCTTGCACTTGCTGCTCAAGACTTCAATGACTTTTCAACTCTGACGAACAAGGCTATTCTTGTTGAGACCGCTCAGATGGAATACAAGGACTCGCAGAAGCGCTATCGTGATGCTGGCTCATCTTCGGGCTCAGCATCGAAGCGTCGAGTTTGGATTCCCAATAATGCGATCCGTTCCAATGCCTCTGCGCCAAAGAACAACTATGCTGCACCACGTCTGCCTCCTCCACCACCGAGGCAGCCAAAAGCTCAAGCTATTCAAAACAATGCTCCTCTTCGTCCTGAAGATGGTCTATGCTTCAAGTGCCCCAAACCAGGTCACCAGGCTAAAGACTGCCGCCAGAATCAGAATCAGTTAGCCTTTCCCCGTGCTGGCCGTGGCAATGGTCGTGGCAACAATCAGACTCGCAACTATAATACTGGGTCTGCTGCACATGGTCGTGGACACGCCTACAACATTGACATTGAAGAAGTCCAGGATCAACCTGCTACTGTGATGGGTACCCTTCTTGTTAACTCAGTACCTGCTTCTGTTTTATTTGATTCAGGAGCATCACATTCATTCATCTCTGGAAAATTTGCATTTATGCATGGCGTTCGATATGAGAAAATGCATACTCCATTAGTCATTAAAACTCCCGGAGGTCACTGTCATGTTGACGTGATAGCACCTGACGTTACCGTCGAAATTAAAGGGTTGGAATTCCTTGCCTCGCCCATCGTCTTGAAGTCTTCCACCATAGACCTCATTCTTGGAATGGATTGGTTGAAAGCTCACATTGCTTCGATCAATTGTGCCACTAAAGTCGTCCAACTTCTTCACCCCACCGATGAGATAGTGAACTGTACCGCCCGCATTACTCGGGACGCTGAAGCTCAGATATATGCTCTGAATGCTTTGAATGCCTCACCTCTGGAAGGGATCGAGAACGTTCCTGTCGTTCGAGATTTTCCAGACGTCTTTCCAGAAGAACTTCCAGGAATACCCCCGGCTAGAGCTGTCGAGTTTGTCATTGAGTTGAAGCCTGGCACCGTCCCTATTGCCAAGCGACCTTATAAGATGCCTCCGCATCACCTACTCGAGCTTAAGGAAGAAATCGACAAGTCGCTTAAGAGTGGTTTCATCCGCCCCAGTTCCTATGCTTGGGGAGCACCTTCACTCTTCGTTAAGAAGAAGGATGGAACTAACCGTTTGGTTCAGGATTATCGGCCCATTAACCAAGCCACAATCCAGAATAAATACCCACTGCCCCGGATCAATGATCTATATGATCAACTCGCTGGATCATCGGTGTTCTCTAAACTCGACCTGAGGTTGGGTTATCACCAGATCCGTGTCCGTGAAGAGGATATTCCCAAGACTGCATTCATCACTCGTTATGGCTCCTATGAATACACCGTCATGTCATTTGGCCTAACAAATGCTCCAACAACTTTCTCCCGTCTGATGAATTATATATTCATGGATTACCTCGACAAATTCGTCGTGGTTTATTTGGATGATATCCTTATATATTCTAAGAATAGAGAAGAACATGCTGAACACCTCCGTTTGGTACTAGAAAGGCTTCGAGAACACCAGTTGTATGCCAAGTATTCCAAATGTGAATTTTGGCTTTCTGAAGTAACTTACCTTGGTCATGTGATTTCCAAGGATGGAATTGCTGTTAACCCCGAACGAGTTCAGGCTATTCTTGACTGGACTCCCCCGAAGAATGTTAAGCAAGTCAGAAGTTTTCTCGGACTTGCTAGTTATTGCCGTCGATTCGTTGAGAACTTTTCCAAGATTGCAAAACCATTGACAAATCTGCTTCGCAAAGGTGTTAAATTTGAGTGGACAGAAAAATGTCAAGAAAGCTTTTAGACACTAAAAGATAAATTGACATCTGCCCCAGTATTAGCACCCCCGGATTCCCAAAAGGATTTCGTGATATACTGTGATGCATCTCGTCAAGGATTAGGCTACGTCCTAATGCAAGAACGCAAGGTGATTGCTTATGCCTCCCGACAATTGCGTCCTCACGAAGAAAAGTACCCAGTGCACGATCTTGAACTTTCTGCGGTTATTTATGCCCTGAAGCTATGGCGACATTACCTTCTCAGTAATCGTTGCGAGATATATACGGATCATCAAAGTTTGAAGTATTTATATACTCAACCAGATCTGAACCTTCGTCAACAAAGATGGCTCGAGACAATAGCCGATTATGATATGAATATCTCATACACCCCTGGCAAGGCAAATGTAATGGCCGATGCTTTGAGTCGCAAGGCTTATTGTAGCAACCATGTGGTTCAGGAATCACAACCTATGCTTTATGAAGAGCTTCGTAAATTGAACCTCCATATTGTTCCACAAGGTTATCTCAGTACCCTCGTTGTCGAACCAGATTTAGAACATAGCATCAAAACTATGCAATGGTATGACTCTGAGGTTGAAAGGATCAAGCGATACCTTGAAAAAGGAAAACCGTCGGAGTTCCATCTTAATGATGATGGGATCCTATTTTTCCAACACCGTCTCTTCGTACCTAAGTTCAAAGATGAGAGAGAACACGATATGATGGAAGCTCATGACACTCCTCTGTCAATTCATCCTGGTAGCACAAAGATGTACCGTGACATTTGTCAGAGATACTGGTGGCCTAATATGAAGCGAGATATTGCTCGTTATGTTTCTGAGTGTGACGTTTGCCGCCGCGTTAAAGCTCAACATCAAAGGCCCGCTGGAACTCTGCAACCCCTTGCAATTCCTGAATGGAAATGGGACAAGGTCCAAATGGATTTCATTACTGGTTTTCCCAAATCTCAGAAGGGTCATGATGCTATTTTTGTCGTCATTGACCGATTCTCCAAGGTTGCTCACTTTCTGCCAGTTAAGGAGACAATCACTGCTAGCCAGTTAGCAGACTTGTATGTTTCCCGAATTGTGTCACTCCATGGTGTTCCGTTGGAGATCAGTTCTGATCGTGGCAGCCTCTTCACCTCCAGATTCTGGAATAGTTTCCAAGAAGCTATGGGAACACATCTGTCGTTCAGTACCGCTTTTCACCCTCAGTCACAGGGTCAAGTTGAACGAGTTAATCAAGTACTCGAAGATATGCTTCGAGCTTGCGTCATCTCCTTCGGTAAGAAATGGGAGGAATCTCTCCCGTATGCCGAATTCTCTTACAACAATAGCTATCAGGCTAGTCTGAAGATGGCACTGTTTGAAGTTCTATACGGTCGTAAGTGTCGAACCCCTCTGAATTGGTCAGAAACTGGGGAACGCTCACTCGTCGGACCGGACATTATTCAGCAAGCAGAAGAACAAGTCCGCATTGTTCGTGAACATTTGAAAACTGCTCAGTCTCGTCAGAAGAGCAACTATGACCGAAAGCACCAGGAAATAGTCTATCAACCTGGCGAGCAAGCTTACCTCCGCGTCACTCCGTTGAAAGGCACTCATAGGTTCGGAATCAAAGGCAAGTTAGCTCCTCGCTACATTGGCCCGTTCCGTATTCTTGCCCGTCGAGGAGAAGTGGCATATCAATTGCAGTTGTCGCCAAATCTTTCTCAAGTACATGATGTCTTTCATGTATCCCAACTCCGCTGCTGTTTCAAGGATCCTATTCGAGCTGTGGATCACGAAGTGCTTGAATTACGGGAAGATCTGTCTTATCCAGAATATCCCATCCGTATTCTTGATGAAGCTGAACGTCGGACTAGTCAAAAGTCAATCAAATTCCTCAAGGTTCAGTGGTCGAATCATTCTGAAGATGAGGCCACCTGGGAACGCGAGGATCGTCTTCGTGAAGAATACCCCACTTTCTTTCAGTCTTCCTCTTAATTCTCGGGACGAGAATTCTTAATAGATGAGGAGAATTGTAACACCCCCTGTCATTAGCTACAGTAATCACTTTTGATAATGACATGTTAGCAAGCTTAATAGTGCATAATCATCATTAGCATCATATTGCATTTCAACTCCTAAGTCAAATTCAAATTTAAATGAAAGTGGAAAATAAAAGTTGTCCAACATAGAAACTAAAATGTTCAGTAAATAGCAAATATTGCATAGGCTATTCTAAAATTGAAACCAACAATTAATAAATTAATTAGGTGGCACTAACATTAATAAAACAGCTAGGATTAATGCATTTTATATATTATAAAAATTGTGTGAACTCAAGTTAACTCCAAACTAATTTTTGGTAGTGGTAGGTAATGCCTAGTATTTGTTGGAGTTATTCCTATGTTATACAAAAATTATTTTGAGGCCCAACTATTCACTAAACATGAGATATGAATAAATAAAAAGAAAAAGACAAAAGAAAAGAAAACAGAGAAAAGAAAAAAAAGGAAAAATTCCCCCCGGCCCAACGGGCAGGCCAGCCGGCGGCCCCAGCTGCCTCCCCACCCCTGGCCTATAACCCCCCTCGGCGAACCCTAGGCCAGCCCCGATTCATTCCCCCCCCCCCGATCCTCCTCCTCCCGGCGCCTGACGCCGTCCGCCGCCGCCGCCCGGACCCCCTCCGCCGGTGTCGCTCCTCCAGCTTCACCCCGAGCCCGCTGCCCGACCTGCACCGCCGCTGTGAGGAACCCCCTCCTCCTCCTCCGTCTCCCCCCCTCTCGCCCCCCCCCCCCGCGCCGGACGCGCCCCGGCGCCCCCGCGCCGCGCCCGGCTCGCTCCTGCCGCCCGCGCTCGCGCTCGCCGTGTGCCGCGCGCGCACGCGCCCGCCCGCGCTCGACCAGCTCCGGCCACCGCGCCGCGCCTCCGCTCGCGCCGCCCGCTGCTTGCTGCCGCTCGCCCCCGCCGCCCCTGCCGCGCCGCAACGCCCGCTCCGGCCTCGCGCTCGCCGCCCCGCGTGCGCTGCCTCGCGCTGCCCGCTGCCCGTCCCCGTCCGCCCGCGCGTGCGTGCCCTTTGGGCACCGGACATGTCCGGTCCCAAATGGGCATGCCCCGGACATGTCCGCCCCTGGTCCACTGACCAGTGGGGCCCACAGCCCTGCCTGATAATTTTTTTTTAATTAAAATAAAAAAAATAAAAAAAATAAAACGTTAGTTAAATCTGTTTAATTAAAGTAAATAATTAATTAGTTAATTAACTAATTAGACTAATTAATTAGTTAACTTAACTAACCCTAATGACTGCTGACATCAGCATGAGGTCATGCTGATGTCATCAACACTGTTTCGGATAATGTTAATTTAAATAAATAATTAAATTCCAGAAATTACTAAAAACTTTAGAAAATCATATTAAATAATCCGTAACTCCGATGAAAATACTTTATACATGAAACTTGCTCAGAATTCCGATACGAACCCGAATACGCCCTCCGTATTCCCGTCAGATGCCTCTAGCTATAAGAACATTGAACTTTTAGACCGATTTCGATAAATGAATAGTGCCCAACTTTAATTAAATAAATCCGAATAAATTCCTAAATTAACTAAATCATTTAGTTAGGCAGTAGAACACCCCGGCATATCATTTAGGCATGTCATACATATTGTTTGCATTATCGCCGTGAATTTATTGTTTCTCTCCCCCTCCTTCTCTCTCTCGATAGACGCTGATACCGAGGACGTTGCACCCGGGTACGACTACACTACCGACGAGCAGCCCGTTGACGACCCCTCTCTCTTGCCAGAGCAACCAGGCAAGCCCCCCCCCCCTTGAGCATCCAGATATCGCCCATTCTATTCTCCTGCTTGCATTAGATTTTGCTACTGTTAATGTATGCTCCTATTCTGATGTATAGCCTGCTGTTGTAACCTGTTCATTGCTATCTTACCTGCCTATGATAAACTGTTTAGTATAGGTTGTTAGTGAACCATCAGTGACCCCACCACCTTATCCTTGATGCCCCTGCTTGATCATCGATGACTCGATCAACGTGATCGTCGACCAGAGACCGACACCTCACTTCACACCCCCCTTAGTTGTACGACTCTGCTTAGTTACTATCGAGTGCCGAGGGTGATACCTTGTAACACACTCCCGATGAATACTCTGCAGTGTAGCTGTTCGATCGTAGTCATCGAGGGTGATTCCTCCTTCTCCACTTCCGATACGACTCTGTCGTGCAACCCTCAGTGTGAACCTCGAGGGTGATGCCTCATACGTTCACCCTGATGATTTCGTCGAGTGGAATCCGCCGAGGGTGATTCCTCGGGTTTCCCCCCTTGATGTTATGACCACACGGTTACTTTGACCCTTGTTACAGGCGGGTCCACCCTGGTGGGTACCCGCTGGGAATCTATGATTTTCGGGTGTGCCGGAAGGGCACTCGAGTGTGACATTGTGGCGGAGCATCAGAGACTCTGATTGTCTCCGCGTGATACTAATTGAGCCTATTGGATTTGGGTGTGTGATCTGAGTGGGTCGACGTGCCCTATACGCACTACCACCACGCGGGATAATGGTTATGGGACCCTCTGTGAAGTACGTTTCTCCCGAAAGCTCGTCTGACGTCACGATTCACCGTGCGGGCTGATTGTCGGGATTGGGCTGGATACTTCACTGACGAGCTCAGTGTCGCGCCTGCACCCCGGCCAGTCTCGCAACGCGCAGGGTGCCCAGGGCGATGGCCCAAGACCTCTGGGTGCATAGGTTAGTCCGGCGTGCTGACCTCTCTGCCGAGCCTAGGTAGAGCGCTGCTTCGTGTTGATCTTCCGAGGACGGGCATTACCCAGCAAGTGTGTCCGGCCAGAGTTGATCGAGTGTGTTGGGTAACAGTAGTGCAACCCTGCAGGGATGAATCTTCTATCGATAGCCGGTCCTACGGTAAATGACGCTCAGTTTGTGTATCCCGATCTACTACTTGGACAGGATACTTGTTACTTAATTGAAGCTTCGGGATCGCTTTCTCTCTTGGGAGTCGAGGAAGGATCTTTAAGCTGTACTTCAACATGTTTGCTAAATAAAATGCTATTCTACTCTCTTCTACTGCTGCGAGATGATGGCCTTGTGAAGATGTTTGAAGATGCTAGTCTTCGATAGGACTAGGCCTTCTCTCTATTCTGGCATTTCTGCAGCCCAGTCCACTTATACAGCCTTTCTCCATTGATAATGTTGCATATGTAGTATAGATCCTTGCTTGCTGAGTACTTCGGATGAGTACTCACGGTTGCTTTACTTTCTCTTTTCCCCATATACCCCACCTTGGTGATACATCAGACGATGGAGTCCAGGAGCCAGATGCCACCACCGAAGCTTACTACCAGGAGGGTCCAGAGGGTACTTACTACTAGATTGAGCCAGCTGACCAGGAGTAGGATCGAAGGCTCCCAGGCAGGAGGCCAACGCCTTTCGATCTAGTGTCGCTGTTTGTGCTAGCCTTCTTAAGGCAAAACTTGTCTAACTATGTCTGTACTCAGATAATATTTGTATGACTGACTTATGTATTCGGATCTTCGGATCCCTGGTCTGTAATGTTGTGGATCTCCAGTTATTTGTGTTTAGAGTTGTGTTGTGATATCTTCCCGTGAGTCCCTGTGCTTGATCGTACACGTTTGCGTGTATGATTAGTGTACGATTGAGCCGGGGGCGTCACACCCTCGAGGCCCTGGCTTGTAATATAAAGCTTGTATGACTTTATTTATGTTTTAGAGTTGTGTTGTGATATCTTCAAGTGAGTCCTTAGGCTTGATCGTGTGCATTTGCGTGTATGGTTAGTGCACGATTAAGCCGGGGTCGTCACACAACTCAGCTACAGAAAATCAATTTGACAGATTGGAAGGAGGAGAAGGAGAGTTCTCATATCCACGCCAAAATCATGGTCAAATCCATCACAAGCAATGAAAGAGTCTTGTAACCAAACAATTAAAATGGCCAATTCAACAACAAAAAACAATGAATTCGGGAGAGGAGGAATCAATATTCCTCACCTTTAGCATGGAAGAAGGGCGTCGTGCCAGGCAAAGTGGCGGCGAGTGGTAGGAGGCGCGAGGCGGGTCCGTGCTACAATGGGCGACCAGGGAAATGGGGGCGACGTGGGCGACCGGAGGCTGTTGATGCAAGAGAGTTAAATATGTAGTTGGTCACAATCGAGAGGAGGGAAGGAGGGGATCGAGGCCGCATAAAGGGAAGGGGCGGTGGAACGGACCTTGGGAGCGGGCTTGACGGAGGCGCCGGCGGCGGCAATGGATTGGAGGTAGTCGTGGAAGAAGGTGAGTCTGGTCGGCGAGGACGCCCTGGTCCTTCTTGCAAGCCTCCACGAACGAACGCAGCTCGCCCAACTTGGAAGGATCCATCGCTCGTCTTCGTGCTCTCGCCGCTTCCAACGGCGAGGGTTTCTCCTTCCTCCTTGCTTGGCTTGGGCGGGAGGATGGATGCGGTGTGGCGTCTTGGGGCGAAGCAGGGCCCACGGATGGGGGGTTACCATGATTTTTTTTGGGGGGGGGGGGGTCGCGGGGTTTGCGTACGGGGAAGTTGCCGCAGCGGGACGTGGAAATTGATTTTCGTCCGCAGAAAATTCGTCTGCCTCATTTAATTGCTAACTGCACCCACGATGTCTCATTAGGTTAATCTAATCTGTGAGATTTCATTGATTTGATAATCCAACGACCACAATTAACCAGTGTACACTGAACGGGTTGTCCGTGAGAAAGAAAATGTTGGCTCTTTTAATAGTAGTAGAGAAAAGATATCTTTTGCCGTATGGATCAGATTTAAGCAATCTCAGCCAGTGCTTAAGATCTTCGTGTCCCTCGAGCAGTTTCCTAATATTTTTTGCTACTGCTTCACAGTTTTGTTCACCATGGTAAGACATTTGCTGAAATCTTTTTCTTTCACTTTACAAACTTAATCTCTTAAGTCCATATTAGCTCATTTTCCGTTTTATTAAGTGTCTCATTTATTTAGATTGAACTTTTTTACCTCTTTATAATTTAAATTTAACTTTTGAAGCATAGTCTTAACCGGAGTAATTTTTTATTTGGCTTGCATAGTAATAATAATGATGTAGCTAAATATTAAGATACATTAATTATATTCTATAATTAAGTTCAGTTGTGAAACTTTGCTATTTCGTTAAATTTGAAGGATATACTACATGGATTTTGGTTCTTACTTTTTCGAGACATTGGATCTTTTTTTTGTTTAACCAAATTATTATAGGTCAGAGAAAATACAAGATTTCATATTTAATTTGTACAACTTATATGAATTGCAAATATATGTTAGTGTTTGTGTCTATTTATGTTTTCCTAAATATCATGTTTGATAGCTATAAAGTTGAACGATGTTTCTAGAATGCATGCTTGTATATTTATATTCAAGTAAAGTAGCAAAGTGGCGCTTGCAAATGCAAGGGCAACACCTTTCATGTGATGAAAAAAGATGTAAAATAAGTATGAAATTTTAAGCAAATATATTCATATTACATAAATTAAAATATTTAGTTCTACCTTACCTTATGCCATCATTTAAACTCCTGCACGGGAAAGTTAAAACTGGAACAAAAAAACATGCTCTATAAACACCAATTGACGTTGTTTTAGTTCAAATTTTAACTAAAACAGCGCCACTTATTTTCGGACAGACGTACTAGTAATAACTGAACGTATACTTTCCCATGCAGCAGAAGTATACATTGAAGTTTTTTGAGAATGTTATACACGTTGAGTTGAATTTAAATAATGTACTTATGAAAAACAAACACAAAAGTTTGCCGCTTTGGGCGGATTTACAGTCCATGCCAATATGCCATATAAATGTTTGATTTCTATAACTCTCCCGTCGGATTCGTTTGCAAGAATCTTGGCACAGGATCCCAGCCACGTCGGATTTTCAAACCAGTTCGCTATCAGAAAAATGTCGTCGAACTATTCTATAGCAACTGCACTAGTTAGCAACGTGACCCTCACCTAGGCACCTTGTTTCGGATCCGACTCTACCCTTTTATTTGTTTTTATTTACCAGATGGCAATTTATCTAAAAAAATGAACATGGCAGTTTTATAACAGGGCAATTTAAACACTTTTTTTTCCTTTTTTTTCACAAGTCAAGCTTGTTTTCGTGCATTGGCATTTTTTTATTAAGAGATGGCATATTTATTATTAAGAGATGACAATTTTTGTTATTATAAGAGATGATATTTTTTATTATTAAGAGATGACATTTTTTATTATTATAAGAGATGCCATTTTTTTATTAAGAGATGCACTTTTATTTCTAAGATATGACATTTTTTTATTTCTTTTTTGTTCAGTGGCAACTCAAATTGTAGGGCCGTAAAAAGTTTAAATATATATTTTAACATCCACGGTTAATTTCTGATACTAGAGGACGGCATTTTTCATAAATTTAGAGCATGGCATTTTTCAATTTTCAGATTTTTATGTGTTTTTATAAGAAAATGATCTTTTGATGTTCATGACATTGGTTATCCATACCTAATACTCCCTCCGTCCTAAAATTCTTGTCTTAGATTTGTCTAAATACGGATGTATCAAGTAAATACGGATGTATCAAGTCATGTTTTAGTATTAGGTACATCCGTATCTAGATAAATCTAAGACAAGAATTTTGGGACGGAGGGAGTAATAAAAGCCGGAAGCTTTCATAGTTCTGCATAAGTTGTCTTTTTATATTCGTTGATTTTGTCTTAATCATAAACATTGACGGCTAAGATCTAAAAATAGATCTACACACAGGTAAAAAGGAGAAAAAACTGCAGAACATAGTCTGCACGTCCGGCTCAATGAAAAAAAAAGGAAAAAGGAGCGTTGCGTCCCACTTGATGGAAAAAAGAAAAAACAATCTATTATTTGATAAAAGGACCCCTCCTCCCTAAAAAACCTCATCACGCACGAGAAGGATAGTTGTATTCGTGTACAACTCACCAATTCAGAACTCAGGAACGGGGAACCAATCTGTAATATAAATCTCTACCCCCTCGATCTCTGGCGATTCTCAGAGGAAAAGTCGCCGAGCCGGCTGCGAACACCATGAACCAGCGAGATCGAGAGACGGCTGTGTGCCCGCGTCGACCCAAGCAGTTGAAGGAACGGATGGAGTGGCAACTACACGGTCTCCAGTACGTGCGCATCCCTGATTGATCCCCTTCACCGCTTTCTCTTTTTTGGCGGCGGTTCACCGAACTCTCTAGGCAGTCGTCGGTCTCCCCGCCCACGGTGCTGCTCATTGTGCCCACGTACGGCACCGCCCCATGCTCCACGGAGCCCACCATGACGCTGGCTACCACCGCCACCTAGGGCAGTGCCTCTTCCCTCGTGCACTGGCCAGGGACACGGTGGCGGGACGGTGTGGATGGAGGCGCTGGGAGTGGGAAGGGATGACGAGGTGAAGGCAATATTTTCGAGTAGCTGCAGAGTGCATGCGTGTGTGGTGCTGCTACATCGCCATAGTCCATAGTCCACGCGTGCACGATTTGGGCAGAAGCCTAAGAACAAAGAGCTGGTCGGGTCGAACAGACAGAACCGACTCGTCTTCCCCCGCATCCGGCCGTATACGTCGGATCTGGGTTTTCTATGTACGTGTGTTGGTGGCCGGAAATACCCGTTTTCTGATTTTACATGTGCATCTAAACAGTCTAGGAATCGATTAAGGAGCGACCTTCGTGTAGGTGCAGGTGGTGTTCAGCAAGATTAACACCAGATTTTGAGGCTATAACAAATTTGTTCTCTCCCAAGTTCAAGTCTGATCTATTTATACAGACATGTGTGTTTGCAGCGAATTTGTTAATGCTGGTTCTTGCTGATTGATGCTGCTCCTTCTCATCCCATACTTGCAGCTGCTCACATGCTCAGCCAAGCCGAATCGTTGCTTCTCCTGGATGATAACAAGGCCGCTAGTGGACTGTTCGTCTGATTATCAAGACGTATTTAGAAGATGGTCACCTCCAGAAATCAGTGGCTATTTTTGATAGTGCAACGGTAAAAGGTATACGTGTCCTCCAAAAGTGCTACAAACTGAATGACATCTAAGTGTGATTCTGTAGCAATACATACCAGTTAATTTGTTCGTTTGTTCGAGGAGGCCTCTTAGGCTAGGGGGACGTTAAGCTTGGCGACATTGATGAGGCCCTCTATAGGCTTAGAGGCAACTTTAGACCGAAAATGACTAAACCGTGGATGCTCTTAGGAAATCAGGCAGTGACAACTTCATCATGTTTGGGTTTTCTGAATGGCCATTTAAAAGTCTTAATTCTGAGATATGTTCCAGAAGTATTTTATCTCTATCACATCTTCACAGTCTGACTCTTGAGCCTTGCACAATCCTCTGTTGTAATCTCTTTTCCCTACAAAATTCAAGTGGAGTACACATCTGACATCTGAGTATACTCTCCTTCACTCCGTTGTACACTTGTGGCCTCTAAACTGACGGTTTCTTTTTATAATGACTATTTTTATGGAGTGTAGGTGGAAATAGGAAATCCCCTGGAGTTGTTCCAAACAGTCCATATCCAAGGAGTGACACAAGGGATCCACGAAAAAATGACAAAGAAAACCGAAGGTTAGGAAAGATCGATCTCGTGGTCATTTGTTATCGCTGATTAATATTCAAGAGCCACTATGTTCTTGAATATTGGAGGCAGTCTTAGTTGGTCCAGATCAATAAACTTGATAAATACAATTTCCTTTTGGGTTCCACCTCACAGTTCAGTTTTAGTATGAGGTACTTGACCACTTGGGCCTGTTTGAACACTTTACTAAACATTGTAGCGACAACCAGCATTGTTCATGATCTATTCTAATGCTAGATTGTTAGCTGTACAAGATCTTTGTTGGTTCATTCAAATAGTTCCGTCTTATCTTCTTGATTTGGATAGTTTTTCCAAATCCTTAAGCCAACTTCAGATTTTAGCCTTGCTTGATCATTCTGGATTTAGTGTCAGTTTTGGGCACATATCTCTTCAACAGAACAACATACTGATTTTGTGTGATATAATAAACGCTTCTTGCTCATGTGCAGGAATACAATCTCGGTGGAGGAGATCCTCAAGATCGACATGAAGTCGGGATGCAAGGACACAAACATCACCATCCTAAAAAGAACGATCTGAAATTTCTGGTACAGTTATGTGTTTTAAGAAGTTATACTGGGATGCACCTTATATATAACGCTATAATATGAAGTTATCTTTCTAGATATTTCACTTTTCACATGAGTCGAGGCACCATTTTATTTGAAAATATTTTCTTAATTATAATTTCTGAATAGATTGTATGATGTTCATGTGTCTGAATTGCCCTTTAGCTCAAAATAAGAGAGCAAGGTGCAGAGGAGATATGAGGACAACTGACCAAAAACGAAGGGAACTTGTCTAGGAAAATTGTACATGTATCGTGGTCCAAGCCTGCGAAATAAAATTGCAGACTTTTTAACCAAAAATTATTAGAGTAATCTTGATTAGTAGTCAGGTTACGTGATGTTAGTGCAAGCAATCCCTGCTTGAGTAGTAAGTCTGGCTAGGGTACGAGGTGTCCGTGTCGTACGTAGTTAGGCTAGGTTGATTAGGCAACTTGTAATCAGGAGTCTAAGTACTAGTAGTCCGTGTAGGCTTTGGAGTCTAGGCTGGAGTCGGCTTGCTACGTACAGGTGGCTAGCTTATACTCCCTCCGTCCCAAAATTCTTGTCTTAAATTTGTCTAAATACGAATGTATCAAGTCACGTTTTAGTATTAGATACATCCGTATCTAGACAAATCTAAGACAAGAATTTTGGGACGGAGAGAGTATATAAGTAACACGTCGTGGAAGTTTTGTAACCGGTCGAGAAAATAGAAAATAAAGAAAAAGAACATGGCACGACAGGTGCCTTTGACTATCAGTTTTCGTGTGTGCGTGTTCATCTAGTTTGATGTGATCGATCCGCGGGCGAATCCCAACAATTGGTATCTAGAGCAAGGTTCGAGACTTAGAGCCGCGCTTGCCCCGGGGTGGCGATCTACTAGCGCCTCGGGGCGGGCAATGAAGTCGCTGGGTGGTGCAGCGACACGGAGGATCAAGAGATCGTCGTTCAGCGGAGCGACAAGGAGGGAGGCGGCAGGCTGTCGTCGGGAAGATGGTGGAAGGAGATCGTTGATGGGAGAGGTGGTGCCGAGGTGCGGTGCTGGAGCTCATCAAGATCGTGTTCTGGGGAAGATATAGGAGTCAAGTGCGTGCTAGTTCGTCGTCGTCATGTCCAAGTGCTCGTCTCTGTGAGGAGGCGTTGAAGATGAAGCGTGTCCAAGTCGTCTATGTGTCTCGACGAGAGGATCAAGTTCAAGTATGTGGGGGCGGTAAACCAGTGAAGGTGAGTCTCTTCAATGAGGCCGTGTCTCTACATGAGGCTGGAGTGCATGGGGTGGTGTGATCCACAAGGAGCCGACATGTATCTTGCTAAGGTGGATGATGAAGTCCACCGGGTGGTGTTTTCCACAGGGTACTAGCGAGGCTGGGTAGTCCAAGGCATATTTGAGATGATCCGTAAATTTGTCAAGTCAAAATTGGAGGGGAGATTTTTGCGAAGAACTAAGCCAACAATTTTGCTTGTCGTGCGAGCGGATGAGTCGATAAGGGGTGATTTACAACGAGCCAAGACCGAAGGAGCACAGAAGACAAAGAGTCAAGATTAGGAAGAGAATATTAGAGTAATCTTGATTAGTAGTCAGGTTACGTGATGTTAGTGCAAGCAATCCTTGCTTGAGTAGTAAGTCCGGCCAGTTTTCGTGTGTGTGTGTGTTGATCTAGTTTGATGTGATTGATCCGCGGGCGAATCCCAACAATATATTTTCTCCCGTTGCAACGCACGGGCATATGTGCTATATATATATAAAAAAACAGCTAACTGGGCTTTTTCTGGGTCAATCGGGCTGTCGTCCCAGCCTGCCACCCAACGAACGATGTAAAACGATGGATGCCAGATATTGGGTCCTAAAATAATGACAAAACCATGTAGGAGTATTATTTACTGTAAAATCCTCATTGTCACACTAGATAAGAGAAGGATTCAGTGTTTTTCCTTTTTTTTTTTGAAAAGATGGCCAATTCTGACTTTCTGACGAAGTTAAAAGTGATAAGTACATGACATGACCACAGCATTATACAAATCGTCTAGGCTGTGATTATCAAAAAAAAAAAAATCGTCATGCTGCCACTAGTAGAAAACAGGGCTTTGGTCCAGGCCAGCCCAGCCCATTAGTCCCGGTTCAGTCAGGAACCGGGACACATGGGGGCATACGTCCCGGTTCGTGCGCCCAGGGGGCTGGCCGGGGCTCGTGGGGCATTGGTCCCGGTTCGTTTGGACCCTTTGGTCCTAGTTCCAGACACGAACCGGGACCAATGGGCCTCGCTCCTGGCCCGCATCCATTGGTCTCGGTTCGTGGCTAGAACCGGGACCAAAGGATGTTGTGCCTATATATATACCCCTTGCCCGCGAGCAGAGCACTTCACTGCTCTGATTTTTTCTGGCCGGCGAGGGGAGGGGTTTGTGGTGCTCTAGCTCACCTCCTATGCACATGAGGTGTTCGATGAAATGCCTGAGCAACACTACTTAAGCTTTCTCCTCTCCAAACTTGACCTTCAAGCTCCATTTTCCTCAAGATTTGTCTAGATTTAGCGGTCCGTCACGTCCCGTCCCCGTCTTCACCGCCGTCGATCGCCCGCGCCGATCTCGTCGCCGGCATAACCGTGGTGAGCCTCTTGTTCTTATCTTCTTTCTAAAAGAAAAAAATTCTTACTTGTATGATTTAGATAGATACTTGTCTAATTTTCTTACTTTTATTATTGTTTGTTATTATATAGTGCGATGGTTTTGGTATCCGCCCCCGTCAGCCCTTGTCCTGTCTATGATTCGGATGTGGTATATATTATATTTTATAACTATTTGGTTCATTTATTGTTTATGACAATTATGCCGACCAACGTGACATAGATTTTTTTATCTAGGAGGTATGTGAACCGAAAATTCCAACCGACCCTATTGTCGAGAGGTTAAATTTAGTTGAAGAAGAAAACAATTACTTGAAGGAAAAATAAAAAAAAATTGAGGAGGCGAAGATGATATTGGAGTTGCATGTTGCAGATGTTGTCGATGATCACAAGATCAAGATGGATGCAATGCGCTTCAAGATTATATGTGACGACCCCGGCTTAATCGTGCACTAATTATACACGCAAATGCACACGATCAAGCCTAAGGACTCACTTGAAGATATCACAACACAACTCTAAAACATAAATAAATTCATACAAGCTTAATATTACAAGCCAGGTCCTCGAGGGCTCGAATACATAGCTCGATGGCATACAAGTGTCAGCGGAAGCGTCAGATATCTGGGTACAGATATATTACAGATCATAGAGATAAGCCTTCACAGAGGCGGGGCAAAATAAAACTACGATCGAAAAGGCGTGGGCCTCCTGCCCTGGACCCTCCGATCCTATTCCTGGTCGTCAGACGGCTCCTCGTAGTAGTAGTACTCTTCGGGCTGGTAGTAGTAGTGGTCATCGACGGGGACATCTGGCTCCGGGGCTCCGTCGTCTGGATGCGACAAAGGGATAAAGGGGGAAAAAGGAAAATAAAGCAAACGTGAGTACTCATTCGAAGTACTCTGCAAGCAAGGATCTACACTACATATGCAACATTTTCAAATGGGGGCTGTATATGTGGACTGGGCTGCAGAAATGCCAGAATAGAGGGGGAAAGCCTAGTCCTATCAAAGACTAGCATCTTCAGCATCTTCAACGGTCTCGCAGCATTAGAAGAGAGCACACCAACATAATGTAAAGTATAGCAGTAATGTCATCAACCTTGGCCGGGGATTCTTCCTCGACTCCCTGCGAGAAAGCAATCCCAGAGCCGTATTAACCAGTTCTCATCACATGTTCTAGTTGTACCGATCGGGATACAACTCCGAGTGTCCGTTACCGTAGGACAGGCTATCGATAGAAGTTTCTTCCCTGCAGGGGTGCACCAACTTACCCACCACGCTCGCTTAACTCCGGCCGGACACACTTTTCTGGGTCATGCCCGGCCTCGGCTAAGCAACACACTGCAACCCGACCAAATACTTAACAGAGAGGTCAGCACGCCGGACTAACCTATGCCCCCAGGGGTCTTGGGCCATCGCCCCGGACGCTCCTGCACGTTGCGTACACCGCCAGTGAGCAGACCTAGCAACCCCTTATGCAAGAGCGGTTGCGTTCCCCGTCCGACCCAGCGTGTGCCGTTCAGTTGCTGACGTCTATTAAGCTTCGGCTGAAGTATACGACGCAGAACGCCCATACTATGCCCACGTGATGGTTAGCGCTATCAGGCCAGTGGCCCCTCGGATCAAATATCCAAACCGTAGTGGATTAGGAGCGCGCGGTAACGAGCAGAGACTCATGATCGATGTGACCCCGTCGCCCCGTCTCGAGGACTTGCGGCAATGGCTAAGAATGCCCGGCCATGCCTCATAGTTATCTCGCGGGCACCTCTCAGGTCAACCCGACTCCACATCACTTCGCATTTATGCTCGCGCGGGTACCCCTCAGGGCCGACCCGTCTTTAGTATCAAAGTTCCGTAATCAGTCATAGTATCCAAAGTCTCCGTGTGTCTGACACCAAGGGGGAACCCTGAGGAATCACCCTCGAAGGAATTCCCGTTCGATGTTATCATCAAGGTGAACGAAGGAGGAATCACCCTCGAGGTCCACACTTGAATAGTTGCACGACGATGTCGTTATCGGGGGTGGTGTAGGAGGAATCACCCTCGCTTACCACGACCGATTAACTAACCTACAAGGTTATCATCATAAGTGCTGACGAGGTATCACCCTCGGCACTCGATGGTAACCCAGTAGTGTCGAGCATCTTAGGGAAAGTGACGTGCGGTGCCAGGTTCTAATCTTCAATCCCGTTGCTCGGGTCTTCTGAGAGTCCAGCGGGGCAGTTGGGACAAGTGGGTCTCTGATCAGGCTCTACCCATCCTATCTAAAAAGTTTAGGATAACAGGCAGGTATCAACAGTAGGCTACAATTAAACAGGCTATGCAACAGATATAGGATGGTAACAGCAGCAGTAACATCTAATGCAAGCATAAGAGGGAAGAGAATAGGTGATATAGGAATGCTCAAAATGGGGGTGCTTGCCTGTCTGCTCGACGACAAGGGCAGGGTCGTCGGGGACGTAGTCGTACTCCGGAGCGGCTTCTGCCTCAGGAGCTACGGCAACGTCGGGGTCTACCAAAAAAGAAGAGGGGGAGGAAACAAGTAAATATAAAGCAATCAGATGCAACACAGTGCGTGCGATGCTATGATGCAGTGTAGGGTTGCCTAAATATGCCTCTAAGTCACTTTAATTATTTTTAGAATTATTCTGGGATTTATAACCCGTGTGCGTGCACTATTCATTTGCCGGATTCGGGCTCGGAGTTACGAGTTCTTCTACTTAGGAGGTTCCGGCAAGGAAACAGACGACACGATCAGACTCGTCTCGTCGTTCTGAGCAACTTTCATGTTTTAACTTTTTCGATCTGAGCTACGGTTTAAAAGTTATTAATTTTCGAAGTTTAAATGATTTTCTGGAATTATTTTTATAAACAGAATTGGATTATGACGTCAGCATGAGGTAATGCTGACATCAGCAAGTCAACAGGTCGGCTGACCAGTCAAACCTGACATGTGGGTCCAGTGGGACCCACATGTCAGTCTCTGTTAAGACTAACAGTGGATTATTTAAGTTAACAGAGTGATTAGTGGGGTGGGCCCCACATGTCAGTGAGACATTAGCCTAATTAATCAGTTTTTATTTATTTAAACGTTTTTCTTAATCTAAAAATTGGTGGGGCCCGCGTGTCAGTGACTGGAGTTGCCCAGTCAGCACAGTTGACTAGGTCAACCCAGTCAACTGATGGCCCCAGGGCCCACGGTCAGTGACCCAGGGGTGGGCCCCATCAGTGCCACGTCAGCAGGGGCGGTGGTGCACCGGCGGCGTCGCGCCGGCGACCACAGAAGTGGCGGAGCGACGCGGAAATCGTCATCCGGCGATCAAATCGCACGCGGCCAGGTGCGTTCGAAAGCTGGAAGAGCGCCGCGTCGAGTGGTAACCTGGGACCGACCGGAGATGACCGGAAACGGCGCCGGCGACGAGCCAAAACGGCGCCGAAGTTCGGGCCTCATCGGGTTCTAATCTACACGGCACGGGGAGGGATGCTAGGGGTCTTGCCGGACTCGCTCAAGCTCCAGGAGCTCGAGGCTGGGTTCGGTTGCGCGTGACGACGACGCTGGCCACGACAAAGAGCTCGTTGGCGGCCGCGGGTTCGGCCGTTCGCAGTGCGGCGAGCAACGGCCGCGGCAGGACAAGGGAGAAGGAGAAGTGGGGGTCGGAGCTCACCGAGCGGCACGCCGAAGGCCGTTGATAGCTTAGGAGCAGCAGAAATGTCGCCGGTGACGGAAATGAACGGCGGCGACCGAACGGAAGGGGACGGGGCGATTCCGGCGCTGTGGCGGCCTCGGGCTCGAGCTGCTACCACCAGACGTCGAGGAAGGTCATGGTGAAGACGACGGACGCGTTGGCGGAGCGATGCGGTGGCTGGGACCGCGGAGACGAGCGCGGTGCGGCGGTGATGGCGTTTGGTGGCGATGGGATCTGGAGGGGGAACGAGGCGGAGAGCGAGCGGAGAGAGGGGAGAATGAGGAGGAGGCCAGGGGGAATGGACGGGGCCGGCCTTATCCCCTCGCGGCGCCCGCGGCGTCGCGGTGTCGGCAGCTCGTCGGCGCGCGCTAGCGCAGCCACAGAGAAGGTGACAGCGCGAGGGAGAGAGAGTAGCGCGGGCCGGGTGGGCTGGTCGGGGCACTGTGCACTTAGGCCCAGTGCACAGTGCCTCTTTATATTATTCTATTTTCTAATTTGCTTTTTCTTTTATTCCTCTATGTTTTTAATTAGTTAGGCCTTTTGTGCACTTTTGTAAAATATGGGAATTGGCCCAAATATTACTATGCAATATTACCTTCCACCAAAAGTTGATTTGGGCAGATTTGGAGTTTGTTTGAATTTGGAATGATTTTAAATGAATTTAATATTGCTGTTTTGATGCTGTTTCAAATGGTTTGAGTCATTTAATTAGTCCAAGTGCTACTGGTGTTATTTTTATGTGTGCTCTTGGAATATTTGCTAATTAGTGAACATTTTTCCAAAGGTGTATGAGCAAACTTATTTTGCACCTTTGAATTTGAGTTGATTTCCATAATTGAGTTTGAATTGGATACTTAACCCATGTGACTTGGCACTGCAAATGGTATGACTTGGCATTATTAGCAGTTGATCACAGTGGTAGTTACACAGGGGTGTTACAAGTTCTCCTCCTCTAAAAGAAATTCTCGTCCCAAGAATTTAGGAGGTAGAAGGAAAGAGGTCGGGATATTCTTCCCGAAGATGATCCTCGCGTTCCCAAGTGGCTTCATCTTCAGTGTGATTCGACCACTGCACTTTCAGGAACTTGGTCGTCTTTTGACGAGTACGACGTTCAGCTTCCTCAAGGATGCGGATCGGATGCTCCTTATAAGATAGATCATCTTGCAGTTCGAGCATCTCATGATCCACTGCACGGTGCGGAGATTCCTTGAAGCATTTACGAAGTTGCGACACGTGGAAGACATCATGAATATGAGAGAATTGTGGCGGCAATTCCAATTTATAAGCCACCTGTCCACATCTAGCCACGATGCGGAAAGGACCGATATAGCGAGGAGCTAGCTTGCCCTTGATTCCGAAACGACGGGTGCCTTTCATAGGAGTGACACGAAGATAAGCATGATCAGCTGGTTGATAAGTCAGACCCCATCATTTGCGATCATAGTTGCTCTTCTAGCGGTCTTGAGCTGCTTTGAGATTTTCTCGAACAATACGGACTTGTTTTTCGGCATGCTGAATAATGTCCGGTCCAACAAGAGGTCGTTCCCCAGTTTCTGACCAATTCAGAGGGGTTCGACACTTACGTCCATAGAGCACTTCGAAGGGGGCCATTTTCAAGCTGGCTTGATAACTGTTGTTATAAGAGAACTCGGCATACGGGAGACATTCCTCCCATTTCTTACCGAAGGATATAACACAGGCTCGAAGCATGTCTTCAAGCACTTGATTAACGCGCTCAACTTGGCCTTGGGATTGGGGATGATAAGCTGAACTCCATGTAATGTGAGTTCCCATAGCTTCTTGGAAACTTTCCCAGAACTTGGACGTGAAAAGACCGCCACGGTCCGAACTGATCTCCTTCGGAATACCGTGGAGTGAAACGATTCTGGAGATATACAGCTCTGCTAGCCGGCTAGCAGTGATAGTCTCCTTGACAGGTAGGAAATGAGCAACCTTGGAAAGTTGATCGATGACGACAAGAATAGCGTCATGACCTTTCTGAGACTTGGGAAGACCAGTAATGAAATCCATCTACACTTTATCCCACTTCCACAGAGGAATAGGGAGCGGTTGCAGAATTCCAGCAGGCTTCTGATGTTCTGCTTTCACGCGACAACATACGTCACATTCAGCAACGTATCGAGCAATGTCCTACTTCATTCTAGACCACCAGTACCTCTGTCGGAGATCGCGATACATCTTAGTGCTACCCGGATGGATAGATAGCGGTGTATCATGAGCCTCCTTCATGACCTTGTCAGTCATCAGCTCGAAACGAGGTACTACAATGCGGTCTCTGAAATATAGTGTTCCATCTTCAGCAACTAAGAAATCCCGGTACTTATCTAGATGAAGCTCTTCTTTCATTAGGTCAATTTCATCATATTTGGCTTGCGCTTCCTTAACAGCCTTTTGAAGGTCTGGCTGTACCACAAGGTTTTTAAGAGAACCTTGGGGAACAATTCGCAGATTCAGCTGATTCAATTCTGCATAGAGACGAGGTTGAGCTCGCCTAACCATGAGGTTGTTGCAATATGACTTGCGGCTCAGGGCATCGGCCATCACATTAGCCTTGCCCGGGGTATATGAAATACCGCAGTCATAGTCCGTAATTGTTTCTAACCATCGCTGCTGATGGAGATTAAGATCCGGTTGGGTGAACAAGTACTTCAGACTTTGGTGATCGGTATAAATCTCACACCGATTACCCAGAAGGTAATGTCGCCATAACTTTAATGCATAGATCACTGCAGCAAGTTCAAGATCATGCACCGGATAATTTTCTTCATGCGGACGCAATTGACGTGAAGCATATGCAATCACTCTTCGTTCTTGCATTAGGACACAGCCTAATCCCTGATGAGAGGCGTCGCAGTATATGACAAAGTCCTTTCGAGAATCAGGAGGAGCTAGCACTGGAGCAGAGGTAAGCTTGTCCTTGAGGGTCTGGAAACTTTCCTGACATTTGTCTGTCCACTCAAACTTAACGCCTTTGTGGAGCAGATTAGTCAAGGGCTTGGCAATCTTGGAGAAGTTCTCGACGAATCGGCGACAATAACTGGCTAGACCGAGGAAGCTTCGGACTTGCTTGGCATTCTTCGGAGGAGTCCAGTCAAGGATAGCCTGAACATGCTCCGGGTTAACGGCAATACCATCCTTGGAAATCACATGTCCAAGGTAGGTCACTTCGGAAAGCCAGAATTCACATTTGGAGTACTTGGCATATAACTTGTGCTCTCGAAGCCTCTCCAGAACAAGGCGAAGATGTTCGGCATGTTCTTCTTTATTCTTCGAATATACTAGGATATTGTCCAGATATACCACGACGAACTTGTCGAGGTAGTCCATGAATATATAATTCATTAAACGGGAGAACGTGGCCGGAGCATTCGTTAGGCCAAATGACATGACGGTGTACTCATAAGAGCCATATCGAGTAACGAATGCGGTCTTTGGAATATCCTCTTCTCAGACACGGATCTGGTGATAACCCAACCTCAAATCGAGTTTAGAGAACACCGAAGATCCAGCAAGTTGATCATATAAGTCATTGATCCGGGGAAGCGGATATTTATTCTGAATGGTTGCCTGGTTGATAGGACGGTAATCTTGGACCAACCTATTCGTTCCATCTTTCTTCTTGACGAAAAGAGACGGCGCTCCCCAGGCAGAGGAACTAGGGCGAATGAAACCCTTCCTTAAGGATTTATCGATTTCTTCCTTGAGCTCGATAAGATGGTGCGGAGGCATCTTGTAGGGACGCTTCGCAATGGGAGTGGTGCCAGGCTTCAAGTCGATGACGAACTCGACAACTCTAGCAGGGGGTATTCCTGGAAGTTCTTCTGGAAAAACATCCGGGAAGTCACAGACAACTGGGATGTTCTTGATCCCCTCAAGCGGAGAAGCATTCAACGCGTTCAAGGCATAAATCTGAGCCTCGGCGTTCTGAGTGATATGAGCTTGATAATTCACTAACTCATCTGATGGATGAAGGAGGTGTACAACCTTAGTGGCGCAATTGATTGAGGCGTAATGAGCCTTCAAACAATCCATTCCCAGAATAAGGTCAATGTTGGAATTATTCAGAATTATGGGGAAGGCCTGAAACTTTCTCTCTTCAATCACAATAGTGACATCGGGGCTGAATATGGTGGCTTGGCACCGACCCACGGGAGTGTTTACAACTAACGGATGGTGTAGTGTTTCAAACTTAATGTCATGCAAGAGTGCAAAATGTTCTGACATGAATGAATGCGATGCTCCTGAATCAAATAAAACAGTTGCAGGAACTGAATTAACAAGAAGTGTACCCATCACGGTTGCTGGTTGTTCGGGGTCTTCATTCATGTTGACATGGAAGGCCTGCCCACGACCATAAGAAGGTCTGGCATTATAGTTGCCCTGCTGAGGAATACCACGGCCAATTCCACGGCCAGCAGAGGGAAGGGCCAACTAATTCTGACTCTGAGAGCAATTTCTGGCGCGGTGACCTGGCTGGCCACACTTGAAGTATAGTCCATTGTCAGGACGTGGTGCCATAGCTCGAGGTGCTGGAGCTTGCAGAGGCTGTCTTGGTGGTGGAGGAGGCAGACGTGGTGCAGCATAGGAAGGCCTATGCACTGGTGCTGCTGGACGATACATACTCTGAGGGATCCAGATACGACGCTTCTGGGAGGACGAGCCCGAAGATGAGCCCGTCTCACGAGTGCGTCGGGTAGCTTCCTTGTGCTTCTTCAATCCAGTCTCGACCATAATAGCCTTATTCACCAAGGTGGCGAAATCAGGGTAGTCTTGAACAAGCAGGGCTAACTGAATATCATGATGTAGCCCTTCACGGAATTTCTCCTGCCTTCGGTCATCAGCGGGAACGTCCTCTTCAGCGTAGCGAGACAAATCAAGAAACTCGCGCTGATAAACTTCCACAGATTTGTTGCCCTGAACGAGACTACGGAACTCGGCCTTCTTCCGAGCTATGACAGCTTGAGGAATGTAGCGGGCACGGAAAGCAATCTTGAATTCTGCCCAGGTGACGACGGTACCAGGTGGTAAGGTCTGACGGTGAGTAGCCCACCATTGTGATGCGGGACCCTTCATAAGGTATGTCGCAAAGGTGACATAGTTGACCTGGGCGACACCAGCAGACTCCATCTCATGGGAGATGTCTCGCAGCCAATCATCGGCATCCAGTGGGTTGACGGTGTTGCGGAAGAACGACGAGTTGAGTCTCATAAACTCTGGCAAGGTGATGGAAGGTAGCGGCTGGTCGGCATTCGGACGGGGGAATTGCTGCATAATTCCCGTCATAAATTGGTGGTTGAGTTCGAACTATTGCATCATCGCAGCCATATAGTCAGGTGGCGGCGGTGGTGGTGGATTGTTGTCAGCCATCCTGCTAAATCGACAGGGGTAGTTTAGCAGAAGCCAATGCGAGTGTTTAACGACATGCATGATGTAACGTGACGGAATTTAACTAGTACAGCAGATGCTTAATAGTAGTCATTAAGTCATACAGAACCATACAGTGTCGGTTATATTCGGGCAGCATAATGGCGCAAATTCAAAAGCTAGACATGCTAGGCGCCGCGCAGGCTCGCGGTAAGGAAGTACACAACGAGACATAGCAAAGGCTACATCAACATCGGAGAAAACCACTGAAACGGGGTAGCTGCAAGTGCGGACGATGGACGTTCGTCGCTGAAGGAGCCTGCGCTCCATGTGCACTCTGATGCAGAACCCGGTCTCGAACTGTAAGAAGAGGTCCACGTGCAGGCGTGTGACCTCCCACAGCAGGCCAATCGATCCCCGATGGCATCTCGGTCCTGCTCGGGTAAAGAATGTGCTCCGGGTGTATCCCTGCACGAACAGCTGGTAACAACTGTGTCATAGCCTCGTAGAGTCGTGCTCGAGTGGCGAACAACTCGACAGCAAGAGCGCGAACTGTGCGATCCAGAGCCTGAGTACAATGAATTAGAACTCGCTGATCGTAGCGTCGAGGCTCGTAAGGGGCATAGATAGCTGTGTAGAATCCAGAAGCATTTCCAGCAGGGGCATACGGAATATAACGATACTCGGAGGCATCCAAGTCAGCATTGAACTGTCCTCGAAGACGTGCGACAGCAGAGTAGGCGGCATCATGGACTGCCATCTCAATCGTCACGCCGATACCGTGAAAACGGTGTAGCTCAGTGTCTGAGTCATCCTACTGATCGTAGATGCGAACATCAGCATAGTATTGCTCCTGGTTGAACTCACGATAAACCTCGTAGACCATGTACTCGGGGCACCAGCGGTATCCCAGCCTGATCAAGAGGGCGATCAGAACAGCTGGAAATCCAGGGACGTCTCGAGCACAGGTGCGAAGCACAAGCTGTGTCGCAGGACGAGGTGGAAACAGACGGTCCATCTGAAATAAGAAGATTCAGGATTGTCATTCGACGACGAGAAATATAACAGATCTCGAATGGAAAGATTAAACAAAACAATGGAAAGGAATTGATTATCAAACTAATCAGATCAAAGACAGGGAAATCGCATTGAATCCAGCTCTCCGGGTGGATAGAATTAACGAGATCCTAAGTGTCGGTGTTAGTAAATTTTATTAAACCCGAATAGAAGAGAAATCAGAGTCCCAGAGTAAAGACGAGGAATAAAAGATCCTAATACCACCCAGTTGGCGACGTGGGCCCGTAAGCCACACAGCCAAGTTAGTAAAACAATTTTTGACCACTAGACTCAACTTCGGCCAAAGAGTTGGAAAGGGGGACTCCTAGAGGCAGTCGGCTCTGATACCAACCTGTGACGACCCCGGCTTAATCGTGCACTAATCATACACGCAAATGCACACGATCAAGCTTAAGGACTCACTTGAAGATATCACAACACAACTCTAAAACATAAATAAATTCATACAAGCTTAATATTACAAGCCAGGGCCTCGAGGGCTCGAATACATAGCTCGATGGCATACAAGTGTCAGCGGAAGCATCAGATATCTGGGTACACATATATTACAGATCATAGAGATAAGCCTTCACAGAGGCGGGGCAAAATAAAACTACGATCGAAAAGGCGTGGGCCTCCTGCCCTGGACCCTCCGATCCTACTCCTGGTCGTCAGACGGCTCCTCGTAGTAGTAGTACTCTCTGGGCTGGTAGTAGTAGTAGTCGTCGACGGGGACATCTGGCTCCGGGGCTCCGTCGTCTGGATGCGACAAAGGGATAAAGGGGAAAAAGGAAAATAAAGCAAACGTGAGTACTCATCCGAAGTACTCAGCAAGCAAGGATCTACACTACATATGCAACATTTTCAAATGGGGGCTGTATATGTGGACTGGGCTGCAGAAATGCCAGAATAGAGGGGGAAAGCCTAGTCCTATCGAAGACTAGCATCTTCAGCATCTTCAACGGTCTCGCAGCATTAGAAGAGAGAAGACCAACATAATGTAAAGTATAGCAGTAATGTCATCAACCTCGGCCGGGGATTCTTCCTCGACTCCCTGCGAGAAAGCAATCCCAGAGCCGTACTAACCAGTTCTCATCACATGTTCTAGTTGTACCGATCGGGATACAACTCCGAGTGTCTGTTACCGTAGAACAGGCTATCGATAGAAGTTTCTTCCCTGCAGGGGTGCACCAACTTACCCACCACACTCGCTTAACTCTGGCCGGACACACTTTTCTGGGTCATGCCCGGCCTCGGCTAAGCAACACGCCGCAACCCGACCAAATACTTAACAGAGAGGTCAGCACGCCGGACTAACCTATGCCCCCAGGGGTCTTGGGCCATCGCCCCGGACGCTCCTGCACATTGCGTACACCGCCGGTGAGTAGACCTAGCGACCCCTTATACAAGCGCGGTTGCGTTCCCAGTCCAACCCAGCGTGTGCCGCTCAGTTGCTGACGTCTATTAAGCTTCGGCTGAAGTATACGACGCAGAACGCCCATACTATGCCCACGTGATGGTTAGCGCTATCAGGCCAGAGGCCCCTCAGATCAAATATCCAAACCGTAGGGGATTAGGAGCGCGTGGTAACGAGCAGAGACTCACGATCGATGTGACCCGTCGCCCCGTCTCGAGGACTTGCAGCAAGGGCTAAGAATGCCCGGCCACGCCTCGTAGTTATCTCGCGGGCACCTCTCAGATCAACCCGACTCCACATCACTTCGCATTTATGCTCGCGCGGGTACCCCTCAGGGCCGACCCATCTTTAGTATCAAAGTTCGGTAATCAGTCATAGTATCCAAAGTCTCCGTGTGTCTGACACCAAGGGGGAACCCTGAGGAATCACCCTCGAAGGAATTCCCGCTCGATGTTATCATCAAGGTGAACGAAGGAGGAATCACCCTCGAGGTCCACACTTGAACAGTTGCACGACGATGTCGTTATCGGGGGTGGTGTAGGAGGAATCACCCTCGCTTACCACGACCGATTAACTAACCTACAAGGTTATCATCATAAGTGCTGACGAGGTATCACCCTCGGCACTCGATGGTAACCCAGTAGTGTCGAGCATCTTAGGGGAAGTGACGTGCGGTCCCATGTTCTAATCTTCAATCCCGTTGCTCGGGTCTTCTGAGAGTTTAGCGGGGCAGTTGGGACAAGTGGGTCTCTGATCAGGCTCTACCCATCCTATCTAAACAGTTTAGGATAACAGGTAGGTATCAACAGTAGGCTACAATTAAACAGGCTATGCAACAGGTATAGGATGGTAACAGCAGCAGTAACATCTAATGCAAGCATAAGAGGGAAGAGAATAGGTGATATAGGAATGCTCAAAATGGGGGTGCTTGCCTGTCTGCTCGACGGCAAGGGCAGGGTCGTCGGGGACGTAGTCGTACTCCAGAGCGGCGTCTGCCTCAGGAGCTACGGCAACGTCGGGGTCTACCGAAAGAGAAGAGGGGGAGGAAACAAGTAAATATAAAGCAATCAGATGCAACACAGTGCGTGCGATACTATGATGCAGTGCAGGGTTGCCTAAATATGCCTCTAAGTCACTTTAATTATTTTTAGAATTATTCTGGGATTTATAACCCGTGTGCATGCACTATTCATTTGCCGGATTCGGTCTCGGAGTTATGAGTTCTTCTACTTAGGAGGTTCCGGCAAGGAAATAGACGGCACGATCAAACTCGTCTCATCGTTCTGAGCAACATTCATGTTTTAACTTTTTCGATCTGAGCTACGGTTTAAAAGTTATTAATTTTCGAAGTTTAAATGATTTTCTGGAATTATTTTTATTAACAGAATTGGATTATGACATTAGCATGAGGTAATGCTGACATCAGCAAGTCAACAGGTCGGCTGACCAGTCAAACCTGACATGTGGGTCTAGGGGGACCCACATGTCAGTCTCTGTTAAGACTAACAATGGATTATTTAAGTTAACAGAGTGATTAGAGGGGTGGGCCCCACATGTCAATGAGACATTAGCCTAATTAATCAGTTTTTATTTATTTAAACATTTTACTTAATCTTAAAAGTGGCGGGGCCCGCGTGTCAGTGACTAGAGTTGCCCAGTCAGCACAGTTGACTGGGTCAACCCTGTCAACTTGTGGCCCCAGGGCCCACGGTCAGTGACCCAGGGGTGGGCCCCATCGGTGCCACGTCAGCAGGGGCGGTGGTGCACCGGCGCCAACGCGCCGGCGACCACAGAAGCGGCGGAGCTACGCGGAAATCGTCATCCGGCGACCAAATCGCACGCGGCCAGGTGCGTTCGAAAGCTGGAAGAGCGCCGCGTCGAGTGGTAACCTGGGACCGACCGGAGATGGCCGGAAACGGCGCCGGTGACGAGCCAAAACGGTGCCGGAGTTTGGGCCTCGTCGGGTTCTAATCTACACAGCGCGGGGAGGGATGCTAGGGGTCTTGCCGGACTCGCTCGAGCTCCAGGAGCTCGAGGCTGGGTCCGGTTGCGTGTGACGACGACGCTGGCCACGACAAAGTGCTCATCGACGGCCGTGGGTTCGGCCGTTCGCAGTGTGGCGAGCAACGGCCGCGGCAGGACAAGGGAGAAGGAGAAGTGGGGGTCGAAGCTCACCGAGCGGCACGCCGAAGGCCATTGATAGCTTAGGAGCAGCAGAAACATCGCCGGTGACGGAGAAGAACTGCGGCGACCGAACGGAAGGGGACGGGGCGATTCCGGCGCTGTGGTGGCCTCGGGCTCCAGCTGCTACCACCAGACGTCGAGGAAGGTCATGGTGAAGAGGACGGATGCGTTGGCGGAGCGATGCGGTGGCTGGGACCGCGGAGACGAGCGCGGTGCAGCGGCGATGGCGTTCGGTGGCGATGGGATCTGGAGGGGGAACGAGGCGGAGAGCGAGCGGAGAGAGGGGAGAATGAGGAGGAGGCCAGGGGGAATGGACGGGGCCGGCCTTATCCTCTCGCGGCGCCCGCGACGTCGCGGTGTCGGCCGCTCGTCGGCGCGCGCCGGCGCGGCCACAGAGAAGGTGACAGCGCGAGGGAGAGAGAGTAGCGCGGGCCAGGTGGGCTGGTCGGGGCACTGTGCACTTAGGCCCAGTGCACAGTGCCTCTTTATATTATTCTGTTTTCTAATTTGCTTTTTCTTTTATTCCTCTATGTTTTGAATTAGTTAGGCCTTTTGTGCACTTTTGTTAAATATGGGAATTGGCCCAAATATTACTATGCAATATTACCTTCCACCAAAAGTTGGTTTGGGCAGATTTGGAGTTTGTTTGAATTTGGAATGATTTTAAATGAATTTAATATTGCTGTTTTGATGCTGTTTCAAATGGTTTGAGTCATTTTTTAGTCCAAGTGCTACTGGTGTTATTTTAATGTGTGCTCTTGGAATATTTGCTAATTAGTGAACATTTTTCCAAAGGTGTATGAGCAAACTTATTTTGCACCTTTGAATTTGAGTTGATTTCCATAATTGAGTTTGAATTGGATACTTAACCCATGTGACTTGGCACTGCAAATGGTATGACTTGGCATTATTAGCAGTTGATCACAGTGGTAGTTACACAGGGGTGTTACATTAGAAAGTATAGAAAATATGTCATTCATACCGAGGCTTGGTATCATTATGCCGTTGGATCAATTGTTACCTTGGTTGTGATTATGATCGCATTTGTTGTTGCATTTAAATGTTTTACATAGTTTCAATGTATGGTTTAATTAGATGCTCTGGAGAGCTATATGTTGTTCAATGAGAACTATGTATGTACTTTGGTTTTAATGTGATGAAGAACTTCTATTAATTAGGTCACTTATCTATTCATGATGTTTTGTAATGGTTTTTTACACACTTAATTATATATAATGCACGCAGATGAACCGGCAATGGATGTACGGTGACAGACGCACCTCCGAGTACATTAAGGGCGTGCATAATTTTCTCGAAGTGGCTGAGGCAAACAAGCAGAATGGTTTTATGTGTTGTCCATGCCCTATATGTGGGAATACGAAGTCTTACTCTGACCGGGAAATCCTTCACACCCACCTGCTTGAGAAGGGTTTCATGCCACACTATAATGTTTGGACCAGGCACGGAGAAATAGGGGTTATGATGGAAGACAGCAAAGAAGAAGAGGACGATGACAACTATGTGCCCCCTGAATACGGTCATGCTGCAACGGGGGAAGCTGAAGATCAAGAGGAACCAGACGATGTGCCCGATGATGATCTCCGCCGGGTCATTGTTGATGCAAGGAGACAGTGCGAAAGTGAAAAGGAGAAGCTGAAATTCGATCGCATGTTAGAGGATCACCAAAAAGGGTTGTATCCCAATTGCGAAGATGGCAACACAAAGCTCGGTACCGTACTGCAATTGCTCCAGTGGAAGGCAGAGAATGTTGTGCCTGACAAAGGATTTGAGAAGCTACTGAAAATATTGAAGAAGAAGCTTCCAAAGGATAACGAATTGCCCGACAGTACGTACGCAGCAAAGAAGGTCGTATGCCCTCTAGGATTAGAGGTGCAGAAGATACATGCATGCCCTAATGACTGCATCCTGTACCGCGGTGCGTACGAGGATTTGAACGCATGCCCGGTATGCGGTGCATTACGGTATAAGATCAGAAAAGATGACCCTGGTGATGTTGACGGCGAGCCCCCCAGGAAGAGGGTTCCTGCCAAGGTGATGTGGTATGCTCCTATAATACCACGGTTGAAACGTCTGTTCAGAAACAAAGAGCATGCCAAGTTGATGCGATGGCATAGAGAGGACAGTAAGAAAGACGAGAAGTTGAGAGCACCCATTGACGGGTCGCAGTAGAGAAAAATCGAGAGAAAGTATTGGGCTGAGTTTGCAGGTGACCCAAGGAACGTATGGTTTGGTTTAAGCACAGATGGCATTAATTCTTTCAGGGAGCAGAGCAGCAATCACAGCACCTGGCCCGTGACTCTATGTATCTATAACCTTCCTCCTTGGCTGTGCATGAAGCAGAAGTTCATTATGATGCCAGTACTCATCCAAGGCCCTAAGCAACCCGGCAACGACATTGATGTGTACCTAAGGCCATTAGTTGAAGAACTTTTACAGCTGTGGAATGGAAACGGTGTACGTGTGTGGGATGAGCACAGATAGGAGGAATTTGACCTGCATGCGTTGCTGTTTGTAACCATCAATGATTGGCCTGCTCTCAGTAACCTTTCAGGACAGACAAACAAGGGATACCACGCATGCACGCATAGTTTAGATGACACCCAAAGTATATACCTGGACAAATGCAGGAAGAAAGTGTACCTAGGGCATCGTCGATTTATTCCGACCAACCATCAATGTCGAAAGAAAGGCAAGCATTTCAAAGGTGAGGGAGATCACCGGAAGAAGCCCGCCATGCGTACCGGTGATCACGTACTTGCTATGGTCAATGATTTACAGGTAATCTTTGGAAAGGGTCCCGGCGGACTGTCTGTTCTGAATGAAGCTGAGGGACGCGCACCCATGTGGAAGAAGAAATCTATATTTTGGGACCTACCCTACTGGAAAGACCTAGAGGTCCTCTCTTCAATCGACGTGATGCACGTGACGAAGAACATTTGCGTGAACCTACTAGGCTTCTTGGGCGTGTATGGAAAGACAAAAGATACACCGGAGACACAGGAGGACCTGCAACGTTGGCACGAAAAAGACGGCATGCCTCCAAAGCAGTATGAAGGTCCTGCCAGCTACGCTCTTACCAAAGAAGAGAAGGAAATCTTCTTTGAATGCCTGCTCAATATGAAGGTCCCGTCTTGCTTCTCGTCGAATATAAAGGGAATAATAAATATGGCAGAGAAAAAGTTCCAGAACCTAAAGTCTCATGACTGCCACGTGATTATGACGCAACTGCTTTCGATTGCATTGAGGGGGCTTCTACCGGAAAACGTTCGATTAGCCATTGTGAAGCTATGTGCATTCCTCAATGCAATCTCTCAGAAGGTGATCGATCCAGAAATCATACCAAGGCTAAGGAGTGATGTGGCGCAATGTCTTGTCAGTTTCGAGCTGGTGTTCCCACCATCCTTCTTCAATATCATGACGCACGTCCTAGTTCATCTAGTTGACGAGATTGTCGTTCTGGGCCCCGTATTTCTACACAATATGTTCCCCTTTGAGAGGTTCATGGGAGTCCTAAAGAAATATGTCCGTAACCGCGCTAGGCCAGAAGGAAGCATCTCCATGGGCCATCAAACAGAGGATGTCATTGGGTTTTGTGTTGACTTCATTCCTGACCTTAAGAAGATTGGTCTCCCTCAATCGCGGTATGAGGGGAGACTGACTGGAAAAGGCATGCTAGGAGGGGACTCAATAATATGCAAGGACGGGCATTCTTGGTCTCAAGCACACTACACAGTTCTACAGAACTCTACCTTGGTGACCCCGTATGTCGATGAACACAAGAACATTCTGCGCTCCAAACACCCGGAGCAGTGTGACGACTGGATTACATGTGAACACATCAGGACTTTCGGCAGTTGGATGGAAACACGTCTCAGAGGTGACAACACTGTTTCTGATGAGTTGTACTCGTTGTCCAGGGGACCATCTTCGACTGTATTGACTTACAAAGGATACGAGATAAATGGGAATACATTTTACACGATCGCCCAAGATCAAAAGAGCACCAACCAAAACAGCGGTGTCCGCTTTGATGCAGCAACCAAGAGGGGAAAGGACACATATTATGGTTACATAGTGGACATATGGGAACTTGACTACGGACTTGATTTTAAGGTCCCTTTGTTTAAGTGCAAATGGGTCAATCTGTCAGGAGGCGGGGTACAGGTAGAGCCACATTACGGAGTGACAACAGTGGATCTGAACAATCTTGGGTACACAGACGAACCATTCGTCCTAGCCAATGATGTGGCGCAGGTTTTCTATGTGAAGGACATGTCTACCAAACTGAGAAAAAGAAAAGATAAGGAAGCGAATACATCATACGATGAGCCAAAGCGCCACATAGTTCTTTCAGGGAAAAGAGACATCGTGGGAGTGGAGGGTAAGACAGACATGTCTGAAGATTATGAAAAGTTTCATGAAATTCCTCCCTTCAAAGTCAAGGCTGACCCAAGCACCCTGTTAAGCGATGAAGAATATCCATGGTTACGGTGCAATAAGCAAAGGACACAAGCGAAGAAAAAGTGAAGATAGATGAAGTCAGAAAGGGTTGAAAATTGATGATGTGGCTTTGAATGGTTCATTTTGAGCACACAAAAAGTCTGGAGTTCAAATAAGTTCAAAAAAATGAAATCCCTTTGTAACAGATGAGTTTTCGTCCGAAACCCTGATACTTCGAAAGAGATTGTCTATTTTGTACACGAAGTGCATCCAGTTTTTGCCGTAACCCTCTCAACTTTTTAGCACATGCTATGTGGGTGAAATGATGATATCATGCCAATTTTTCAACTCTTCAGAGTTCATTTATTAGTGCTCCCCCCCTTTAATTTCAGGGTCATTTAGCTCAAAAAATCAGTAAATGCTTGAAAAAAACAGATGAAGTCAGAAGGGTTGAAAATTGATGATGTGGCTTTGATATGGTTCATTTTGAGCACACAAAAAGTTGGAGTTCAAATAAGTTCAAAAAAATGAAATCCCTTTGTAACAGATGAGTTTTCGTCCGAAACCCTGAAATTCGAAGAGATTATCCATTTTTGTACACGAAGTGCATCCAGTTTTTGCCGTAACCCTCTCAACTTTTTAGCACATGCTATGTGGGTGAAATGATGATATCATGCCAATTTTGAACCTCTTCAGAGTTCATTTGAAGTGCTTTTCAATTTCAGGGTCATTTAGCTAAAAAAAAATCAGTAAATGCATGAAAAATAACAGATGAAGTCAGAAAGGGTTGAAAATTGATGATGTGGCTTTGAATGGTTCATTTTGAACACACAAAAGAATGAACTAGAAAACTTTAATAGCAAAAAGAATTATTATAAAGATTTTGTTGTTAGAAACTAAAATAACAAAAACTGTTTTTGAATATAATGATAAAACACACTAATATTAAATAGCAGGAAAAAGAATCACTCCAAAATCTATTTTTATAGTAAAGTTAATCACAAACTAGTGATTCACACAAATTTCAAAGAATTCAAATTTAAACTATTCAAATTGGAAAACTAATGGCACTAACAGCAAGTTTATAATTTTTATTACCTAAAAGCAAAAAGAATCACTGAAAAACAGTTTGTATTTTGTTGTAAGTAGAAACAAAATAAAATAAATAAAGCAAAAAAGAAAAAAAACTGGAAAAAATAGAAAAAAAAATGCCACCTACTGGGCCACCACGGCCTGAATACGACTAGAAACCCAACCACGGGCCAGGATTCAGGCCCGCAGAAGGCCCAGTAGGCCCACAGGCAGCGGAGTGTCACGTTAGGCCCGTAAGCCTGCATTTGAGAGGAGCTCAAGAGGGCAGCGGCAGTGGGGTTTATAAACCACTCCGCGCCCCTCTCAACTAGCGAGGTGGGACTAAACTTTTGGCCGCGGGCAGCACAAGGCCTTTGGTCCCGGTTGGTGCCACCAACCGGGACTAAAGGGAGGCCTCTGTTTCCCGCCCTTTGGGCTGCTGAAAAGAGATCTTTGGTCCCGGTTGGTGGTATGAACCGGGACTAAAGGTGGCATTGGTCCCGGTTGGTTCCACGAACCGGGACCAATGCTTAGTGTATATAAGCAGCACTTGTGAAAATTTCCATTCAGTTCTTCGATCCTGCGCTCTCTCCCCCGCCGTCCTCATCCCCGTCACCGCGTGCCGCCCCGAGCCCGCCATCCTCGTCCCCATCGCCGCGTACCACCCCGAGCCCGCCATCCTCCAGCCATCGCCGTCCCCCAGTGAGCACCCCCCTTTCCCATGGTCCCCTGCTCCCCGTCGTCGCGTGCTCCCCCGAGCTCGGCCTTGCTCTGCCACTGCTCCATGGTCGCCGCCGGCCCCGACGCATTGAAGAGCAGCAGCAACGCCGTGAAGGAGAGGAGAAGGAGTGGACAGTGAAGAGCAGCAGCCCCCCCCCCCCCCCCCCCCCCGCCCACTTCTGAATTTTCTGAAATTTATTTTTGAATTTTCTGAAATTTTCTGAATTTTCTGAAATTTAGAGGAGAAGGAGTTTGTATTCTGAAGGAGTGGACATAGAAGGTGTTTGATGAAATGCTAGATGGCTTTGGGCATTTTTGAAATTTCTGAATTTTTCTATGGTGAGGTACTGATGCAAGACAAAGGTGATGGCAAAATTTCAGAATTTTTGGAGTGGTTTAGAATAGGTTTTCAGCAAGGAATTTGAATCTGGTCATTTGAACGAAATTTGAAAAATTTGAACTATGGATCAGAAGATTTTTGGTGAAATGGAGTGTGGGTACTGTCATGAAGTTGGAGTAATTTTTTAAAAAAAAATTAGTAAGGAAAAAATAGGGTTGTAGTTCAATGCCAAGATTGGACCAAAATTGAAAAATGGAAGTTGTGCTCAAAAGTTTCAAATGACCAAAGTGGGTTTTTGCATAAAAATGATCTATAGGCATCAGAGGACTTCTCAAAAAATTTGTGGCATTTGAAAAGAATTATTTGAAATAGTTCTAGTGCAACAGGGTCATTCTAGAGTTTGAAAATACTAATAAAAGAACTTTTTGAGGCCAAATCATTATAAAAATAATTACTACTGATGTGTTTGTTCATAGCATTTTTTTCAATGTATGTATGTATGTATGTATGGATGGATGGATGGATATAGAAAATGTTCATATATGAATTTTTTTTGTTCATAGCAATTTTTTTCCATGTATGTATGTATGTATTTTTTTTAGATGTGCTATGTTTTTTCAGATGAGATGTCCATTTGTTGTATAAACATAACCCCGATAACTTCAATTCCCCTCGGGCTTATATTTTCGTGAGCAAAGAAATTTTTGTAACTTGTATGTGTTTGATCACCGCGGACTTATATACTTGATTGGACTATGGAGTGTATATTTAGTCGAGTCCAACATCAATATTTGTGAATGATTACATATTGTTGGGCACCGCGGATAGTTGTGAGAGGAGTTTTTCCTTTGATTTTGAGGCATGTGATCTAGATAATGTCCAATGCCTCATATCGCGAACATAGTTATATTGGACAATTGATCTTCATATAAATGAAGCATAAAAGTTTAGCAAACAATTTGGCAATCACTTAGAAATTTTCATGTTGTAGGAGTACATGTAAAAAAATTCAGAGTTGTTCATTCACTTAGAAATTTTCATGTTGTTCATTGACTTAGACATGAGGGGGGACATCGATCAACCCCCTCTCACCCGACCAACTCTGGAGTCCACCCAAACCGAGGCTGAAAAAGAGTTGTCAAGGCCACCCCAAACCCTAGAAGAGTTGTCGAGGCCAACCAAATTTACCAAGTTAAAAGAGCGTTGTCGAGGACCATTTTCTGCACATCCAGAATGGCGTCATTTTGTTAAATCCCTTGTCGGTCCGGACGTCGGACATTCATGAGAGAGGCTATCCGGCCAAAACCCTAGAAGCGTTGTCGAGGCCACCCCAAACCGTAGAAGCGTCGAGCTAGCTAGGTCTACGTTTGCACTAATATATCCATCTGTCATGTTTGTATATTAATTAATTGCCATGTTGTAATATTTGCAGAAACTATGGAGCACCGAGACATCGAAGCAGAACAGTTGTTGGGGGACATAATCCACGGCGGAGGTGATGTCTTGTCGTATCTCAACGACACCGATGGTCTGGAAGGAGAGGATGAAGCAGGCTCCGGTGATCGAACAATGGAGGTGGAAGGACATGATTATGATAGCTCCGGTGACGGAATGCCGGTGGAAGAAGGAGACCGTGATGACTGCTCCGGTGAGCGAACGGAGGAAGGAGATGTTGCAAAGTCCGGCGAGGTATATATATATTAATTAAACCTGTGCTGACTAGCTAATTGATGCATTAATTGCTTTGGTATGTACACATATTAACTCTCTTCTTTCTTCTTTTCTAGCCCTCCGGATCAAGCCAAACTTCGGTAACGAGACGAGGCCCGAAGAAAAGGTTGCGCCAGGATGAAAGGTTCATGATCACAGCAATCAAGGGCGATGGCCAACCGATTGAACCCAGCCGGATCAAGGAAGCATTTTCTGCTCAGTGCGGGGTTCTTATTAGGGACATGATCCCGATCAGCATCCACCAATGGAATAAGGCTAAGAGCGAAGACCCTCAAGTGCCTTTTGTCAATGATAGACAGAAAGATGATCTTTGGACCGCGCTGAAGGCAAATTTCACCCTACCACTAGAGGAGGATCCGGATAAGCCAGTTATAGAGCCATTGGTCAAGGCTCATGCTCTTAAGAAGATGGCAGATCTATTCAGGAGGTGGAAGAATGAGTTGAAATCAACGTTTGTCGACAAAGGGAAGACTCCAGAATTCACCGGCCGATTTGAGAAGATAAGAGATCACTGGCCCGCATTTGTGGCCCACAAGACATCGGAGAAGAGTAAGAAGATGTCAGCGACAAACAAGAAAAATGCTGCAAAGAAGGAGCATCACCATCGCACGGGGTCAGGTGGCTACCTCAAAGCTCGGCCGTTGTGGGACAAGGCTGAGAAGGACCTGCTTGATAAAGGGGTCAAACCAGAGACATTGAACTGGCCAGACCGTTCAAGGACTTGGTTCTTCGGGGTTGGGGGAACCTTGGACCCTGAAACAGGGAAGTGCCATTGGACGAAGGAGCAACTTGAAATACCCGTCAAGAAGCTTCAGAAGTATATCGCCGTAGCGCAGCAAGGGACGTTCGTTCCCGACAGAGAGAACGACGAGCTCACACAGGCCTTCGGGAATCCTGAGCACCCAGGACGAACACAAGGCACGGCCGGCTCCGTTGCGTGGAAGCTTGGGTTTCCCAGCGCAGGCGGTTACAAAACCCAGGAGAGGAGGAGGAAAGTGGAGCAGACCGAACTGCAGAAGCTGAATGCAAGGGTACGAGCGCTAGAGGAACAAGCACTAGTTCAGAGGCAGCGACCTGCCGGAGCTACCCCAGAAGCTACCCCGCCATCTCAGCGGAGAAGCAGCGTGGCTTCCACCGAGCTCCTTCAGCAACCTCACTTCACGGCTCCCAGCTACCCTGTGGATGCTATCACGGAGGCTCAAGATTGCCACCTTATGGCGCAATGGCAGCACCTCAAAGTCAAGGCGGCTGTCGGCTCTGTTGCACCTCCTGAACCCGGCGCAACTTTTCACTGCCTTCCGATTCCAGAAGGCTATGTTGTTGTGATGGTCGATGAAATAACGGAGGGATTTGAGGAGCTCGACCTTGACCACCCTACCAATGAAGGGGAGACTCAGCTGGGTCTTGCTCTCAAGACTCCATGTCTATGGCGGAAGGAGCTCATCAACCTTCCGAACTGGACGCCTCCGCCTCCTCCTCCGGCGAGTCAGGGCACTCCGCCTCCTCCTCCGCCTCCTCCTCTGGCAAGTGATCAGGGCACTCCGCCTCCTTCTCCGGCTGCTCCGGCGCATGGCGGCACTCCGCCTCCTTCTCCGATTCCAGAACCGGGACAAATGGGCCTCTGAAACCGGGACAAATGGGCCTTTTTCTACTAATGCCTGGTTCCCTTTGTGTGTGTTTCAGGCTTGCTCATAGGCTAAACTTTAGGCCGGCGATTTGCTTGTGGTCGTCAGTTTTGCTCCCTTGCCGTCGAGAGCGACGAGACGGTGACAAGTCATCGTGCAGTGCTTAGTGCCGACGGCCGCGGCGTCGCCGGACGTTCTACTATGCTCTGTTTTTCCTTTCTGCGTCATGTCTGTTGTTCGGAAATACTCACGGAGTAGAAGGGAAGAGAGACTTGGCGCGCTCCCTGTATGCGTACGTGGATGGTCTGTTTTGTTGTTCGTCGGATCAGTTTGGTGAGATAAGAACGGCTGAGATTATGCTCCACGGCAGTTCCGCGTGCCTTCTTCACGGCAGACGAGCCGCGTCCCAGAACGAAGCGCATACACTGTTAACCATAAAGTGAATGAAACTATTTGCAAAAAAAATCAATGAAAAATAAAATATTCAGGCGCCAGCATTTTAGCAATTTCGTACTTTTGACAATAATTTGACATAAATTTCGTTGCAACAAATACTAATATGAATTTTATTTTAGTACGCACCATAGGCAACACACACATAACAGACAAATCATAATACAGTACGTAATCTGAATATTTTGCCGACGCCTGCTGTGTTGATCGATGCCCCAAACTGACAACTACGCCCGCCCCACCACCACCATCGCGTTGACGGCGAGCTTGATTCGGTCCTTCTTCCCGGCGAAGTGTGCGGCGAGCTGCTCCCTCGGCTGTAGGCACGCCGCGACGGTCGCGTCGGAGGTGTAGTCCTCCGCCCACCGGCGCAGTGCGGGGAACTCGTCGGCACCCACAAGGCTCGCCCCGGCCACCTCCTCGATCACGCCCAGCAGGTGCGCCAGCCCGCAGGCCGCCAGGTCCAGGTACCCAACGGCGTCGCCGGCGAAGAACCGCTTCCCCTGCAGCCGCGCCTCCAGCAGGGCCAGATTTTCCTTGGTGTCCCTCACGAACCCCTCCCGCGCCTCCCCGTCGTCCAGCCACACCGCCATCCAGAAAGGCCTCGAGCACTGCATGTACGTACGTGCGGCAAGGTCCATCTGCCATGAATGGCCGGCCATGTACATGGTAGGTGAAGAAAGTGAGGGACTTGAGAAGAAAATCATACCTTTTGCTCGATGAACTGGGCCCAGAAGCGAGTCATGGCCCTCTCGTAGGGGTCGACGGGGAGGAGCGGCGGGCCGTCGAAGGCCTCATCCACATACTCGACGATGAGGAGGGACTCTAAGACGGCCGGCCGGTCACCGTGGAGGAGCACCGGCACCGTCTTGTGGATGGGGTTGTGCTTCAGCAGCAGCTCGCTCTTGTTGTTGAGGTCTTCAAGGATGAGCTCGAAGGGGACGCCCTTCAGGTGCAGGGCCACCTTGGCGCGGTGGACGAACGGGCTGCCGAAGGCGCCGATGAGCTTCACCGGTTCCGCCATTGCTGATCAACTTTGCTAGGGTGCTAGACTAGCTTGGATGTCGATATTTATAGGGGTAAATGGGAACTGATTGATCCAAATGGTAGTTTTGCTTAGTCAAGTGTCTTATATAAGTCAAAAGGAGAAAGATTAAAAAGATTCGTGTCTCAATCGGCTCATTGAAATCGGGGTGATCCTCACTGTTATTGATGCAGCTGCAGGTCAGACGACTGATTTGGTTTACCTAGACAATATATTAGAATGCAGTGGGCAGATCAAAGAGAGATAATATATATAATCTAGCAAAACGATGGTGACTTTGTTTGACATGCATATCAATTAATGTAGTAGTACTATTGTGTACGTTTCCAAGCGAGCAATGGCATCCGAAGTCAAAGTTTGTTGATCGGCATGCTGACATAGAAAGTACTACCTCTTCGTGATTTATTGGTCCTTTTCATATTTTGTGTCAAAACTTGACGATAGATTTAATTGATAAAATTTTAATGGATGTTATAAAAATTTATATCGTTGGATTTGTATTTGAACATATTTTTCAATGATAATATTTTTTGTGACATGCATTAACATTTTGTTAATGAAATTCATAGTCAAAATTTGGCACAAAATACTAAGGGGGACAATAAACCAGGACGGAGGTAGTAGATCGTGGATATCTTTATTTCGGTTTTCTTTTTTAGCTATGGATTTTTTATTTGCTGACATAGAAGTATGAATAATTTTGTGAGAGCGGCTATGATTCATCGATCTATAAATGGTTATTTCTTTGTTAACCGCTGACAGCAGTCAGCTGGAAATGGTTATTTCTAGGTTATAATACTGATGTGATACAATACTCCCTCCATTTTTTTATACAAGACCACTTTATTTTTCGTATCAAACTGAAACTTCTTATTTTGGTCAAAAAAATATCAGTTATATGACATCTAACATATATCATCGGAAAATTCTTTCAAAAGTGCATCCAATGGCATACTTTTTGTGGCATATAACTCGCTTTTTGTTGGTAAAATTAATGGTCAGATTTAGACATAGAAATGTGTAGTAGCCTTGTATATTGAGATGGAGGGAGTATTATTCTGAAGAAAGCTCTCTCTTTATTAATCCCAGTTTAGCAGAAACTATAGAAGCGTGTTACAATGCAAGGAAGAAAGGATAAGATTGCGGGAAAGTGGTAGAAAACACAAAAGACGAATTAAAGGGGACCACTCACTACTGTGGCATCGCCATTGCCATTGATCGAAACATCTCCTTGCACCCAGAGAACATGGCGACGAGCTCACCCCTCTCCGGCAAGCATGTCTTCACATCCTCATCACCTACATACCGTCTAGCCCAATGGCAAAGGGCCGGGAACTCCTCGTCGGTGACCACGGTCACTCCGGAGATCTTCTCCATGACTCCAAGCCAGTGTGCTATGTCCACGAGCCCGATGGAGTCACCACCGAAGAAACTCCTCTCCCCGAGGTGCTCCTCTAGCAACGTGAGGCTCCCCTTTGCCTCTACCACGGACCGTCCCTGTGCCTCGCTAGGTTCCATCCACAGCGCTGCCCACAACAACTTCACACTACCAGAATAACCTTATATGCCTACGGCCTTATATATGCCGACGGCTGCCGTAGGCATAGAAGGATCTATGCCGACGGCTTCGGGAAAACCGTAGGCGTAGACAAGCCGTCGGCATACCTCCATCTATGCCGACGGGGGCCGTAGGCATAGAAACGCCGTCGGCATACTAACATCTATGCCTACGGCAGCCGTAGGCATAGTTTGGCCGTCGGCATAGAGGTGGCCTTGGTGGCCCTGGGACAGCCGGCGGGCTCACGCCGTCAAACGTATGCCGACGGCCCTAACGTCGGCCGTCGGCATACCTCACTGTGCCACGTCATCGATCCGCGGCACCGTGGGCCCGGGGCTATGCTGACGGTTATGCCGTCGGCATAGCTCGGGGCCCACGGTGCCGCGGATAGATGACGTGGCAGGGAGCTATGCCGACGGCATAACCGTCGGCATATCTACGTTCATTTTTTTTATTTTTTTCTTGTTTTTTAATAATAATTTTTTTAAAAAAATTTTAATTAATTAAATTGAGCTATGCCGACGGCATTACCGTAGGCATATCTACGTATAATTTTTTTAAAAGATTACATCCGCGTCTACTGCCGCGTGGGGAAAAACGTGGACCGACAATCGCGGTACTACCGCGATATTTCTTACATCCGCCCCTTACTTCCGCACGTCAGCGGTACTACCGCTCTGAGGAGCGGTACTACCGCTCTGAAGAAAAACATCCGATGCCGACGGCCAAATCTATGTCGACGGCCAAACTTGTGGGGGAGGGGTAGCAATGCCGCCAGGTGTTGCGGTGGGCCCTCCTACGGTTGTGGAAGCATGGTGGCAGGCGCAGGCACCCGTCACGCGGCTCCGGGGAGTGCCCCCCTCACGGGCGTCGCTGCCGCCGTGTCCCGGAGGGGGGAATGGCCACGCCGGGCCGACACGGAGGGAATCTTGGGGTGGGATGGGCCGGGACGGTGTTGGGGCCGGGTGTAGCTATGGGCTGGGCTATGACAACCAGGTGAAAAGGTCAACCGGTCAAACCCCGTCCGGCGAAAGTCAAAGGGCTAGACCCAACGGTCGTCTGTGTCAGGGTTTGATACGCGAAGAGCAATCCGCGTAGAGAGAAGTGTTCAGATACTTCTCCATCACCAAAAATTATGAAAAATTACCATCAGTCCTATAGCACATGTGCCCACGTCGTGTAAAAAACTAATGATTTTATCGCGCTCCGAGTATTTAATAATATTCACGCCGCATCGTTACCGCAGAACGTCTACTACTGTGTCATCGCCGTCCGTGAGGGGGGCCACACCCCGGAGACGCGTGCCGCCTCTTCGGACATGCCACCACACCGTACGACATGTATGAGGGCCCGGTGCGACGCTCCGGTGGCATTGCTACCCCCAGGGCCCCCGTCCCATCTAACCCTGTAGTGTTTGACCATAGGATCTAGCCCTTTGACTTTGCACGGACAGGCTTTGACCAGTGGAACTCTCCACCCGGTTGTGTTAGGTCAGCCCATAGGAACACTTTGGAGCAACATCCGGGCAAAAGCCGTAGCAAGATCCCATCCGTGTAGACCCGACGCGTCCGTTTCCCCCCTCCAGGTGCCGGCGGCGGCGCCGTCCGTGAGGGGGGCCACACCCCGGAGACGCGTGCCGCTTCTACGGACATGCGACCACACCGTACGACATGTATGAGGGCCCAGTGCGACGCTCCGGTGGCATTGCTACCCTCCCAGGGCCCCCGTCCCGCCGTGTAGACCTCACGGGCGTGGCTGCCGCCGTGTCCCGGAGGGGGGAAACGGCCACATCGGGCCGACACGGATGGAATCTTTGGATGGGTTGAGCCGGGACGGTGTTGGGGGGTGCAGCTATGGGCTGGGCGATGACAACCAGGTGAAAAGGTCCACTGGTCAGACCCAGTCCGGCGGAAGTCAAAGAGCTAGATCCGGCGGTCGTCTGTGTCAGGGTTAGACGGGACGGGGTACCGGAGGGGGGTAGCAATGCCGCCAGGTGTTGCGGTGGGCCCTCCTACGCTTGTGGAAGCGTGGTTGCAGGCGCAGGCACCCGACTTGCGGCTCCGGGGTGTGCCCCCCTCCACGGACGACAGTGTCGCCGTCACTTCGAGGGGGGAATCGTGCGGGTACGACTGAATATGTTTTTATTTTTTTAAGTACTTTACATCGGTGCCGAACTTGTCACCTGGATAGCTAGCTTATGTAAAATTAACAATTGTATTTTGTTAGGACATTTTTAAAATAAATTGATTTTAATGTAAAAAAATACAGCTATGCCGACGGCTAGGCCGTCGGCATAGCTCATACCTTATCCACTCGGCTCTGTCCGTAGCAGGTGGGACCAAGCCTATGCCGACGGCTAGGCCGTCGGCATAGGTCCAACCTTATCCTCGCTGCACGGCTCTCTCCTCCACTCGTTTCTCTCCCCCAACCGCCGCCGCCAACCCTCTCCACGGTTTGTCCCCGACCCCGCGCCGCGCCACCGTCGTCCCCGCCCTAACCACGTCGCGCCGCCGTCCTCCCCGACCCGCGCCGCTGTCTGCCCGCCCCGTCGTCCCTCCCCGCCCACGCGCCCGACGTCTCTCCGCCCTGCGCCGCCCCGTCCGCCCGCCCCCCTTCTCTACCCACCCACCCGCGTCGTGCCGCAATCGTCCCCCGCCCCACGCCGCCGCCGTCCGCAGCCCGCCCGTGTCGCCGCCGTCGCGCCCGCACAGGCCCATCCGTGCTGTCTCGCAAGGGCTCGATGCCGGCCGCGGGTCCGGCGCCCCCTTCCCGACCGGTTGGAGCAACCGGCCCTCCCTGTGCTGCTGCTCATCACCGCCCCCCCCCCCAACCGCCGCGCCCCTCTCCTCCGACCCAACCAGCGGCCCTCTACGTCAGTTTTCTTTTTTTTTGTAGTGTTTTGCTACTGTTTTTAGGTGGATGAATGCATAGATGATGGAATGTATGTCATATTTGTTAGATGTAGTTAGTTTGCAAAATATTGATCAATGGATGTTATTAGCAATATGATTTTTTTTTCAAGTTTGAAGTGTGAATGTTTTTATGTGATGTGTGATTATATACTTTTTGCACGGTGGTATTTTGATCATGATGGTGTTGCTACAAAACAATGATGAAATATTTTTTCACACTTAATGGTCTTGCTAAAAAATACTTATTTGAGAAAAATGGTGATGTTCATAACTTGTTCATATGGATTTTTTTAGATGATGATGATTGTTAGATGAGGAGAGATAATGATGATTTTTTATGCTTCGATGATTTTGAGATGATGATGATGATCGATGATAGATGATTGTTAGATGATGATGTGAATGATAGATGATGATATTTTTTATGCTTCGATGATTTTTGAGATGATGATGATGATTGTGATGTTCTATGAGTTGTGATGTTCTAATTTTTTGTCGCGATGGAATTTGCAGGCTTTGTGGTGTCGCATTTCATCGGAGTGACCATTGTCCGACGCGTTGGTCCCCCTGAGCATCCCTCTGTTGTTCGACTACTTCCTCTACAGCCGAGGGTGAGCTACAAGTCCATCTCCTCCATTTTTTCATATCACTAGATTTCATTCTCAAGTCAACTCGCGTAACCTAGGCGTCTCCCGTCCGAAAGGGTTGCATCGATAAATATGCATTCAATTGCATATTTATCACCGCAGCTCTTTCGGATTGTCCAGTGTTTTCCACGGACAGCCCGAGGATGTGTAGATTGGGTATGTTCTCCATGTTCTACCCCATTCCGAGACAGGATTTCGGCGGCGCCTCCCCGTTGTTCTCCGGAGCACATTCTCTCGGCTATTTGCCGAGACGTGTATCTGGAGAACAGCGGGGAGGTGCTGCCGAAATTTTGTCTCGGAACGGGGTAGAGCATGGAGAACGTACTCAATCTACACATCCTCGGGTGGGATTAGGACCCATCTTTACCTATTAGAGATGTAGGTGGATTCAACGCGGTAGAAAATAAAAATTTGATGTGATTAATTTAAATGAATCCTTAATTTTGTTGTGTGGCTCCCAATAAAGCATAGGATGGCAGATAATCAGTGGATGTACAGTGGTTTTATCCGTCGGAATCGAGTAACACCAGAGTGGGTCATGAAAACCAATGTGTATTTGAAGGAAATATTCCGTCGTCCAATGAGAATTATCCCACCATGCTCCCGTGGGAAATGTGCCAGACGTCACCGTAGAAGTCAAGAGGAAATGACTGAGCACCTTCGCACGTACGGATATATGCCAAACTTTGACATGCCACCGATAAACATTGCCGAGCGGGACCGTGGTAGAGAGGAGGTGATGCGACAATGCATTGGTGGTTATGCGGACGATGGGGTCAGAGACATGCTAGATGATGTCATTGATGCCGAAACAGCACATGCGACACCTTCAGAGAATGAACCAGAGGAGCCGGAGACAACCGCAAAGGCCTTCTTGGAGGTCTTGGCTTCGTCGAAGAAACCTCTTTATGCGGGTGCGAAAATATCTCAGTTGGATGCCATCTCGCAACTGATTGCAGTCAAGGCTGAGTATGGTTGTAGCCAGAAATGCTTCGAAGCGTTCCTGGGAGTATGGGGTAACAGCCTCCCTGAGGGTCATGAACTGACGAAAAGCATGTACGCTACGAAGAAAATCATGAAGTCACTCTCTATGGATTATGAGAAAATACATGTTTGTCCGAAGAATTGCCTTTTGTTTAGGCACGAGTATGCGGATGACAAGTACTGTAGGGAGTGTGGTTCGTCTCGGTACCTTGAGGTGGTCGGTGAGGATGGTGAGAAGAGGCAGCTAGCCAACCCCACAAAGGTTCTTCGGTATCTCCATTTCATTGAAAGACTGCAGCGCCTTTTCCTCATGGAGGAGTCTGCCAAAATGATGAAGTGGCACAAGCAAGTTATAAGGTACCATCCGCATAAAATCGTACATCCATCGGAAGCAGAAGCATGGAAGTCGTTCGATGAAGAATACCCCGAGGAAGCTGCCGAGGCTGGGAATGTCAGAATTGGCATATCAGGTGATGGGTTAAATCCATATGGTATGTCATCCAATCCATACAGCTGCTGGCCCGTGTTTGTAATTCCGCTCAATCTCCCTCCCGGTGCCCTAATGCAACGGAAGACCATGTTCTTGTCGCTCATCATTCCGGGGCCTGAATACCCGGGGAAGCAATTGGGTGTGTTTATCCAGCCGCTGGTGGATGATTTGCTCCATTCTTGGTACTTTCCGAGGTTGACATACGATCGGGATCTGCAGAGAAATTTCTTGATGAAAGTTTGGTTGCACTATTGCATGCATGACTTTCCCGGCTGTGCTCTATTCTGCGGATGGTGTACAAGTGGGAAGATGCCCTGCCCAGTGTGCATGCAGGCTCTGCGAATGATTTGGCTGAGTAAGGGTGGCAAGTATGTAGCCTTTGACCTGCATCGACAGTTCCTCCCTGCAGACCATCCAGACAGGGAAGACAAGAAGAACTTCACGAAAGGCCGGGTTGTCCATGAAGTAACCGAGATTCCTACGTTTTCAGGGGCAGATGTTCTTGCTCAGCTAAAAGCTCTCAAGCCTGAAGGCAAAGGCAAAGGCAAAGGCAAAGGCAAAGGCAAAGGCAAAGGCAAAGGCAAAGGCTTCGAGGGATATGGTGAGACGCACAACTGGACTCACATTACCCCCTTCTCGCAGCTTCCCTATTTCAAGGACCTCAAACTTCCTTACAACATCGATGTGATGCACACCGAAAAGAATGTCGCAGAGTCCCTTTTCCGCATGATCCTCAACATTCCTGATAAGACGAAGGATAACGTTAAAGCTAGAGCCGATCAATAGAAAATTTGCGATAGACCACGTCTAAACATGAAGCCTCCCATAGGCGGTCGAATAAACTGGTTCAAGCCAGATGCTGACTTCATCCTTAAAAAGCCAGAAAAGACAGAGGTACTGAAGTGGCTCAAACTCATAGTGAAGTTCACTGATGGTTATGCATCGAATATAAGTAAGGGAGTCAATCTTTCAACGGGCAAAGTGACCGGGCTCAAGAGTCATGACTACCATGTATGGATTGAGCGGATAATGCCGGTGATGGTTCGAGGCTATGTCCCCGAGCATGTCTGGCGAGTGCTTGCCGAGCTAAGCCATTTCTTCCGCACGCTCTGTGCTAAAGAAGTAAGTAAAGACGTGATTGAACAATTGCATAAGAAGGCACCGGAGTTGATAGTCAAGCTAGAGAAGATCTTTCCGCCAGGCTTCTTTACTCCGATGACACATCTCATTCTGCACCTCGCGAACGAGGTATTGTTGGGGGGGCCTGTGCAGAATCGTTGGCAGTACGGCCCTGAGAGACAGAACAAGCATCTCCGACAAAAATGTGGAAACAAAGCTAAGATTGAAGCTTCCATAGCTGAGTCAGTTATCCTAGAGGAGGTGTCAGACCTCAGGACATCATACTATCCAGACCACGTTCCCCATCTGCATAACAAGGTGCCTCGCTACAATATAGAAGAGCCCAAGTATCAACCCAGGCTCCATCTATTCAACGTGCAAGGTGGCAGGGCTGGGGCCTCGAAATCTTATAACATGCCACGACAAGAGTGGGAGGACCTCATGTTCTATATCTTGCACAACATCAAGGAAGTTGAGGAAGTGTGGATGAGGTAATACCACTACACAATTCCTTTATGTCTTCCACATCATCATGTTCTATGTTCACTTAGTCCCGGTCTAACACCGCTTTTCTTCTTTTAGTGATTTCGTTCAAGAGGAATGGACGGGAATGGATCCTCCTACTGAGGCGGAGGCACTTAATCTTCTTCGTCATGGAAACCCTAGACGTAAAAATTTTGTTGCTTGGTTCATGGAGAAAGTAATTTTCCACATTCCCCTATTAAATACCTAGTTCAACATTTATTAGTTAACCGAACTAATGCACCCAACAATTTCAATTATACTTGTAGGGAAACGATCTGAACATATCTATGGATGACGAATTGAGATGGGTTTCTATGGGTTTTGACCCTGCCGTCATGACATGTAAAAAGTATGATGTGAATGGGTATCGCTTCCATACAGAGGAGCACCAGAACAGCCGGCCTGATCCCAAAACTATAAATAACGGAGTGTACACCCCCGGTCAAAATTCAGTAGACTACTACGGAAGGGTACAAAATATATACGAGATTACATTCCGCAAAGGGCGCGAAACCCTAAGTCTGCCTGTGTTCAAATGCCGATGGTTCGATTCGCGGGAGGGGCAGAGACATACGCCTTCCATTGGTTTGGTCGAAGTTAAACCATCAACCGTCTATGCAGGAGGCGATCTCTTCATTGCGGCTACCCAAGCTACACAAGTTTATTATCTGCCTTACCCATGCCAGAAAGAGTACCTAAAGGGTTGGGAAGTTGTGTTCAAGGTGTCGCCACATGGTAAGCTACCGGACCCGAATGAAGACGATTACTACAACATTAACCCCATGACATACGAGGGAGTGTTCTATCAAGAGCAACCTGATGGTGATGTGGTTAGAAACGATGACGCTAGACCATTGGGTGATGATGATGTGGATCCAAACGACGACGATGCACGGAATGATGGTGAGACCATTGTCAATGAAAATGACATACTTATGCTAGAAAAGTTAAACGAAGACGCTGATGACGAGGAAGAGCCTCCACCGCCGTCAGACAACGAAGATGATATGATTGATAGTGATGATGAGACCGACCGAGAAATAGGTTACAACAGTGATGATTCGTATGGGTTCTAGCAGATGTACGTTTCAAGTCTTTTTTCTATGGTTTAGGATTATGCCTTTTTATGCTTATTTTTTATTATGCTTTTTCCTTCATTATTAATGCTTTTTATTATGCTTTTTTCTTCATTATTAATGTACTAATTGTTTATTATCTTTTCAATGCAGGTTCGTGGAACATGGGCAAGGGGAAGGCCGACAGCGTGGGTTTCCTACGCAAGGTCGTCGGCATGCCTAGTCGGAGTGGTCGAGCACGTAATCCTACCCCCCGACTACTTGAGGATGACTCCTCACAGGGAGAGGTGCCCCTAGAGGAGGAGGGGGCGGGGGGAGAGCCCCTAGAGGGCGAGGGGGTGGGGGGGGAGCCACTACAGGGGGTCGCGGCCAGAAAGAGCGCACCCTCAGCGACTTAGGGGTGTTGTCTTCGAGGCCCTCCTCTAGTGAGGTACCCTCTTACGAGGAGGAGGACGAGGAGGTTCAGGAGGAGGAGGAGGAGGAGGTTCGGGATGGGGGCGAGGAGGAGGAGGAGGTCGGAGAGGGGGACGAGGATGAGGAGGAGGCAGGCGAGGAGGATGGTGGTGGCGGGGATGATGGTGCTGGCGGGGAGGGGGTTGGCAACAACAAGGGGTGGCTGCGTGGTAACGCAAAATTCCCAAAGCAGATTCCTGCTACCGAGGACCAGAAGTGGCTCATTGAACCCACGGGGAAAGAGTAAGTGCCACTTAATAATATTTTCATTCTTTTGCTTGTCACATGCTTATATTTTTCTTTATTTTGCTTGTCACATGCTAATATTTCATTCTTTTGCAGCAACTGGATATATCCTAAAGGGGCTCGTATTCCCAACGGCCTCATCACCGTCTTGCTGAAAGTACACTGGCCGGGGCTATACTGTCCGGATCCAGTCAGGCACCCGGACCGTCGGGTTTTGGCCACGAGCTGGGACCACTGGGAAGCGGCCCCCCACGCGGACCATGAGACCCATGCCAAGGCCGTGATCACTAATTTTTGGGTGAGTTCTCTTCAGAAGCACAAGTCCATTTTGGTTTCATGAATGATTTAACTTATGGCTTCTTCCATTCTGGTTTCATGAATGATTGTAGAAATACTATTGAGTTCTTCAGGAGCACAAGGCCACTGCCGACCAGATCGTGCTGCGCCAAGCCAAGAAGAAGGCCCGCCAGATGCAGTACGAGGTGCGCTGGGTGGCCATCTCGACATACTATCACGACGCTCTTGGTGTGAAGATGACCAAGGAAGAAGCGCGGAGGATGGGCATTACCTTGGAGAGGCACGAGTACTTGGCGGTAAGTATAAAAGATTTTTCATTCCGATGTTTGTGGTACATTTCATCGTTTCGTGTTGACATGCCATTATGCTTTCATTATGTAGGTGTGTCCAAATTGGTGTTATGGAAAAGACGAGTCCTGGGCGGCATTGGCGGATCTGTGGTGTGGTCAGGATGGAGCCTGGGCGGCTACGAGCATAAAAAACAAAGCTAACCGAGGGAAGGAGGGAGTACATGCTCAGGGAAACCGGAACCACTTTCTCCACAAGACACTTCAGGTATGACTAACCTCATTAAACAATCTTCTTCTATTTACCGTCACTTTCTTATGTATGACTAACCTCTGTTTCGTGGTGCAGGAGGAGAAACTAAAGCGGCCGCTCTCACACATGGAGGCATGGGAGATCGCCCATACGCGGAGGAACCCCAAGACTGGCGAGGCCAAGTACTACGGCAACACCACGGAGAAGAAGCAGGCCTACTCTGAGGAGTATCTGAGGTTACATCCTGGCACACTTGACCCCATTAGTGCGGATCTGGACGAGAGGGTGGTGGTGGGCATGGGGCCCAAGAAGCACGGTCGGGAGCCGGTTCTGTATGCTGTGATCACTCCATCTATCTCGTACACACAGCTCCGAGCTACCGACCCGAGCCTGAGCCAGCGCACGAGCACGCCCATGACCAGTGCGCAGTCACAGTCCCTCTTTCAGGAACGGCAATCTGTAAGTATTTTCCCTCTTATCTTCATTGCTCACTTTATTTCCCGCATTGAGATGTTTTATGAGTTCCATCATGTCATACCATAGGCCTACATGGAGTACACACGCCAGGAGACCATGGCGTGGCACACGAGCCTTTTTGCATTCCATGAGCAGAACAATCGCAGGATGCAGCACGCTCTTGAGGACATGGCGGCCGGACGGGTTCCTCAATTGCAAGCAGCACCACCTCCTCCACCACAACCAGAGCTGCTTACCTTTGAGGAGTTTGTGGCACAGCACCAGGGCCCCTCGCCGGTTAGTACATCCCCAAACTATTCACGCAAAGCATACCGTTTATTCAACACAATCTTATATCCCCTTAACATGTCTTTTCAACATCCAGGGAACCGGTGGATCTACCGTTGGTGGTGGTGCTGGTGTTGGCATCACTCACGGGTCACGGAGCACGGTCACTCCAATCCACAAAGGCGGTGGCGGTCTTGGCGGTAGCGCTGCCGGTAGCAGTGACGACCTGGGCTTCGGCGGACATGGCGGTGACGACCTTGGCGGTCGTGGTGGATGTCCTGACGCTTAAGCCTTTGTGTTCTTTAGATGACTTGTGGTTTTTTTATGGTCCTTTAGATGACTTGTGGGCTTCTTTAGATACTTATATGTTCTTTGTGATGATGCTTATGTTTGTGATGATACTTATATTGTTGTGATGGTGTTGGTTGTGAGGATGCTACTTATATATGTTGTGTATGTCTATTTCATCATATGTATATCTGCTGTGAATTTGAATTGAAGTCAAATAGAAAAAAGAAAAAAAAATCAGACAGAAACTGTGCCTACGGCTAAGCCGTCGGCATAGGGCTGCCACGAGCTACCAGTGGGCGACAAGTGGCAGGCTATGCCGACGGCTTAGCCGTAGGCATAGTTCTGGACCTATGCCTACGGCTAAGCCGTCGGCATAGACCTGCCCCGGAACTACCAGCGAGCGCCACGTGTCGGAGCTATGCCGACGGCTTAGCCGTAGGCATAGTTCTGGACCTATGCCTACGGCTAAGCTGTAGGCATAGTTCTGAAAATATGCCTACGGCTAAGCCGTAGGCATAGCCCTGCCCCCAGGAACTACCAGCGAGCGCCACGTGTCATGGCTATGCCGACGGCTTAGCCGTACGCATAGGTCCAGACCTATGCCTACGGCTAAGCCGTCGGCATAGCTCTGCCACGTGGCTCCTCCTGTGCGAACAGCATTTGACGACGGCGACGGCAGCCACCGTTAGGCGCTGAGCGTTGCCGACGGCCGGGGCCGTCGGCATAGATGTACGGGCGCCGTCGGCATAGAAATATATGCCGACGGCCTTTCTATGCCGACGGGCCTTGGGGTACGCCGACGCATATTTTGCCGACGACCCTATGCCGACGGGGGCCGTCGTCATAGACCTACGCCGACGGGATTCAGGGCTATGCCGACGGCCTTGGCCGTCGGCATAGGGGCTCAGTGTGGTAGTGTCATGCACCGCATATTTAATCAACATATTGTTTCAGATCGCCCATGGGTTGTGCAACATTGCAAGCAACTATATACCGATTTTTTGAGCCACCATGCAGGTATGCCTTCTATCCGGGCCTTCTAAATTTGCATCAGGGTTCCAGCTCTATCACTGTAGAATTATTTTTTTGTTTCTTCCAAGCCAAACAATATTTGAACTTGAAACTTTCCAGGCAAACAACACATGAAAAATAGAGTGTGCAGAAATGATTTCATGTTTTTTTGCAACATAAATATCTCAAACACTAGGGTTCATTTCAGATATTTCTGATGCTTCAAAACAATAATAATAAAAAAAACAGTTCTGCATAGTGCAGTACACATGTGCTCTAGGCCTGCAAAGTTCAAATGTATTTCCTTTCTTGAGAAAAAAAAGTTCTGCGCACGGATCTCAAGTTCTCAAGACAACTATGGAGCTCGTTTACAGCTTTGCATATACCTTTTCGTCGATGAAGTGAGCCCAGAACCGGGCGGTGGCGCGGGCGTGGGCGTCAGTGGGGAGGAGGGGCCGCCCGGCGAAGGCCTCATCCACGTACTCGATAATGACAAGCGACTCGATGATGGCTGGTCTGTCGCCGTGGAGGAGCACGGGGACCTTCTTGTGGATGGGGTTGTGAGTGAGCAGCAGTTGGCTCTTGTTGTGAAGGTCTTCGACGATGAGCTCGTACGGCACTTGCTTCAGCCGCAGGGCCACCTCCGCGCGGTGGCTGAACGTACTGCCGAATGAGCTGATGAGCTTCACCGGTGGCTCACACATTCTTCTTGCTTCAAAGCGAGCTCTTCAATGGTGTGGTGTTGTGGCGTGTGTGCTTGTGAGTTGTCTGGAAATTTAAGTAGGATACTGATGCTTCTCCTGGAAGATTGAGCTCTGCACAATTCGACATTGTTTTTTACCTTCGATAGAATTTGTCTTGTCTGTATGGGACCAAGAGTACTCAGCTATTACTTATTAGTGCTGCATCTTGAAGTTTGGAGTTCAAACAAACTTATCTTGCCCTCGGCCCGACATACTAATGCTTTTGTACGTGGCTGAAAGAATCCCCAGACTGAAGTGAGCGTTCATCGACAAAGCTCGGAAGCGGTGAAATCGTTTTTTGTTACATTGATCGGTCAAGATAGGAACCAAATGTTGGATCTGAAAATCTGGTTCAAACGAGGGTTATAGCTCAAGGTTTTGGATCCCAAGCGGGCCTTTTTTCTCGAGGGGCACCAAAATTCACGGTTACCACGGTAACCACGAAATACCGAGAAAAAATCGGACGAAATTTAAAATCAAATTTTGAATTCAAATATTTCGTAGTTGATATAGATACATTTTTAACTCTTTTAGATTACTATGCTTCCTCTAGCGTAGTGGCTGTTCACATGCACCCACCGTTGCTCCTTCCGCTTGCTCACAGGTCTCGGGTTCGACTCCTGGCGTCTCCTAGGATTTCACAACTTTTTAGTTTTTTACTTTTGCATTATAAAAACGAAAGAAAATCGGGAGAGGGAAAAGACTCGCAGCTCCACAAACCATGCCTTTACCACTACGCCATTACAACCACTATTGCTACATCAGAGACGCCGTTCATTTAACTATAAGGTGAGCGTTTGAATTCAAAATTTTCAAAAAAACTCAGAATTTTTTGCTCGGTATGAGTGTTTTTCGTGGGGTAGCGGTTATAACCGCTCGGGATCATGAAATTTTGAGCGGTACCCAAAATAGTGTTATAGCTACACCCTAACCACACCCCCACATGTTCAACAATTATATAGCTGCAAAACCATTTTGATATAGTTTGTATGAATAAAAAAACAATTAATCAAATTGTAGCAAATTTTAAAGAACTTTGGGCGGTAAAGAGTATCAGCGGTAACCGAAGCTCCCTCTGTTCCACCAATATTTCCTCTAGTGGTAAGTAAAACCCTGTTTAAAACTAGGTCTGTGGTGACTAAATCCGGTCCAGTCTCTAAAAAAAATTAAATCAGTTGAACATGCCACGTTGGAATTCACTCTCTGCAGCATATATATGTGGTACAGTGGTAGAGAACAACAAAGGATGATGCACGGAAATTCAGTTCACTTAAATTTAGTTTAAATAGATAAACTTAGTCAGGGATTAGCAGAATGTTGCCGGAAATTTCGGCATTGCAGAATTTCCAACTGGAATCTGAAATATTTCAAACTCGGGAAAGTACAGAATTTAACTTAAAAAACAGAAGAGAACATTTGGCTCATCTCGTACATGGTTTAATTCGCTGAAGACCTCTCAATCAAGAGTAATGCTCCTCTACCACATGTTCATTTGGTGCTGGCGCTCCTCCGCGGTGAGCATATGGCCGTTTGCAACTTGCTCATCCTCATCGTGTATGTTGACGAGGCCGTCGATGACCCGCTGCTCCTGCTGACTGACCCTGGCGAGAGGGCTGAGGCTCAAGTAAACCAGAGCACGGTAAAGGAAGACTAGGAATGTTCAAAACACAGAAAAAAAAATTGTCATTTGTAGTGTGAATTTACAGGAGTTTATATGTAGCAAAGAAACCGTGACATGATAAAGAAAACCTTAGCATCACAGGGTTTACAGTACATCCTTCAGAAGAATCAGTCCAAGTGACTCTGCCAGACTTCAAAAAATAATTACCAAAGATGAACAACATTTCCATTCATCTTGTATAGATATCTGTTGGTCTAACTTTAGAAAGAAGCAAATACATGGATGCAGATGGAACATGGCTGATGAAATCAGATGTACCGATATTTAGATACATTATAACTGAGCATATTTCCAGCTCTCTCAGGCCATTAGCATTTTCAGCCGTTGCATCCTTACTTCGGTGCATTTCTGGCTGTCGGATTTGCTCTCAATCGCGCCTAATCATCCTCAGTTCGCTGTTAACGAGCGCCAACCCGTTATGGGCCGCTGCTCTGGTCGCATTTTTCCTCCTCTATGGTAACTTCAGCCTAATGGGCCTTTGCACCCTTCCTGGCCTGTAGCAGCGTAAGTGCCTCCCTCCCCCTTCCCTTCCCTTCGCCTGGCGGCTCTCTCCAGATGCGACAGGCTTGGGTGACGACCGATGCCGGGCTAGAGCAACAGATCCATGGTGACCGCACTGGTTCGGGCAGCGCCTCGCTGGGTGATGGGTCAAGGGGTCGGCTCGATTTACTCGATCCATTCGGTTGCACGGCGCGGTTGGATGGTCTGTGGCGGCAAAAAGGCATGCATCCTTTGATGTTCGATCGCCAATCCGACGATGGTTGACCGAGAGTTTAATCAGCCATTACTACCAGTCGATGCGCGGGCTGCTGGTTATTGCAGGTCAGTTACAATTGGTGGTTCATATTTTCCATTGAATTTACGCACGCCCATATAATCCCAACCTTGCCGCTGCGCGTTCCGCACTCTCCTCACTTCCAGAAATCATTCTCAAGCAATGATGGGTGATTCTTAGGTGTCCAATTCGTTCCAGTTCTCCCTATTCATGCATCTCCTCTTCCCCCAATTCTTCCTCCATCTTTGGAAATTTTATTGTTTACTGATGCTATTCTTTGTGTCCACGAAAAAAATGCAGGTTCTGTACAAATGAATTCGAGCAACATACTGTTGGGTTTCTTACCTTTTTCCTGCTGAATATGTCATATCCGATGGCTAACGGACTGGTTAGTATGAGTTTGCTCTTATGGCTCGCTTAACTAAATTTATGCCTAATCTTAATATTTGTGTGTATGTACCTTTTATTCGTATGATATAATGTTACTCTCTATAGCTGTTTAAAATAATTGCATCCTATCTAGCAGGTTAATTAGCAAGTGAAAAATGCAAAAAAGAAATATACAAGGCGTTTATGCGTCCACATCACATTGTGAATCAAATGAAAATATTGTGGGTCACTCTGACGCTGTTGTTCCTTGCCGTCGCACTGGTTTTTGCATGTGGTGTTGCTCTCCTTGCCGTGCTAGGGACCATGGTGCTTGTTGCATCCTACTCACCTAGATCAGCACGTTTCTTGATTGACTTCTGGATCAATTTTAGAACTGGGACGTTAGGTTTCTTACTTTTCTCATGACAACTGTTTTTCAGTCAGGTGAGCATTTCACATTAGTTCCGTGTGCCATCGGAGAGATAAGAAGATTTTAAAATTTTATGATGTTTTGGACCGTGTGAAGTGTGATGTTTTAATTGTTCCTACTCCTTTTGGCATAGATCAACCTTCCAGCCGAGATGAGATTATATTATCGGAGGGTGTCGAATTCAGAGGCCATATTCTTATTGTTTCCTTCAGATCTTGTATTTGCCAATAACCTGCCTGCGGCGAGATCAATCATGGATGGTTTCAGTCTATGCATCTTCAAGGCTGGGATCATGAAAACCCCATTGTTAAACCGTTAATCACACAGGAATTAGGAGAGATGGATAGGCTATCGTGTGAGCACAAGGAAAACTCAGCGGCCTTTTTGATGACAACTACAAACAAACATAAAATGGTATTATTTCTTTCTTAATTATTTATCCAGGTTTGAGAAAAATCAAAGTACTGACGGTACACAGTAGGTGTCTGGTTTGGTTGAAGCTCTAATTTATATGCTAGGCATTGCATGGGAGAAGCTGGAAGATTGAGAATCTGTACGTAGCTTTGGCTGATGAAGCTGACTTGCACTCCCCAGTTGTTTACCAAATGCCATGCCATGTAGTCTAATTTTTTGTGGTGAGCATTACTCTGAATATACATCCAGTAAAGATCTCTGAATATATTTTGAGTAAATTATTTGTGATGCGAGTTATTCTGAATATATAAGCTGTGAACATTTCTTAACATCCTTTGATTTTGCGTTCATAATAGATAAATATCATGTAAACCAATAAGTGGTTAGTTTTGTAATCCTACTGCGCCCCGATACATTAAGACAACATATTACAGATCTATAAACTATTATTCCAAGCATATTTAAATAGGAAACTACTATAATGATTTACCTTTTATAAATTTGTGTCCATGCAGCTAGAGGTAAGTCAGAGCAGGTTGTGACATGTTTGTCCAACGAAGTATATATAACACACACAGAGTTAAGTCTAAGAAAATAACGAGCAGGTCACACATGAAAATGCTGGTGAAGGACTTCTACAGATCATTTGTCCATTGACTGTCCATAAGGCTCGAACCAACTTCACAATGCATAGTTCAGTTCATGCCAAATTGCCAATCTAACTTGCATGTTTCATGTCTCCACATATTTACAAAATATCCTATATAACTTGCATGTTTTGTGTCTTCGTGTTCTTGCAAAAATTCCTACCATTTTATAGCAAAAATGGACGGGCGCTGCAACGCGCGCCGGCATGATCTAGTAGTTACAAGTAATATTGAACATGTTTGCATTTAGGTGGATGAAACAAACCCAGAAAATCTAGCCTGTCAATAACAGGTTGTGTGCAGGGAACATCCACTATTTCTGGGTAATGAAACTTTCAATTCAATAATTTGAACTGCCAAACATAGATTTTAACATTTACAACTGGAATCTGAAAACTTTCAAACTCAGGAAAGTGCCGTACACACCGAAATGCATGGTTTAAAAATTAAGTTGAAAAAAATAAACAGAAGAGAACATTTTGACTCATAATACATGGTTTAGTAAGAAAAATAAGTTGGCTACATCCAGAAAGCCACAGGAGTTAAGCACATCTCATTAAATTCATGTCCTTCGGTCATCTGGTAGGAGCGTGTGGTTCGCCGCGTCGTCCTGAGCTCTCCACTTTTATCATACTTGAGACCAAACTTGGTGACGCGCAGCACACGGCGGCGCGGCCCATCACGGGGTCCGAAAGGCTGCTGATCCTTGTGCAGGCGAGACTCGATGAGGCAGTAGTCGCTGACGCCGCCCAGGTAGAGAAGGGTGGCTCCCAGGTGCCTGTCGTCGTCCGCATCAAAGAGCTGGTCCTTGCCGAGCTTCCAAGCCGGCATGGTCGACGACATTGTAGCGTAATCAGATAGGGGCGGGGCGTCGCAGGAGCAGACGTGGCCGACGCCGCCTTTGTGGCGGCAGAGCCCTACCCAGGCATCGAGCTCGCCGTCAAAGTAGGCCTGGCCTTTGAAGGGCAAGACCCACTTGCCTACGCCCATCCAGGAAGAGCACTTAGTGTCCAGGAAGAAGGTTCTGGCTCCTTCCGAGACGAAAAGCAAATGGTCGTTGGGGTGCACTGCAAAGGGCACGACGTGGCAGGAGTTGAACGGAGCAAAGATCTTTGGTCTTTCGATCCAAGACCACTGCTTGTCTTCGTCTTCGTATTGTCCGGGGAGTGGCAAGGAGTCGAGCACAAACGTGGAGTATCCCACCGTCAAGTAAAGCACGCGAGCGACTGATGCGAACAAGGGCTGGGCACTGCGGCCGTACGGATGGGGGCAGAGGGTGAGCCCTAGAGTTTTTGTGTCGAATATGGGGAAGGCGCCGGTGGCATCGCTGTCGCTGGTGCGCAGCATGGCAAGTATGCTAGTGCCGTACGCGCCGAAATGCGACAGGCGGCAGTGACGGCCATAGAAGCGCACAACCGGGGGATCCGGGAGGGGCTCCGCCTCCTCGTCGTCCAGGTCGTCGCCGGCGTGAGGAGGGTCCATGTCGTCGACGTCTATCTTGCGGACGCTGTATCCAGTTTCCCAGTCGTCCACCACGAGATAGACATGCTGTCGCGGCTGCTGCTGCTGCTGCGGCGGCGGCGGCCGCCGCTTGGCCTTGTGGCAACATGGCTGAAGCGTCAACTGCCGCTTTGACATGTCGTCGAGTTGCTATCTTCCTCCTCACCGGCGGTGCTGTGTTGCAACTTGCAAGCCGGCGAACAGATCGACTACGTAGAGTAAGAAATCAAGACCGCCTGGACACATATAAATAGGCGAGGCGAGATGGTACCTGAATTCGAGTCAGATTGGCTCAGGCAAAATATTTCCCCGCCAACGAATCCACCATCGGATTGGACTCAGGGAAACGCTTCCCCCGCCAATCCGACTCCCAGGTCCCAGCTGGCTGACTGGCCATAGCTGAACTAGCCCAGGGAGTCCTCTCCAGCGACAGTGGCGGATCTCTGCCACGGCGGCGGCGAGGGTTTCGTCTTTCGTGCGGCGGCGGGGAGTGGGAGGTTGGGCCGTGTGGAAAAGAAGTCATCGCTATTGGACTGGCCCACCACGGATGCTGATTTTCTTTTTTTCTTCTTCTTTCTTTTCTGGTTTTCTCTGTTTTGTTCTTTTTTCCTTCGATTATTTTTTCTTGCTTGCTAAAAAATTTATTATTTTTCCTTTTGTTAGATTTTTTGGTTTTATTTTCTCTTTATTTTTATGTCATTTTTTATGTACTAGGTAAGTGCCGTGCGTTGCGACCGAAAAACACTCATGTATGCATGGTGATATGTTCAGGTGATGCTATGAAAAATCAACTCACGAGAGAGACAGAACTGGCAGGAGAGGGAACTGGAGAGAGTGAGAACTCGAGAGAGTAGTTGCTGCCCTGATGACAGAGAAGTGGAGAGAGATGACACCTTCTCCTTCTGTTCCTAAATATAAGTCTTTGTAAAGATTCCACTATGAAGTCTTTGTAAAGATTCCATTATGAACATCAAAGACTTATATTTAGGAACGGAGGGAGGATATAGATGGGCCGCGGCGGTGGGTTGCTGTCACACGCTAGCAGCTAGCACTTGCTTACACTCAGAAGCATTTCCCAGGTTTAGAAAGGTAATGCTATCCTTCCTTCCTACTAAGCAGTAAAAGCGCTTGCTTACATTCAGAAGCATTTTCCAGGTCTAGAAAACTAATCCCTATAATTCCTACTAATTATAAGCAGTAGTAACATAAAGGACGTGATGTGCCCATTAATAGTAAAACAAAGGATGCCACATGTGTTATCTCCTAAAACTCTAAGCTCCCTTGATGTGCAGCCTCCTGGTTAATCGATTGGGATGGGGTGTGGAATGGGCCCTATTTGTAAGTGTATCGTTCGCAGGTTTTGCTCCGTCGGTTCGCTCTTGCGTACCCATGTCGCCTGTGTGTGCGTCCGCCTGCACGTGGCAGGGTTCACATCTTTTCTTTAATTCTTCTGTCCAGGTATTGACACTACCACACTGAGCCCCTATGCCGACGGCCAAGGCCGTCGGCATAGCCCTGAATCCCGTCGGCGTAGGTCTATGCCGACGGCCCCCGTCGGCATAGGGCCGTCGGCAAAATATGCGTCGCGTACCCCAAGGCCCGTCGGCATAGAAAGGCCGTCGGCATATATTTCTATGCCGATGGCGCCCGTACATCTATGCCGACGGCCCCGGCCGTCGGCAACGCTCAGCGCCTAACGGTGGCTGCCATCGCCGTCGTCAAATGCTGTTCGCACAAGAGGAGCCACGTGGCAGAGCTATGCCGACGGCTTAGCCGTAGGCATAGGTCTGGACCTATGCCTACGGCTAAGCCGTTGGCATAGCCATGACACATGGCGCTCGCTGGTAGTTCCTGGGGGCAGGGCTATGCCTACGGCTTAGCCGTAGGCATAGGTCCAGAACTATGCCTACGGCTAAGCCGTCGGCATAGCTCCGACACGTGGCGCTCGCTGGTAGTTCCGGGGCAGGTCTATGCCGACGGCTTAGCCGTAGGCGTAGGTCCAGAACTATGCCTACGGCTAAGCCGTCGGCATAGCCTACCACGTGTCGCCCACTGGTAGCTCGTGGCAGCCCTATGCCGACGGCTTAGCCGTAGGCATAGTTTCTGTCTGATTTTTTTTTCTTTTTTCTATTTGATTTCAATTCAAATTCACAGCAGATATACATATGATGAAATAGACATACACAACATATATAAGTAGCATCCTCACAACCAACACCATCACAACAATATAAGTATCATCACAAACATAAGCATCATCACAAAGAACATATAAGTATCTAAAGAAGCACACAAGTCATCTAACGGACCATAAAAAACCACAAGTCATCTAAAGAACACAAAGGCTTAAGCGTCAGGACATCCACCACCACCGCCAAGGTCGTCACCGCCAAGTCCGCCGAAGCCCAGGTCGTCACTGCTACCGGCAGCGCTACCGCCAAGACCGCCACCGCCTTTGTGGATTGGAGTGACCGTGCTCCGTGACCCGCGAGTGATGCCAACACCAGCACCACCACCAACGGTAGATCCACCGGTTCCCTGGATGTTGAAAAGACATGTTAAGGGGATATAAGATTGTGTTGAATAAACGGTATGCTTTGGGTGAATAGTTTGGGGATGTACTAACCGGCGAGGGGCCCTGGTGCTGTGCCACCAACTCCTCAAAGGTAAGCAGCTCTGGTTGTGGTGGAGGAGGTGGTGCTGCTTGCAATTGAGGAACCCGTCCGGCCGCCATGTCCTCAAGAGCGTGCTGCATCCTGCGATTGTTCTGCTCATGGAATGCAAAAAGGCTCGTGTGCCACGCCATGGTCTCCTGGCGTGTGTACTCCATGTAGGCCTATGGTATGACATGATGGAACTCATAAAACATCTCAATGCGGGAAATAAAGTGAGCAATGAAGATAAGAGGGAAAATACTTACAGATTGTCGCTCCTGAAAGAGGGACTGTGACTGCGCACTGGACATGGGCGTGCTCGTGTAGGAGATATGCCCTAGAGGCAATAATAAATGTTATTATTTATCTCCGTGTTCATAATTAGTTTTATGTTCCATGCTATAACTGCTGTGGTTCCCGAGCCCGTATATCCATAAAGGCTCTGGGGAAAACCCATGTGCACGTGTGGAATAATAAACGGTAAAATGGATTCCTAGTCATGCCTCTAAGACTAGCTCAAGTGTTCCATGATGATTATGTTTTCCCAATCATAGGCATGTCTATGCCAGCAACTTTGAGGGCACAAATGTTAGAAGAACATTTGTGTTGAATCGACCCGATTGATGTTATGCTATGAGATACATTCGTCACAAGTTAATGGTTAATAACACATAGATGGTTAATGTTTGCATAATTCCTTAGACCATGAGAGTATCGAGTTTCTTCATGCTTGCTTCATGAACTTTGGGGTTTGTTAAACGTCATCCGTAAATGGGTGGCTATTACGGCGGCTTACGGGTTCATGGAAAAGTATGTCAAGTAACTTGATAGCTCAAGATTGGGATTTGCTCCTCCGGCGATGGAGAGATATCTCTGGGCCCTCTCGGTGTTACGGTATCCATCATCGTCTGGCCAGACACTTTGTGATTTGATCACGGGGATGCCGGAACACGGTAACGAGAAAAGAGAACAATACCGGTAACGAGGTAACTAGCATAGTGGACAAGTTGTTGATCCACGGGAATGCCAACATGTCTCACCTTGGGTATTTGTAACATATCGCGAAGCAACAGGAATAGCACACGGCAACTGGAGGTTCACTCGAATATTCATTCGTGTGGGTATAGGGGTCAATATGGGTGTCCACGGCTCCGATGCTGATCATTGATCGGAAAGTGTTCCGGTCATGTCTATACTTCACCAAACCTATAGGGTCACACGCTTAAGGGTCATCTATCTGTTGAACGCTAGACAGGGAGTCTGAGAGAAAGTCACCGAAAATGTTTCGGAGACAACGGAAGAGTTCCGAGAGAGAGAACACCGAAAGAGTTTCGGTAAAACCGAAAAGTTGTTTTGGAATATATTATTTGGTCAAAAAGGGTTTCGGCACCGCCTGGAAATTTTCAGAGGATGCCAGAATTGGTCTGGGAACTTCTCGGAATTTTCGGAGAGAAAAACCGGAAATGTTCCGAAACTGCCGTAACCGCTGTTAATGCTTTCCGCTGATGAAAACCACCGCATCGAAAATGTTTCGGATCATGCCCAGAATAATTTTAGAGGGTGCCGGAAATGTTCTGGGACTTTTTGGAATTTTTCAGAAAAAGTTTCGCGGAAAACATCTTGTCTCAGCGCGAGGGGACAAGATCCCACGAATCGGGGGTTGCATGTTTGGTGGCTTTTTGTCTAGGGAGCATGCATGTTTCATGGAGACATGTTGGTGGCTTGTTGGGGGGGCCCTCCCCCATGGGGAGACAAGGTGTGGGCCGGCCCAAGGGCTGCCATGGTGGTGTCCCCTTGGTGCCCCCCTTGTGTTACCATTATGCCCTTTCATGTGTGGCATAAAGCTTGGGTATTTTGGTATTTCAACATCCCACCCCACCCCTTGCCTTGGCCTATAAAAGGAGGAGAAGGGGCTGCCATTCTCCCCATCCCTTGCTCTCATACACATGCCAAGATGTTATCTGGCTTCTCTCTCCCTCCCACGAAAAGAGTTTCGTAGATCCGAAAGGCTGTCTGGGTTCCGGCAGGAACTAGTTCTGGACGGCGAAGCCCTGCCGGATAGGTGACACCGTATGTGTGCAACTCTGTAGAGAGGTCGTAGTTTCGATCTTAGTGCCCGAGGGGCTGTTCGAGAGTGCCTCCCGAAGGGCTGTCCAAGTGACGGTCCGAGTTCTGTGAGTCCTCCCGAAGGGCTGTCCGAGTGACCATTCGGGTTTCGAAGGTCCTCCCGAAGGGCTGGCCGCGACATCGTCCGGTGGACGGTTCGACCGCCTCCCGGAGGGCTGTCCGAAGGGAAGACGAGGGTATACATCCTCGCGGTTGGGAGGTTGTAAATCCTAGCTGCGGGGATCTGCACCGCCGATCGTCATCGACTCTACTTCCGCTGCGCTACGAGTCGGTAACGAAAATGATCAAACCTTGTATGCAGTCTCCATAGTGGTCCTGGGCTGGTGCGTAGGGCGGAAAATTTTTGTTTTCTGCTGCGTTACCCTACAGTGGCATCATGAGCCGTGCTATGCGTAGATGCAGGTTGCGATCTAGAATACATAGAGATGTATGGGTGTTGCACAATATAATTAGGTAGTAGATGAGTTCTATTACTGAAAATTATTTGTGCGGGTAGCAGATGAAATCTGTTACCCGATGTTCTTGTTGCTTCCCTAGAATTTGCATATTTCTGATCTTGATAACAGTATGGTGGAGTTTCAAAGTTCTGGCAATCCGCGATCCTAATTGATCAACGAAGTGCTAACAGTTCATTGAATTCCACCGTAGTTAAAAGGAAAGATGAAATTTCGTAGACAAAAGGGCAATGCAGATATGATCTGCACGGGGGTCATGCGTATGACGAAGTTTAGTATGGGGCTCGAGATTTTATTATCTCGGTTTTCATACACCCTGGAAAGTTAATCTAGCGACTTGAATTATCATACTTGATGATGGACGTTGGTATCTTCGGTTTGTTTCGAAACCTTAGAAGCCACGTAAAACAAGTTTTTCCATGAACCGATTAGAGGCGTCTAACTTGGTTTTGCAGGAGGGTTTGCATGTGCATATGATGTGGTATAGCAGTGCTCATAATAATTTGATTATGTATGAGATGACTATATAATGTAAATTTATTGACCTGCGTGTCATGATTCGGCATGATGGCTGGAGCCATATGATTGCACTTTAAATGACCTGCGTGTCAACCTTGTTGTAATGCATTATTTTATTAGCTATAGAGATAGCAATATTATCTGGTGCATCGACAAGGTGGTGGCAATCTTCGCAAAGGTGAACACCGACGCGAATGCCGAAGACGAAGAAATACAAGACTTCTCCGTCAGAAAGGGCTATACCATATCATGCTATTATGAATTGCCTGAGATGTTTATCCCTTATGTTGCACCCTTCTTGATTGCGCGGTAGTCGCTTTTATTAGGGTGATCTCTCACAAAAATATCAAGTAGTTAGTGTTCTCCCAAGTGTAGCACCGTCACGGCACCTAACTTTTTGGGGCATCACATGGACACATGGGTGCGAACGATTAGGGAAGTGTGAGGCGGGTGAGTTGAGACCTCGCAGCAAGATCACTTGGTTGTCTTGACGTTCTGGAGGAGCGTCCTGAGCTCGGAACACGCCCATCGAAAGATGAACAAGAGTCACATAGAGATGTGATTGGCAAGTTGGCCTACCGATTGCAATTTTCGTCACTTGAGATGGACACATCCTTGGCGTTGAATTGTAATATGGATCTTGAATCGCTCACAATCAATTATGAGAGATATTGATTTGAGTGGGAGAGCACTGTTGAATTAACTTGTTTAATTCTCAGTGCAATTAATTTTGAACACTGTCTAAGTGTGATTTGCATAATAGTTGTAGAATAATGGCTCGCATTTCCACCTTCCGTATTAAAATTGAATAGCTGTTAAATATCTGGTTAAATCTTTACGGTTGGTAACGTAATGTGAGGATTGTCCTCCAGAGTGCTGAGAAGGACTTTGTCCTATCGCATACTTTGGTATTCTCTCGCTTATGCTATGGATCATGTGACTCTCGTCCTTCGATCCAAAAGCTAGAATTCCGTTTCTGTCAAGTGCAATACATTTGCTTCCATAGACCTGAACTTCGAAAGTTTGGATAGTTATGTGATATTCATGGAATCTGAAAATCATTTTCAGAGACAGACAAAGGCTAAAAGATATGAGATATCCAAAGCAATGTTTGTTTGCAAACTATTAGTAAAGGAGTTTACTATGCATTAGACTGATAAGAGAGGGATCCAGTAGAACGCCTGTCATATGATGAAAGGTGAATAAAACAACAACTTAAAGAGAAAGGAAGTGTCCGAAGGGTGTTAGTGTGACTTACACACCTAGGAAGTCCGGGGCTAACGCCACTCTTAAGTTGGGTGCTTCTTCTGAGAGTAGGAGAAATACTGAAAGTTAAACTGTTAGAAGTATAAAGGCAATAAGATAGAAGACTGGAATATCCAGCTCATGTATGAATGTCATGCAAGTTTTTGATGTATAGAAGGCTGGTCAAAGATATAGTTCTTGGGAATTATGGTTAAACATGTTAATCACTAATTCTTGGGTATTGTGAGTTAATCACAAAGATACCCGCTCGATTGCATTCTGTTGCAACTCGATGTAAGAACTACTATGGCCTGAAAGACTAGCCAGGAATGAGGTTTAGGTATACACAGGGAACATAGTAAATGTTACTATACCTTCCATCGGTGTATTATCGTCTGTATTCATTTTCATAATTCATTTAGAGTTTCACGAACTCTAGCCCATTGCATAAGGTATCTTGCAAGAAGGTTGTTCATAAGAGAACTTTTGATGTTCGATGTTATGAATAACATAAGGGCCATACTTTCATTATGAATGAGATGTATGTTATGAATATTGATAATAATATATTACCTCTGGGTTTACTTTCATAATTCATTTTAGAGTTTCATACACTCTAGCCCATTGCACAATGTTTGTTGCAAAAGAGTTGTTCATAAAACAACAATTGTTGTTCAGTATTATGAATAACATGGAGGGCCATGCTTCCATCCAAAATTGGACGTATGTTATGAATATTGATGGTAATATGATACATCTATAACACTGACACTAAATGTCGCAAGACTAAAAGAATACCACACAAGTGTGGCACTGCATTTGGTCACATTGGAGAACCCGCATGGAAAACTCCATTATGATGGATTTTGAAGTCGTTTGATTTTGAATCATCTGACACTTGCAAATTTCCTCCGAAAAGTGAAGTGACTGAAATACCGTTCACAGGCCATAAGGAATGAGCAACAAACTTATTGGTGATCATACATTTTGATGTGTGTAGTTCAATAAATGTTGTTGCAAGTAGTGGATTTATCTATCTTCAGAAATGACTCAAGTAGATATATGGATATTTACTTGATGAGACGTAAGTCTGGATCTTTTGAAATCATTCGAAAGGTTTTCAAATATGAAGTAGAAGTTATTATAACAAGAAAATTATGTTTCTACAATTCGATTGCAGAAAGAAATATTTGAGTTACAAGTTTAGCGAATGTCTGATGAGTTGTGAAAAGAGTTTCATAACTTACACCTCCCGGAACACCACTGTGAGTGGAAAGTCCGTGAAGATGTAATCGAACCATTTATGACATGGTAAGATCAAAGATGACATAAATAAATTTGCCATTATCCCTTTAAAAAGGTGATGCTTTAGAGACTGCGGCTTTTACACTGAAAAGAGCTCCATCGGGTCTGTTGAAATGACAGCATGGTATGGTACGCCCAACCATGTTATATCTTTTCTTAACATTTGGAATATGGGGCTTGTGTAAAAGGTTACAAACCTATTCCAAATCAGACAAGTGCTACTTTGTAGGTTATCCCAAAATGTTGGGTATTCCTCCCTCACTATACCGAGGCAAATAGGTTTGCCACAAAGAACGGTATGCTTTTTGAAGAAAATGGTTCTTTCAAAAAGGTGAGTGGGAGAATAATGCAACTCGACGAGATAACCAGTATCTCCGTCATCAGGTCAAAGGAAAGAGACCTTGGAAGTAATTCCAGAGTTTCCAACTGCGACTGATACGGAAGTCTCTACAATAAAATGTATGGACTTCGGTCGAACTTGCAGCTGAACCATGTAGGCAAGGCTCGTGCAAACCTCTCAGGTGCGCAAATGAGATATTGTTGTTAGACAACAGTATACCTACGATACACAAGGAAGCGTTGATGGGCCCTGACTCCGGAATTGGCTAAATGCCAATACAATCCGATATAGTTTCCATATAAGTGATTCAAGATTAAAACCTTGATACACATTTCGGAAGACTTAGAGTCTGACGAATATTTATGGAACTATAACTGATACGAATAAAAATGTTTTATCCATAAAGCTCGACTTGTTGCAATATACAAGTTCAAGGAGTTGACTACGATGAGGTTGCTTCACCGTAGCGATGCTTAAAGTCGGTTCGGGTTGAACTAGCAATTAATACATATTTCATATCATGAGATATAAAACAATGGAAGACAAAAGGATTTCCATCTGATGGAAATGAAACCAAGGACTTGCATGTGTTACAGTCCAAGGTATTTTGTCAATCCAGAGGATGCTAGTAAGGGTGCAAACTTCAGAGTTCCAGCGATGGACAGAAGAGAGCAAAGTGGAGTTGGAATCTTCATGTTTTGATGAAATGGTCAAAGGAGTTTTGACTTCATCAATGGATAACGAAGATGCTTATAATTCAAGAAAGTAAGTGGGAGCATAATAATATTTCTAAAAACCTTGTGTGCTTGACACATGGGTAATTGGAATTAAATTTCTTGACACGAATTAGGACTTCATTTGGAAATAGTTTTTCAATGAAGTGCTTGGGCTAAATAGCCTTTATATTAGGCATGATGATCTATGGAGATAGATTTACCTAATAGGGCTGAGCAAAGATACATATTGACAAGATGCTAAAACCTTTTAGCATTAAAAATGTCAAGGAGTGATTCTTGCCGAAGTCACATGGAAAGAGTTTTTGCAAGACTCGGTGTCCCAAAACACTGATGAGCAAAATACATGATGGAGATTCCATACACTCTTGTGTTTGGATTAATCATGTATTCCATGGTATGTAAAAACAACCAGATATGTCCAATACTCCCAAAGTTGTTGCGAGTATAGATACCAAAGTGATCAAAAGTACTGATCATGGGACAACAGTGAAAAAGGGTCATTGAGTACTATAGTAGCACTGATGACATGTATTCTCGCAAGCAGAGATCATGAAGAGTTCGTTGTAAAAGGTTACATCGATACAGTCTTCATCCATGCTCCAAGTGATTTTCGATTTAAGTTAAGGGTTTTGTGCAATACACAATATGGTGGCACGGTAGTTGGAAATTGTTCCGAACAAGTTACTGTGGCGAATTCTATAACAGAGGCGAAGTATGTTGCCGCTTTTAAAAGCGACAAAGAAGATGTTGAATCATATAGTTCATTCATGAACTTAGTATGGTTCCAAGATGGCTTTTGTCAATGGGACACTACTGCAGATAGTTGCTCCATAACTCAGTCTGAGAAATCCAGGTTCGACCTGTGATTCACATACATACAAAGCCAAGTCCACACAAAATATGAATTTTGTGAAAGCGTGAAAACGTGAGGATATGCAAAGATACACACGGAGCTGAAGTCGTCAGATCCGTTGGACATCAGGCTATACCACAAGTGAAGCATATTTACACCGGTGTGCCACAGGTGTGAAGTGCATTAGCATTAACTAGATTATTGACTCTAGTGCAAGTGGGAGTCTGTAGGAGATATGCCCTAGAGGCAATAATAAATGTTATTATTTATCTCCGTGTTCATAATTAGTTTTATGTTCCATGCTATAACTGTTGTGGTTCCCGAGCCCGTATATCCATAAAGGCTCTGGGGAAAAACCCATGTGCACGTGTGGAATAATAAACGGTAAAATGTATTCCTAGTCATGCCTCTAAGACTAGCTCAAGTGTTGCATGATGATTATGTTTTCCCAATCATAGGCATGTCTATGCCAGCAACTTTGAGGGCACAAATGTTAGAAGAACATTTGTGTTGAATCGACCCGATTGATGTTATGCTATGAGATACATTCGTCACAAGTTAATGGTTAATAACGCATAGATGGTTAATGTTTGCATAATTCCTTAGACCATGAGAGTATCGAGTTTCTTCATGCTTGCTTCATGAACTTTGGGGTTTGTTAAACGTCATCCGTAAATGGGTGGCTATTACGGCGGCTTACGGGTTCATGGAAAAGTATGTCAAGTAACTTGATAGCTCAAGATTGGGATTTTCTCCTCCGGCGATGGAGAGATATCTCTGGGCCCTCTCGGTGTTACGGTATCCATCATCGTCTGGCCAGACACTTTGTGATTTGATCACGGGGATGCCGGAACACGGTAACGAGAAAAGAGAACAATACCGGTAACGAGGTAACTAGCATAGTGGACAAGTTGTTGATCCACGGGAATGCCAACATGTCTCACCTTGGGTATTTGTAACATATCGCGAAGCAACAGGAATAGCACACGGCAACTGGAGGTTCACTCGAATATTCATTCGTGTGGGTATAGGGGTCAATATGGGTGTCCACGGCTCCGATGCTGATTATTGATCGGAAAGTGTTCCGGTCATGTCTATACTTCACCGAACCTATAGGGTCACACGCTTAAGGGTCATCTATCTGTTGAACGCTAGACAGGGAGTCTGAGAGAAAGTCACCGAAAATGTTTCGGAGACAACGGAAGAGTTCCGAGAGAGAGAACACCGAAAGAGTTTCGGTAAAACCGAAAAGTTGTTTCGGAATATATTATTTGGTCAAAAAGGGTTTCGGCACCGCCTGGAAATTTTCAGAGGATGCCAGAATTGGTCTGGGAACTTCTGGGAATTTTCGGAGAGAAAAACCGGAAATGTTCCGAAACTGCCGTAACCGCTGTTAATGCTTTCCGCTGATGAAAACCACCGCACCAAAAATGTTTCGGATCATGCCCAGAATAATTTTAGAGGGTGCCGGAAATGTTCTGGGACCTTCTGGAATTTTTTAGAAAAAGTTTCGCGGAAAACATCTTGTCTCAGCGCGAGGGGACATGATCCCACGAATCGGGGGTTGCATGTTTGGTGGCTTTTTGTCTAGGGAGCATGCATGTTTCATGGAGACATGTTGGTGGCTTGTTGGGGGGGCCCCCCCATGGGGAGACAAGGTGTGGGCCGGCCCAAGGGCTGCCATGGTGGTGTCCCCTTGGTGCCCCCCTTGTGTTACCATTATGCCCTTTCATGTGTGACATGAAGCTTGGGTATTTTGGTATTTCAACATCCCACCCCACCCCTTGCCTTGGCCTATAAAAGGAGGAGAAGGGGCTGCCATTCTCCCCATCCCTTGCTCTCATACACATGCCAAGATGTTATCTGGCTTCTCTCTCCCTCCCACGAAAAGAGTTTCGTAGAGCCGAAAGGCTGTCTGGGTTCCGGCAGGAACTAGTTCTGGACGGCGAAGCCCTGCCGGATAGGTGACACCGTATGTGTGCAACTCTGTAGAGAGGTCGTAGTTTCGATCTTAGTGCCCGAGGGGCTGTTCGAGAGTGCCTCCCGAAGGGCTGTCCAAGTGACGGTCCGAGTTCTGTGAGTCCTCCCGAAGGGCTGTCCGAGTGACCGTTTGGGTTTCGAAGGTCCTCCCGAAGGGCTGTCCACGACATCGTCCGGTGGACTGTTCGACCGCCTCCCGGAGGGCTGTCCGAAGGGAAGACGAGGGTATACATCCTCGCGGTTGGGAGGTTGGGAGGTTTCGGTGATTCAGCAGATAGATGACCCTTAAGCGTGTGACCCTATAGGTTCGGTGAAGTATAGACATGACACGGAACACCTTCCGATCAATGATCAACATCGGAGCCGTGGACACCCATATTGACCCCTATACCCACACGAATGAATATTCGAGTGAACCTCCAGTTGCCGTGTGCTATTCCTGTTGCTTCACGATATGTTACAAATACCCGAGGTTAGACATGTAGGCATTTCCGTGGATCAACAACTTGTCCACTATGCCAGTTACCTCGTTACCGGTATTGTTCTCTTTTCTCGTTACCGTGTTCCGGCATCCCTGTGATCAAATCACAAAGTGTCTGGCCAGACGATGATGGATACCGTAACACCGAGAGGGCCCAGAGATATCTCTCCATCGTCGGATGAGCAAATCCCAATCTCGAGCTATCAAGTTACTTGACACACTTTTCCATGAACCCGTAAGCCGCCGTAATAGCCACCCATTTACGGATGACGTTTAACAAACCCCAAAGTTCATGAAGCAAGTATGAAGAAACTCGACACTCTCATGGTCTAAGGAATTTTGCAAACATTAACCATCTCTGTGTTATTAACCATTAATATGTGACGAATGTAACTCATAGCATAACATCAATTTGGGTCGATTCAACACAAATGTTCTTCTAACACTGTGCCCTCAAAATTGCTGGCATAGACATGCCCATGATCAGGAAAACAGAACCATCATGCAATACTTGAGCTAGTCTTAGAGGCCAGACTAGGAATACATATTACCGTTTATTATTCCACACATGCATATGAGTCTTCCTCCGAGCCTCGTTTTATTTGCAGACTCGAGAACCATAGCAGTTATAGCATGGAACATAAACCTAATTATGAACAGGGAGATAATCAATAACATTTATTATTGCCTCTAGGGCATATCTCCTACAGGGGGCACACCCCGGAGCCGCGTGCCGGGTGCTTGCGCCCGCCACCATGCTTCCACAAGCGTAGGAGGGCCCACTGTAGGAGATATGCCCTAGAGGCAATAATAAATGTTATTATTTATCTCCGTGTTCATAATTAGGTTTATGTTCCATGCTATAACTGCTGTGGTTCCCGAGCCCGTATATCCATAAAGGCTCTGGGGAAAACCCATGTGCACGTGTGGAATAATAAACGGTAAAATGTATTCCTAGTCATGCCTCTAAGACTAGCTCAAGTGTTGCATGATGATTATGTTTTCCCAATCATAGGCATGTCTATGCCAGCAACTTTGAGGGCACAAATGTTAGAAGAACATTTGTGTTGAATCGACCCGATTGATGTTATGCTATGAGATACATTCGTCACAAGTTAATGGTTAATAACGCAGAGATGGTTAATGTTTGCATAATTCCTTAGACCATGAGAGTATCGAGTTTCTTCATGCTTGCTTCATGAACTTTGGGGTTTGTTAAACGTCATCCGTAATTGGGTGGCTATTACGGCGGCTTACGGGTTCATGGAAAAGTATGTCAAGTAACTTGATAGCTCAAGATTGGGATTTGCTCCTCCGGCGATGGAGAGATATCTCTGGGCCCTCTCGGTGTTACGGTATCCATCATCGTCTGGCCAGACACTTTGTGATTTGATCACGGGGATGCCGGAACACGGTAACGAGAAATGAGAACAATACCGGTAACGAGGTAACTAGCATAGTGGACAAGTTGTTGATCCACGGGAATGCCAACATGTCTCACCTTGGGTATTTGTAACATATCGCGAAGCAACAGGAATAGCACACGGCAACTGGAGGTTCACTCGAATATTCATTCGTGTGGGTATAGGGGTCAATATGGGTGTCCACGGCTCCGATGCTGATCATTGATCGGAAAGTGTTCCGGTCATGTCTATACTTCACCGAACCTATAGGGTCACACGCTTAAGGGTCATCTATCTGTTGAACGCTAGACAGGGAGTCTGAGAGAAAGTCACCGAAAATGTTTCGGAGACAACGGAAGAGTTCCGAGAGAGAGAACACCGAAAGAGTTTCGGTAAAACCGAAAAGTTGTTTCGGAATATATTATTTGGTCAAAAAGGGTTTCGGCACCGCCTGGAAATTTTCAGAGGATGCCAGAATTGGTCTGGGAACTTCTGGAAATTTTCGGAGAGAAAAACTGGAAATGTTCCGAAACTGCCGTAACCGCTGTTAATGCTTTCCGCTGATGAAAACCACCGCATCGAAAATGTTTCGGATCATGCCCGGAATAATTTTAGAGGGTGCCGGAAATGTTCTGGGACTTTTTGGAATTTTTCAGAAAAAGTTTCGCGGAAAACATCTTGTCTCAGCGCGAGGGGACAAGATCCCACGAATCGGGGGTTGCATGTTTGGTGGCTTTTTGTCTAGGGAGCATGCATGTTTCATGGAGACATGTTGGTGGCTTGTTGGGGGGGCCCTCCCCCATGGGGAGACAAGGTGTGGGCCGGCTCAAGGGCTGCCATGGTGGTGTCCCCTTGGTGCCCCCCTTGTGTTACCATTATGCCCTTTCATGTGTGACATAAAGCTTGGGTATTTTGGTATTTCAACATCCCACCCCACCCCTTGCCTTGGCCTATAAAAGGAGGAGAAGGGGCTGCCATTCTCCCCATCCCTTGCTCTCATACACATGCCAAGATGTTATCTGGCTTCTCTCTCCCTCCCACGAAAAGAGTTTCGTAGAGCCGAAAGGCTGTCTGGGTTCCGGCAGGAACTAGTTCTGGACGGCGAAGCCCTGCCGGATAGGTGACACCGTATGTGTGCAACTCTGTAGAGAGGTCGTAGTTTCGATCTTAGTGCCCGAGGGGCTGTTCGAGAGTGCCTCCCGAAGGGCTGTCCAAGTGACGGTCCGAGTTCTGTGAGTCCTCCCGAAGGGCTGTCCGAGTGACCATTCGGGTTTCGAAGGTCCTCCCGAAGGGCTGTCCGTGACATCGTCCGGTGGACTGTTCGACCGCCTCCCGGAGGGCTGTCCGAAGGGAAGATGAGGGTATACATCCTCGCGGTTGGGAGGTTGTAAATCCTAGCTGTGGGGATCTGCACCGCCGATCGTCATCGACTCTACTTCCGCTGCGCTACGAGTCGGTAACGAAAATGATCAAACCTTGTATGCAGTCTCCATAGTGGTCCTGGGCTGGTGCGTAGGGCGGAAAATTTTTGTTTTCTGCTGCGTTACCCTACAGCTCGTGCACTGGCTCAGCCTTGGGTCGGTAGCTCGGAGCTGTGTGTACGAGATAGATGGAGTGATCACAGCATCCAGAACCGGCTCCCGACCGTGCTTCTTGGGCCCCATGCCCACCACCACCCTCTCGTCCAGATCCGCACTAATGGGGTCAGGTGTGCCAGGATGTAACCTCAGATACTCCTCAGAGTAGGCCTGCTTCTTCTCCGCGGTGTTGCCGTAGTACTTGGCCTCGCCAGTCTTGGGGTTCCTCCGCGTATGGGCGATCTCCCACGCCTCCATGTGTGAGAGCGGCCGCTTTAGTTTCTACTCCTGCACCACGAAACAGAGGTTAGTCATACATAAGAAAGTGACGGTAAATAGAAGAAGATTGTTTAATGAGGTTAGTCATACTTGAAGTGTCTTGTGGAGAAAGTGGTTCCGGTTTCCCTGAGCATGTACTCCCTCATTCCCTCGGTTAGCTTTGTTTTTTATGCTCGTAGCCGCCCAGGCTCCATCCTGACCACACCACAGATCCGCCAATGCCGCCCAGGACTTGTCTTTTCCATAACACCAATTTGGACACACCTACATAATGAAAGCATAATGGCATGTCAACACGAAACGATGAAATGTACCACAAACATCGGAATGAAAAATCTTTTATACTTACCGCCAAGTACTCGTGCCTCTCCAAGGTAATGCCCATCCTCCGCGCTTCTTCCTTGGTCATCTTCACACCAAGAGCGTCGTGATAGTATGTCGAGATGGCCACCCAGCGCACCTCGTACTGCATCTGGCGGGCCTTCTTCTTGGCTTGGCGCAGCATGATCTGGTCGGCAGTGGCCTTGTGCTCCTGAAGAACTCGATAGTATTTCTACAATCATTCATGAAACCAGAATGGAAGAAGCCATGAGTTAAATCATTCATGAAACCAAAATGGACTTGTGCTTCTGAAGAGAACTCACCCAAAAATTAGTGATCACGGCCTTGGCATGGGTCTCATGGTCCGCGTGGGGGGCCGCTTCCCAGTGGTCCCAGCTCGTGGCCAAAACCCGACAGTCCGGGTGCCTGACTGGATCCGGACAGTATAGCCCCGGCCAGTGTACTTTCAGCAAGACGGTGATGAGGCCGTTGGGAATACGAGCCCCTTTAGGATATATCCAGTTGCTGCAAAAGAATGAAATATTAGCATGTGACAAGCAAAATAAAGAAAAATATAAGCATGTGACAAGCAAAAGAATGAAAATATTATTAAGTGGCACTTACTCTTTCCCCGTGGGTTCAATGAGCCACTTCTGGTCCTCGGTAGCAGGAATCTGCTTTGGGAGCTTTGCGTTACCACGCAGCCACCCCTTGTTGTTGCCAACCCCATCCCCGCCAGCACCATCATCCCCGCCACCACCATCCTCCTCGCCTGCCTCCTCCTCATCCTCGTCCCCCTCTCCGACCTCCTCCTCCTCCTCGCCCCCATCCTGAACCTCCTCCTCCTCCTCCTCCTCCTCCTGAACCTCCTCCTCCTCCTCCTCGTAAGAGGGTACCTCACTAGAGGAGGGTACCTCACTAGAGGAGGGCCTCGAAGACAACACCCCTAAGTCGCTGAGGGTGCGCTCTTTCTGGCCGCGACCCCCTATAGTGGCTCTCCCCCCACCCCGTCGCCCTCTAGGGGCTCTCCCCCCGCCCCCTCCTCCTCTAGGGGCACCTCTCCCTAGACCTCCCCGTGAGGAGTCATCCTCAAGTAGTCGGGGGGTAGGATTACGTGCTCGACCACTCCGACTAGGCATGCCGACGACCTTGCGTAGGAAACCCACGCCGTCGGCCTTCCCCTTGCCCATGTTCCACGAACCTGCATTGAAAAGATAATAAACAATTAGTACATTAATAATGAAGAAAAAAGCATAATAAAAAGCATTAATAATGAAGGAAAAAGCATAATAAAAAATAAGCATAAAAAGGCATAATCCTAAACCATAGAAAAAATACTTGAAACATACATCTGCTAGAACCCATACGAATCATCACTGTTGTAACCTATTTCTCGGTCGGTCTCATCATCACTATCAATCATATCATCTTCGTTGTCTGACGGAGGTGGAGGCTCTTCCTCGTCATCAGCGTCTTCGTTTAACTTTTCTAGCATAAGTATGTCATTTTCATTGACAATGGTCTCACCATCATTCCGTGCATCGTCGTCGTTTGGATCCACATCATCATCACCCAATGGTCTAGCGTCATCGTTTCTAACCACATCATCATCAGGTTGCTTTTGATAGAACACTCCCTCGTATGTCATGGGGTTAATGTTGTAGTAATCGTCTTCATTCGGGTCCGGTAGCTTACCATGTGGCGACAACTTGAACACAACTTCCCAACCCTTTAGGTACTCTTTCTGGCATGGGTAAGGCAGATAATAAACTTGTGTAGCTTGGGTAGCCGCAATGAAGAGATCGCCTCCTGCATAGACGGTTGATGGTTTAACTTCGACCAAACCAATGGAAGGCGTATGTCTCTGCCCCTCCCGCGAATCGAACCATCGGCATTTGAATACAGGCAGACTTAGGGTTTCGCGCCCTTTGCGGAATGTAATCTCGTATATATTTTGTACCCTTCCGTAGTAGTCTACTGAATTTTAACCGGGGGTGTACACTATGTTATTTATAGTTTTGGGATCAGGCCGGCGGTTCTGGTGCTCCTCTGTATGGAAGCGATACCCATTCACATCATACTTTTTACATGTCATGACGGCAGGGTCAAAACCCATAGAAACCCATCTCAATTCGTCATCCATAGATATGTTCAGATCGTTTCCCTACAAGTATAATTGAAATTGTTGGGTGCATTAGTTCGGTTAACTAATAAATGTTGAACTAGGTATTTAATAGGGGAATGTGGAAAATTACTTACTCCATGAACCAAGCAACAAAATTTTTACGTCCAGGGTTTCCATGACGAAGAAGATTAAGTGCCTCCGCCTCAGTAGGAGGATCCATTCCCGTCCATTCCTCTTGAACGAAATCACTAAAAGAAGAAAAGCGGTGTTAGACCGGGACTAAGTGAACATAGAACATGATGATGTGGAAGACATAAAGGAATTGTGTGGTGGTATTACCTCATCCACACTTCCTCAACTTCCTTGATGTTGTGCAAGATATAGAACATGAGGTCCTCCCACTCTTGTCGTGGCATGTTATAAGATTTCGAGGCCCCAGCCCTGCCACCTTGCACGTTGAATAGATGGAGCCTGGGTTGATACTTGGGCTCTTCTATATTGTAGCGAGGCACCTTGTTATGCAGATGGGGAACGTGGTCTGGATAGTATGATGTCCTGAGGTCTGACACCTCCTCTAGGATAACTGACTCAGCTATGGAAGCTTCAATCTTAGCTTTGTTTCCACATTTTTGTCGGAGATGCTTGTTCTGTCTCTCAGGGCCGTACTGCCAATGATTCTGCACAGGCCCCCCCAACAATACCTCGTTCGCGAGGTGCAGAATGAGATGTGTCATCGGAGTAAAGAAGCCTGGCGGAAAGATCTTCTCTAGCTTGACTAACAACTCCGGTGCCTTCTTATGCAATTGTTCAATCACGTCTTTACTTACTTCTTTAGCACAGAGCGTGCGGAAGAAATGGCTTAGCTCGGCAAGCACTCGCCAGACATGCTCGGGGACATAGCCTCGAACCATCACCGGCATTATCCGCTCAATCCATACATGGTAGTCATGACTCTTGAGCCCGGTCACTTTGCCCGTTGAAAGATTGACTCCCTTACTTATATTCGATGCATAACCATCAGTGAACTTCACTATGAGTTTGAGCCACTTCAGTACCTCTGTCTTTTCTGGCTTTTTAAGGATGAAGTCAGCATCTGGCTTGAACCAGTTTATTCGACCGCCTGTGGGAGGCTTCATGTTTAGACGTGGTCTATCGCAAATTTTCTGTTGATCGGCTCTAGCTTTAACGTTATCCTTCGTCTTATCAGGAATGTTGAGGATCGTGCGGAAAAGGGACTCTGCGACATTCTTTTCGGTGTGCATCACATCGATGTTGTAAGGAAGTTTGAGGTCCTTGAAATAGGGAAGCTGCGAGAAGGGGGTAATGTGAGTCCAGTTGTGCGTCTCACCATATCCCTCGAAGCCTTTGCCTTTGCCTTTGCCTTTAGGCTTGAGAGCTTTTAGCTGAGCAAGAACATCTGCCCCTGAAAACGTAGGAATCTCGGTTACTTCATGGACAACCCGGCCTTTCGTGAAGTTCTTCTTGTCTTCCCTGTCTGGATGGTCTGGAGGGAGGAACTATCGATGCAGGTCAAAGGCTACATACTTGCCACCCTTACTCAGCCAAATCATTCGCAGAGCCTGCATGCACACTGGGCAGGGCATCTTCCCACTTGTACACCATCCGCAGAATAGAGCATAGCCGGGAAAGTCATGCATGCAATAGTGCAACCAAACTTTCATCAAGAAATTTCTCTGCAGATCCCGGTCGTATGTCAACCTCAGAAAGTACCAAGAATGGAGCAAATCATCCACCAGCGGCTGCATAAACACACCCAATTGCTTCCCCAGGTATTCAGGCCCCGGAATGATGAGCGACAAGAACATGGTCTTCCGTTGCATTAGGGCACCGGGAGGGAGATTGAGCGGAATTACAAACACGGGCCAGCAGCTGTATGGATTGGATGACATACCATATGGATTTAACCCATCACCTGATATGCCAATTCTGACATTCCTAGCCTCGGCAGCTTCCTCGGGGTATTCTTCATCGAACGACTTCCATGCTTCTGCTTCCGATGGATGTACGATTTTATGCGGATGGTACCTTATACCTTGCTTGTGCCACTTCATCATTTTGGCAGACTCCTCCATGAGGAAAAGGAGCTGCAGTCTTTCAATGAAATGGAGATACCGAAGAACCTTTGCGGGGATGGCTAGCTGCCTCTTCTCACCATCCTCACCGACCACCTCAAGGTACTGAAACGAACCACACTCCCTACAGTACTTGTCATCCGCATACTCGTGCCTAAGCAAAAGGCAATTCTTCGGACAAACATGTATTTTCTCATAATCCATAGAGAGTGCCTTCATGATTTTCTTCGTAGCGTACATGCTTTTCGGCAGTTCATGACCCTCAGGGAGGCTTTTACCCCATACTCCCAGGAACGCTTCGAAGCATTTCTGGCTACAACCATACTCAGCCTTGACTGCAATAAGTTGCGAGATGGCATCCAACTGAGATATTTTCGCACCCGCATAAAGAGGTTTCTTCGACGAAGCCAAGACCTCCAAGAGGGCCTTTGCGGTTGTCTCCGGCTCCTCCGGTTCATTCTCTGAAGGTGTCGCATGTGCCGTTTCGGCATCAATGACATCATCTAGCATGTCTCTGACCCCATCGTCCGCATAACCACCAATGCATTGTCGCATCACCTCCTCTCTACCACGGTCCCGCTCGGCAATGTTTATCGGTGGCATGTCAAAGTTTGGCATATATCCGTACGTGCGAAGGTGCTCAGTCATTTCCTCTTGATTTCTACGGTGACGTCTGGCACATTTCCCACAGGGGCATGGTGGGATAATTCTCATTGGACGATGGAATATTTCCTTCAAATACACATCGGTTTTCATGACCCACTCTGGTGTTACTCGATTCCGACGGATAAAACCACTGTACATCCACTGATTATCTGCCATCCTATGCTTTATTGGGAGCCACACAACAAAATTAAGGATTCATTTAAATTAATCACATCAAAATTTTATTTTCTACCGCGTTGAATCCACCTACATCTCTAATAGGTAAAGATGGGTCCTAATCCCACCCGAGGATGTGGTGATTGAGTACGTTCTCCATGCTCTACCCCGTTCCGAGACAAAATTTCGGCAGCACCTCCCCGCTGTTCTCCAGATACACGTCTCGGCAAATAGCCGAGAGAATGTGCTCCGGAGAACAACGGGGAGCCGCCGCCGAAATCCTGTCTCGGAATGGGGTAGAACATGGTGAACATACCCAATCTACACATCCTCGGGCTGTCCGTGGAAAACACTGGACAATCCAAAAGAGCTGCGGTGATAAATATGCAATTGAATGCATATTTATCGATGCAACCCTTTCGGACGGGAGACGCCTAGGTTACGCGAGTTGACTTGAGAATGAAATCTAGTGATATGAAAAAATGGAGGAGATGGACTTGTAGCTCACCCTCGGCTGTAGAGGAAGTAGTCGAACAGCAGAGGGATGCTCAGGGGGACCAACGCGTCGGACAACGGTCACTCCGATGAAATGCGACACCACAAAGCCTGCAAATTCCATCGCGACAAAAAATTAGAACATCACAACTCATAGAACATCACAATCATCATCATCATCTCAAAAATCATCGAAGCATAAAAAATATCATCATCTATCATCCACATCATCATCTAACAATCATCTATCATCGATCATCATCATCATCTCAAAATCATCGAAGCATAAAAAATCATCATTATCTCTCCTCATCTAAGAATCATCATCATCTAAAAAAATCCATATGAACAAGTTATGAACATCACCATTTTTCTCAAAAAAGTATTTTCTAGCAAGACCATTAAGTGTCAAAAAATATTTCATCATTGTTTTGTAGCAACACCATCATGATCAAAATACCACCGTGCAAAAAGTATATAATCACACATCACATAACAACATTCACACTTCAAACTTGAAAAAAAATCATACTGCTAATAACATCCATTGATCAATATTTTGCAAACTAACTACATCTAACAAATATGACATACATTCCATCATCTATGCATTCATCCACCTAAAAACAGTAGCAAAACACTAAAAAAAGAAAGAAAAAACTCACGTAGAGGGCCGGCTGGTTGGGTCGGAGGAGAGGGGCGGCGGCGGTTGGGGGGGCGTGGTGATGAGCAGCAGCACATGGAGGGCCGGTTGCTCCAACCGGTCGGGAAGGGGGCGCCGGACCCGCGGCCGGCGTCGAGCCCTTGCGGGACAGCACGGGATGGGCCTGTGCAGGCGCGGATGGCGGCGACACGGGGCGGGCGCCGACGGCGGCGGCGCGGGGCGGGGACGATGGCGGCACGGCGCGGGTGGGTGGGTAGAGACGCGGGGGGGGATATGGGCGAGGACGGGGAGGCGGAGAAGGCGGAGAGGACGTCGGGGCGACGGGGGAGGGGAGGACGGAGGACGGGCAGGACAGCGGCGCGGGTCGGGGAGGACGGCGGCGCGGCGCGGGGCGGGGACGAACGCGTGGAGAGGGTGGCGGCGGCGGTTGGGGGAGAGAAACGAGTGGAGGAGAGGAGCCGTGCAGCGAGGATAAGGTTGGACCTATGCCGACGGCCGGCCTAGCCGTCTGCATAGGCTTGGTCCCACCTGCTACGGACAGAGCCGAGTGGATAAGGTATGAGCAATGCCGACGGCCTAGCCGTCGGCATAGCTGTATTTTTTTACATTAAAATCAATTTATTTTAAAAATTTCCTAACAAAATACAATTGCTAATTTTACATAAGCTAGCTATCCAGGTGACAAGTTCGGCACCGATGTAAAGTACTTAAAAAAATAAAAACATATTCAGTCGTACCCGCACGATTCCCCCCTCGAAGTGACGGCGACACTGTCGTCCGTGGATGGGGGCACACCCCGGAGCCGCGAGTCGGGTGCCTGCGCCTGCAACCACGCTTCCACAAGCGTAGGAGGGCCCACCACAACACCTGGCGGCATTGCTACCCCCCTCCGGTACCCCGTCCCGTCTAACCCTGACACAGACGACCGCCGGATCTAGCTCTTTGACTTCCGCCGGACTGGGTCTGACCGGTGGACCTTTTCACCTGGTTGTCATCGCCCAGCCCATAGCTGCACCCCCAACACCGTCCCGGCCCAACCCACCCAAAGATTCCATCCGTGTCGGCCCGATGTGGCCGTTTCCCCCCTCAGGGACACGGCGGCAGCCACGCCCGTGAGGTCTACACGGCGGGACGGGGCCCCTGGGAGGGTAGCAATGCCACCGGAGCGTCGCACCGGGCCCTCATACATGTCGTACGGTGTGGTCGCATGTCCGAAGAGGCGGCACGCGTCTCCGGGGTGTGGCCCCCCTCACGGACGGCGATGACACAGTAGTAGACGTTCTGCGGTAACGATGCGGCGTGAATATTATTAAATACTCGGAGCGCGATAAAATCATTAGTTTTTTACACGACGTGGGCACATGTGCTATAGGACTGATGGTAATTTTTCATAATTTTTGGTGATGGAGAAGTATCTGTACACTTCCCTCTACGCGGATTGCTCTTCGCGTGTCAAACCCTGACACAGACGACCGTTGGGTCTAGCCCTTTGACTTTCGCCGGACGGGGTTTGACCGGTTGACCTTTTCACCTGGTTGTCATAGCCCTGCCCATAGCTACACCCGGCCCCAACACCGTCCCGGCCCATCCCACCCCAAGATTCCCTCCGTGTCGGCCCGGCGTGGCCATTCCCCCCTCCGGGACACGGCGGCAGTGACGCCCGTGAGGGGGGCACTCCCCGGAGCCGCGTGACGGGTGCCTGCGCCTGCCACCATGCTTCCACAACCGTAGGAGGGCCCACCGCAACACCTGGCGGCATTGCTACCCCTCCCCCACAGGTTTGGCCGTCGGCATTGGAAGTTTTTCTTCAGAGCGGTAGTACCGCTCCTCAGAGCGGTAGTACCGCTGACGTGCGGAAGTAAGGGACGAATGTAATTTCTTACATCCGCCCCTATGGCGGTAGTACCGCTCCCGAGGAGCGGTAGTACCGCGATTGTCGGTCCACGTTTTTCCCCACGCGGCAGTAGACGCGGATGTAATCTTTTAAAAAAATTATACGTAGATATGCCTACGGTTATGCCGTCGGCATAGCTCAATTTAATTAATTAATTTTTTTTAAAAAAAGTATTATTAAAAAACGAGAAAAAAATAAAAAAAATGAACGTAGATATGCCGACGGTTATGCCGTCGGCATAGCTCCCTGCCACGTCATCTATCCGCGGCACCGTGGGCCCCGAGCTATGCCGACGGCATAACCGTCGGCATAGCCCCGGGCCCACGGTGCCGCGGATCGATGACGTGGCACAGTGAGGTATGCCGACGGCCGACGTTAGGGCCGTCGGCATACGTTTGACGGCGTGAGCCCGCCGGCTGTCCCAGGGCCACCAAGGCCACCTCTATGCCGACGGCCAAACTATGCCTACGGCTGCCGTAGGCATAGATGTTAGTATGCCGACGGCGTTTCTATGCCTACGGCCCCCGTCGGCATAGATGGAGGTATGCCGACGGCTTGTCTACGCCTACGGTTTTCCCGAAGCCGTCGGCATAGATCCTTCTATGCCTACGGCAGCCGTCGGCATATATAAGGCCGTAGGCATATAAGGTTATTCTGGTAGTGTGAAGTTGTTGTGGGCGGCGCTGGTTCCTTCTCTGTGAAAGCATGGCGGCGTCGATCTTTGTGATCAGCAGGGTGTGATCTTCGGCTACGTCGGCTGTTCGGCGGAGGCTTGGGTGTGTGGTTCTTCAATGGGGTCAATCACCACCCGCCGGTGCTAGCGAGCTGCTTGCCGTTGGAGATCTGCCACCGATGAAAGGGACACCAAGATCCCTCACACCGCCGACCCCGACCTCCCTGTTTCTGGATGCCCATGTGTTCAAATATAGGTCAATTAGATCAGATTACCGGGTAAAATATTGGGGATTTTTTTCGGTATAACCGCCGGGGTGTGGCATCGAGAACATTTTTGGATGTTTTTGTCCTTGCTTTTAGCGTTTTTTATTCAGTACATGTGCCTTATTAGAGCAGAACATGGCAGAGGAAGCACCTCCACCATTTACCATGTTTTGTTCTTTACAACTCTCTCAAAATTCAGGGTCCGGCAAAGCCATCAGCACGGATGATGGCAACGTGAGCATATTGAAGTTGTTTTCTGTAGAAAGAAGGCTACATGGTACAACATAGATATTATGAGGTGGTCGTGGCTGCTTGTCAGATACGCACACATTCAATTCCTATAGCGTATCGGCTCATAAACATGCATTTGTGTAGTTATTTGGTAAATTGTATAGATTACCAAACTCAGAATTGTTTTGGGGTGTCAATATGCGTGGAACCTTGAAACAAACCACTATTTGTTTTATATATTCGTATGTGCTTTGCTTGATTAGAATAGGTCTGGCACTTCCTATAAACATGGTTCACCATTTATGTCCTACTTGTGGTCTGTCACACAGGAAATGTGGATGCTGCTGTTCAAACCAAAACTGGAATTGACCCGGACACTTATTTCATTCATCTATGTTAGCTTGCATGATTTTTACTACAACCTCCGTTCCTAAATATAAGCCTTTGTAGAGATTTCACTATGAATTACATACCTAGCAAAATGAGTGAATCTACACTCTAAAATGCATCCATATACATCCATATGTGGTTCATAGTGGAATCTTTACAAAGACTTATATTTAGGAACGGAGGGAGTAGCTAATATGTTAGTACTGCAGCACCTTTATTTTAACTTCAAATTTGCCAAATTATATATGCCTTTCTCACACATATTAATCCCTAAAAGTGTGGGCCCATCAAGCAAGCATGTCAGTGCTGTTGCTGTTTTTCTAACCTGCCTCACACAAATGATGTTTATTTATTAGGTTTTGGAAGTGTATGCGAGCTAGCAAATGCATTTCTACATTGAATCTGGTTGTGATGACATCACTTCTGGTTTTGTAGTCCAAGCAAGCAAACTGATGATTTTGTAGGCCTGCTTTAGTGCACTTAGCCTACATAAGTTACAAATAAACTCAACCTCTACAGCTAGGAAATGAGTTTGGCATAGGAATCAGGTTGATGAATACTGACTTCCTACTTTTATCTATTTATATTTGTTGTTTGATCCACTATCATCATATTTTGTGTTGTCTCACTAGTAGAAAACAGGGCTTTGGTCCAGGCCAGAAAAGGGCATTAATCCCGGTTCTCCTACGAACCGGGACCAATGGGTGCATCAGTCCCGGTTCGTGAGGCCAGGGCGCCGGCCGGGCCTCGGGGGCCATTCGTCCCGGTTCGTCTGACCCCTTTGGTCCCGGTTCCAGACACGAACCAGGACCAATGGGCCTCGCTCCTGGCCCAGCACCTTTAGTCCCGGTTGGTGGCTGGAACCGGGACTAAAGGTCAGTCTTCTGTCCCGGTTCTAGCCACCAACCGGGACTAAAGAGATGCCTATATATACCCTCGCCCCTGCCCGCTCACTCCTCTGTTTTTTGGCCGTGTGGGAGGTGTGCATGCGCTGCTCTCTTCTCACTTCTATGCATGCACATGAGGTGTTCGATAAAATGCCCGAGCCACACTTAAGCTTTCTCCTCTCCAAGCTCGACCTCCAAGCTCCATTTTCCTCAAGATTTGTCTAGGTTTGGCGGTCCGTCCCGTCCCGTCCCCGTCCTCACCGCCGTCAATCGCCCACGCCGATCTCGTCGCCGGCACCACCGTGGTGAGCCTCTTGTTCTTATCTTCTTTCTAAAAGAATTTTTTTACTTGTATAGATACTTGTATCATTTTCTTACTTTTATTATTGTTTGTTATTATATAGTGCCATGGTTTTGGTATCCACCCCCGTCGGCCCTCGTCCTGTCTATGATTCGGATGTGGTATATTATCTTTATAGCTATTTGTTTCATTTAGTGTTTATGACAATTATTCCGACCAACGTGACATAGATGATTTTATCTAGGAGGTATGTGAACCGGAAATTCCAACCGACCCTCTTGTCGAGAGGTTAAATTTAATTGAAAAGGAAAACAATTACTTGAAGAAAAAATTGAAAAGAATTGAGGAGGAGGAGATGGAATTGGAGTTGCATGTTGCGGATGTCGTCGATGATCACAAGATCAAGATGGATGCAATGCGCTTGAAGATTAGAAAGATTAGAAAATATGCCATTCATACTGAGGCTTGGTATCATTATGCCATTGGATCAATTGTTACCTTAGTTGCGATTATGATCGCATTTGTTGTTGCATTGAAATGTTTTACATAGTTTCAATGTATGGTTTAATTAGATGCTCTAGAGAGCTATATGTTTTTCAATGAGAACTATGTATGAACTTTATGTATTTATTTTTTAGTAATAACATTTGATCACTACTGTACTTTGGTTTTAATATGATGATGAACTTGCATTAATTTGGTCACTTCTCTATTCATGATGTTCTGTAATGGTTTTTGATACACTTAATTATATAATGCACGGAGATGAACCGGCAATGGATGTACGGTGACCGTCGCACCTCCGAGTACATTGAGGGCCTGCATAATTTTCTCGAAGTGGCTGAGGCAAACAAGCAGAATGGTTTTATGTATTGTCCATGCCCTATCTGTAGGAATACGAAGGATTACTCTGACTCGAAAACCCTTCACATCCACCTGCTTGAGAAGGGTTTCATGCCACACTATAATGTTTGGACCAAGCACGGAGAAAGAGGGGTTATGATGGAAGACAACGAAGAAGAAGAGGATGATGACAACTATCCGCCCCCTGAATACGGTGATACTGCAACGGGGGAAGCCAAAGATCAAGAGGAACCAGACGATGTGCCCGATGATGATCTTCGCCGGGTCATTGTTGATGCAAAGAGACAATGCCAAAGTGAAAGGGAGAAGTTAAAGTTCGATCGCATGTTAGAGGATCACAAAAAAGGGTTGTACCCAAATTGCGAAGATGACAACACAATGCTCGGTACCACACTGCAATTGCTGCAATGGAAGGCCGACAATGGTGTATCTAACAACGGATTTGGGAAGCTACTGAAAATAATGAAGAAGAAGCTTCCAAAGGATAACGAATTGCCCAATAGTACGTACGAAGCAAAGAAGGTTCTATGCCCTCTAGGATTGGAGGTGCAGAAGATACATGCATGCCCTAATGACTGCATCCTCTACCGCGATGAGTACGAGGATTTGAACGCATGCCCGGTATGCAGTGCATTGCGGTATAAGATCAGACAAGATGACCCTGGTGATGTTGAGGGCGAGTGCCCTAGGAAGAGGGTTCCTGCCAAGGTGATGTGGTATGCTCCTATAATAGCACATTTGAAATGTCTGTTCAAAAACAGAGAGCATGCCAAGTTGATGCGATGGCACAAAGAAGACCGTAAGAAAGACGGGAAGTTGAGAGCACCCGCTGATGAATCGCAGTGGAGAAAAATCGAGAGAAGGTGGGGGACTTTGCAGGTGACGCAAGGAATGTATGGTTTGGTTTAAGCGCAGATGGCATTGATCCTTTTGGGGAGCAGAGCAGCAATCATAGCACCTGGCCCGTGACTCTATGTATCTATAACCTTCCTCCTTGGTTGTGCATGAAGCGGAAGTTCATTATGATGCCAGTGCTCATCCAAGGCCCTAAGCAACCCTGCAACGACATTGATGTGTACCTAAGGCCATTAGTTGAAAAACTTTTACAGTTGTGGAATGTAAAATGTGTACGTGTGTGGGATGAGCACAACCAGGAGGAATTTGACCTACGAGCGTTGCTGTTTGTAACCATCAATGATTGGCCTGCTCTCAGTAACCTTTCAGGGCAGACAAACAAGGGATACCACGCATGCACGCACTGTTTAGATGACACCAAAAGTATATATTTGGACAAATGCAGGAAGAATGTGTACCTGGGACATCGTCGATTTCTTCCGACCAACCATCAATGTCGAAAGAAAGGCAAGCATTTCAAAGGTGAGGCAGATCACCGGAAGAAGCCCGCCCTCCGTACTGGTAATCACATACTTGATATGGTCAATGATTTACATGTAATCTTTGGAAAGGGTCCTGGCGGACTATCTGTTCCGAATGACGCTGAAGGACGCGCACCCATGTGGAAGAAAAAATCTATATTTTGGGACCTACCCTATTGGAAAGACCTAGAGGTACGCTCTGCAATCAACGTGATGCATGTGACGAAGTATCTTTGCGTGAACCTGCTAGGCTTGTTGGGCGTGTATGGGAAGACAAAAGATACACCGGAGGCACGGGAGGATCAGCAACGTGTGCACGAAAAAGATGGCATGCATCCAAAGCAGTATGAAGGTCCTGCCAGCTACGCTCTTACCAAAGAAGAGAAGAAAATATTCTTTGAATGCCTGCGCAGTATGAAGGTCCCATCTGGCTTCTCGTCGAATATAAAGGGAATAATAAATATGGCAGAGAAAAAGTTTCAGAACCTAAAGTCTCATGACTGCCACGTGATTATGACGCAACTGCTTCCGGTTGCATTGAGGGGGCTTCTACCGGAAAACGTCTGATTAGCCATTGTGAAGCTATGTAAATTCCTCAATGCAATCTCTTAGAAGGTAATCAATCCAGAAATCCTACCAAGGTTAAAGAATGATTTGGTGCAATGTCTTGTCAGTTTCGAGCTGGTGTTCTCACCATCCTTCTTCAATATCATGACGCACGTCCTAGTTCATCTAGTCGACGAGATTAGCATTCTGGGCCCTGTATTTCTACACAATATGTTCCCCTTTGAGAGGTTCATGGGAGTCTTAAAGAAATATGTTCGTAACCGTGCTAGGCCAGAAGGAAACATCTCCACCGGCCATCAAACAGAGGAGTTCATTGGGTTTTGTGTTGACTTCATTCCTGACCTTAAGAAGATTGGTCTCCCTCAATCGCTGTATGAGGGGAGACTGACTGGAAAAGGCACGCTAGGAGCTGACTCAATAATATGTAGGGACGGGCATTCTTGGTCTCAAGCAAACTACACAGTTCTACAGAATTCTACCTTGGTGACCCCGTATGTCAATGAACACAAGAATATTCTGCGCTCCAAACACTCGGAGCAGTGTGACGACTGGATTACATGTGAACACATCAGGACTTTCGGCAGTTGGTTGCAAACACATCTCATGGGTAACACCACTGTTGTAGATGACCTGTACTCATTGGCCAGGGGACCATCTTCGACTGTATTGACTTACAAAGGGTACGGGATAAATGGGAATACATTTTACACGATCGCCCAAGATCAAAAGAGCACCAATCAAAAAAGTGGTGTCCGCTTTGATGCAGCAACCAACACGGGAAATGACACATATTATGGTTACATACTGGACATATGGGAACTTGACTATGAACATGATTTTAAGGTCCCTTTATTTCGGTGCAAATGGTTCAATCGTCAGGAGGCGGGGTACAGGTAGACCCGCAGTACGGAATGACAATAGTGGATCTGAACAATCTAGGGTACACAGACGAACCATTCGTCCTAGCCAACGATGTGGCGCAGGTTTTCTATGTGAAGGACATGTCTACCAAACCGAGAAAAAAAAAGACAAGGAAGCGAATGTCCTAGCCAACGATGTGGCGCAGGTTTTCATGAAATTCCTCCCTTCAAAGTCAAGGCTGACCCAAGCACCTTGTTAAACGATGAAGATTATCCATGGTTACCGCACAATAAGCAAGGGACACACGCGAAGAAAAAGTGAAGACTTTCTCTCCACAACTATTCTGATGATGGCTCTGATGATGGATTTGATTACGCGAAGAAATGAAATCCCTTTGTAGTAGATGAGTTTTCGTCCGAAACCCTGATAATTCGAAAGAGATTGTCCATTTTGTACACGAAGTGCATCCAGTTTTTGCCGTAACCCTCTCAACTTTTTCGTACATGCTATGTGGGTGAAATGATGATACCATGCCAACTTTCAACCTTTTCAGAGTCATTTGTAGTGCTTTTCAATTTCAGGGTCATTTAGCTAAAAAAATCAGTAAATGCATGAAAAATACCAAATGAAGTCAGAAAGGGTCGAAAATTGATGATGTGGCTTTGAATGGTGCATGTTGAACACACAAAAAGCCTGGAGTTGAAATAAGTTCAAAAAAACTGAAATCCCTTTGTAACAGATGAGTTTTTGTCCGAAACCCTGATACTTTGAAAGAGATTGTCCATTTTGTATATGAAGTGCATCCAGTTTTTGCCATAACCCTCTCAACTTTTTAGCACATGCTATGTGGGTGAAATGATGATACCATGCCAACTTTCAACCTTTTCAGAGTTCATTTGTAGTGCTTTTCAATTTTAGGGTCATTTAGCTAAAAAAATCAGTAAATGCATGAAAAATACCAAATGAAGTCAGAAAGGGTTGAAAATTTATGATGTGACTTTGAATGGTGCATGTTGAACGCACAAAGAGTCTGGAGTTGAAATAAGTTCAAAAAAATGAAATCCCTTTGTAACAGATGAGTTTTTGTCCGAAACCCTGATACTTCGAAAGAGATTGTCCATTTCGTACATGAAGTGCATCCAGTTTTTGCCGTAACCCTCTCAACTTTTTAGCACATGCTATGTGGCTGAAATGATGATACCATGCCAACTTTCAACCTTTTCAGAGTTCATTTGTAGTGCTTTTCAAAAGAATGAACTAAAAATCTTTTATAAAACTCTAACAGCAAAAAGAATGAACTAAAAAGCTTCTATAAAACTCTAATAGCAAAAAGAATGAACTAAAAAGAATCAATTAAAATATTTTGTTATGATCAACTAAAACAAAACTATAGTATTCTTCAATAGCAAAAAGAATCAACTAAAAAGCTTTTATAAACCACTAGTTACTATCAAAATAATATTAACTTAAAATTATATAAAATTTATGCAACTAAAATTATCAAAGTATTTTTTGTTAAAAAATTAATAGCAAAAAGATTTTTCAAAAAGTATTTTATGTTAAAAAATTTAATAGCAAACTAAAATGACATAAAAAATAAAAAAATGCCGCCTACTGGGCCACCACGGCCTGCATACGACTAGAAACCCATCTGTACATGGGCCAGGATGCAGGCCCACGGGCCCAACAGGCCCAACATGGCAGTGACAAAGGTTAGGCAAGTACTACCTGCATTAAAGAGGAGGTCGAAAGCTTAGCCGCAGCGCGCCTTATAAACCAGTGCTGCCCTCTCTCAACTAGCGAGGTGGGACTAAACTCTCACCACACTGCTGTGCCAGGCTATTGGGCTCAAACCGGGACCAATGCCACCCTTTCGTCCCGGTTTGAGCCACCAACCGGGACTAAAGGTCTCTGCTTCTCGCCCTTTGGGCTGCTGAAATTGACCTTTAGTACCGGTTGGTGGCTCCAACCGGGACGAAAGGGTGGCATTGCTCCCGGTTGGAGCCACCAACCGGGACGAAAGGGTTGGGTATATAAGCAGGGACTTAGGAATTTTTCAGAGTTCATCTGCAGTTGCCCCCGACGACGCCGAGCACATCGACAACGCCAGGCTGCCCGAGCTCGCCGTCGACGCCCTCGCCGTCAAGCTGCTCCACCTCGCCGTCGATGCCCTCTGCCCCGACGCCAGCGCCGCTCCCCGCGCCCTTGCCCTGCCCCGACGCCGCCGTGCCCCTGCCCCTGCCCCGACGGCGCCCCCAGTGAGCCCCCCTTCCCCCGCGCCCCTGCCCTGCCCCGACGCCGCCACCGCCGCCGCCATCCCAGCTGCTCTACTTGCCACGCCGCCGCCCCTGCTCTGCTTTTTTTTGTTCATAAATTTTTTTTGTCCATTGATGTATGTATGGATGCTGTATGTATGTATATGCAGATGTATGGATGATCCATGGATGTATGCATTGATGTATGATTTTTTTTGTTCGTAGAATTTTTTTTGTCCATTGATGTATGCTTTTTTTTGTTCATAGAAAGTTTTTTTTGTTCATAAAAAGTTTTTTTGTTCATAGAAATTTTTGTTCATGATCTTGGTAAAACTCATATTAAGTTTACTAAGTTTTACTTTGCCTAAATCGGGAAGAGGCAACTTTAATTACTAAATGTTCATGATTTTTTTTGTACATAGAAGTTTTTTTGTTCATAGAAATTTTTGTTCATGATGATCTTGCTAAAACTCATATTAAGTTTGAATATATTAGCAATGATGTATGGATGATCCATGGATGTATGCATATTGTTTTTCTATATCGGGGAGAGGCAACTTTACTAAATGGCCATGATGATCTTACTAAGTTTCACTTTGCCTAAATCGGAGAGAGGCAACTTTACTAAATGGGCATGATGATAATGAAATTTGCCTAAATCGGGGAGAGGCAATTTTACTTTGCCGATCTCCTACCCCCTCCCGCCCCTACCCGTCTGTCGAAGATGGCGGGTGGGGTCTTATATATAACGCTACAACAATAATATCATATAGCACTGTTGTTTTGTATAATACTATTGACGTCTAATGTCAAGTTAACAAATTCTGTTCCATTAAAACATAACCCCGATAACTTCGACATGAGGGGGGACGTCGGACAGGCATGAGAGAGGCGGTCCCCAAAGTATTCTCTCTCAAAAGATATATAGGATGACTCATCAGACATGAGGGGGAGGAGTCCTCGACGATGTTTGCCACTAATCCATTGCTCATATGCATATGATTCCTTGTTGTGATATTAAGTCCATGTTTGCCACTAATCCATCTCTCATGTTTGTATATTGCCATGTTGTAATATTTGCAGAAACTATGGACAGAGACTTAGAACAAGAAGAGTTGTTGGGGGATATAATCCGCGACGGAGGTGATCCCTTGTCGTTTCTCAACGACACCGATGGTCAGGAAGGAGAGGATGACGGCTCCGATGACCGAATGGCGGAGGAAGGAGATCATGATCACGTCTCCGGTGACCGAACGGAGGAGGGAGCCTTAACTGTTGCAAAGTCCGGCGAGGTATATATATATATTAATTAAGCCTATGCTGACTTGATGCATTAATTATTTTGGTACGTACATATATTAACGCTTCTTTCTTCTTTTAGCCCTCCGGATCAAGCCAAACTTCCGTAAGGAGACGAGGCCCGAAGAAAAGATTGCGCCAGGATGAAAGGTTCACGATCACAGAAGTCGCGAAAGATGGCCAACCGATTGCTCCCAAGCGGACCAAGGACGCATTTGTACATCAGTGCGGAGTTGTTGTTAGGGACAGCGTCCCGATCAGCATCCAACAATGGAATAAGAAGAAGGACCCTGAAGTTTCTTATGTCCAGGATAGACTGAAAGATGATCTTTGGACCTCGCTGATGACCAATTTCAGCCTACCGCCAGAGGAGGATTCGAATAACCCAGTTATAGAGCAAAAGGTCAAGGCGTTTGCTTTAAGAAGATGGCAGCACTATTCAACAACTGGAAGAAAGAGTTGAACAAAAAGTTTGTCGAGAAAAACGAGACTCCAGAATTCATCGGTCCATATGAGAAGATAAGAGATCACTGGCCCGCATTTGTGGCCTACAAGACATCGGAGAAGGGTAAGCAAAGGTCACTGACAAACAAGCAAAATGCTGCAAAGAAGAAGTATCACCATCACACGGGGTCAGGTGGCTACTACAAAGCCCGGCCGTTGTGGGACAAAGCTGAGCAAGACCTGCTTGCTAAAGGGGTCCAACCAGCGACATTGCATTGGCCAGATCGGTCAAAGACTTGGTTCTTCGGGGTTGGGGGAACTTTGGACCCAGAAACAGGGAAGTGTGTTTGGACGAACGAGCAACTTGCAATACCCATCCGGAAGCTTGAGAAAGCAATCAAGGCAGCGCAGGAAGGGACGTTCATTCCCGACAGAGAGAAGGATGAGCTGACAGAGGCCCTCGGGAATCCTGAACACCCTGGACGAACACGAGGCACATCACGCTCCGTCCCGTGGATGCATGGGTTTCCCGACAGCGGTGGTAATAGAAGCCAAGAGAGAAAGAAGAAAGAGGAAGCAACTGAAATGCAGAGGCTCAGTGCAAGATTAGCAAAACTAGAGGAACTTGAGAGCCAGCGAGCTATCTTAGCGGAGAAGCAGCATGGCTTCCACGGAGCTCGTTCAGCCTGATTTCACGGCTCCTCGCTACCCCATGGATAGTATCACGAAGGCTGAACATTGTGTGCTAATGACGAAATGCCAGAACCTGACCTTGAAGGCGGCGGCCGGCTCTGTTGTACCTCCTCGAGCTGAGGGAACTTTCCATTGCCGTCCGATTCCACATGGCTATGCTATTGTGATGGTGGATGAAATAATGGATGGATTTGAGGGGCTGGAGCTTGAATTCCCTACAGGTGAAGGGGATATTTTTCTGGAAAATGCTTTAAGGAGTACCTGTCTATGGAGAAAGGAGTACATCAAGCTTCCAAACTGGACGCCTCAGCAAACTCAGCCGGTTGAGGCCCCTCAGTAGACTCAGCCTGATGAGGCCCATCAGCAGAGTCCTCTTTCGCCTCAGTTGTCTCCGGCGCGTCAGCGGACTCCGCCTCCTCCTCCTCCGCCTCCTCCGGCGCGTCAGCGCACTCCGCCTCCTCCTCCACCTCCTCCGGCGCGTCAGCGGACTCCGCCGCGTCAGCAACGGCGGAAGAGAGACGCCGCCGCTCCGGCGGCTAGCAGTACAGGAGGCGGGAAGAAATTCAAATATGGTCCATGCCTCAAGCCTCTTCCAAAGTTACTATATGAGAGGACTGACAAGGAAACCGATGAAATCGTGGAAGCCGAAGTGCAGACCCATTTTGAACGGAAACGTCCACCTCCGAAGGAAACGGTAGATCTGGTGAAAGCGAAGCGCACTCTGGATGCGCTTAAGCGACCACCATCATCTCCGCCGCAATCCAACTATGACCGCTGTATTGAAAAGACATATGATGAAGCACGGCGGTCGGGAAGTACTTCCAGTGCTGCAAGAAGAGAAGCAAAACGAAGAAGTGGGAAAACAATTCCCCAGCTCGGCGAACAGGAGAAGCAATCGTGCCCCCCACTCAAGGTGTCTAGCGATATCGCTAATCATCCGGGGCTACTGCCCGGTACCACTCTTGGTGATTACGTGGGCGATGATGTACAGTTGAAATGGCTGAGGTAGTAGAGATCTTTAGATACGAGCACGGGAAGCCTCTCGTCAAACCTGATCATCCTCCTCTAACAACGATGATGCGAAGATTGCATGACTGGTACATGAAAACCTGCAGGAAGTCTGGGACCGACAGTATATTGCTGAGAATTAAAGATGAGCACGACCTCATTGGAGTTAAGGTGATGCCTGTTGAATTTGTGGAATTATTTCAGTTATTCAATCAAGACGCCATCGACAAACAACTCATGACTTGCTAATGTCTGTAAGTATTTCTTCTGTAATTAAGTCTCTAGCTCAGCTCATTCATTGCATGTATATATAATTATCCTCACTATATTTTGTAGATTGAAGATCGTCGAATGCAAAAAAGCACAAATCTATGACATTGGGTTCATTAGCCCAAATACCGTAAATGAATGGACGGTACAAAACAGAGTTGAAGATACTGAGCAAAACTTGCTAAAATCGTTCCTTCAACATAAAAACAAAAGGGAAATATTCTTTCCTCACAACTTCAAGTGAGTGTTACTGTCTTGTGCATATTCGGTTTCGCTTACTCGAGGTTAAGTACTGTAATTGATGAGTTATGCGTGCGCAGGTTCCACTTTATTCTGCTATTCATTAAGCTTGACGGGGGAGTAGTAATTGTCTTAGACCCGAGACGTAAAGATCCCCAGGATTATGCGGACATGACTGCAATGCTCCAGAAGTAAGTTCAATCATTATCGCACCATATCGGCAACTTTCGTTCATTTCCTGATATCAAGTAATCATTTTCTTTGCCTGGCAGGGTTTGGAAAAAGTTCATCGGAATGGTTCTGGGTCTGTAGAAGGAGCTGCGATTTACATACCCCAAAGTAAGTAGTACTAGCTAGCTCCGCTCTCATTGATTCTAGTTTCATCAATACAATTTATCATGCTTGATTATCAGTTTGATTGAACTCTATTCTCGTGAAGTGCTTGTGGCAGGAAGGCGGGAATAATTTATGTGGATACTACGTTTGCGAGTTCATGCGCCGCTCGACCTCTGAGCGGGGCTACTCTGACAAACAATTTGAAGTACGTAAACAATATTCACAATTTTATTTTATTACCATCAATTGTGTTGAGTTTCATTCATATATATGTATTGACCCCCTTCTTTAAATTAGATGTGGCAGATGCGGAATGAACTCCTACCACATGATCGCATACAAGCAATTCAAGATGAATTGGCGGGATTCTCTTGGCCACGTCATACATGAAAAGGGAGAATACCATGTGAAAATTCAAATGGATTTTCGGTAGATGATGTCAGGGATCGTAAGAGATGTTATATTGTATATATGTAGTAGCGTCGGATAGATATACGAAAACTTGTTGTTCGACGAAGCAGGGAGAAAGAGAGGTCACTTCTCTCTATATATGTTGAAGATCACGATGTTGTGTAATTAATGGTTCCTTCATTTGCTTACTAGCTAGTGTCGAGTTCTCTCTATATATAGTAGCTATCGTCGACCAAGCATGGAGAAAGAGAGGTCACTTCTCTCTATATGTAGTAGCTATAGCTAAGACAATATGAAACACCTAAACCCTCCAAAACCCCTAAACCCCCCTTTAAAAAAAACAAAACCCTCAGCGCCTGGGAGCTGCTGACGCCTGGCTGCCTTTTAGTCCCGGTTGGTGTTACCAACCTGGACTAAAGGTCCTCCTCCCTGGGCACCCCACAGCGGCCACGTGGAGCCCCTTTAGTCCCGGTTCGTAAGCAAACCGGGACTAAAGGTTTTGGGCATTAGTCCCGACAGTTTTGTCCCGGTTCCAGAACCGGGACTAGTAACCTGTTTTCTACTAGTGTCTCTCGATACAACGATACTGATGAGAATTTATGGTATACCAGCTCAACGTTTGTTTCTAGGCTCATCCATACAGCTGTGACAGAATGCTACTAAAGGATGGGCATAACTTAACTTCCAACTTCTCATCCGAGCAAGTTAGTACAAATTCTCATTTTTATCGTCTGACCTCGAATACAAGCACTTCGTTTACCCCTGCAATGTAGTCCTTGTGCTCCTCAACTCTATTTTGCTTTGGCATTGTTGTTTGTACAACTGTTATCATTCCTTGGCTTATTTGTGATTTGGCAGAGCATGCATGAAAAAACTAGGTCTGCCTTATTTTGCATTAAGATGTAATAACCATTGAATGTGGGCTTGATTGCTACAATTTGATAATCTAACAAGTTAGATTGTTGAATCAGTTAGTGCTTCATCTATTGTATGGCTCCTACATATATTTATTTGATGCAGATACCCTTACTTTGATGTTGTCCTAAATTTTAGTCAATTTTGGGCCCTATAGTGTTTAGTAGAATGGTACATGGCTACCAAGGATGAATTGACACATACAGAATCTCTGGCTAAGTTTGTTTGGTTCAAGTCAATACTATTCTCGACTTATTGGCAAGGTGTGGTGATTGCAATAATGTATGCTTTGGGCCTGCTTACAAGTCCTTTAATCCAGATCTTGAATTTAAAATCAAGTATACGAGATTTCATTATTTGCATAGAGGTATTTATTTTTCCATGTTTGATTTGCGTCACAAAAATTTCTTAGCTTTTGCTTTAAGAAATTATACCATCCATCATGTTTCTTTGATTACCTGTTGTATATATCTGATAGCACCATGTCTTCCTCTAGGTTTCAGAGCAGATGTGCATTGCTTCAATTCACACGTGTGTTCCATGCTATGAGCTTTTAGTTCACAGGTCACCTGGAAATTTTTTAATCCTTCGAGACTGTGCATCGATTGTATAGATCCCAAGGAAGTTAAGGAAAGTAAGTGTTCCAGCAAAATGAAGCTTCCACAGTTTTAACCGGATGAGAGAAGTGCAGCAACCTAGAGGAGAGTGTTCGCGGCTTTATGATTGACAACAGAGCATATGCGCGTTCTAGACTTCTATTAACAAATCTGTACCATGGAGACATCAATATATTTTATTTTATCATGTCTCACATTGATTATGAATTACAAAATGAGTGGTAAGCATGTGCTCACAGTATGGTTCTTAGTTCTCATGCTTATGTATTATTTTTCTTCCACCTGCCTTTATGTGCTCTAGGATTTAAGGTCACTTTTAACCAAGCAGTGCGACCAGTGAAGAGGCGTTTTGATAAACTGATGAAATGAAAGACAAGTATAAGTAAAGTCAGGATGGTAACAGGGTGGTTGCATCATCATCAGAGTGTCCGGTTCATGGCGAGTGCACAACTAACCGGGAGAGGGGGGGGTTGATCTTGAAGGGCAAAAGACAAAGTAGAGTTGTCGACTCAGTTGTTGTGGATAGTTGGGGAGGTGGTGATAAGACATTTGATGCCAACCAGATAAAGTGGCAATCTGTTCCAGCAATTGTTGGTAACCTTCTGTAGGACTGGCCAGTTTTGTTGCCTATGCAAGTTCATGTTGTGCATGTTGTAGGTAGCTAAAACTCCTCAATTCCTGATGCGGTAGTCTTTGTGCATAGCATATTGTTTCTTCTTTGTAAAAAGATTGGTACAAGAAATTGATTATTACATCGGGTTGTGCTTTGTTCGAGAAATAACTTTGGTAGATTGGTGGTGCTCCGACACTTTGGTATGTAATAATAGATAGATCATCACAATAATCCTCGGTACAATCATCACGGCGCAGCAAAGCGCGCGTATCCATCTAGTAAAAGCTATGCCACACATTAATCAAGGGGAGAGAGATGCCTGTAACGTCCAGGCCCTAAAGACATCTGCACATGCAACCACATAAACTGCATATACATTCTATACATTCAATGGAAGAGCAATGTGTAATTTTGGGGGGCCACAGCCCCCCCCCCCCCCCCCCCCCCCCCCAGCCTTGATATAATGACAGAAGAAAAATATATTTTAGGATCTTAAATACCAAAAAATATAGTAATTAGCCCCCAAGCATTCATGTTTTCTCTTTAGCCCCCTGACATCTTCGTCTAGCTTCATCACTGTATACATTGGCTCCATTTGCATGGAAGTGTCACGAGCAGAGCCAAAGGACATGGTGAAGCCGAACTTCAGAACTCCTCGGTAGCTAAAGCATGCATTGGATCTTTTAGATGATCAACATGGCCGGAGTAATTAATTAGTTCTCTTAATTGAAGAATCCTAGTACATGAAGGAGTACTATATATCATTATCTAGTTTCTTTAGGTACGTGAGTTTGAGCATATTGTTTTTGGTTGGGCTAGATCCTGCGTGATGAAATGTCGCCAGATTATTTTATTAGGTATAGGCCTAATTAGGTTGGAAAGAGAGTTGATGTAAAAAAAAAGGTTGGAGAGAGAGAGAGAGTCCTTTTACCATACGTACATGCATATATAGCACTTGTGTTCGGTTTAGATATGAAAAGGAAAATCATAGTCTATTACGTATGTGTTAGGCAAAAGGTCCATCAGTTTCATCGGTGCCTGCGAGAACTATCTTTATCTTCACTTCTGACTATATCACATCTTGATGTGAGATATTATCTAGCATCTAATCTAAGTGATGTCAGCACCATGTCACCACAAATGAACCACGCCCACCTTCTCATATCTTGTTTGTTTTGTCAGTTTTTTTTTTTGTCCAGCCCACCACAAACAACCCAGCGAGCCAACCCCCTCCCCACAGGGCATTTGTTAATGTTGCTGCACAGGACAAAAAACCCAAAGAAAAAGCCTAAAAATGCTTTTCGCTGACTGGTTACTGTTGTCTCATGGGCTCTAGATCTGGACTTAAAGAAAAAGCAAGCCTACATAGCAGAATTTTTGTTTGTCAAACATATCTGCAAAAAAAGCAACATTAATCAGTACTCTCGAATGGTATCACTAATTGTTAAAAAAATATTACCTTCTTGCTTTGCTCTCAATACTCTGTTGTGTTTTTCCGTCACAAAAAAAGAATGTTGTTGTGTTTGTTACAGGAGAAAAAGAGAAAATGTAAAAACCAAAAAAATAACAAAATGTTCTGATCTTTTTATACCATCAAACAACAAGTTGTCTTATGCTTCTGTTTTGGTTAAATCTGCATTGACACAATCATCTTCAGACTCAAACATCTTGAACAAAAAATGCTCTCTGCCTTCATCAATACTAAGGATATCGATTCTCTATGCTTGATATCCCTGTTGAAACCCATATGCCCCAAAAGATGTGTGTTTTGTGTGGCACCCACAACCACGAAGAAAAAGAATGGAGTTTAGATAGCTGTTTTTTGCACTAATATTATGAAAATGATCATGGTAAAAATGAAAACAGCAAACACTAAAAACAGATCACTGGTCCAATTAGAGATTAACCACAAAAAAGTTACAGAAACACTAAAAAGTAACTGAAGAAAAACTAGCTCCCTGAAAAACTCTCTGTGTCAAAACCATAACCTAGGGACTTGTTTCATAACCTGTATAACTGAATGCTCTCTCGACCTTCTGTTTAGTGAAGAAAATTAAGACAACATGTTATCTTCATTTTGACAGACTAGGTGTCATTTTAGATACACATCATGTACAACATTACACCACACCCCTTGTTGAGCTACAACTGGGAAAACAGAAACAAACTAGGACGAAGTTGGACGAGTTGGGGCTTAAAGTTGCAACTGGGAGGACAAAAAATAGTTGCAGCCTAGTTGCGAGTTGAAGTTGATTTGCAACTAGGACTACTACAATTACGGCCCCGGTTGCTAGTTGAGGTTGGACATGCAATTGGGACTCCCTACAAACTACCTCCCCCAATTGCGACACCAGGGTTTGACTTGCAACTAGAGCAACTACAACGTCAAACCCCCATTTGCAAGTCGAGGATGGACTTGCAACTAGGGCAACTACAAACTATGAAGCCTAGTTGCGAGTGGAGGATTGACTTGCAACTGGATGAACTACAACTACAAAGGCCAGTTGCAAGTGAATTGTGAACATGTAACTGGGGCGCCTATACTTCTACATGGGGCTAGTTGTGAGTGGAGGATGGACTTGCAACTGGGCAACTAAAACTACAAAATCTCGAGCTTGAGTCGAGGGCGGACTTGCAACCGGAGCAGCTACAACTAGAAAAGCCCCATTTGAGGGTTGAAAAAATATACATTGCACGAGGATGCATGATAATTTTACAAAAACGCAGAAGCCATGCAAACACACAGTCGTCAAGCCCTAGTGCGCGCAGAGCTGCTGGTATTGTCGCCGCTGGTGCCTAGAGGTTGTTAAAATTAATGGGCTAGGCCCATGTGCAAATTCTGAGATATCAAATAAATCTTCAAAGACCCATGTGTAAATGACAAGTGAAGGTGCTAAAGTTTAGTCTCATATCATTTGTGGGGGTAGTGTTTAACCACTTTATACGGTGGGTTCTCCCCCACAACACTAAGTGATGTGTTGAGCAGAGCAAGAGAAGATCGCGCATGCTCGGCGCTCCTTGCTACGCTCGGGGCCGAGGCGAAGCGGGCATGCGCCATGCGTGACTTAGAAACCAAGTCGGTTTGAGATCATGAATGCGACACGATACATGTCTCTAGTCCTCTTCTATATACTACTTAGCAGCCACGACCAAAGATACATTTAAATCGGGCTAGAGTTTTGCCTCCTCTCTCTACTACTACTTGCGTCATCATCGTAATCTACTCCATCCCGAATGCCACGAACGGGAGAGATCAGGCGCTACTGCACACCGTCGTCACCAACGTCTCCTCCGGCCAGTCTTCACCAACAACATCATCGCCCCTGCAACAGACACAACTACTTAATCTATGATGCTACTATTCTGATCAGCCAGTATGCTAGATCTATCTATCTATCTATCTACATATACTAATTAGAGACTCCCAAGAAGTTGACACGTTAATCAGAAAATACAAACTGTTAATTTGGTGGGACTGAGTTATTACGGTTTAGATCAGCCATTGTAATATCCATATTAATCAAAAAAATATGAGATATGTATCAGGTTGGACCGAGTTCTTACGTGTAGATCAACCCATATAACCCTTTGTTGCAATTTTGTATAATTCTACGATAACTTTTTTCCTTAAAAGGCTCACATACCTTTCTCAAATTTGTGACGAAAGAGATAGGATCCTACTCCCTCGGTCCAGGTGCATAGGACATCTAATAAGCTTCATCGCTTACCTTAAAAAGGAGATAGTATCCTAACTGCCATCTACTACTCCACCGATCCCTCCTCCCTATTCTTTCTTTCTTTTCCCTTGAAGGAAATATTCTACCAGCCCTTCCTCTCTCTAGTCTCTCTTCGTCATGGAAACAAAATAACTATTGCACTGTTTCTTCATCTTTATTCTTTATCTCTCCCTCCTTGATAATATTACATGGAAAGCAATGCCATGGTCTCTCTCAGACTGATGCAAGCAAGCTGTGCCATGGATCTAGCGTGGTCACGGGACTTATTGCATCGAATTTCATTTCCACATCTAGATCAGTTTCGTTCCTCACACTATTTTGTACAGCTTTTTTTTCTTGGAGAGTTTACCATTTTTTTTTTCCTGGATTCGGATTCTGTTGTTTATTGTCATGTTATTCACTGCTCCAATTCATCACAATTAGGTGTTTCTTCATTGGATTCGGACTGAATCCTGAATCTTCTCACATACAACTTTAAGCAACATGAGTGACACATGAGTAGCCTGACTACTGCTACAGAATAAAGGGAGATGGTGCAACCGTTGACTTGGAGCATGGTGTGCCGATCGGGTCAGAGTACAACTAATCCCATCAGGTGAGCCTATAAATTGAACATGTTTCCTATACAAGAAACATCGACTTCTAAAAGCTTCCCGTCCATTGCAGCACCGTCCAATATTTTTTCTAGCGATTTGTTATAAGGATTTTTCAATCAGTATGCAGTTCATATTGCTTGCACACTAAACAGCTCTATAAAAGAAGAACAGTACAAGAAATAGCTTAAATTGCTTATGAATCTGAAAAACAGGTATTTCTTATTATTTAGTTTTACATTCCTTTTGTTGCATTTTCTTATTTTCTAATTTAACTTAAAATGGACATGGAAAGTTTATACTATAGAAGCAACAATTAAATTGATTAATACATCAGATTCTGGATAGATATGGATGACTGTGGCATCAAAGAAAAGGAAAAAAAATCCAGAAAATAGGTGGACAACAAATTTTTTTCAAGAAAACTTCTGATCTATATACTACACCATGGCAAAACTTTAGGGGCAATCAACTGCCGGGAAAGGTTAAGAATCCAAGTCACTTACACTGTCGGGAAAGATTTATCTGCTAGGAAAAAAACTGTAGGGCGTGCTATCTGCCGGTAATAGTTAACCTATAAGGGCAGTCCATCTGCCGGCATCTTCTGCGTCAGCCCATCTGCCCTGAAAACTAAACAAGGGCGGACTCATTGCTGGTATACACGTTGGCGGGCCTGAAAATTTCGGCCCAGAAAGTGCGAGAGGCAGCCGCGGGAGACGGGAAACGATAGAAATCACTGGAAGCGCCACGCAGCCCTAATTTATTTCCCCTTCCCCGCATCCAGTCCCCACCTTTCTTCCCTCAGCCGCCGCACTCACCATCCCCATCGTCGTCGAGCTACAAGCAGCACCGTTGCCTCCCAATGTCGTCGCCCCGGATCCCGCAGCCACGCCGCCACCCAGTGTTGTTGCTCCATCCTTTCATCCACACCGCCCCGTCTAGCATCGCCCCACAAATCCCTTAATCGCCCACGCCTCCCCCACCCACGCCGTCGTCTTCGCATCACCCATCCAGGCCGCCGTTGGAGGTCAGCGCCGAGTTTGGAGGCAACCTCCGCGAACCACCTGGCGATCTCGCCTCCGTCCACGGCACACAGTCGATGTTGGCGTCGGTAGATTCGTTCACCATGGCGGCTGCGCTGGTGGGGTGAGCCTGGCCTTCGGTGCCCTCTACCCACCATTCAAGTCTCGTTGCCTATGGTGTGCCCCCGACATCGTGGGCAGGCTTGCAGGTCCGGCGACCACCACCTCTCTATTCTTCTGTTTTCCTCACCCTGTGTCCGTATGATGCTCCCTCTTCTACCTTTTTGTTTTTCTGTTCTGCTAAATATGTTCTATTTTAGTCTCTCTTTCCCTCTTGTTAAAATCAAATCCTCACTGCAGCTATAGCTTAATCAATCAAATTCATATGTCTTGTTTAGAATTTATGCACACTACTGGAATTGCGTTATACGCCGAGTGCCACGGACACTCGGCAAAGCCTTTGCCGAGAGTGGCACTCAGCAAAAGCCACCCGGCGTACACCTCTCAGGCAAATAGGAATTTGCTGAGAGCCAGGACACGGGCACTCGGTAAAGATTTTTTCAAGAGCCAAACAGTACCACTCGGCAAAATAAAGTAGCAAACGGACAACAGACGGGAACGGCAGTTGCCACATGGCGCAGCTTTGCCGAGAGCCACTCTCGGCAAACAAAGCCAATAGGAAAGCGCCACGTGTCAGCTCCTGAAATGTGGGTCCATAATAACAGGCCGAGGGCCATCTTTGCCGAGGGCCACTATCGGCAAACACATCCAATAGGAAAGCGCCACATGTCAGGTCCTGACATGTGGGTCCACAATAACAGGCCGAGGGCCATCTTTGCCGAGAGCCACTCTCGGCAAACACAGCCAATAGGAAAGCACCATGTGTCATCTCCTAACATGTGGGTCCACAATAATAGGCCGAGGGCCATCTTTGCCGAGAGCCACTCTCGGCAAACAGGGCCAATAGCAGAGCGCCACGTGTCAGCTCCTGACATGTGGGTCCACAATAACAGGCCGAGGGCCATCTTTGCCGAGACCCACTCTCGGCAAACAAAGTCAAGAGCAAAGCGCCACGTGTCAGCTCCTGACATGTGGGTCCACAATAACAGGCCGAGGGCCATCTTTGCCGAGAGCCACTCTCAGCAAAGTTGTCAGGGGCCCTACAGGTTGTTATCCTTTTTCGAGAGGCCTCTCGGTAAAGATGTCAGGTTCTACTGGTTGGTGCACTTTACCGAGAGTCCTCTTGGTAAAGGTTGTATCCTGTTCCAGTTTCACAATCTTTGCCGAGAGGCCCTCTCGGTAATGGTGTGCCCAGCAGCCTTTTTTTTTCGTTTTTGTTTCTTTCCTGCGACAAAACATATATAGCAGTAGCATATAGTTCATCACACATAGAACATGCCACATATAGGCATCATTGCACAAAAAAGCAATGATTCTCAAGAACATCCCACATAAAAGCAATAGTGCATAAAAGGTGCAATAGTTGTCAAGCACACTCGACTACCACAAGTTTACAAGTCTCAAGATCACACAAGATGCAATAGTTCTCAAGCACATACAAGGAACAGTTTCAAACACAACATAACATGAAGTTCACGCGGTTTTGGAGATCGGAGTGCTAATATCAACATCAGATTGCGTCATTCTGTTTGGTTCCCCAACTCCACCAACTTGAGGTGGAACTACCAGAACATTGTTCGACCCTTGTGATGGATTGAGCTGTGATGGATTGACCCAATAATGAGATGAATGCATATGGTAATGCTGAAAATGGTGATAGAAATAGTTTGAACGAAACTCACAATGTTCCACTCTGGCGTCGGTGGCATCTCTAGCACTGGTTTGCCTTGCATGGAATAAAGATTGGCCACCATATGTTGAAAAGACTTCACTAGATCATCTTGTGCCTTCAGCTTAGCCCGGTCTTCATCTTGTTCTTTCTGGGTGTCTGACAACCCACAAGTACAGGGGATCGCAACAGTTTTCGAGGGTAGAGTATTCAGCCCAAATTTATTGAATCGACACCAGGGGAGCCAAAGAATATTCTCAAGTATTAGCAGCTGAGTTGTCAATTCAACCACACCTGAAAGACTTAATATCTGCAGCAAAGTATTTAGTAGCAAAGTAGTATGGAAGTAACGGTAATGGTGGCAAAAATAACAGTAGTAGTTTTGTAGCAATCGTAACAGTGGCAACAGAAAAGTAACTTAGCAAAGATCAGTATGTGAAAAGCTTGTAGGCAATGGATCAGTAATGGATAATTATGTCAGATGGCATTCATCATGCAATAGTTATAACCTAGGATGACACAGAACTAGCTCCAATTCATCAATATAATGTAGGCATGTATTCCGTATATAGTCATACGTGCTTATGGAAAAGAACTTGCATGACATCTTTTGTCCTACCCTCCCGTGGCAGTGGGGTCCTAATGGAAACTAAGCGATATTAAGGCCTCATTTTAATAGAGAACCGGACCAAAGCATTAGCACTTAGTGAATACATGAACTCCTCAAACTACGGTAATCACCGGAAAGAATCCCAATTATTGTCACCTTGGGGTATGCGGATCATAACTCGTAATAGATGTCTACAACTTGCAAGATCGGATCAAGAACAAAAATATATTCATGCAGACATAATAGGTTTAGATCTGAAATCATGGCACTCGGGCCCTAGTGACAAGCATTAAGCATAGCAAAGTCATAGCAACATCAATCTTAGAACATAGTGGATACTAGGGATCAAACCCTAACAAAACTAACTCGATTAGATGATAAATCTCGTCCAACCCATCACCGTCCAACAAGCCTATGATGGAATTACTCTCGCACGGCGGTGAGCATCATGAAATTGGTGATGGAGGATGGTTGGTGATGATGATGGCGACGATTTCTTTTCTCCGGAGCCCCAAATGGACTCCAGATCTGCCCTCCCGATGAAGAACAAGAGGTGACGGCGGCTCCGTATCGTAAAACACGATGAATCCTTCTCTCTGATTTTTTTCTCCCCGAAAGTGAATATATGGAGTTGGAGTTGAGGTCGGTGGAGGTCCAGGGGACCCACAAGGTAGGGGGTGTGCCCTCCACCCTTGTGGACAGCAGGTGGGTCCCACTCGGTTGATTCTTTGGCCAATATTTTTTATTTATTCCAAAAATATTCTCCGTGGATTTTTCAGGTCATTCCGAGAGCTTTTATTTCTGCACAAAAATAACACCAAGGCAGTTCTGCTGAAAACAGCATCAGTCCGGGTTAGTTCCATTCAAATCATGCAAATTAGATTCCAAAACAAGGGCAAAAGAATTTGGAAAAGCAGATACCATGGAGACGTATCAACTCCCCCAAGCTTAACCCATTGCTTGTCCTCGAGCAATTCAGTTGATAAACTGAAAGTGACAAAGAAAAACTTTTACAAACTCTGTTTGATCTTGTTGTTGCAAATATGTATAGCCAACATTCAGGTTTTCAGCAAAGATTATGAACTAACCATATTCACAGTAACATTTAGGTCTCACATTTAGTCATATGAATTGCATAATCAACTAGCGAGCAATAATAATGAATCTCGGATGACAACACTTTTTCAAAACAATCATGATATGATATAACAAAATGGTATCTTGCTAGCCCTTTCTGAGGCCGCAAAACATAAATGCAGAGCACCCCTGAAGAACAAGGACTGACTAGACATTGTAATTCATGGTAAAAGAGATCCAGTCACATTCATACTCAATATCAATTAATAACAATGCATACAAATGACAGTGGTGCTCTCTAACTGGTGCTTTCTATAAGAGGATGATGACTAAGCATAAAAGCAAATAGATAGGCCCTTCGCAGAGGGAAGCAGGGATTTGCAGAGGTGCCAGAGCTCGAGTTTTTCAAATAGAGATAAATAATATTTTGAGCGGTATCCTTTCATTGTAAACAAAACAACCAAGAGATCTCGGTATCTTCCATGCTAGATACATTATAGGCGGTTCCCAAACAGAATGGTAAAGTTTTTACTCCCCCTCAACCAACAAGCACACTCCACGGCTGGTCCAAAACAATGGGTACCATCCAACTAACAACAATCCTGGGGGAGCTTTGTTTGATATTTATTTTGATTTGATTTGAGCATGGAACTGGGCATCCCAATTACCAGCCATTTTCTCATGAATGACGAGCGGAGTCCACTCATCGTGAAAATAACCGACCTAGCATGGAAGATACTGACAGCCCCCAGTCGCTACATGAGCGATTCGGGCATACAAAACAGATTATTATTTGAAGGTTTAGAGTTTGGCACATGCAAATTTACTTGGAACGGCAGGTAAATACGGCATATAGGTAGGTATGGTGGACTCATATGGAACAACTTTGGGTTTATGGAAGTGGACGCACAAGCAGTATTCCCGCTTAGTACAAGTGAAGGCTAGCAAGAGATTGAGGAGCGACCAACTAGAGAGCGACAACAGTCATAAACATGCATTGAGATTAACCAACATTGAGTGCAAGCATGAGTAGGATATAAATCACCATGAACATAAATATCGTGGAGGCTATGTTGATTTTGTTTCAACTACATGCGTGAACATGTGCCAAGTAAAGCCACTCGAATCATTCAAAGGAGGATACCATCCTATCATACTACATCACAACCATTTTAAAAGCATGTTGGCACGCAAGGTAAACCATTATAAAGTCCTAGCTAATTAAGCATGGCATGAGTAACTATAATCTCTAATTGTCATTGCAAACATGTTTCATTCATAATAGGCTGAATCAAGAACGGTGAACTAATCATATTTACAAAAACAAGATAGGTCAAGTTCATACCAGCTTTTCTCCATCTCAATCATTTCACCATATATCGTCATTATTGTCTTTCACTTGCATGACCGAACGATGTGGATAATAATAATAGTGCACGTGCATTGGACTAAGCTGGAATCTGCAAACATTTAATCAAAGGAGAAGACAAGGTAATATGGGCTCTCTGTTAGATCAACAATAATGCATATGAGAGCCACTCATCATTTTCATCGTGGTCTTCTCGTCTCGACCCCCAAAGAAAAGAAAAAGAATTTCAAAGAAACACACTGAAATGTTTTTTGGAGTTTTTGTTTTTCTGAAGAAAGTAAAACAAGAACGAGAAAAACTATTTACACGGGAAAGCTCCCACCAAGCAAAAGAAGAATGAGAAATCTTTTTGGTTTTTCATTAATAGTACTACTAAATAAACAAGGAAGGAAAACTAAAAAGAAGCTACAACTAATTTTTTTTGGTTTTTCTCAAAGTTTTTTCAAACACACAAGAAGAAAGCGGGAAAAAGAAAATAAACTAGCATGGATAATACAATGAAAAATTATGAACACCGTCAACTGGAATGAGTGTGTGAACATGAATGTAATGTCGGTGAGAAATACGTACTCCCCCAAGCTTAGGCTTTTGGCCTAAGTTGGTCTAGGCCCATGGATCAAAGTAGCCCTCTCCGGTGTACTAAGGAGGATCCTGGGGGTTCCACTGGTTAGCGAGCTCCTGCGGCTCCCACTGATAAATAGACTCCAGCTTATCGTGAAGGAAGTCGGTGATGCGTGCATTCCCAGCCAAATAATAGAAATTCTCATAAATTCCGGCCGCCTCCAAGAATGCATCACTTGGCCATTCACACGGCCAAACCTCCGCGGTGCGAGGAAGGTTGTACTTGGGCTCCTTCTTCTCCTTATTTTCATTTTCCTTTGAACCCCGGCTCGAAGAGCCTCTCAACAATCTCCTCATCATTTTCTCCCTCTGAAAAATTCTGAAATTTTTAGTGACTCAAAAATAAAAGTGAACCAAACTCCACAAGATTGATTGCAACTACTCCTACAAGTGCCTAGAGGCTAAATCATGCATCAAAACTACTTTGGACCATATAAATTTGACATGCAAGATCAAGAACAAGGTCACCACAGCAGCAAAAATTTGCAATAAATAAAGCACTAGAACAAAAACTAATTGGACCATTGGAGGAGTCACATACCGAAGAACAATCCCCCAAAACAGTTTTGCAAATGGAGCTTTGCACAAGGAGATCGAAAATGGCAGCAAGATGAGCAAGAACACGGGTTTGAGCTACGGGATGATTTTTTCTGGCGGAAGACGAAGTGGATGGGTGCTGGAATAAGTGAGTGGGACCTACGTGGGACGCACAAGGCAGGGGGCGCCCTCCACCCTTGTGGTCCACTGGTGTAGCCCCCTGGTGCATTATCAGTGCGAGAAATTCTAAAATATTCTATAAAAAATCATACTAAATTTTCAAGGCATCTGTAGAACTTTTATTTTTGGGATATTTTTTATTGCACGAATAATTCAGAAAACAGACAGATAAGACTATTTTTGCTTTATTTATTCTAAATAACAGAAAGTCAAAGGTGGGTACAGAAAGTTGTGCTTTCTAAATTCATCCATCTCATGCTCATCAAAAGGAATCCATTAACAAGGTTGATCAAGTCTTATTAACAAACTTCTTTCGAATAACATGAAACCGCAGAATTTTTGAATAACACTAAGTTACCTCAACGGGGATATGCATGTCCCCAACAATAAGAATATCATATTTCTTTTTGATAGTAGGGAGAGGGAATTCAAAACCTCCAATAGTAATAGTTGAAAATTTTCCAATAGAATTGATACTATGAACTTGAGGTTGTTTCTTTGGAAAGTGTACCGTATGCTCATTACAATTAACATGAAAAGTGATATTGCCCTTGTTGCAATCAATAACAGCCCCTGCAGTATTCAAAAAGGGTCTACCAAGGATGATCGACATACTGTCGTCCTCGGGAATATCAAGAATAACAAAGTCTGTTAAGATAGTAACGTTTGCAACCACAACATGCACATCCTCACAAATACTGATGGGTATAGCAGTTGATTTATCAGCCATTTGCAAAGAGATTTTAGTAGGTGTCAACTTATTCAAATCAAGTCTACGATATAAAGAGAAAGGTATAACACTAACACCCGCTCCAAGATCACATAAAGCAGTTTTAACATAGTTTTTTTTAATGGAGCATGGTATAGTTGGTATTCCTGGATCTCCAAGTTTCTTTGGTATTCCGTCTTTAAAAGTATAATTAGCAAGCATGGTGGAAATTTCAGCTTCCGGTATCTTTCTTTTATTAGTAACAATATCTTTCATATACTTAGCATAAGGAGACATTTTCAGAATATCAGTCAAACGCATATGCAAAAAGATAGGTCTAAGCATTTCACAAAAGCGCTCAAAATCCTCATCATCCTTTTTCTTGGATGGCTTAGGAGGAAAGGGCATGGATTTCTGAACCCAAGGTTCTCTTTCTTTACCATGCTTCCAAGCAGAGGCGGACCACGAAAAAAATTTAAGGTGGGGCGAAGTCTCACTAAGATTTTTTTTATGCGAATCAAAGGAGTCAATGAAAACCAAATACAATGCGCCCTCCACCCTTGTGGACAGCAGGTGGGTCCCCATCGGTTGATTCTTTCGCCAATATTTTTTATTTATTCCAAAAATATTCTCCGTGGATTTTCAGGTCATTCCGCGAACTTTTATTTCTGCACAAAAATAACACCAAGGCAATTCTGCTGAAAACAGCGTCAGTCCGGGTTAGTTCCATTCAAATCATGCAAATTAGAGTCCAAAACAAGGGCAAAATAGTTTGGAAAAGTAGATATGATGGAGACGTATCAGTGTCAATCAGTCGAGTCTACAATATGGCAATGCAAATGTCATTCGTGTTAAATTGCAAACATGCAGGACCATGAAGGATCAATGAAGAAGCGCTGACCTGAATATCCTCAATAATGGTCACGGTATGTGGTACGTGACGCTCTATGGTAGGAGTAGAGCCAGTACTCATAGCACGGAGCGTGTTGACTCTTGGAAAGGAGGAGGTTATGACAGAATCGAGGTGAACCACCATTCGGCCATTTGGTCTACCGCCTGCCACGGCAATGGCCACAAGAGGGTCAAACGGTAGCACATGAGGATCAGCCTCTTGCCTGTACGTCACCTTCAATTTTTTGGTGTAGTTCTCTCCATTCGACCGGGCTTTAGAGCTGATCCAGTCCCTCTCCGGGTGGAGAGGGTCCTTGTCCTTGTCGTCTTTGGTACGTTTGATGGTCCACGCCTCGAAGTAAGAGATATCCTTGCTAGTGTCTTCTTTCTACAAAAGAAAGCGATCCAAACAATCAAGGGAATGCTCACAAATGAAAGAGAAATGATGAAAAGAAAAGGATGTTGCCTACATGTTTGGAGATGACAACTGGGATGGTTAGGTTGCCTTGACGGTGTCCTGGACAACCCATCAACTTACGCCGTTCAGATATTACTTTGTGTTCATCCTGCCACCCTGGATCTGTCCATCGTTCGGCGATGTACTCCCAGCACGGACGTTTGTCAGCGCACCACCGAGGAATCACCTGTAAAGTAAACAAATACATCTTAGTAAGGAATCTAATTTGCGGTAATGTAGGGAATAGCAAGCATCCATCATCACTTGCCTTGAAGTAATTGTACCGTGAAAGATGCTTCCCTCGAACCTCTTGTTTGGAAATCTTCTGGTTGAGATAGTCCGCGTGATACTTGACCACTAACCGGACGCGCTCCTCATAGTGCAAGTAATGACTAGTTTCTTGGCAATATTCTCAACCACCACACTTGCACGATCCTTCTGACCCTCTACGCATGTATAAAAATCCTACAAACATGCATACATATGAGAAGGGTAAAATCATGACTATGGCAAATTTAAACCTTTTGGTATTGACACTCAGGTGTTTGAAAGGACTTACCCAGAAATCGTTGACCACTCGCAAGGCTCTGTTATCATAAACCCTCTAACGCATATCAAGGAAATCCGGAGCAAGTTTGTAGTGATCCCATGACGAAGCTGGCTCAATGGTACCGTTCGACAAAGTGACTAGTCCAGGATAATTTAACCTACAAAGACCCCCAATGATGCCACTCGGCGACCGTGGCAGACGCCTCTCACCACCTTTTACTAAGCTCCTGCATTACGAAGAGTGAAGTCATATTATATGTGATGAAATGACAAAGGTACAATTTATATGGGGATGAGTCGAGATAACCACTTACTTCTCTCCCACTAGTTTAATCAACACGTCTCTATGCACATATGAACGTTTTGGAAACTTTGAAGGACCACGTAGCCACACTTTCCCTGTGGAAGTAGTGCTAATAGTCAAACCGCCCGGCTGTGAGCCGCTCACCTCGTGGTGCTCCGTCACTCTGAGGGTCCATCCCCACCCTCAGAAACCTGAAAAACAACCAGCCTCCTCTCGGCGGCGGCGGCGGCCTCCACCACCTCCTCCTCCTCATCCTCCTCCTCCTCACTCGCCTCCTCCCCATCCTCTGTTTTGTCATCCAGCCATCGTGCATCCTCCTCCTGAGCACGGCGAAGCACCGCATCAGAGGGTCCAGGAAAAGAAAGAGGTGCTCTACTCCGGGCTGCTATACGTCCTCATTGTCCCCCTACTCGTCCTCCTCGTCCCCCTCCTCGTCCGCCTCCTTCTCCTGCCTCACCTACTACCCCTCCTCGTCCACCTCCTCCTCCTGCCTCATCTACTCCCCTTCCTTGCCCCCTACTCGTCCTCCTCGTCACCCTCCTCCTCCTGCCTCATCTACCCTCCTCCTCGTCCGCCTCCTCCTCCTGCCTCATCTACTCCTCCTACTCGTCCTCCTCGCCCCCCTCCTCCTACTGCCTCATCTACTCCCCCTCCTCATCCGTCTCCTCCTCCTGCCTCATCTACTCTCCCTCCTCGCCCCCCCCCCCCCTCCTTGAGCTGCCTCCTCTGTGCCTCCGCCTCCTCCTCTTCCTACCCTGCTGAGTCCACCTCCACCTCGTCCGCCTCCTACTCCTCCCCCGCGTCCTACTCGACCTCATTTTGCCCGGTTTTTCGAACGGGTGTTTAGCCCCGCCGGTGGTTTGGCCTTCTTGGTGGCTGTGGCAACCGACGCAGGAGCGGCCACCGCTTTCACCGGTCGAGCAAGTTGATCATTGTATAGAGCTGCCACATCTTTCAAACTTTCCTTTGGATTCTTGTTGCCACCTGTCATGTTTCAATCACCTGATACGAAGAAGAACAAACCAGTTAGTATAGATGATACAACTTGATGTAAATACAATAAATATATCACATATGAAGAATAAATGGAGTTGTCACAATAATACATATAGTTGTTACACACATGAATACATAGAGTTGTTGCACACACGAATACATAGAGTTGTTACACACACGAATACATAGAGTTGTGACACGCATACATAAAGTTCTCACACGATTACATGGAGTTGTTAGAAATAAGGGTCAATTTTAGGTGCAACATTTGGATCAGGGCTGTCATCATTGCTATCACGCCTGTTCATACATTTATCCTCGAAGTCTTCAGGGGGGCCCTCATCATCATCTAGCCCCATGTGCCATCTCATAACTAATGCCAAATCTTGAGGGTTAGAAACATCCTCGTATTCGTCCTCCGCATTATCTACTTCCATGTCATCCATGGCCTCATGTTCCATAGCATCATCTTCGTGATGCACGCCATCATCTTCCTCTGCATCATCTTCGTCTTCTTGATTGTCTACTTCTTGATAGAACTCTCCCTCGTATGTGTTAGGGTTTATGTGGTAATCATCCTTGTTTGGGGTAGGTACCTTGATACGCGGGGGTACCTTGTACACGACATCCCATTTCAAGAGATCGATATGTTCTCTAGATGTGCACGCCTAAGGGAGATAAAACACTTGTGTAGCTTGAGCCATAATATAGACATCATTTCCTGCATATTTCGATGCTCTTTCAACTTTGACCCAGCCAATACTAGGGGTCCATCTCACTTTCTCAGGATTGAGCCAACTGCATCTGAATACGATGGTCTTCACACCTTGTAAACCATAGTATTGCAGCTCATAAATTTCTTTGATGCTTCCATAGTAGTGACGTCCATCTGTCCCTAGACAATAGACCCCACTATTTATTGACCTTCGGTTAGGCCTCTCACATGTGTGTTTATCAGTGTGGAAGCGATACCCATTCATGTCGTCAGCCTTAAATGACCTGGCCTCATATTCAAAACCTTTGGCAACTTCTCTCACTTTGGCGTCCATATCAACCTCCTGATATGCCTACAAGATTAATAGGAGATTGTCTGGTTCATTAGTGGAAGCATTACCGGCAAGTAAGAACAACTTGAAGTTTACATAAAGTTAGGAAAGTTACTTTTCTTGAGAACCAAGAAATGAAACCGCCATCAGCATTGGTATCTTCAAGAAGGTTTGCTGATTCTTCGTCGCTAGGGGGCCATGGTAGCTTCCAGAATTCGTTCTGGAATTCCCTAGCAATGAGAAGAATTCGAGTTAGGACTCAAGACTAGTGAGTAGTTGTCAATGAAGGTGTTCTACACTTAATTTATGTACGGCTGCGCTTCTTCCATGTTGGTCAAGACATAGATCATAAGAGTCGACTACTCTGTAGGTGAAAGGGTCTTGCACTTCAATCCACTTGCCTTGCCACCTTGGCCTTCGAAGAGGCTAAGGTCGGAAACATTACTGGTGGGTTCTTCATCGTAACGAGGAGCCGGATTTAACCTAGTCCGAATACTGTCATGATAGTACTTTGCCGTAGTCGTTGCCACCTCCACGTTCAGGTATGCCTCGGCTATGGAGGCTTCGGTGCGGGCTTTATTCTTACATTTGCCACGAGGATGCTTGAACTCTCGTTCAGGTGCATACTGCCATCGGAACTGCACAGGTCCTCCCATTCTAGCCTCATATGCGAGATGTAAGATCATATGTTTCATCGGATTAAAGAAACCTAGCGGAAATATCTTCTCTAACTTGCATAGCAACTCAGGTGCTTGTTCCTCCAACTTTGCAACCACTTCATAATCTAATTCTTTGGCACAAAGCTGGTAGAACAAGTAGCTCAACTCCGCCAGCACTCGCCAAATATCCTCTCTGACGTACCCTCGAATCATCACAGGCATTATCTGCTCAAGCCATACATGGTAGTCATGACTCTTGAGGCCTCCTATTCGCTTTGTAGCCATATTCACTCCCCTCGTGATATTAGCTGCATATCCATCAGGGAAGTACAACTTGTTCACAATCCATTGGAGAGTTTCCTTCCTTTGGGCATTGAAGGGGTGAAAGGGGCTTGTGGCTTCTTCCAAGAATTACCTTTTGCACGAGGCACCAATTTTAATTTTGGCCTGTTGCATAGCTGGGCTTGATCGATCCTAGCCTGAATGTTATCCTTTGACTTCTCAGTGTCGAGGAGTGTGCCGAGTAAGGCCTCCGCAATATTCTTTTCAGTGTGCATTACATCAATGTTGTGTGGAAGGAGAAGATCTTTAAAGTAAGAGAGCCTCCATAAGCTTGGAATGTGAGTCCACTGGTGTGTCTCTCCATATCCCACAAAACCTTTCCCATCGAGATTTTTCTTGAGAGCATCTAACTCATCCTTAAGCTGGGCATCGGTCATAATAGGCGGTGGCGGGTCATCAACAATAACACCTTTCCGGAAGTTCACAGTGTCTTGTCTGTATGGGTGATCAAGACAAAGGAACTGCCGATGTTGGTCAAAGCATACATACTTGTGACCCTTAGCCAGCCAAATGAAAGTCACGCGCTGTCGGCACACTGGGCAAGGCCACTTCCCCTTTACACACCAACCACAAAATATCGCACGTGCTGGTAGGTCATGTAGCGATGTGTGGTACCAGATATACATATTGAAGTGCTTATTTGAAACGGCATCGTACGTCCTTACCCCCATTGTTCCAAGCAACAAGTAAGTCATCCACCAATGGCTCCATGTACGCACTCATATGCTTCCCCGGATAGTTAGGCCCTGGAATTATCAGCGTCACGAACATGTGATGTCGTTGCATGCAAACGCCAGGTGGCAGATTCAGGGGGATAACATATACTGGCCAACAGTTGTATATGGCAGCCATCAAACCATATGGATTGAACCCATCGGTTGTTATCCCAGCAGCTACACTGTTCCAGTCATCTGTTTTCTTATGAATTTCAACAAATTTCTTCCATACTTCACCATCCTGTGGATGTTGCATCTTTTTTGTATTGTACATCTTCCCTTCGACTGCCCATCTCATATATTGGGCAGTTTCCTTGGTCATATAAAGCCTCTGGATCATTTCTGTGAATGAAAGATATCGAAGGATATTAACGGCAATTGTGAGCTGCCTCTTGCTACCATCATCACCTATTACCTCAATATACCTAGAGGATTTGCACTTGACCCAATAGTTCGTATCTTTATGTTCATTTCTAAATAACATGCATCCATTTGGACAAGCATGTATTTGCTGATACGGCATCTTAAGTGGACCAAGGATTTTGTTCGATTCGTACATGTTCTTTGGCAATATGTTTTCTTTAGGCAGGCTAGCAATAACTGACAATAACCCATTGAAGCAAATTATGCTCATGCAATGGTTTGCCTTCAGGGCCATTAGGCGTGCGATGCCATCTAGTTGAGTAACCTTTGTATGAGCGTGAAGGGGTTTCTGTGCTGCAAACAAAGCTGCATGATACTCTTCTGGGCTTTCTAGCGGCTCCACGGGGTGCGGGTCCTCCGGCTGTCGTACCACCTCTGCCCTGGACTGTTCTGTCTCATCGTGAAATATCCACCGGTAATAGCCTGGCATAAACCCATATTTGCCTAAGTGTTTACTCATAGTAATCTTATCTCTTTCAGTCTGGTTATCACACTCCGTGCATGGGCACCAAATTCCACGAACTAGCATTTCTCCAGCAAATACTAATTCCAGGAAATCATTGGTCTTCGACCTCCACTCAGGGGTCATACCCTCCATGCTGGGATGTCCGGTGTACATCCACTCACGATCTTCCATCCTCTGATATAGAGTGAAACACACACATAATGTTTTTTATGTAACAAGTGGTTCCATCAAGTTTTACGACATGCACTGAGCTATCTAATAGGTAAAGATAGGTCCTAATCCCACCCGAGCATGTGTAGGTTGGGTCCGCTTCCATGCCGTACTCTGATCCAAGACAAAATTTCGACAGCACCTCCCCGCTGTTCTCCAAATACACGTCTTGGCAATAAGCCGAGAGGATGTGTATCCAGAGAACAACAAGGAGACACCATCGAAATTCTGTCTCAGATCAAAGTACAGCATGAAAATGACCAGCCTACACATACTCGGGCTGTCCATGGAAAACTTGGACAATTCGAAAGAGTTGAGGTTATAAATATGCAAAGACTTGCATATTTATAGATACAACCCTTCCGAACGGGAGACACCTAGGTTACACGACTATTTAGGTGATCTACAAATAATGGAAACCTACACATGAACAGGAAGAGATTACCCTTGAAGAGTGCAACGGAATTCACTCTCTCTATTGTTAAACTAGATGCATGTCCTGCATGAAAGAATGAAGTTGTGTCAATCATATGTCAAACACACACATCAATAACACTCACTCACACACGCACACACATCAAGAACACTCACTCACACACACATACACAACACACAGACACACACACAACAACAACACCCACATCACCCACACCCACACACCAATAGCACTCACTCACACGCACACACAAACACATCACACACACTTTAACAGCACCCCCCCCCCACACACACACACCAACATCACTCACTCACACACACACACACATCAACAACACCTTCACCCACACACACACACACCAACATCACCCACTCACACACACATACAAAGCACACACTCACACACATTAATCACTATGCATATACACCTTTTGTTAAAAAAGGATAGGGGGGAACCCCTTTTGTTTAAAAAAACAAGATTGAGTAGGGGCTCACCAACGGGGCAGGGGGGATGGCGGGGGAGGTGGATGTCGGACTTGGCGGAGCTTGGTGGAGGGGAGGCCGCGCCGGTGCTGGCTCGGTGAAGCTTGTGGCCGAGATGGTGGCGGTGGGCGAGCTCGGTGGAGGTGGGGGCGGGGCGGGCTCGGTGGAGTGGTCGGTGGAGGCAGTCCCAGTGGCGGCGGCGGCAGAGCTCGATGGACGGGACGACGGCACTGAGGGGTGGCGGCGGACGCGGGGGAAAGAGAGGGAGAGTGAGAAAACAGAGAAGAAAGGAGTGACCGGGAAACATTCCTGAGAGTCAATTCAAGGACGCACTCGGTAGAAGTCTTATCGTAGATCTTGCTGGCGCTTTTCCGAGAGTCGCCACAACGGTCGGTAAAGATGGTACTCTAGATCTTGGGTGCTTTTCCAAGAGTACCCTTGGTAAAGTACAAGACGTAGATCTAGGTTTCACCTAGTATCGAGAGCGGCTCTCGGAAAACTAAAACTTGCCGAGAGCGGCGCTCAATAAACTTCTTAATCAAAATTATTAGTGGCAGCTTTCATGCATGTATCCCTGCATAAAAACATATATAAAAGCAATATAATTATCACAAATGTTGCACTGCATATATATCAAGAAATTTATTGCTCTATTAGGGTTTCATCACCGGAAATTCTAGACCTGCAAGGCACCACATGAAATCATGCCCGAAAGCGGCATGGGAAATCCTGTGTGATGTCCTTGCGGCATGCCTAGTACTTGTGCAGACGAGGGAGGGGCATGCCATGGCACCGGGGGGCGAAAGTACCTCGGTGAAATGCCTGATGCAACCGTTTAAATCCTCGAAAAGCGTATGATGCCGGAATTACTCGAGAGATGGCACGGTGTCATCACATGGCCCCTGTAGGGTGTGGTAAATTTTTTGGCGCGTTTTGAATAAGCCTCCCCTTGGGCCGCTTGTAAACCGCACCATCTCCCAGCTAGTCTCTGGGTATCGAGAAAGAACGTGTCCGGTTTGTGCAAGAAGTGCGGGGTCTATTGCTCCGGTGGCCTCGAAACTTCTTGTGCTCTCAAAGGAGGCTATCCCATGACACGTTCCACGCCCCCTGCATTTTCCAGGCACATGTGCAATATTCGAGAAATTTATTGCTCTGCTAGGGTTTCATCGCCGGAAATTCCAGATCTGCAATGCACCACATGAAATCATGCCCAGAAGCGACATGGGAAATCCGTTGTGATGTCATTGCGGCATGCCCAGCCCCCCACATTATAGTTACCTTCTTGTTTTCTCCTTTTCAGATGGCCCTCACCCGGTTCTACAGACCGAGCACCCATCCGGTAGCCCCGGCAGTCTAGGGCGTTGACCGGCACCAAAAGGCGGCACCGAGAGGGGGTAGGCCATGGTGAATAACTGCTTCTTTGTGTTCAGCAGGTCATCGCGAGATGATAGACCAAGTCTAAGCCCGTTCTATCACAGGATCGCCCACTGAAGACTCGGTCTTGCGGACGAACGCAGCCAGTCCTCGATGTTCCCACCCGTCTGTGTGGTTTGTGAGGCACGTGCCACGTGAAGGATGTGCATTGCTTATTCAAACAACACACCACCGCTACATGCATATGCATGGGCCACATTCATGTAGGGGTGCCCCGCACTCGGGCGGTCTCTAGATCGAGCACCCATCCAATGGCCCCGGCGGTCTAGGGCGTTGACCGGCACCGAGAGGGGGTAGGCCACAGTCAATAACTGCTTCTTCATGTTACGGCAGGTCATCGTGAGATGACAGACCAAGTCTAAGCTCGTTCTGTCACAGGATCGCCCACCGAAGACTTGGTCTCACGGACGAACGCAGCCAGTCCTCGATGTTCCCGCCCATTTGTATGGTTTGTGAGGCACGTGCCACGTGAAGGATGTGCGTTGCTTATTCAAACATCACACCAACCCTGCATGCATATGCATGGGCCACATGCATGTAGGGGTGCCCCCCCCCCCCCCTCGGGCGTTCTCTAGATCGAGCACCCATCCGGTGGCCCCTGCGGTCTAGGAAGTTGACCGGCACCGAGAGAGGGGGTAGGCCAAGGTCAATAACTTCTTCTTCGTGTTACGGCAGGTCACCGTTCTCATGTTTTTTACTTTACACTCTTTAGTGTTGAGTTTTGAACAAATCTAGCCCAAAACATATATATATATATAAGTCCATCAAAAGTCCTTTATCGAAAAAATTCATCAAAAGTCATGGCATGTTCAAACTTTAGTCATAAAAACATATGAAATATTAGATACAAAAAAGAGAGAGCCAAACAAAAGCACAAATAGAAGGAAAATAAAGAATTAGAGCAGTGGTTACCGATGGTCGATTCTCGGCTCTTGGCAATGCCTACCTTTACCAAGAGTGACTCTCGGTAAAGCACCTAAACCTAGATCTTGTTTCTTCTCCCTTTGTGTGCATTCTCGATAATATGTCTTATCCTTTTTTTGTTGTTTTCTGCCATGATTGGCAAACAACCTTACCACATTATATTTACCATCTCGTTTTCTCCTTTTCAGATGGCCCTCGCCCGGTTCTACAGACCGAGCACCCATCCGGTGGCCCCGACGGTCTAGGGCGTTGACCGGCACCGAGAGGGGGTAGGCCCCCATCAATAACTGCTTCTTCGTGTTACGGCAGGTCATCGCGAGATGACATGCCAAGTCTAAGTCCGTTCTGTCACAGGATCGCTGACCGAAGACTCGGTCTCGTGGATGAACGCAGCCGGTCCTCGATGTTCCCGCCCGTCTGTGTGGCTTGTGAGGCACGTGCCACGTGAAGGATGTGCGTTGCTTATTCAAACAACACACCACCCCTGGATGCATATGCATGGGCCACACGCATGTAGAGATGCCCCCCCCCCCCCGGGCGGTCTCTAGATCGAGCACACATCCAGTGGCCCCGGCGGTCTAGGGCATTGACCAACACCGAGAGGGGGCAGTCCATGATCAATAACTGCTTCTTCGTGTTACTGCAGGTCATCGCGAGATGACAGACCAAGTCTAAGCCCGTTCTGTCCCGGGATCGCCCATCGAAGACTCGGTCTCGTGGACGAACGCAGCTGGTCCTCGATGTTCCCGCCAGTCTTTGTGGTTTGTGAGGCACGTGCCACGTGAAGGATGTCTGTTGCTTATTCAAACAACACATCAACCCTGCATGCATATGCATGGGACACACACATGTAGGGGTGCCCCCTCCTTGGGCGGTCTCTAGATCGAGCACCCAGCCAGTGGCCCCGGTGGTCTAGGGCGTTGACCGGCACCAAGAGGGGGTAGGCCATGGTCAATAACTGCTTCTTTGTGTTAGGGAAGGTCATCGCGAGATGACAGACCAAGTCTAAGCCTATGCTGTCACAGGATCGCCCACCAAAGACTCGGTCTCACGGACGAACGCAGCCGGTCCTCGACGTTCCCGCCCATCTGTGTGGTTTGTGAGGCACGTGCCACGTGAAGGAGGTACGTTGCTTACTCAAACATCACACCACCCTTGCATGCATATGCATGGGCCACACGCATGTAGGGGTGCCCCCCTCCCCTCGGGCGGTCTCTAGATCGAGCACCCATCCAATGGCCCCTGCGGTCTAGGAAGTTGACTGGCACCGAGATAGGGGGTAGGCCACGGTCAATAACTGCTTCTTCGTGTTACGGCAGGTCACCATTCTCATGTTTTTTACTTTACACTCTTTAAAGTTGAGTTTTGAACAAATCTAGCCCAAAACATATATATATATATATATTTATATATATATATATTTATATATATATATATTTATATTTATACTTATATATATATATATGTCCTTTATGAAAAAAATCATCAAAAGTCATGGCATTTTCAAACTTTAGTCATAAACACATATGAAATATCAGATACAAAAAAGAGAGTGCCAAACAAAAACACAAATGGAAGTAAAATAAAGAATTAGAGCAGTGGTTACTGAGTGTCGATTCTCGCCTCTCGGCAATGCCTACCTTTTCCTGGAGCGACTCTCGGTAAAGCACCTAAACCTAGATCTTGTTTCTTCTCCCTTTGTGTGCATTCTTGATAATATGTCTTATACTTTTTTTGTTGTTTTCTTTCATGCTTGGCAAACAACCTTACCACATTATATATACCATCTTGTTTTCTCCTTTTCAGATGGCCCTCGCCCGGTTCTACAGACCGAGCACCCATCCGGTGGCCCTGGCGGTCTAGGGAGTTGACCGGCACCGAGAGGGGGTAGGCCACGGTGAATAACTGCTTCTTCGTGTTACGGCAGGTCATCGCGGGATGACATACCATGTCTAAGCCCGTTCTGTCACAGGATCACCCACCGAAGACTAGGTCTACCGGACGAACGCAGCCGGTCCTCGACGTTCCCGCCGGTCTGTGTGGTTTGTGAGGCACGTGCCACATGAAGGATGTGCGTTGCTTATTCAAACAACACACCACCCCTGCATGGATATGCATGGGCCACACGCATGTAGGGGTGCCCCCCCCCCTCGGGCGGTCTGTAGATCGAGCACCCATCCGGTGTCCCCGGCGGTCTAGGAAGTTGACCGGCACTGAGAGAGGGGGTAGGCCACGGTCAATAACTGCTTCTTCATGTTACGGCAGGTCACCGTTCTCATGTTTTTTACTTTAGACTTTTTAAAGTTGAGTTTTGAACGAATCTAGCCCAAAACATATATATATATATATATATGGTGTGACTGTATAGAGTAGCACTATTCTGATCCTGGGATCAGAATAGTTATTCTGATAACAGTCGCGCCTATATAGAGGCGATCGAGTTGTTCCCAAACTCCTGACAACACACGCCCCCGCGAGCTGAACCTCCCACAACCCCACAACCTGAACTTCCACCACTCCCAATCCCACGTTTTCCCACAACCCACCCCGCGCGCCATCGGCCTCCCACTCTCCGGCGAGCTGCCTTCGCCTCCGGACCTCCACCGCCGACCGCATCCGGTGCCGCCCCTGGCCACGCACGAGGTCGCTCGCCTTCTCCTGACGACGGCCCCAGGAGGAGGTCCTCCCGAACTCCCCAATCCCCTCGGACCGCCCGCCACCGCAGGCCTTCCACGAACCCCCGCCGAATCTGCTGCGCGCCGCCATCCCTGGAACCCCCGCCGCGTGCCAACTCTCCTGTTGCTGGCATGCCTCCTCCTCCGTCACCGGCGCGCCTCCTTCCCTGCTACCGGTGCCCTTCCTTCCCAATCGCCGGTGCGCCTCCTCCCCTGTCGTCGGTGTGCTTCCTCCTACATTGTGGCCCCCGCCGCCCTGCTTCCTTCTTCCTTGCACCCAACGCCATGCGCCGTCCCGCACCGTATCACTGGCCCAACCCCCACTACCTCCCGACCATGTGTGCTGCCTCCCATCTAGATCGCCGACCACCAACATGAACCATGCTCGGTCGGCAACCGCCACCGCTAGAGCGCGAATCCGCCCGGGCATCTAGGCCGAGCGCCTCCACCCTCGTCCTCATTGCGTCGCTTCCGCGACTCCCCTGCACCTGGCTCCTGCTTTCTCCATCCGTCCCCGACAGAATTTAAAACCATAGGTGCATCCCTATCCGTGCTTCTCCAATCGTCATTGTCGTTCTTCTGTCTGCTCCACCGAGAAGCTCAGCACCACCACACGCTACTGCCAACAACCACCCGAGCTCTATCCCTCTGATTCCTGCTATGTTCTTCAAAATAGCATCCATGAAGTGGTTATTTGCTACCCACTAGGTGTTCGTGCAAATGCTAATGAGGGAGCTGAAACGAAATTCAATAGTGGTAGTTTAGAAGAAACCAAAAGATGAAATAGATCACTGTGTAGTTTTTTTAAGTAAAGTCACGACACACGTATCTGCGCGTTCATCGCGTCCACTGTGGTGTCCGGCAGCCGAATCCGACGAGCTTGCCAACCAGCTTGTCCTACCATCCCTGATTCTATTGTTATTCAGCGTAGCATAGCTATAGAGCTTCCATGGCAGGCCAAGAAAAATTCTTGTGGCAGTTCAAACAAAATCCTTGTGGCAAGTATGAAAATGTCTGTGTACAGAGAACAAAATGGCAGCGATAGCACAGCTGCCGCCGGCTAGAATGCGTGCATCGTTTCCTTTTGAGCATCTTATTCGGGTATCCATGTGAGGCCATATATTTTCCTAAGCGTCAAGCAGAGCGTGTTGGGCTATTTTCTCGTGATCTTGTTTCTGAAATCCTTTTCTATTGATGATTTGATGAGATCTCCAAGTTGCTTGCATTCTGGGATGTACATAGTATAGATTGTTTTTGAAGTTCATGTTTTGAACCCCACTAAGTTAGAACAGAAAAAGTTCAGAACGTGGCTGCTTTGAATTTTCTCCCTTAGCACGTCTTTACGAAAATCTAAAAATATAAACAGAGTAAACCCCCATTCGTTATTGAGATTGAAAAAGAAGTGATGTCGTTGGTCAGTTCGTTACTGTTGTTGTTTTCATCATGCCTGACTGCATACTGTTCTTTTTCAGAACACGGCTATTGCAAGGATTTTTCTGAACTTCTTTACGTCTACAAACACAGGGCCACTCTAAATCTTGGCGCCTAGTTGTCCTTGTGTGTGTGTTCTTGTCCTTCAGATCACTTTCTTTCGGTGTTCGTGACACCTATTCCCAAGTCCCAACTTCATCTAACTAGCTAGGTTGCTTGATTAGACTGATGAATAACTAGCTAGGTTGTTTTTGTGAAGTAATTATTGCATATGTCTAAAACTTGTAATTTCTATATTTTCTATTGTTCACCATATAAAAAGTAAAAAAAATAGAACATTAAACTTTTCAAACCTCAACAATTCACAATTAGAAGTTCAAATTAAAAATAACAGAGTGTATTTGATGTTTATAAGAAAATGGAATATATCAAGAAGAAAACAAACCTCACTCTCAAAGTTCAAAATTTATCAAGTTGGAGAGTTTGAAGAGAATGAGAAAACAAAAATGAGACACACATATATTTGTAAAAAACATTCCAATGAATTTTCGTGTTTCTAAAAAAACAACAAGGTCAAATTAAAATAACAGAGCTTTTCAACGGATTTTATCCTCTTTTTTTTTAAACCGAGAAGTTTAAATTGAAATAATTGGGCGGTTTGAAAAAAAAAACTACGATTTGGCCATTACTAAAATACTAAAAGAAATAAAAACTAGAAGTCCAAATTGAAACATGTTTTTCATGTTTCTAAAAAAACCACAAGGAGGTCAAGTTGACCTATAGTAAAAAAAGTATAATTAAAAAATGTAGTAAACCACATCTTCTTGATATTCAGAAATGTCAGATTTTCCACATTTCTAAAAAAACTAGAAGTTCAAATTAACAAAATAGAGAGGTATGATGTTTATTACAAAACTCGGATTTCTCTAGTTACCAAAGAATAAAGCAGGAAGTTCAAATTAACATAACATAGTAGTTCGATGTTAATATACGAAGAAGAAGAAAAGCGCACCTAGAAAATTTTAACCCCGGAAGTTCAAATTTTATAAATCGAGAAGTTCGAAGAAAGTATTATGGGTGTACAATTTTTCCCCATAGATTATCTCGTTATTAAAAAAACAAAACCAGAAAATTAAAATTAAACACGAAGCAGCTTGATGTTAATTATAAAATTAGGATTTTTCCTTTAATAAAAGAAATAAAACAAATAAGTCCAAATTTAAAAAAAGGATCAGTTTGATGTTTATTCAAAATACAGATTTTCCCTCGTTATTAAAGAATGAAAACAAGAAGTTGAAAATAAAGGAGTTCAAAATTCATAACAAAGGATTTTTCACCATTTGTAAATAAAAAACTCTAGAAGTTCAAATTTAAATTACAGTTGGTTCATATTTATTACAAAACTAGGATCTTTCCGTTACTAAAAGAAATTAAACCAAGAAGACCGAATTACAAAATAAATATTTACAAAAACTTGATTTTCTTTTAACTATGCAATAAAATGAAGAAGTTTAAATTAAATAAAGGAAGTAGTTCGATGTATACGAAAAAACCAAAATTCTTTCTATTTTTAAGAAAACTAAAAGTATGAAGTTCAATTTCAATAAATGGAGCAGTTCGATATTTATTACAAAAACTTGAATTTTTCTCGTTACTAGAGAATAAACCAAGAAGTTTAGTTCAAAATAACGAAGAAGTTTGACATTTACTAAAAAAACTCCAATTTTCTCATTTCTAAAAAATCACAAAAAGGTTCAAAAATTGGAAAAATAGAGCGGTTTGATGTCTATAAAAAAATTCGTTGCTAAAGGGTAGCTTTGTTTTTGTCATTTTTTAAAAAATTGGAGCAATTTGATTTTAAAAAGAAAATCAAGTATTTTGAATTAAAAAAAGAATTAGCTCGATGTATACCAAAAGGTCAAATTATGCTTGTTTTTATGCTAAATTAAAGTATGAAGGTCAATTTCAAAAAAAGTTGTGCGATGTTTACATAAAAATCATTTTTTTTCTTTCCAAAGAATAAAACTAAGAAGTTCAAATTAAAAAAGCAGAGAAGTTCAAAGATTATAAAAACCTAGGATTTACTTGCTTCGTTTGTATGAGTGTTTTAGGAGTTAGGGCCAAAAAAGCAGAGAGCCGTCCAAAGTGATAATAGCCATAAGTTCACGTACTACATGGTGTGTGTTTCATATGAGAAGAAAAAGAATAAAAAAGCAAAGTCTAAATAAATTTGTTGCTAGAAGTTCAAGTGCTCGGCCCAGGAAGTTGAAAAATTGTTGTGAGAGAGGTTCATCTTGTATTTACATGTTCGAAACACAAAAATATGTTGTTTTTGGTCTTTTAAAACAATTATCTCAATGCGTTATAAAAATTGAAACAAAATGCTCTGCATGAAAATCGTTCCTCCTATTCAACATCTCTCCAAAGGGTATATTATATGCTCTATTCCAAAATGAATGGTTAACACAAATTGGTGTGTGTTGTTCGAAACAAGAGTTTAACCGTATTAGAAAAGGTTGCGTCTTTTCAATAGGTTTTTAATGGTATATCATTTGTGCAACTCCAGCAAAACGTGTGAGGAATTAGAAATAAAAATACGTGACAAAAGTTCAAAGTGAAAATAGCGAGCAGTTCAACTGCTACATGGGATGCGTTTTAGGTGAGAATAAAAGAATATAAAACTAAAAGCCTAAAACATTTGTTGCAAGAAGTTCATGTGCTCCACCCTGCACGGTTCAAAAATTATATTACGAGACTCCGACCTTCAATTACATGTTAAAAAAGAGAGGCAAAAACAACATCGTGTTTGCCATTTTTAAAACTGCTCTCAAACGGTAACGAATTTGTAACACATGTCTACATGAAAAAGTTGCTCCTATTCATAAGCTTTCCAATGATATATTATATGCTACATTCCGATGTACGGTTTAAAAGTTTCATGTATACGAATTAAAACATGTTTTTATGTATTGAAAAAATTCTTTTGAACCGTCACGACTATGAAAAATGATCAACACGGGAAAGTTGCTTGTTTTGAACAGCTTTCCACCGGTATATCATTTGCTCAATTCCGGTAAGTGGTTAGGGAGTTACGGGCAAAAAACAACACATGAAAAATAGAGTGAAGTTCAAATAGAACTGCTCCAGAAGTTCAACCTCTTCACGAAGTGCAATTCCTTTCGCGATGAAGGCAGAAATCATGATCTCGCCATTTTCTAAATTACATAAAAACGGCTGGGAATTAGAGAAAACTTTATATACGAAGAAGTTTCCCTTTTTTTGTAGCTATCCAACGGTATATTATTTGCCCCATTCTGACAAAGCTTGCGAAAATTATGACCAAAAAAAGTTTTTAACCATTGTCGAAATTGACTTAAAATAATAAGGAATTGAGAGAAACATTATATACCAAAAAGTTTCGCATTTTCTCAAGCTTCCCAACACCATATAATTTGCTGCATTCTGACTTACGGTTAAAAAGTTAACTCAAAAATACTTATTCGGTGGAACTTGGACTGTTTTCTAAATTACTCTTAAACCATTCAAAATTTGAAAAAACACTGTACATGAAAAAGAAGCGCATTTTCATAAGCTTCCCAACGCCATATCATTTGCCTCAATTGGATTAGCCGTTTAGAAATGGCATTGAAAATACGAACTCGGATGTTTGGTTTGCGAAATTCTACGATTTTCCAGATTACTCTTTAACCATAGGGAATTAGAGAAAGCTTTCTACATGTGGAAGGAGTGCATTTGCAGCAGCTTTCCAACGGCATATTATTTTCCTCATTCCGATAAACGGTTTAGAAACGGGATCGAAAATACGATTCATGTTTTTTGTATGAAGAAAAAACGGTTTTCAAAACTGCTCTTAAACCGCTTAGATTTTGTAAAAAAATTAACTTGGGTCATGATACTCGTGCCCACAGCTTTCTAACGGTATATCGCAAGCCCCATTTGGACAAAGTTCGTGGAAGTTCGACCTAGCACTGGTGGAAGTTCAACTACTACCGCTGGGGCAGCTCAGATAGTTATCAAAATATTATTCTGATCCCGTGATCAGAATAGTCAATTCTCGGCTCTTGGCAATGCTTACCTTTACCGAGAGGGCCTCTCGGTAAAGCACCTATCTTTCTATCATTCACTTCCCTCTTCCTCTCCTTCCCTGCGCTGTCGTCGAAACTGCCACCGCCGACGCCGCCGCCGACGCCGCCACCAACTGCCGCCGCCTCCACCGCCACCATTTGCTGCCACCGCCCCAACTGCTGCCACCATCGTCATTTCTTCACGGCCGGCGCCCGGCGCGGCGGTTCTTCAATGCGGCCTCAGGACGGCCGCCGCAGCGGAGCTTCATGGACGGCGCGACGGCTGGAGATGCCCTCAGCTAGCCACTGCCCTCCTCTCGCTCCCCCTCCCACCTCCCGCCCCACTGCCCCCCCACCCCACCTCTCAACCCCAATCCCTCTTCTCCCCTACTCTCTTCTCCCCTTGCTATATTTCTATATTGATGTTCAATGATGCTGAAATGCTGCTATATTGATGTTCAATGATGCAAATTGATATATTGATGTTCAATGATGCAAATTGATATTATGTTAAATTGTTGTCAAAATGCTGCTGAAATGCTGACAAAATGTAGTGAAATGCAGTTAAAACGCTGCTAAAATGTTTGTTGAATGATGCAAAGTGACAAGATGTTGAGTTGGGGCTGTTTTCATGCCAATTCGCTGCTGAAATGTTGCGTTGTAGCTGTTGTTTTTTTGCTGAAATGTAAGCTTGGCATGTAAAGAGTTAAGGGCATACATGTCTTTTTCGGATGATGTTAGCCTCAGTTAGTCATTAGTGGTATTTTGGCTAGAGAAAACCGAAAGTACTGGTATATTGGCAAGTTGGATTTCACTAGTGGTATATTGGCAAGTTCAGTTTTAACTAGTGGTATTTTGGCTATTGTCTCTTATTTAAAATTGTATTTTATTTTATTTTGAGATTACTCACCGTTTTAGTTACTAATAATTTTATTTTGTTTTCAGATTCTGATGGGGGCTCTGGTAAGTACCGGAGTGTCTCGAGTGGTAGGGTGACCCACGTCAACAACTCCGGCAAGACCGAGTCGTCCGCCTCCCGTCAGGCCGCTACCGACGATGAGTCGTCATCGGATGGCGGTGTCGGGCTTAGATGGACCAGATCTGCTCGGTACCGAGTCGGGCGACATGGAGGCCTCGGACGGCTTGGGGTCTACCTCGAGCAACACTTCCAAGAGGAAGAAATCCGGGCGTGGTCTGGGGAACGTCCCGGAACCAACGGCTGTCGGCGACCGTCCTGTCATTTCCCCGACAGGAGAGGGGTAAGCAAGCATTTCATTTGCTACATATTTTGGATGCCACAGCTTTGACACTCACATATGCTTGTCTTTTTCACCATGCAGTCAGTGGGCATTTACCCCGACACAGCCTAAGGGGGCGCGCCCACCGAACCACGTCATCGGCTCCCTCTTGAGGAAGCTAATACGTCTCCATCGTATCTATAATTTTTAATTTTTTCATGCCAATATTATACAACTTTCACATATTTTTGGCAACATTTTATATGATTTATTGGACTAACCTATTGATGCAGTGCCCAGTGCCAGTTCCTGTTTGTTGCATGTTTTTTGTTTCACAAAATATCCATAACAAACGAAGTCCAAATGCGATAAAAAATTACGGAGAATTATTTTGGAATATATGTGATTTTTGGGAGGTGGGATCAACGCAAACGGAGGCCCACGGCCTCCACAACCCACCAGGGCGCGCCGGGAACCCCCTGGTGCGCCCAGGTGTCTTGTGCCCTCCTCGTAAGTCGGTTGGGGCCCTTCTTCTGGAGCAAGAAAGATAATTTATGGAGAAAAATCATGTTTAAATTTCAACGCAATTGAAGTTACGGATCTCTAGAAATTTAAGAAACGGTGAAGGGCCAGAAAACAGGAATGCGAAACAGAAGAGAACAGAGAGATAGATCCAATCTAGGAGGGGCTCCAGCCCCTCCGCCGCCATGGCAACCATGGACCAGAGGGGGAACTCTCCTCCCATCTAGGGGGGGCAAGGAAGAAGAAGGAGGGGGGCTCTCTCCCCCTCTCTCCCGGTGGCGCCGGAGCGCCGCCGGGGCAATCACCGTGACGGCGATCTACACCAACAACTTCGCCGCTGTCAACACCAACTCTCCCCCCCCCCTCTATGCAGCGGTGTAACCTCTCTTCTACCCGCTGTAATCTCTACTTAAATATGGTGCTCAATGTTATATATTATTTCCAATGATCTATGGCTATCTTATGATGTTTGAGTAGATCCGTTTTGTCCTATGGGTTGATAGATGATCATGATTGGTTTGAGTTGTATATTTTATTTTGGTGTTGTCCTATGATGCCCTCCATGTCGTGCAAACATGGGGGATCCCCACTGTAGGGTGTTGCAATACGTTCATGGTTCTCTTATGGTGGGTGGCGTGAGTGACAGAAGCATAGACCCGAGTTTGGGGGTCATTGCGTATGGGATAAAGAGGACTTGATATTTAACGCTATGGTTGGGTTTACGACCTTAATGGTCTTTAGTAGTTGCGAATGCTTGCTAGATTTCCAATCATAAGTGCATAAGATCCAAGTAGAGAAAGTATGTTAGCTCATGCCTCTCCCTCATATAAAATTGCAACAATGATCACCGGTTTAGATATCGATCACCTAGGGACAAATGAATTTCTTGTTGACAAAAGCTATCTACTTTTATTGTCTTGCATTTTACTCTTAGTTTTATTCTTGCAAACTTATCCTTTCCCATACCAAATAGTTTTATACTTGTTCTAGGTAAAGCAAATGTTAAGTGTGCGTAGAGTTGTATCGGTGGTCGATAGAACTTGAGGGAATATTTGTTCTGCATATAGCTCCTCATTGGGTTCGACACTCTTATTTATCGAAAAAGGCTACAAACGATCCCATATACTTGTGGGTTATCAAGACCTTTTTCTAGCGCCGTTGCTGGGGAGCAATAGCATGGGGTGAATATTCTCGTGTATGCTTGTTTGCTTTATCACTAAGTAGTTTTATTTTTTGTTCGAAGTTGTTCTCTATCTTTAGTTATGGATATGGAACATGAAATACCAAAAACATTAGTTGTACTTGCTACTCATGGAGATGGGGAACCTCCTAAAACCCTCGATGCTCGTTATGTGAAAAATATTATGCACTACTTTGATAATCCTGAGAAAACCCCATTCAACTTGATAATGGCAGACACATTGGATCAACGTGAATACTTTAGGGATTATCGCTTGACTCAAAAAGGGAAACGCTTATGGGATCAAATTCATATCTTGCATTGGTATGCTTAGAATTTATGTCAGATATATGATTATACTTGTTGCTCTAGGATGAAGGCTCCACACCTTCCATTTTCATGCAAATTTAATTAGTATGAAACCTTAGCTTCTTATGCTAATGGTAGATATGATTACTATGATGTGGAATGAATAGAAGAATTTATTCCTTTTAAGGGTGCTTATGAAATTGAATCTTTGTTTGAAAAGTATGAAGCTTTTGATGATGATGTTTATAGACCTGCAAATTTTGCTATACTTAAATATTGCTATGAGAATTATAAATACAATTCCGATATTGATGCGTTTATTGAGAAAGTCGCCGCTGTACAAGAAGAGACTAATATTTTGCAGGAGTCTATGGAAGAAGGAATTGATGAAACTGTGAGCTCATTGGATGAAAAAGATGACGAGGAGAGCGAAGAACAAAAGGAGGAAGAGCGGATTAGCTACCCATGCCCACCTTCTGATGAGATTAACTCTTCAACTCATACATTATTTAATGTCCCTTCGTTCTTACCGAACGATGAATGCTATGATAATTGCTATGATCCCATTGATTCGTTTGAAATATCCCTTTTTGATGAACTTGATGCTTGCTATGCTAGTGGCCAAGATGCCAATATGAATTATACTTATGGAGATGAACTTGCTATAGTTCCTTATGTTAAGAATGAAATTATTGCTATTGCACCCACACATGATAGTCCTATTATCTTTTTGAATTCTCCAAACTACACCATATAGGAGAAGTTTGCACTTATTAAGGATTACATTGATGGGTTGCCTTTTACCGTTGCACATGATTATTTTGATGAATATAACATGCATGTGCTTGCTGCTCCTACTTGCAATTATTATTAGAGAGGAACTACATCTCCGCCTCTCTATGTTTCTGACACGATAAAATTGCAAGAAACTGCTTATGCTATGTATTAGCCTTTACTTGATGTGCATGAATTGTTCTTTTATGACATGCCAATGCATAGGAAGAGAGTTAGACTTCGTCATTGCATGATATATGTTGCTTTGTGCTCACTACTAAATTATAAATCATTGCTAATTAAAATTGGCTTTGATATACCTTGGGATCCGGGTGGATCCATCACTTGAGCACTTTATGCCTAGCTTAATGGCTTTAAAGAAAGCGCTACCAGGTAGACAACTCGGAAGTTTTAGGAAGTCATTTTATTCTATTGAGTTCTTTTATAAATTTTAAAAACAAAAAAAATATAGAGGGGAACTTAAAACTTCACAAAAAGAAAAGTGAAAGTGAGAAAGACGAGCACCGTGGAAGTGGGGGCTAGCCTTGAACTTCGTTCATGCCAATGGAAACTTTGTAAATCTCGATTACAGAAACTTTTCAACAAAAATAATTATCCCCTTGTACAAATCCATTGTATTAAAAAAATAATGTGCCAAGATTTGCCTTTAGGATGATTAGATTGCTTGTTGGTATGTGCGGTGTAAAAACAGAAACTTTGGCTGTAGTGTGTGATTTTACATTTTTTACTGGAACATCAAAACTTTCTGAAAAAAAATTCACAGTATTTCTATACAAATTCTTTATTTTTTCCTAATGTTTCGGAATTTTTTGTGTAACATAAGTATGGTTAAAGTTCAGATTACTACAGGCTCTCCTGTTTAAGACAGATTCTGTTTTTGATGCATTGTTTTGCTTGTTTTGATGAAACTATCGATTTTATCGGTGGTATTAGCCATGGAGAACTTATAATACAGTAGGGATAATGCAAAAATAAAATATGAATGGGTTTGCAACAGTACTTAGAGTAGTGATTTGCTTTATTATACTAACGGATCTCACCAGTTTTCTGTTAAGTTTTGTGTGGATGAAGTGATCAAATATGAGGATGTCTCGATATGAGGAGAAGGAGGAGAGGCAAGAGCTCAAGCTTGGGGATGCCCAAGGCACCCCAAGTAAATATCCAAGGAGACTCAAGCGTCTAAGCTTGGGGATGCCCCGGAAGGCATCCCATCTTTCTTCAACAAGTATCGGTATATTTTCATTTTCGTTTCGTTCATGTGATATGTGTAAATCTTGGAGCGTCTTTTGTGTTTAGTTTTCTTTTTCCTTTTATGCACCATGCTAGTATGAGATAGTCCATGATTGATTTATAGAATTCTCATTGCACTTCACTTATACCTTTTGAGTATGGCTTTATAGAATGCTTCATATGCTTCACTTATATCATTTGAAGTTTGGATTGCCTGTTTCTCTTCACATGGAAAACCGTTATTCGTAGAATGCTCTCTTGCTTCACCTATATTTATTAGAGCATGGTTTTTTGTAGAAAGAATTACACTCTCATGCTTCACTTATATCTAGAGAGTCAACAGGAATTGGTCATTTGCATGGTTAGTCATAATCCTACATAAAACTTATGGATCACTGAATATGATATGTTTGATTCCTTACAATAGTTTTGCGATATAGAGATGATAATATGTGGGAGGTACTAGTAAACGGTTGTAGTTAGTAAGAATATTGGCCTTTACTTGATGTGCAGGAGGCGACGCTTGGTCACCCGGTCCACATCCTGGATGCCTGGAAAGAAGGCCACAAGGGGATGGATGGCGCCGAATTCTGCAGCTTGTCGGCGCAAGAGAAGTACGGGACCTTCTAAGAGGTCTTCCAGGAGGTGCACGGCAGGACGCCGAACCTACGTCCAAGCCCCTTGATCCTGAGCTTCTCGTCATTGCTGGCGAAGGGAAGGGCCATGGCCGCTGCCTCCTTTGCAACGGGGTGATCGCCACCTCCTCGCATCGCAAGCTACACAAGATACGCGCGTCGAGCACCAGCTGAACTCCGTGCATACGGAGTCGCCCAACCGCCATGTCACATGAGATAGCGCATCTGAAGGTTAGCATCCTAAACTTTCATTTATGTCCATTCCTCGAAATAGCACCATTCAAACCTATATGAGCCTAATGACATGTTACAGGATTTAATGGAGCAGTGGGCTGCTGAAGAAGAGCAAAGGCGATTGGCTGACCAGGAGAGCAGAAATAAGGAACGAGCTGACATGAACGAGAGGTTGAAGCTTCTAGAGAATCAACTACAGGTAGAACATTCTCTAAACTAGAGTAGAACATTCATTATATAGCGACGAACCACCCTCACGTGACTCTACTCTTCTAGGTTCTTATGCAATCTCGAAGCAGTGGAAGTGATGCCCCTCCTCCTCCTCTGGAATCTTAACCCGATGGCCCCTCCTAGTCCTCAAGATGATCTATGAACATGTGAACTTCTATGTGACGCGCACGTGTTTTGCAAGTAGTGAAATTCTATAAGTTAACATTATGTATGAATTTTTGAACTTGTGTGTGATGTGTACTAGTATGAAACATTCGCCTATATATGTGGACAACTTCAAATTATGCCTATGTGTGTGTTGTGTTACTCGATGAATTATTAGGGAGCTAGGAGCTCCCACATTCATTTGTTATGATACCATTTTCTGCACTGCATATATATACATATATTGCACTGTAGTTGTTTTCAGTTGCAGGGATCAGAAAAGAAAGAGCTTAGAAACAGTAGCAATGGGACACATTTCTGAGAGCAACACTCGGAAACTGATAGACTACCGAGAACTACACTCGGAAAAGGAGTCAGCTGAGCAGCACTTCACTACTACAGTGGTAACACTCTTTTTCGAGGGCTGTGACCCTCGGTAAAAGGTCAGCTGCCATGTGGGACACCTGGTCCCACTGGTCAGTTCCGAAGGGTTTAGTCAATAGTCGTATGTCGAGCATTGCCGAGAGCTGCTCTCGGCAAAGATATCGCCATATTATTCTTTTTAAATATTTAGCAAACAATATGTAACTTTTACTGATAAATGTGACCAGTGGGACCACATGTCAGGTGGAGAAAATGTTTTACTGATAATTGCCGAGAGCCGCTCTCGGTATAGGCCACCCCAAGTGACGGCGCCATCAGTTCCAAACTAGCAGGCTAGGTGGCCCCCCTTTGCCGTGTGTGGCTCTCGGCGACTGCACCATTTGCCGTGCGGTGCTTGTTCGCCGTGAGACCATGACGGCAATGGCAGTTAGTTGCCGTGAAGACAGGTTTGCCGAGTGCGGCTCTCGGCGTCTCTTAGTTTGCCGAGTGCCCGTGTTTTGGCTCTCAGCGAAGACCCTGACACCCGGCGTATATGAAAATTCCATTAGTGGCAGTAAAAGAACTCGTCTTAATTCTGGAGTCGTTGCCTTAGAACAAATAATAATTCTAGTTGTTGTTCAGATATTTTGTTTGCAATTCTGCATATACAGGGAGCCAGTAGATGTGACCGAATATGGACTTTTGTGGGTCTGCTATTCTTGGTTGTTCAGATATGCACTGAAACATATAATTATGCTTCGGCAACAATTATGTTATAAATACACTTGTATTTGTGATTGCTTTATGCTGATATTCCAAATGAATGCAGTTGCTTTGCTCTAGAATGACGAATTTGAGCTTGGCACTGTTGGTTTTGCTGGTTCCACAGTGTTGGTTTCTACCTTGCAGCAGCTTTTTTCAACCTCCAATGTCTAACAGACAGGTTAGTGATGTATACTGTTTCGCCCCAAGTTACTTGAACCTCGCGCTACTATGTGTGTATTTGTACCTTTTATTCTTACAACATCATGCCACTCTCTGTGTGTTAGATCTTGCCCCACCTGGAAGTTACAAAGACTGATACATTCCTCTTGTTACTTGCCTATCACATATGCACAAGGTTTCTTGCCATGCTTATACTTTGATATTTGGCGAGCATTGTTCATTCTAGAGATGGATGTTGCTCTATTTGATTTCTGGAAAAAAGATGCACATGCTGAATGCTGATTGTGACTGATGATAGTTCCATGTGAAAAGCGAAAAACTACTCATGAATTCATATGGTTCATGTGATAAGTGTAATCCCAAAGTTCTGTTGATTGCAATATATATTCGTTAGATTGTAGAATAGCATGTGCATATTGTATTGCAACGATCGGGTTTCAAAATATTTAGAAGGATTGATACTGTTGCTTTGTTATCTGACAATGGCTACCCGTTTTTAGGGACATGCTTAACAAATAGTAGAATTGCATATAGAACATCACTCTCGTTTGCTTTCCTGATCATTTTCTTTAGGTTTTATCTTATTACATTGATGTGGAGGACCTTGTGGTGATCAAAAGATCGGTTGTCCATCTCAAATCAAAAGTTCAGTTTGTTTAGTACTCCCTCTTTAAAGAAATATAGGAGCATTTAGATCACTACTTTAGTGATCTAAACGCTCTTATATTTCTTTACGGAGGGAGTAGTGTATAGACGACCATGGCCTGAAGGATGATTATTATTCAAATTATGTAGCTACAGTATAGGTTTTTTATGTTTATTTTGCCAGATATTTGAGGTACATGACCCATGTATGCTTCAGGATATAAGGTTGTGGTGTTCATGCTGAAACATTCCAGATGTACTTTTTTGTCAAATAGATCTAGATCAATGTTTCCAAAATCAAATCATATGAATAAAAGGCTTCATTATGCTCGGGTTGTGATCACTAGCACGATCGTTCTGCAACTATGCTCTGATACACAACTGAATCAACACCACTTCAACCCCAGCTAATTGGGCATACTAATGTATAAACTCCCTATACTATCTCACCACCATAGAAACATTGGATTCTAATAATAACCGTCAAATTCTTATATGAAACATCACTTCAAAAAGTAGTGACAAATATATAGATATTAGTTCATGCCAATTTGACTACAAAGTAGCCTGACTTCTCTTTTCATGTACTCGCATCACTCCATCACATTATCACGTTAAAATTAATGGGCGTCAACGTGCGCCTTCAATGATCTAGTGCTTTTTAATGATGTGATGCAGTTGTAGTGGCGTGTAATATGTATTCATTGTATTATTTTCTTAGTTGTAGAGACTGGTTAGTATTTTGTGGTTGATAGCTGTAGCTGGCTTTTTCTCCTAAAATTTACATGTGTGGGTACAAATTGATCAGAATACAAATGCCATAAATTCACCTTTTGTCCTAACAGTCTTATACTTAGCACTTTGATCTTTGTAGAAAAAACCTTACTGGGTCCAAAGCTGTCCAGATGCATGGTGAATGATGGCTGAGATATGGTGCAACACAGAATGGAAAGAAAATTCTTGTGCTCGCAGGGAGCAAAAGTGGATGTTATTGGGGTCACCGTCAAGAGAGTGCTTTTTTGTGGCTCACTGCCAAAGGAAAATGGTGGGTTGCTACTTGATTAAAACTATCATCTTTGTTCTTAATTTTTTTTTCTAGAAAAGGCAAAAATGCTCTAGTTTCTGCTCTTCATTCAGACCATTCACAAGTAAATGATTTTCTTGCTTATATACAAGACATTTCAGCCACTATCATGGAAGTAACAAAGTTGGTCATTTTAATTAGGCTCACAAGCAGCTAAATTATGTAGGTCGCTCCGCCACTCAGGCGACACGATGCCGGTGCACTGTCCCTTGATTATGATGCCGCCATGGACACGTATATCAGGCTAGACTGTTAGGATGGACACCAAGGTTGGCTTCCTCTCGCCAGCGCACACTGGGGCTGTGAGGAGCATGAAGTATTGCTGCCTCATGTTGCTATTGCTAGAGTAATCTTTATAAGTTCTATATTGACATTTTATAAGAAAGGATTACTATTGCAGTACAATTGTTCTAGGTGGTGTAGTATCTTGGCACCTCGTTAGGATTAACATGATATGATATTTATTCTCTCTCTAATGAATACGTACTATAGTACTTGCTCTTTCTAGTGTTAGTTTGGGTTTGCAGACCATCTATCCTCGTACTCTGTTTACATGATTGTTGTCTTGAAAAAATGTGGATTTTTTTAAGAAGCATTAGTGCATTTTAGGACTCGATGAGTTGTGTGGCCTTAGAAAAAATTGGCCTCCTCGCGTGGGTGTGTTGCTTGCTTTCTTGTGTGTATTTCTGCAAGATGAAGGTTTGGTGACTGATCTGATTGGTACGTGCAAGCTATCCTGGGACATGTGGAGGATTAATTGTTGTTCACAGAACATGTTTGGTATGTGTATGTTGGCCTTGTGTCCGTATATTCTTCAGAGGAATAATTGTTCTATTATTTGGACTACCTCTTGCTTTCAGGTGATTGTCAAAATACACTATGGAACATAAATACTTGTGAGATGTTGTAATTAATTGCTTCTTTTTTCAGGTTACTGTATACTGCTCTTGCACCTACAAGTTTATGGACGTGTGTTTTGTCCGCAAAATGGATCTATTGCTAGAATTTAATGAAGTTTTTGGACATTTTAATATCTATCTAATGAAGTAGCACTCTATGATGGATCAGTTCCTAACTGAAACCAGATGTATTTAGTGATGTTATGCATTTGTAGGATATATGCCCATGCATGTATGTATGCATGATGGATTGTTGTCCTTTCGTCTGTGAGGTTATACTGGAGTTGTGAACCTACAAATGTATATCTATTTATGTATGCCGTGATGTAGTACTGGACCTGTGAACCTACAGATGTATACCTATGTATTGTTGAGATATATTATGATGCAACTTTAATTACTCTACATGTGTGAAGTTCCATGTATACACTGTATTCTAGATTATGGTACAAAATCAAGTGGAGAGAAATGATATGTTGAACTGGAAAGGGATATTTGTGTTAGCAGTGTATATCTATTAAGGGCACATCTACTGCCAGGAATTCTTCTATCTGCCCTGGATTGTCAGTCTGCCGGGAAAAATCTATGTGCCGGGAATAGTTCTAACTGCTGGCAAAGCATCAGCCATGTAGGTCAGTGTAGCTGCTGGGGTTTCTTCTAACTGCCAGGAATTGTCTTCCCCGACAGGACTTTCAAGGGCAGTTTGTAAATGCCAGCAAAGGTATCCCCGGCAGTTTTTCTGCCTCCATCGGCTAGTTTTCTCGGCAGATAAGGTGACTCCTAAGTTTTGTCATGGTGTAGTGTATTCATCTTCAATCATGGCAGTACAACGAACACTAGAAATAATAAAAATTACATACAAATCCGGAGACTGCCTAGCGATGACTACAAGTTCTGAAGGCACGCCACTGTCATCAACCCTCCCTCACCGGAGCCGGGCAAAACTTGTTGTAGTAGACAGTCGGGAATTCGTCATGCTAACACCCCATAGGACCAACGCAGTAGAATGGCGCCCACCGCCGTTGAAGAGTAGCATAGATTGGAAGGATCCAACATCAAGACACACGAATGTGGACGAACTACGAGCAGATCCGAGCAAATCCACCAAGGACAGAAAATATGTGGACAACAATTGATATTATAATTTAGATTAGAGGACTATATCTCAATATGGTTACCAGGTTGTGTATAGAATCTTTTTCATCCATTCTAAAAAAGATATGTCAGTATTGCATGCAAATGTTGAACGGGAGGCTTTTCTACTATATGTTGGTGTATACTGTACACTATTACCACTTGCCACAGTATACATAATTCTTAGATTACCGTAGTTAACACAAATTTTCATGTTGTCGACCATAAACTAGTTTTGCAGGACAACAGAAATACTAGAACAGGAACACATGTTGTCTTGTATTAAACGTCTCAACTTTGTACTAACTTTAGTACAAATTTGTACTATGGTTGACACGCTTATTTTGGGACAGAGAGGGTATTTACTAACATTGAGGATGTAATGGAATGTACGAGACATCAGATTTGTAGTTCATATATACTTTGTCGTTAATGCCTTCCATTGTGTTAGCGAATTATTAAAATGCCTCCTAATCTAGACTAGATGTTAAAACAATTAAATTGTTGGCACCCGTACTGCTCACTAGCCGCAAGTCAACATGCATCAATCTCATAGTGGTATAAATCAGAACAACGAAAGGTAAATATTACCACAGTACCAAGAATTAATCATATACCCATTAATCTATGTGGATTATTGAATCATAACAAATCATAATGTAACAAGATTTGTCTAGGTTTGGTGGTGCACCAATGATACGTCTCCAACGTATCTATAATTTATGAAGTATTCATGCTATTATATTATCATTCTTGGATGTTTTACAATCATTTTATAGCAACTTTATATCATTTTTTGGGACTAACTTATTGACCCAGTGCCCAGTGCCAGTTGCTGTTTTTTGGTTGTTTTTTACATCGCAGGAAATCAATATCAAACGGAGTCCAAACACCGTGAAACTGTTTGTGGATTTTTTATGGACTAGAAGACATCCAGTGGGCCAGAGAAGCACCTGGGGGGTGCCCTGAGGGGGGGCACAACCCACCAGGGCATGCCTGGGGGCCCAGGCGCGCCCAGGTGGGCTGTGCCCACCTCGGTGGACTCCTGCAACCCCTCTTTGCCCTATAAATCACCAAATATTCCAAAAACCCTGGGGGGAGACCCTAGATCAGATGTTCCGACGCCGCAAGCCTCTGTAACCATGAGAAACCAATCTAGACCCTGTTCCGGCACCCTGCCGGAGGGGGAATCATCACCGGTGGCCATCTTCATCATCCCGGCGGCCACCATGATTAGGAGGGAGTAGTCCACCCTCGGGGCTGAGGGTTTGTACCAGTAGCTATGTGTTTAATATCTCTCTCTCTCTCGTGTTCTTGAAATGTCACGATCTTGATGTATCGCGGGCTTTGTTAATATAGTCGGATCATATGGTTTTTTCCCCTCTCTCTCTTGTTGTGATGAATTGAGTTTTCCCTTTGAGATTTCGTTTTATCGGATTGAATACTTTTATGGATTTGAGAACACTTTATGTATGTCTTGCTATGAATACCCGTGGTGACAATGGGGTATCGTATTGATTCACTTGATATATGTTTTGGCACTCAACTCGCGGATTCCCGAGGTGACATTGGGGTAATCTATGCATAGGGGTTGATGCACGTTCTTGTCTTTGTTTCTCCGGTAGAAATCTTGGGGCACTCTTTGAGGTTCTTTGTGTTGGATTGAGTATTATGAATTTGAAATTATTTGGTGTTATTTTAGTACGAACTCTTGGATAGATCGATCGGAAAGAATAGCTTCGAGGTGGTTTCGTACCCTACAAACAATTTCTTCTTATATTCTTCGCTAGATAGGAACTTTGCAGTGATTCTTCATCGCACTTTGAGGGATGGTTATATGATCCAATTATATTAGCATTGTTGAGAGATTGCACTAGCGAAAGTACGGACCCTAGGCCTCATTTTCAAGCATTGCAATACAGTTTGTGCTCACTTTTGTTACTTGCTACCTTGCTGTTTTTTATTGTTCCTATCACAAAAATCAATATCTACTATCATTACTACACTTTTATTACCATCTCTTTGCCGAACTAGTGCACCTATACAAATTTCCATTGTATTTGGTGTGTTGGGGACACAAGAGACTTTTTATTATTTGGTTGCAGGGTTGTTTGAGAGAGACTATCTTCATCCTACGCCTCCCATGGATTGATAAACCATAGGTCATCCACTTGAGGGAAAATTGCTACTGTCCTACAAAACTCTGCGCTTGGAGGCCCAACACGTGTCTACAAGAATAAAGTTGTGTAGTAGACATCAAGCTCTTTTCTGGCGCCGTTGTCGGGGAGGTGAGTGTTTGAAGGTATATCTTTAGATCTTGCAATCCAATCTTTTAGTTTCTTGTTTTATCACTAGTTTGGTCTATAAAAGAAAACTAAAAAAATGGAATTGAGGTTGCATCATATTGTTCATCTCTATAATGTCTTTCGTGAAAATGATGGAAAGGAAAATTGTGCTCAATTGATAGAAGAAGAATTCTATAAAATGTTTTGCATAAATGATGAGCATGATTGCAATGTTGTTGGTATGAATTCTTTGAATATCCATGATGCTAATGATATGCAAAGCTACAAGCTTGGGGATGCTATGTTTGATGAAGATGATATTTTTAGTCCCCCAAGTTTTGATGTGCAAATTTGTTATAATGGTAGCATGCCTCCTATTTATGATGATTATGTTGATGAAAGTGGGTTTGGAAGAGTGTCAACTCTTGGTACTAATGATCCCACTATTTTGGAGGGTATTGCATCTTATTGTGATAATTATGAAAGTGGATTTGGAGAGGTCATGACTTTATTTAGTGATGAATCCACTATTTTGGAAGAAGTTTCAATTGATTATGACAACAAAGTTGCTATCTATGATGATTATGGTGATGACATGTGTGCTATAAAGAATAATGATAACCATGAAACTTGTCATCATAATTTTAATGTTCAATTTGATTATGTAAATCAAGTAGCACATGATAGTTATTTTGTTGAATTTGCTCCCACTACCATTGATGAGAATAAACTTGCTTGTGTGGAGAGTAAGAAATTTTTTATGCTTGTGGATCATGAAAAGAATGCTTTATGTGATGGCTATATTGTTGAATTCGTTCATGATGCTACTGAAAATTATTATGAGAGAGGAACATGTGCTTGTAGGCTTCTCACTAATATCAAGTTTCCTTTCTATGTGTTGAAAATATTGAAGTTATGCTTGTTTTGCCATCCTATGCTAGTTGATTCTTGCTCCAATAAATTGTTTGTTCACAAAATCTCTATGCATAGGAAGTGGGTTAGGCTTAAATGTGCTTGCCATGTGATTCATTATGCTCTCTTGCATGTTTCAATTCATATCTTTTGTGTGAGCATCATTGAAATCATCATGCCTAGCTAAAAGGCATTAAAGAAAAGCGCTTATTGGGAGACAACCCAACATTTAACCTTACTGTTTTTGTATGTTCACATGATTAAGCTACTGTATTAATCATGTTTTATAGCTTTTGTTTCAATAAACTGCCAAGTAAAGCCTTTGGGATAGTGTGAATGATAGTTGACTTGATTCTGTGCAAAAACAGAAACTTTTGCGCCAGTACAGAAATTACTATATTTTAATGGAACGTCAAAAATTCTGAATTTTTTACAGTTGATGGGTATACAAATTGTCTACGTTGTCCTAATTTTTCAGAATTTTTTAAGTAGCAGAAGTATGGTTGGAGTACAGATTACTACAGACTGTTCTGTTTTCGACAGATTCTGTTTTCAATGCATAGTTTGCTTGTTTTCTAGTTTCTATGGCTTATATTGCTCAATATAAATTGTGGAAATGATATGCTACAGTAGCCATTGTGTTGAAACAATTATGAATCTTGTCTTTGACAGTACCAAAGTGAAATGGTTTGCTCTTTATCATACTAACCTATGTCACGAAGTTCCGTTAAGTCTTGTGTGATTGAAGTTTTCAAGTTTTGGGTAAGATGTCGATATGAGGAGAATAAGGAGTGACAAGACCCTAAGCTTGGGTATGCCCAAGGCACCCCAAGGTAATATTCAAGGAAGATCCAAGCAACTAAGCTTGGGGATGCCCTGGAAGGCATCCCCTCTTTCGTCTCCAACATTATCAGTAACCTCACTTGGAGCTACATTTTTTCGTCACATGATATGTGTTTTGCTTGGAGCATCATTTTCTTGTTAGGATTTTCTTGCTGTTATTTATAATAATGTTTTGCATCTTTCTTTTCAATAAAAATGTCAAGGATAGCCTTTACCATGCTCATTTTGCAAGTATATGAGTTGCTGTTTCAAAACAGAATGTTTATCGCTGTTGCAATAATTCTCCAGAAAAGTCAGAATGTGATAAAATGTTGAAACTTTTTGAAAAATAAGATCTGATAAATTTTCTACAGTTTGGTAAATTTTCAGAATTTTTGGAGTTAGGGAAGCATGAGTACAATTGCACTCTTTACAGACTGTCCTGTTTAGACAGATTGCTGTTATGTTCGCATTGTTTGCATATGTTTGCTTGTTTAATGATTTTATTTGAGGATAGGAATATTAAATATGCATAGGAATTTAGTATGCAATGTTGAATAATAATTTTAGTGATTTTCTACAGTTGAGAATGATAAGGCTTTGCATTGATTTATACTAACTTATCTCACAAGTTATTGTTGAGTTTTGTGTGTATGAAGTTTTTAAGATTTAGGGAAACCGGGATATAAAAGGAATTAAGGAGATGAAAAAGCTCAAGCTTGGGGATGCCCAAGGCATCCCAAGATAATATTTCAAGAAGTCTCAAGCATCTAAGCTTGGGGATGCCCTGGTAGGCATCCCACCTTTCTTCACCAACAATTATCGGTTAGTATCGGTTGAGCCTAAGTTTTTGCTTCTTCACTTGAGTTGTGCGATTCTTGGAATGCCATTTTGTTTTGTTTTACTTGCTGTTTTAATAAAATACTTAGATCTGAAAGTTTTTAAATAAGAGAGAGTCCTCAATTAGCTACCCCTTTACTTAACTACTCGCTTGGTCTTCACTTATATCTTTTTGGAGTAGTTTGTCATTTACTCTCGTGCTTCACTTATATCCTATGAGTAAATTGTTGAATGAATTGAATATCATGAAGTTGAAATTATATGTTCATATCATGCCTAGTGGTAGCTTCACATTGGGTTTAGAAAGTGAAATCTTTTGAAGCTTGACAATCACAATATTGGTCATACAAGCAATTCATGAATGATTACTATAAGGAAGAGAACTTTCACATGCAAATACACTATCTTGTAAATCTTTTGTGATTGTGAGCCCCCAACAAAATATTATATGCCAAAATTGTTGACTTTAGACAAGGAAGACAACATAATGATTTATGTTTGTTCATATTCACATAGAAGTTATATTGTCATAGATCCTGCAACATGTGGTGCTTGCCCCCCATCTTTGCTAGCCAAAAATTCCGCACCAAGTAGAGATACTACTTGTGCATCCAAAAACCCTTAAACCCAAATCTTATTTTTAAGAGTCGACCATACCTATCTAAGGATTGAGTAAGATCCTTTAAGTAAGTTGTCATTGGTGCAATAAGGCAATAAAAATTGCTTCTAAAAGTGTTAGATCATTTAGTGTAAGAGAAAATTGAGCGTTGTACGAACTTGTGATGGCAAAGAATAAAAGCGACAGACTGCATAATAAAGGTTGCTATCATAAGGGGCAATATAACGTGACGTTCTTTTGCACTAAGGGATTGAGCATACAAACAAAAAGCGCATGGCAACCTCTGCTTCCCTCTGCGAAGGGCCTACCTTTTACTTTTATGTATTTACTTTCATGCAAGAGTCAAAGTTTTTCTCTCTATTCCTTTTTATTTTTCTCTTTTGGCAAGCATCATGTGGTGAGGAAAGATCTAGGCACATATATCCAGTTGGATATGGGTAGCATGAGTTATTATTGTTGACATCACCCTTGAGGTGAATATGTTGGAAGGCGAAATTATAAGCCCTATATTTCTATGTGTCCGGTTGAAACGTTTTGCTCATGTGTATGTGGTGAGTGTTAGCAATCATAGAAGACTATATTATGGTTAAGTATGTGGAGCTCTTACTTAGACTCTGTTGAATAAGTTGAATTGTGATTGTTTGGTGACTGAGAACATAGGTTGTTGAGTTTCAAGAGAATTCATTGTTTGAACCTTAACATGTGAATTGGTTGCTACTTTAACATGAGAAGTTTTATAAGAAAGAATTGCTGTTATGATGCTAGGAAATGTGATTGAAATTATCATTGATCAAACTTATGCACTTTGCTAGCATTCACACTTCATAAATTATTTCTTTTATCATTTACCTACTCGAGGATGAGTAGGAATTAAGCTTGGGGATGCTGATACGTCTCCAAGGTATCTATAATTTATGAAGTATTCATGCTATTATATTATCATTCTTGGATGTTTTACAATCATTTTATAGCAAATTTATATCATTTTTTGGGACTAACTTATTGACCCAGTGCCCAGTGCCAGTTGCTGTTTTTTACATCGCAGGAAATCAATATCAAATGGAGTCCAAACATCGTGAAACTTTTTGTGGATTTTTTATGGACCAAAAGACATCTAGTGGGCCAGAGAAGCAACTGGGGGGTGCCCTGAGGGGGGCACAACCCACCAGGGTGCGCCTGGGGGCCCAGGCGCGCCCAGGTGGGTTGTGCCCACCTCGGTGGTCTCTCGCACCCCCTCTTTGCCCTATAAATCACCAAATATTCCAAAAACCCTGGGGGGAGGACCCTAGATCAGAAGTTCTACCGCCGCAAGCCTCTGTAGCCACGAGAAACCAATCTAGACCCCGTTCCGGCACCCTGCCGAAGGAGGGAATCATCACCGGTGGCCATCTTCATCATCCCAGCGGCCACCATGATGAGGAGGGAGTAGTCCACCCTCGGGGCTGAGGGTTTGTACCAGTAGCTATGTGTTTAATCTCTCTCTCTCGTGTTCTTGAGATGTCACGATCTTGATGTATCGCGGGCTTTGTTAATATAGTCGGATCATATGGTGTTTTCCCCTCTCTTTCTTGTTGTGATGAATTGAGTTTTCCCTTTGAGATTTCGTTTTATCGGATTGAATACTTTTATGGATTTGAGAACACTTTATGTATGTCTTGCTATGAATACCCGTGGTGACAATGGGGTATCGTATTGATTCACTTGATATATGTTTTGGCACTCAACTCACGGATTCCTGAGGTGACATTGGGGTAATCTATGCATAGGGGTTGATGCACGTTCTTGTCTTTGTTTCTCCGGTAGAAATCTTGGGGCACTCTTTGAGGTTCTTTGTGTTGGATTGAGTATTATGAATCTGAAATTATTTGGTGTTATTTTAGTACGAACTCTTGGATAGATTGATCGGAAAGAATAGCTTCGAGGTGGTTTCGTACCCTACAAACAATTTCTTCTTATATTCTCCGCTAGATAGGAACTTTGGAGTGATTCTTCATCGCACTTTGAGGGATGGTTATATGATCCAATTATATTAGCATTTTTGAGAGATTGCACTAGCGAAAGTACGGACCCTAGGCCTCATTTTCAAGCATTGCAATACCGTTTGTGCTCACTTTTGTTACTTGCTACCTTGCTGTTTTTTATTGTTCCTATCACAAAAATCAATATCTACTATCATTACTACACTTTTATTACCATCTCTTCGCCGAACTAGTGCACCTATACAAATTTCCATTGTATTTGGTGTGTTGGGGACACAAGAGACTTTTATTATTTGGTTGCAGGGTTTTTGAGAGAGACTATCTTCATCCTACGCCTCCCACGGATTGGTCAACCTTAGGTTATCCACTTGAGGGAAAATTGCTACTGTCCTACAAAACTCCGCGCTTGGAGGCCTAACACGTGTCTACAAGAATAAAGTTGCGTAGTAGACATGAACCAACTATTCATGTGTGCTAAAAAGGTTAGCAATTTCATCCTTTCATCTCTCACTGCTAGTTTAGCTCATTTCAAATGCTCTAGAAGTAGTGTGGTTTGTGGGTTTTAGTGGAGGAGTGTATGTGTGAGTTTATTTGATTTAGATGCACAATTTGAGCTCAAATTAACTTCTTAGTTTGCACATGTGTAGGGTGTCGTACCATCCCCGTCCTCACCGTCGTTGATCGCCCGCGCCGATCTCGTTGCCGGCACCACCGTGGTGAGCCTCTTGGTCTTATCTTTTTTTAAGAAAAAAATTCTTACTTGTATGATTTATATAGCTACTTGTATAATTTTCTTAATTGTGTTATTGTTTGTTATTATATAGTGCCATGGTTTTGGTGTCCGCCCCCGTCGGCTCTTGTCCGGTCTATGATTCGGATGTGGTATATTATCTTTTATAACTATTTGTTTCATTTAGTGTTTAGGACAAGTATGCCGACCAACTTGACATAGATGTCTTTATCTAGGAGGTATGTGAACCGGAAATTCCAACCGACCCTCTTGACAAGAGGTTAAATTTAGTTGAAAAAGAAAACAATTATTTGAAAGAAAAATTGAAAAGAATTGAAGAGGAGAAGATGGAATTGGAGTTGCATGTTGCTGATGTCGTCGATGATCACAAGATCTAGATGGATGCAATGCGCTTGAAGATTAGAAAGATTAGAAAATATGCAATTGATAATGAGGCTTGGTATCATTATGCTATTGGATCAATTGTTACCTTAGTTGCGATTTTGGTCGCAATTGTTGTTGCATTTAAATGTTTTACATAATTGTATGTTAGTTTCAATGTATGTTTTAATTAGATGCTCTAGAGAGTTGTATGTTGTTCTATGAGAACTATGTATGAACTTTATGTATATATTTTTTCAGTAATAACATTTGATAACTACTGTAGTTTGGTTTTAATGTGATGATGAACTTGTATTAATTTGGTCATTTATCTATTCATGATGTTCTGTAATGGTTTTTGATACAGTTATTTATATAATGCACGCAGATGAACCGGCAATGGATGTACGGTGACCGACGCACCTCCGACTACATTGTGGGCCTGCATATTTTTCTCGATGTGGCTGAGGCAAACAAGCAGAATGGTTTTATGTATTGTCCATGTACTATCTGTGGGAATACGAAGGATTACTCTGACTCAAAAACCCTTCAATTCCACCTGCTTGAGAAGGGTTTCATGCCACACTATAATGTTTGGACCAAGCACGGAGAAAGAGGGGTTATGATGGAAGACAATGAAGAAGAAGACGATGATGACAACTATCCTATGTTCCCTGAATACAGTGATACTGCTGAAGAAGAGGAGGAAGCTGAAGATCAAGAGGCACCAGACGATGTGCCCGATGATGATCTTCGCCGGGTCATTGTTGATGCATAGAGAGAATGCGAAAGTGAAAGGGAGAAGTTGAAGTTCCATCGCATGTCAGAGGATCACAGAAAAGGGTTGTACCCAAATTGCGAAGATGGCAACACAAAGCTCAGTACCGCACTGGAATTGCTGCAATGAAAGGCGAAGAATGGTGTATCTGACAAGGGATTTGGGAAGCTACTAAAAATAATGAAGAAGAAGCTTCCAAAGAATAACAAATTGCCTGACAGTACGTAAGAAGCAAAGAAGGTTCTCTGCCCTCTAGGATTAGAGGTGCAGAAGATGCATGCATGCCCTAATGACTGCATCCTCTACCGCGGTGAGGAGTATGAGAATTTGAATGCATGCCCGGTATGCGGTGCATTGCGGTATAAGATCAGATGAGATGACCCTGGTTATGTTGAGGGCGAACGCCCCAGGAAGAGGGTTCCTGCCAAGGTGATGTGGTATGCTCCTATAATACCACAGTTGAAACGTCTGTTGAGAAACAAAGAGCATGCCAAGTTGTTGCGATGGCACAAAGAAGACAGTAAGAAAGATGAGAAGTTGAGAGTACCCGCTGACGGGTCGCAGTGGAGAAAAATTGAGAGAAAGTGGCGGGACTTTGCAGATGACGCAAGGAACATATGGTTTGATTTAAATGCAGATGACATTAATCCTTTTGGGGAGCAGAGCAGCAATCATAGCACCTGGCCCATGACTCTATATATCTATAACCTTTCTCCTTGGTTGTGCATGAAGCGGAAGTTCATTATGATGCTAGTGCTCATCCAAGGCCCTAAGCAACCCGGCAACGACATTGATGTGTACCTAAGGCCATTAGTTGAAGAACTTTTACAGCTATGGGATAAAAAAGGTGTACGTGTGTGGGATGAGCACAAACAGCAGGAATTTGATCTACAAGCATTGTTGTTTTTAGCCATCAATGATTGGCCTGCTCTTAGTAACCTTTCAGGACAGACAAACAAAGGATACAATGCATGCACCCACTGTTTAGATGAGACTGAAAGTATATATTTCGACAAATGCAAGAAGAATGTGTACCTGGGACATCGTCGATTTCTTCCGACCAAGCATGCCTCAAGAAAAAAAGGCAAGCATTTCAAAGGTGAGGCAGATCACCAGAAGAAGGCTGTCCTCAGTACTGGTGATGATATACTTGATATGGTCAAGGATTTACAAGTAATCTTTGGAAAGGGTCCTGGCGGACAATCTGTTCAGAATGACGCTGACGGACACGCACCCATGTGGAAGAAGAAATCTATATTTTGGGACCTACCCTATTGGAAAGACCTAGAGGTCCGCTCTGCAATCGATGTGATGCAAGTGATGAAGAATCTTTGTGTGAACCTGCTAGGCTTCTTGGGCGTGTATGGGAAGACAAGAGATACACCGGAGGCACGGGAGGACCAGCAACGTATGAACAAAAAAGATGGCATGCATCCAAAGCAGTATCAAGGTCCTGCCAGCTATGCTCTTACCAAAGCAGAGAAGGAAATCTTTTTTGAATGCCTGCTCAGCATCAAGAACCCATCTGGCTTCTCATCGGATATAAAGGGAATAATAAATGTGACAGACAAAAAAATTCCAGAACCTAAGGTCTCATGACTGCCACGTGATTATGACGCAACTGCTTCCGGTTGCATTGAGGGGGCTTCTACTAGAAAATGTTTGATTAGCCATTGTGAAGCTATGTGCATTCCTCAATGCAATTTCTCAGAAGGTAATCGATCCAGAAATCCTACCAAGGTTACAGCATGATTTGGTCCAATGTCTTGTCAGTTTCGAGTTGGTGTTCCCACCATCCTTCTTCAATATTATGACGCACGTCCTAGTTCACCTAGTCAACGAGATTGCCATTCTGGGTCCTATATTTCTACACAACATGTTCCCCTTTGAGAGGTTCATGGGAGTCTTAAAGAAATATGTTCATAACCGTGCTAGGCAATAAGGAAGCATCTCCAAGGGCCATCAAACAGAGGAGGTCATTGCATTTTGTGTTGACTTTATTCCTAACCTTAAGTCGATTAGTGTTCCTCAATCGCGGCATGAGGGGAGACTGAGTGGAAAAGGCACGCTAGGAGCGGATTCAATAATATGTAGGGACGGCCATTATTGGGCGCAAGCACACTACACAGTTCTACAGAATTCTACCTTGGTGGCCCCGTATATCAATGAACACAAGAATATTCTACGCTCCAAACACCCAGAGCAGACTGACGACTGGATTACACGTGAACACATCGGTACTTTCGGCGGTTGGTTGCAAACACATCTCATGGGTAACAACATTGTTGGAGATGAGTTGTACTTGTTGTCCAGGGCACCATCTTTGACTGTATTGACTTACCAAGGGTACGAGATAAATGGGAATACATTTTACACGATCGCCCAAGATAAAAAGAGCACCAACCAAAACAGTGGTGTCCTCTTTGATGCAGCAAACACCAATATGGCAAAGCACACATATTATGGTTACATAGAGGACATATGGGAACTTGACTATAGATGTGATTTTTAGGTCCCTTTGTTTTGGTGCAAATGGGTCAATCTGTCAGGAGGCGGGGTACAAGTAGACCCGCAGTACAGAATGACAACAGTGGATCTCAACAATCTTGGGTACACAAACAAACCATTCATGATGACCCACAAGTATAGGGGATCAATCGTAGTCCTTTCGATAAGTAAGAGTGTCGAACCCAACAAGGAGGAGAAGGAAATGACAAGTGGTTTTCAGCAAGGTATTTTCTGCAAGCACCGAAATAGTAGGTAACAGATAGTTTGATAGTAAGATAATTTGTAACGAGCAAGTAACGGTAACGGTAAATAATATGCAGCCAGGTAGCCCAATCCTTTTGAGGCAATGGACAGGCCAAAATGGTCTCTTATGATAAGCAAAGCATTCTTGAGGGTACACGGGAATTTCATCATATCACTTTCATCATGTTGGTTTGATTTGCGTTCGCTACTTTGATAATTTGGTATGTGGGTGGACCGGTGCTTAGGTGTTGTTCTTACTTGAACAAACCTCCTACTTATGATTAACCCCCTCGCAAGCATCCGCAACTACGAGAAAAGTATTAAGATAAAATCTAACCATAGCATTATACTTTTGGATCCAAATCGGTCCCTTACGAAGTAGCGCATAAACTAGGGTTTAAGCTTCTGTCACTCTAGCAACCCATCATCTAATAACTACTCCACAATGCATTCCCTTAGGCCCAAATATGGTGAAGTGCCATGTAGTCGACGTTCACATGACACCACTAAGGGAATCACAACATACATATCATCAAAATATCGAACACATATCAAGTTCACATGATTACTTGCAATATGACTTCTCCCGTGACCTCAAGAACAAAAGTAACTACTCACAAATAATAATCATGCTCAAGATCAGAGGGGTATTCAATAGCATAATGGATCTGAACGTATAATCTTCCACCAAATAAACAATATAGTAATCAACTACAAGATGTAATCAACACTGCTAGTCACTCACAAGTGCCAATCTAAGGTTCCGGTACAAAGATTGAACACAAGAGATGAACTAGGGTTTGAGAGGAGATGGTGCTGTTGAAGATGTTGATCGAGATCGCCCTCCCAAAGATGGGAGAGTTGTTGGTGAAGACGATGGCGATGACTTCCCCCTCCGGGAGGGAAGTTCCCCCGGCGAAATCGCTCCGCCGAAGGGCAAAAGTGCTCCTGCCCAAGTTCCGCTTCAAGACGGCGGCGCTTCGTCACAAAAGTCCTCTCCTTATTTTTTCTAGGTCAAAATGACTTATATACCAGAAGAGGGGCACCGGAGGTGGGCCGAGGAGGGCACAACCCACCAGGGCACGCCTGGGCTCTCTGGCGCGCCCAGGTGGGTTGTGCCCACCTGGTGGGCCCCCTCTGGTAGTTATTTGCTCCAATATTCTTCATATATTGCAAAACAATTCTCCTAAAATTTTCAGCTCAAATGGAGATGTGCAGAATAGGTAACTCTGACGTAGCTTTTTCAGGTCCAGAATTCCAGCTATCGGTATGCTCCCGCTTTGTGTAAACCTTGCATATTATGAGAGAAAAGGCATTAGAATTACTCCCAAAAGCATTATTATGCATAAAAACATTATAAATAACAGTAGGAAAACATAATGCAAAATGGACGTATCAACTCCCCCAAGCTTAGACCTCGCTTGTCCTCAAGCAAAAAATGGAAATCGAAAAACATGTCCACATGCTTTGAGAGAGAGGTGTCGATAAAAACAAAATACGGACATAGAAGCATCATGCATATTATTGTAACAGCAAGGAATTTAATCATAAAGCTTTATTATACAACTTCTATCATATAACTTCTCATGAACAAGTATCAATTCATCACAACACCAAAGTATAAAGCATAAACCTTATTGGAAACCAACAAACTATGTTCCCAGTCAACTTTGCAACTACAATTCATCATATTTTCAGGAAGGGTCACATATCAGAGCCTTTAAGCAAGTTCACATACTCAACCTTCATTTAATCTTCTATCATTGCTAACACTCACAGCGTACCCATGAACAAAAACTTTCAACCGGACACATAGAAAGATAGGGGCTTATAGTTTCTCCTCCCAACGTATTCACCTCAAGGGTGATGTCAACAATAATAACTCATGCCCACCCATATCCAATTGGATATATGTGCCTAGATCATTCCTCACCACATGATGCTTGCAAAAAGAGAAAATAAAAAGGAATAGGGAAGAAAACTTTGACTCTACATGAAAGTAAATGCATAAAACTAAAAGATAGGACCTTCGCAGAGGGAAGCAGAGGTTGTCATGTGCTTATTGGTTTGTATGCCAAATCCCTTAATGCAAAAGAATGTCATGTTATATTGCCCCTTATGATAGCAACCTTTATTATGCAGTCCGTCGCTTTTATTACTTTGCCATCACAAGTTCGTACAACGCTCAATTTTCTCTTACGCTGAATGATCCAACACATTTAGAAGCAATTTTTATTGCCTTATTGCACCGATGACAACTTACTTGAAGGACCTTACTCAATCCATAGGTAGGTATGGTGGACTCTCAAAATAATATTTGGGTTTAGGTTTTCTGGATGCACAAGTAGTATCTCTACTTAGTGTGGAATTTTTGGCTAGAAAAGATATTGAGCAAGCACCACATGTTAAAGGATCTATGACAATATAACTTCTATGTGAATACGAACAAACATAAATCATTATGTTGTCTTCCTTGTCCAACGTCAACTATTTTGACACAAAATATTTAATGGGGGCTCACAATCGTATAAGATGTCCAAGATAGTGTATTTGCATGTGCATCTTCTCTTCCCTTATTAATTCTTTCATGAATTACATCATTGACCAATGCTATGTTTGTCAATCTCCAACAAATTTTACCACTTATACTTTTCCTTATGTGATGTCATTACTTACCATAAGATTAGCATCTTTTCCATTCATTTTCCTTTCTTTTTATTGGAACAAAAGAGTAAAGAAACAAAACTCAAACTAATCATTATTATATATCTCGCACACGATTACATAGATAGATCACTAAGCAAGCACTCGAAAAGAAAGGATCAAACTAAACTTTTATTCAACTAAATCATAGGATAACTGAAGATTGAACTAAAATAGATGAAAGCAAAGATAGTGGTGGTGATAGTGATAGTGATGAAAGCAAAGATATTTGACTCAATTCTCCTTTGGTGATGAAGAAGGTGGTGGTGGTGATGAGGTAGTAGCAGGCTTATCCTTTTTCTCCAACTTGCGTCGGAGGGTAAAATTATCTATCCTCAACTCATCGTTCTCCATCTCGAGCTTTATTATCCTCTTGCATAATGCCTCCTTGCTTTCTTGCTTGAAACGAGGAGGAACTGGTTCATCTTCATCTTCCTCATCGGTGAACCATACATAGGGATAGGTGTCCTTGAAGATATTTTTATCCAAAGGCTGATAAGAAACTGGGCAATCCTCTTCCGAATCTTGAGATGACATATTTCAGATCTGCCAGAAACTAGCAAGAAAGAAGAACAGAAGATTTCTCCGCGATACGATGGCTAATATGTTCGGGGGGTATATAAAGATTTTTTATCTTGGGAAACAAGCAAACGGGAGGAAAACGGAGTCGGGAAGGTTCTCGAGGTGGGCACAACCCACGTGGGCGTGCCAGGGGAACTTGGCGCACTCTGGTGTCTTGTGCCCCCCTCGGGTGCTTTCCTGGTTGTTTCTTATTTTCCTTATTTTTGTAATATTCCAAAACTAACAGCAAATATTTTTGCGGAATTTTTGGTGTCCGTTTACTTACCGTATCACGTACCTCCTGTTTTTAGGGATTCTGGAGTCTTCCGGAAAGTTTCCTTTATGTGTTTCTCCAGTGTCATGGTTTGAATAATATTGCTTTCGACATTAATAGGCGTACTTGAGATATAGTGTTTAATTCTTTGACCATTGACCACCTTCGGGTTAGGACCTTCGGCATTATTTATTTTAATAGCTCCAGAGCGATAAACCTCCTCAATGATATATGGCCTTCCCATTTAGATAGGAGTTTTCCTGCAAAGAATCTGAAATGAGAGTTGTACAAAAGAACATATTCTCCAACTTTGAATTCCCGCTTTTGGATTCTTTTTTCATGCCATCTTTTAACTTTTTCTTTAAATAACTGGGCATTTTCATATGCTTGGGTTCTCCATTAATCTAATGAGCTAATAGCAAATAACCTCTTTTCACCGGCAAGTTTGAAATCATAGTTGAGTTCTTTAATTGCCCCATATGCTTTATGTTCTAACTCACGAGGCAAATGACAAGCTTTTCCATAAACCATTTTATAGGGAGACATACCCATAGGATTTTTATATGCTGTTCTATAAGCCCAGAGTGCATGATCCAATTTCTTAGACCAATTCTTTCGGGACCTATTAACAATTTTTTGTAATATTAGTTTTATTTCTCTATTGCTAAGTTCAACTTGACCACTAGAATGAGGATGATAGGGTGATGCAATTCTATGGTTAACATCATATTTAGCAAGCATTTTATGAAAAGCACCATGAGTAAAGTGTGAACCACCATCAGTCATTAAATATCTTGGGACTCCAAACCTCAGAAAAATAAATTCTTTAAGAATTTTAATGGAAGTGTTATGATCAGCACTACTAGTTGGAATAGCTTCTACCCACTTAGTAACGTAATCAACAACAACCAAAATATGTGTATACCCATTAGAGGAAGGAAAAGGTCCCATATAATCGAAACCCCAAACATCAAATGGTTCAACAGCAAGTGAATAATTCATAGGCATTTCTTGATGCTTACTGATATTACTAATTCTATGGCATTCATCACAGGATAAAACAAACTTACGGGCATCCTTGAAGAGGGTAGGCCAATAAAAACCAGATTGCAATACCTTATGAGAAGTTCTATCTCCAGCATGATGCCCTCCATAAGCTTCGGAGTGACATTTCCATAAGATTTGTTCCTGTTCATGCTCAGGTACACAACGTCTAATAATACCATCTACTCCTTCTTTATAAAGATGTGGGTCATCCCAAAAGTAATGTCTTAAATCATAGAAGAACTTTTTCTTTTGCTAGTATGTGAAACTAGGTGGTATGTATTTAGCAACAATATAATTAGCATAGTCAGCATACCAAGGAGTATTATGAGAAACATTTATTGCAGCTAGTTATTCATCAGGAAAGCTATCATCAATAGGTAGTGTGTCATCAAGGATATTCTCTAACCTAGATAAGTTATCATCTACGGGGTTCTCAGCTCCTTTTCTATCAGTGATATGTAAATCAAATTCTTGTAGCAAGAGAACCAACCTAATAAGTCTAGGTTTAGCATCTTTCTTCTCCATAAGATATTTAATAGCAGCATAATCGGTGTGAACAATTACTTTGGAATTAACAATGTAAGATCTGAATTTATCACAAGCAAACACAACTACTAAAAATTCTTTTTCAGTAGTAGCATAATTTCTTTGGGCACTGTCTAGAGTTTTGCTAGCATAATGAATAACATTCAATTTCTTATCAACTCTTTGTCCTAGAACAGCACCGACAGCATAATCACTACCATCACACATAATTTCAAAAGGCAAGTTCCAATCAGGCGGTTGAACAATAGGTGCAGAGGTTAAGGCTTTCTTAATTGTTTCAAAAGCTTCTACACAATCATCATCGAAAACAAATTGAACTTCCTTTTTCAAAATATTTGTAAGAAGCCTAGAAATTTTAGAGAAGTCTTTAATAAACCTCCTATAGAAACCAGCATGACCGAGAAAACTACGAATACCTTTAACATCTTTAGGATATGGCATTTTCTCAATTGCATCAACTTTAGCTTGGTCCACCTCAATACCTCATTAAGAAATTTTATGCCCCAAAAAAATACCTTCATTAACCATAAAGTGGCATTTCTCCCAATTCAAGACAAGATTAGTTTGCTCACATCTCTGCAAAACTCAATCAATGTTGCTCAAGCAATCATCGAAAGAAGTTCCATAAACAGAAAAATCATCCATGAAAAGCTCAACAATCTTTTCACAAAAATCAGAGAATATAGCAGTCATACATCTTTAAAAAGTAGCAGGTGCATTGCATAAACCAAAAGGCATACGTCTAGAAGCATAACTTCTAAAAGGTCAAGTAAAGGTGGTTTTCTCTTGATCGGGTTGTGAAACAGGTATTTGAGAAAAACCAGAATATCCATCAAGAAAACAAAAGTGTGTGTGCTTTGATAATCTTTCTAGCATTTGATCAATAAAAGGCCGAGGGTAATGATCTTTTCTAGTTGCTTTATTTAATTTTCTAAAATCAATTACCATTCTATAGCCAGTAAAAATTCTTTGTGGAATGAGTTCGTTTTTATCATTAGGAACAACAGTAATATCTCCCTTCTTAGGGACACAATGAACGGGGCGTACCCATCTACTATCAGCTATGGAATAGATTATACCTGCTTCCAGAAGCTTTAATATTTCAGTTCTTACCACTTCTTTCATCTTAGGATTCAATCATCGTTGGTGATCAACAACGGGTTTAGCATCAGGTTCCATATTAATCTTGTGCTGACAAAGAGTGGGACTAATGCCCTTAAGATCATCAAGAGTATATCCAATAGCAGCACGTTGCTTCTTCAGAATTTTTAGTAGTCTTTCTTCTTCATGTTCTGAAAGGTTAGCACTAATAATAATAGGGTATATCTTTTTCTCATCAAGATAAGCATACTTCAAAGTGTCAGGCAATTGTTTTAATTCAAACACAGGATCACCTTTAGGTGGAGAAGGACCTCCTAGAGTTTCAATAGGCAAATTGTGTTTTAGCGGAGGTCGTTGTTCAATAATTTTTTTATCTATTTCATTTCTTTCATGCATGTGCATATCATTTTCATGGTCTAGAAAATATTGTTCTAGTGGATCTGTAGGAGGCACGGTAATAGAAGCAAGACCAATTATTTCATCCTTACTAGGTAATTCTTTCTTATGAGGTTATCTAATAAATTTGGAAAAATTAAACTCATGAGACTCGTCACCAAAGCTAACACTGACAGTTTGTTTATGACAATCTATAGTGGCATTGACAGTGTTAATGAAAGTTCTACCAAAGATAATGGGACAGAAGTCATCTTGTGGGGAACCAAGAACTAGAAAATCAGTGGGGTATTTTATTTTCCCACACAAGACTTCAACATCTCTAACAATCCCAAGTGGTGTGATGGTGTCTCTATTAGCAAGTTTAATAATAACATCTATGGCTTCTATTTCAGCGGGTGCTATGTCATTAGTAATTTCTTGGTATAAGGTAAAGGGAATACCACTCACACTAGCATCTAAGTCACATAAACCATGTTAACAAAGATCTCCTATTTTAACTGAGACAATAGGCATGCCAATAACAGGTCTATGTTTATCTTTTTCATCGGGTTTGGCAATTCTAGCAGCTTCATCACAGAAGTAAATAACATGCCCATCAATATTTTCTACCAAGAGATCTTTAACCATTGCAACACTAGGTTCTACTTTAATTTGTTCAGCAGGTTTAGGTGCTCTAATATTACTTTTGTGAACCACAGTTGAAACCTTAGCATGTTCCTTTATCCTAACAGGGAAAGGTGGTTTTTCAATATAAGCAGTAGGAATAGTTGGATCAACATTGTAAACAATAGTTTAATCTTTAGCTATGACCGGTTCTTTAGTTTCTTCTTTAATAGGTGGGTGATATTTAAACCACTTCTCCTTAGGGAGATCAACATGTGTAGAAAATGATGCACAGAAAGAGGCTACTATCTTAGAGTCAAGTCCATATTTAGTGCTAAACTTGTGAAAAGCATCGGTATTCATAAAAGATTTAACACAACCAAATTCAAGCTTAATACCTGAATCTTTACCTTCATCGAGTTCCCAATCTTCAGAGTTGCGTTTAATTCTTTCTAAAAGATCCCACCTGAATTCAATAGTCTTCTTCATAAAAGAACCAGTACAAGAAGTATCGAGCATGGATTGATCATCATGAGAAAGCCGAGCATAAAAATTTTGAATGATAATTTCTCTCGAGAGCTCATGATTGGGGCATGAATATAGCATTGACTTAAGCCTCCCCCAAGCTAGAGCGATACTTTCTCCTTCACGAGGCCAAAATATATATATAATTCCGATCATGATGAACTAGATGTATAGGATAAATTTTTTGGTGAAATTCCAATTTCAATCGATTCCAGTTCCAAGATCCAATATCATCGCATAGCCTATACCATGCCAATGCTTTTCCCTTCAAAGATAAAGGGAAAACCTTCTTCTTAGCTTCATCTCCAGGAAAACCTGCAAGCTTAAATAATACACAAATTTCATCCACATATATCAAGTGCATATCAGGATGTTCGGTTCCATCTCCTGCATAAGGATTAGCTCGCAGTTGTTCTATCATACCGGAAGGAATTTCATAACCAATATTTTTAGTAGGTGCAGTAGATTAAGGGGCAACTAACTATGGTTCTGGTCGAGGTGAAGATACCCCGAACAAACCCCTCAAAGGATGATTCTCCATAGTAAGAAGTGACAATAAATTTCAGCACGTAGTAATAATTTTTCCTTACCAATTTCCACTTACCAAGAGCGCTTCACTCCCTGGCAACGGTGCCAGAAAAGAGCCTTGATGGCCCACAAGTATAAGGGATCAATTGTAGTCCTTTTGATAATTAAGAGTGTCGAACCCAACGAGGAGCAGAAGGAAATGACAAGTGGTTTTCGGCAAGGTATTTTCTGCAAGCACTGAAATAGTAGGTAACAGATAGTTTGATAGCAAGATAATTTGCAACGAGAATGTAACGGTAATGGTAAATAATATGCAGCAAGGTAGCCCAATCCTTTTGAGGCAAAGGACAGGCCAAAACGGTCTCTTATGATAAGCAAAGCGTTCTTGAGGGTACACGGGAATTTCATCATATCACTTTCATCATGTTGGTTTGATTTGTGTTCGCTACGTTGATAATTTGATATGTAGGTGGACCGGTGCTTAGGTGTTGTTATTACTTGAACAAACCTCCTACTTATGATTAACCCCCTCGCAAGCATCCGCAACTACGAGAAAAGTATTAAGATAAAATCTAACCATAGCATTAAACTTTTAGATCCAAATCGGTCCCTTACGAAGAAGCGCATAAACTAGGGTTTAAGCTTCTGTCACTCTAGCAACCCATCATCTAATAACTACTCCACAATGCATTCCCTTAGGCCCAAATATGGTGAAGTGTCATGTAGTTGACGTTCACATGACACCTCTAAGGGAATCACAACATACATATCATCAAACTATCGAACACATATCAAGTTCCCATGATTACTTGCAACATGACTTCTCCCGTGACCTCTAGAACAAAATAACTACTCACAAATAATAATCATGCTCAAGATCAGAGGGGTATTAAATAGCATAATGGATCTGAACGTATAATCTTCCACCAAATAAACCATATAGTACTCAACTACAAGATGTAATCAACACTGCTAGTCACCCACAAGTACCAATCTAAGGTTTCGGTACAAAGATTGAACACAAGAGATGAACTAGGGTTTGAGAGGAGATGGTACTGTTGAAGATGTTGACGGAGATGGCCCTCCCAAATATGGGAGAGTTGTTGGTGATGACGATGGCGATGATTTCCCCCTCCGGGAGGGAAGTTCCCCCGGCGAAATCGCTCCGCCAGAGGGCAAAAGTGCTCCTGCCCAAGTTCCACCTCGAGACGGCGGCGCTTCATCCTGAAAGTCCTCTCCTTATTTTTCTAGGTCAAAATGACTTATATACCAGAAGAGGTGCATCAGAGGAGGGCCGAGGAGGGCACAACCCACCAGGGTGCGCCTGGGCTCCCTGGCGCGCCCAGGTGGGTTGTGCCTACCTGGTGGGGCCCCCCTGGTAGTTATTTGCTCCAATATTCTTCATATATTGCAAAACAATTCTCCGTAAATTTTCAGCTCAATTGGAGATGTGCAGAATAGGTAACTCTGACATAGCTTTTTCAGGTCCAGAATTCCACCTGCCAGTATTCTCCCTCTTTGTGTAAACCTTGCATATTATGAGAGAAAAGGCATTAGAATTACTCCCAAAAGCATTATGATGCATAAAAACATTATAAATAACAGTAGGAAAACATGATGCAAAATGGACGTATCAATTCGTTCTAGCCAATGATGTGGCGCATGTTTTCTATGTGAAGGACATGTCTACCAAACTGAGAAAAAGAAAAGATAAGGAAGCGAATACATCATACGAGGAGCCAAAGCGCCACATAGTTCTTTCAGGGAAAAGAAACATCGTGGGAGTGGAGGACAAGACAGACATGTGTGAAGATTATGAAAAGTTTCATGAAATTCCTCCCTTCAAAGTGAAGGCTGACCCAAGCATCCTGTTAAACGATGAAGATTATCCATGGTTACGGCGCAATAAGCAAGGGACACACGCGAAGAAAAAGTGAAGACTTTCTCTCTAGTGAAGACAACATATAAGATGGTACGATTGTTCAAGTAACGGTTCGACTTACACAAGATAACCGAATATTTTGCACCTTTGATTCTGGGTTGAAAGCCATAGTTATGCTCCAAACTATTCTGATGATGGCTTTGATCTAGAATATCACTGCAGTTACATGTCAAAAAATGAAATCCCTTCGTAATAGGTGAGTTTTCGTCCGAAAGCCTGATACTTCGAAAGAGATTGTCCAGTTTGTACATGAAGTGCATCCAGTTTTTGCCGTAACCGTCTAAACTTTTTAGCACATACTATGTGGGTGAAATTATGATACCATGCCAAGTTTGAACCTTTTTAGAGTTCATTTGTAGTGCTTTTCAATTTCAAGGTCATTTAGCTCAAAAAATCATTAAATGCATGAAAAATAGCAAATGAAGTCAGAAATGGGTTGAAAATTGATGATGTGGCTTTGAATGGTGCATATTGAACGCACAAAAATTCTGGAGTTAAAATTAGTTAAAAAAATGAAATCCTTTTTGTAATAGACGAGTTTTCATCCGAAACCCTGATACTTCGAAAGAGATTGTCCTGTTTGTACACGAAGTGCATCCAGTTTTTGCCATAACCGTCTAAAATTTTTAGCACATGCTATGTGGGTGAAATTATGATACCATGCCAAGTCTCAACCTTTTCAGAGTTCATTTGTAGTGCTTTTCAATTTCAGGGTCATTTAGCTCAAAAAATAATTAAATGCATGAAAAATAGCAAATGAAGTCAGAAAAGGGTTGAAAATTGATGATGTCGCTTTGAATGGTGCATATTGAACGCACAAAAAGTCTAGAGTTAAAATAAGTTTAAAAAAGGAAATCCCTTTGTAATAGATGAGTTTTCGTCTGAAACCCTGATACTTCGAAAGAGATTGTCCAGTTTGTACACGAAGTACATCCAGTTTTTGCCGTAACCCTCTAAACTTTTTAGCACAAGCTATGTGGGTGAAATTATGATACCATGCCAAGTTTCAACCTTTTCAAAGTTCATTTGTAGTTCTTTTCAATTTCAGGGTCATTTAGCTCAAAAAAATCATTAAATGCATGAAAAATAGAAAATACTAAACTAAAACCTAGCTTTAAGGCCTACCGCAGATTTTCACACCCGTATTTAGTCCCACCTCGCCAAGTGACGAGCTAGTCAACCACCTTAAATATCCGGGTCGTCTAGAAGGAATAAGCTTCTGACATCATTGCATCCTTTGTTAAGGCTATGGACTCTTACTACGAATCTTCTTAAAATTCGTAGTAAGGTTCTATCTCCTTAACATAGAACCAATGGTGTCGGCTTTTTTGAATCATTATGTGTCTATGCATCAAAATAAATTAGGTTAACAAAAAGTATTAGGTTAAACTAATTACTTAACAGAAAAGAAAATATAACATTATTAGGTTAACAAAAAGTATTTTATAATATTCTTCATTTGTAGTGCTTTTCAATTTCAGGTTCATTTAGCTCAAAAAAATATTAAAATAATCAACTAAAAAGCTTTTATAAAACTCTAATAGCAAAAAGAATCAATTAAAATATTTTGTTATGATCAACTAAAACAAAACTATAATATTCTTTAATAGCAAAAAAAATCAACTAAAAAGCTTTTATAAACCTCTAGTTATGATCAAAATAATATTAACTTAAAATTATATAAAATTTATGCAACTAAAATTATCAAAGTATATTTTATTAAAAACTTTAATAGCAAAAAGAATTTTCATAAAGTATTTTTTGTTAAAAACTTTAATAGCAACAAAATTCATAAATTATTTTTTTAGAATTTCATATATTTTGTTGAAATTCTTTGATAATCATGTGCATTACACATAAGTGAGTACTAGCACATATGCCCGTGCGTTGCAACGGTAGATTAATTCTTTTGAGAAGCAACGAGAGAGATAATTGATGTGTCCACCAAAAATGGTCCGCACATCAGTGGGGCGACAGAGCGAGGAGCTGTGGTCTTCTCTGGGATCATGTTTGGTCTACAAGATCTTGATAGTGGTGGGGTTAGTCGGCGTGGCGACGACCAACCAACTTGTACCCTTTTTTCCTTTGGGTTCGCCCTCGTGTCGGGGTCGTGGCTCCCTCCTCATTTGGTGGCAGTGCGGCGACCTTCAGGGCACGGTTGCTTCGCCACTCTCTCCTACTACGGTGTAACCGGATGGATTACTAATTGTAGTGCATAAATCAAGTTTCATTAGCATAATCCACGCATAACCAGGAAGTCCCTTCTTTATCAGGGTTTATTCTCTTTGATTATTTTAGCGGTCATGTGCCTACAGTTCTTTTCATTAGAGCCAATTCAGCATATTCTCTTTTATTGGCTTGTGCCCATAATTTCTTTCAATTATAGCCAAAAAGCATACTCTTTTTATCGTCAAATAGCGCATCGGACGCACAATAGTTCGCGTCTGGGCCAGCGAGTATAAATCCAAAAAAATGACAAGTTGATGGATCGAACTCACGACCTAAAAACTCGACCACTGGGTGCTGGCCACTCGAATAAACGGGTCCTCCTTACCAATGACCAGCGCGAACGTTTAAGAACATACTGCATCACCATATTCAAAACCTTTTTTTGGTTTTTTTCTAAATTTTCCAAAAATAAATTAATACTTATGAATTGCAAAAAAAAAATTAAAACATGGACACTTTTTGAAATCCCGAATAGTTTTTCAAAAATATCATTCATTTTGGAAAAAGATGAACAACATTTGAAATAGGGAGATTTTTTTAAAATTCACAAACATATATTGAAAACATGAAACTTTCAAAAAGCACTAACTTTTTTCGAATTTGGGAACAATTTTTTAAAACAGAAACATGTTTTGAACATTCATAATAATTTTGGAAAATGTGTTTATTTTAACCTCGATCATTATTTTGAATTTGAGAACATTTCACTAAACAAGAATATTTATAGAATCTGGAACATATTTTAAAATCCAATTTTATTTTGATAATCCCAATTTGTTTTGGAGAACACAAATTTTTATAGAAAAAATGGAAAATTTTCTAAAATGCAATTTTACTTTGAATATCTCAATTTTTTTTGGAAAACACAAGCATTTAAAAAAATTGGATTGTTTTTGTAATTTTCAACAAATTTGGAATGAGAACAAAAATTTCAAGTTTCCAACATTTTTTAAAACAGGAACAAAAATTTTGGAATTCAGAATTATTTTCTATAAATTGAAAACACAAATCGAAATTCAGATTTTTTATTTATTTTGTATTTAATAAAAAAGTAAAAAAAGTCTAAAGTTTGCAGGAAAAAAGAAAAAAGTAATAGAGACAGGAACAAAAAATAAAATAGAAATAAAACACAGAAAAAAGAAAATAGGCTGGCACAGCCTTGCGCCCTTTGCGAAGGTCAGACTGTTTGTCGCCACGTGCGGTAAATAGAGTTTTCCTAGCTGTGTGCGCAAGGAAATAAGTGGGCTGGCTTCGACGGTCCACAACGTGCACGGCCCATGTACGAAAATTACTTTTTCTTTTCTAGCAAACGGACGCATAAAAATTTAGTACCACCTCGGATAGGGAAAAAACTTTTCGGTGGTGCACGGATGAAAAAATCGGAGAAACGCACCATGCTTTATTAGTAGGTATAGATGTATAAAAATTAGAATGTGATTTGAAGAAGTTAAAAAAATTGACATAACATATGCAAAAAATAACATAAAAAATAAAATAAAAATGCCCGCTACTAGGTCACCACGGGCTGCATACGACTAGAAACCCAACTATACATGGGCCAAGATGCAGGCCCGCAGGGCAAGTAGGCCCCACAGGGCAGAGAGGAACGTTAGGCATGTACTGCCTGCTTTAGAGAGGAGCTCGGGAGGGATATCACAGCGAGGCATATAAACTGGTGCGAGTGCGCTTCGCTTGGCGAGGTGGGACTAAACTTCCACCGCCCCTCGGCGGTGCCAGAACCAGCCCTTTAGTTCCGGTTGGTGGCTCCAACCGGGACTAAAGGCCCCCCTTTAGTCCCGATTCGAGCCACCAACCAGTTCTAAAGGGCTGGGCTTCCCGCCCTTTGTGCTGGTGAAATTCACCTTTAGTACCGGTAGGTGGCTCAGACCGGGACTAAAGGGGGGCCTTTAGTCTCGGTTGGAGCCACCAACCGGGACTAAAGGGCTGTGTATATAAGCAGCACTTAGAATTTTTTCCCCAAACCTTTTTCTTCCTTCTGATCTCTGCCCCGACGCCGCCGAACAACCACGACGCCGCCAGGCTGCCACGACGCCCTGCCCCTTGCCGATGCCCTTGTCGCGCCCTGCCCCGACCCGCGCGCGCCCTCGTCGCGCCCTGCCCTGACGCCGCCGCTCCTCGCTGCGCCCTGCCCCGAAGCCGCCGCTACCCCCGTGCGTCCCCCGGCGACCCTCCAGCCCGCGCCGCCGCTTGGAGCAGCGCTCCACAGCCGGCCAGGTACTCCCTCCTTCCTCCATCCGTCTCCTTCCTCCTTCCTTCCTCTTCCCTTGTTCTAGCCGCGGCCATGGACGACTCGGCCGTACGGCGCCGCCGGTCGGCTATGCATATGATTTGGCCTCTACATATGATTTGTAAAGAAAGTTCTAAGGTTCCCCGCAAGCTCCCAACTGAAAAACGAGTTAGTTATGCTCAGAATTTCGAGTTGGCCTCTACATATGATTTGTAAAGAAAGTTCTAAGGTTTTCGTAGAGTACTTATTCGCATCGTTTGGATGTACGGTTTGAGAGCAGTAGTCAATTTATTCTTTAGAGTTCATTTTGATGTTCATTGTGATGTATGAAAACTTGGTTAATATTTGTTCTTTAGAGTTTATTTAGAGTTCATTTTGATGTTCATTGTGATGTATGAAAACTTGGTTAATATTTTATATTTAGAGTTTATTTAGAGTTCATTTTGATGTTCATTGTGATGTATGAAAACTTGGTCAATATTTTGTCTTTAGAGTTTATTTAGAGTTCATTTTGATGTTCATTGTGATGTATGAAAACTTGGTCAATATTTTGTCTTTAGAGTTTATTTAGAGTTCATTTTAATGTATGAAAACTTGGTCAATATTTTGTATTGTGGATGTTAATGGTATTGTGGAGGTTAAGGAGTGATCTTAATGGTATTGTGGATGTTAATGGACAGAAAAACAAATTGAAGAACAAAAGTTTTGCATTAGAGTTCATTTTGTCTTTTTTGTATGTTTTAATGCAAGCATCTTTTGGGCAATCTTTGAACATGAAGTAGGAGCATTTTGATGTCACCTTGCTGGTAGATTTTAGTTCATGCCATGTTAGGACCTGTAGTGAGTGCTACAAGCTTGTAAACTTGCTATCTATTCATTTCTGCCGTGCCATGCTATTTTTCTCTAAGTCTGAAACTGGCAGTATTAATACTTTGCATTTTGCCTTGAGTTTTGCAACAAATCTGTGCATCTTTGGATCATGATCATTAAGGGTGTTTTGTTGAGGGTAATTAGTACATGCTTTCCATTCTCTTTGTTACCATGAAAAACTGCCGTAGCATATATTTTACTTGCCTCAAAGGTTGCATGGTGAATCTGTTTTCTGCCACTATGCAAATATCACCAAGTCTGAAAATCTGTTAATAGTTGTCAACTTCATCATGATGATTGCCATTGATCTAGGGGTCATTTGAATTAGTTCAATAAGCATGTTTTGCCATGTGTTACATGCACATTCATGTCATGCCATTTGTTGGCATGTAGAAATTCTGTAGCATGTTCAAATCTTGCTTTCAAATTGGTATCTAGCTACAATGCCATGCTATTTTTCTCTAAGTCTGAAACTTGCTTTCAAATTGGTATCTAGCTAGAAGTTTAACATGATCTTTAGATCCATTTCAACTAAAATCTTCCATTCTATCCAGTGGCATACTTGGGTTTTGCCTAATGTTTTTTTCACTCGGTGGAATTACAGGTTATGGTGTTGCATCTCCGTGGAGTTGGTCCCTGATCGTCCCTATCCGCTATTCGACAAAAGGTGTCCATTTGTTGTATGTTGAGTTTTGTTCATAGGATGATGATTGGTTCATTTGTTGAGTTGTGTATTCATCTTGTATTCATCTTGTGTATAAATCTTGTATTCATTTTGTATCTTGAAAGAGAGGCGGTCCGCAAAGTATCCTCTCTCGAAAGTATCCTCTGTTTTCTGCCACCCTAAACCCTATATTGGATACTTGATCTTGATATAAATTTTGGTATAACATCGATATGAGGGGGGAGGAGTCCTCGACAATCGTCTGAAACTGACTGTTATAAAACTTGTCAACTTTGCATGATGTATGCCATGTTGTAATATTTGCAGAAACTATGGAACACTACAGAGAATTAGACCAAGAAGAGTTGTTGGGGGATATAATCCACGACGGAGGTGATGATATCACCTTGTCGTTTCTCAACAAGACCGATGGTGAGGGAAGAGAGGATGACGACTCCGGTGATCGAATGGAGGAGGGAGGAGATGACGGCTCTGGGGTGTTGGAGCCTTAACTGTTGCAAAGTCCGGTGAGGTATATAATATTAATTAAGCCTCTGTTGACTAGATGCATTAATTGTTTTGTATGTACATATATTAACGCTTCTTTCTTCTTTTAGCCCTCCGGATCGAGCCAAACTTCTATAAGGAGACGAGGCCCGAAGAAAAGGTTGGGAGAGAATGAAAGGTTCACGATCGAAGAAGTCACTCCAGATGGCCAACCGATTGCTCCCAAGCGGACCAAAGACAAATTTATACATCAGTGTGGAGTTGTTGTTAGGAACAGCATCCCGATCAGCATCCAAGAATGGAATAAGAAGAAGGACGTTGAAGTATCTTATGTCGACGATAGACAGAAAGATGAGCTTTGGAACTCGCTCATGACAAATTTCAGCCTACCGCCAGAGGAGGATCCAAATAACCCAGTTAATTATACAGCGACAAGTCAAGGCGTCGGCTCTTAAGAAGATGGCAGAACTATTCAAGAACTGAAAGAAAAGATTGAACAAATAGTTTGTCGACAAAGACGAGACTCCAGAATTCACTGATCAATATGTGAAGATAAAAGATCACTGGCCCGCATTTGTGGCGTACAAGAAATCGGAGAAAGCTAAGAAAAGGTCACAGATAAATAAGCAAAATGTTGCAAAGAAGAAGTATCACCATGTTATGGGGTCAGGTGGCTACAGCTTTGCCCGGCCTACGTGGGACAAAGCTGAGAACGACCTGCTTGCTAAAGGGGTCCAAACAGCGCCATTGAACTGGCCCGAACGGGCAAGGACTTGGTTCTTCGGGCATGGGGGAACTTTGGACCCAGAAACAGGGAAGTGTGTTTTCACAAAAGCTCAACTTGAAACACCAGTAAAAATGATTCAGGAAGCAATCCAGGAAGTGCAGGAAGGGTGGTTCCATTCTGACAGAGAGAAGGATGAGCTGTCAAAAGCCCTCGGGAATCCTGAACACCCTATCCGAACACGAGGCACATCAGGCTCCGTTGCGTGGAAGTATGGGTTTCTAGACATCATTGGTTATAAAAGCCAAGGGACAAAGAAGAAAGAGGAAGCAGACAGGATGCAGAAGATGGAAGAAAAATTAGCGCTGCATGAGAATAAACTAGAGGCACTTACCAGTCAGCGAGCTACCGGCCCACCATCTCAGCAGCACGAAGATCCTTCATTCGATACTGCCCACGAAGCTACCCCAACATCTCAGCAAAAAATCAGCGTGGCTTCCATGGAGCTAGTTCAGCCTGATATCATGGCTCCTCGCTGCCCCGTGGATGATATCATGGAGAAGGAACATTGTAAAATAATTACAAAATGCCATAACCTAACCTTGAAGGTGACGGTCCGCTATCTCTTACCCCGTCGACCTGATGGAACTTTGCATTGCGCTTCGATTCCAGATGGCTTTGCTGTTGTCGGGGTGGATGAAGTTACCAACGGATTCGAGGGGCTGGAGCTTGACTACCCTATAGGTGAAGGGGAGAATCATCTGGAAAATGCCTTAAGGACTTCCATTCTATGGAGAAAGGAAAACATCATGCTTCCAAACTGGACGCCGTCTCAGCAGAATCAGCCAGAGGAGGCCGCTCAACAGAATCCTCGCAGTCCAGCTCTACCTCCGCTGCCTCAGCCGTCTCCGCCGCGTCAGCTGTCTCCGCCGCCTCAGCTGTCTCCGCCGCGTCAGCGGACTCCGTCGGAGGAGGCCCCTCAGCAGAATCCTCCTCCGCCTCAGATGTCTTCGCCATGTCAGCGGACTCAGCCTCCTCTGCCGCGTCAGCGAACTCCGGCTCCTTCGCCGCGTCAGCTGACTCCGCCGCCTCAGCAACGGTGGAAGAGAGTTGCCGCCGCTCCAGCGGCTAGCAGTACAACAGGGAAGAAATCCGGAGCAGGTCCAAGCGTCAAGAAGGCTCCTGCCAAGTTACCTGATATGTCTCCCAACGTAACTATAATTTTTGCTTGTTCCATGTTGTTATATTATCATTCTTGGATGTTTTACAATCATTTTATAGCAACTTTATATCATTTTTTTGGGACAAACCTATTGACATAGTGCCCAGTGCCACTTGCTTTTTTTTTGCTTTTTTTTACTTCGCAGAATATCAGTACCAAACGGAGTCCAAACGCAGCGAAACTTTTTGGAGAATTTTTATGGACCAGAAGGAACAACTTGGGCTAAAGAAGTACCAGAGGGGTGCCCCGAGGGTGGCACAACCCACCTGGGTGCGCGCCCTGGTGGGTTGTGCACACCTCGATGGCCTCCTGCACCGCCTCTTCGCCCTATAAATACCCAAATATTCCAAAAACCCTAGGGGAGTCAACGAAACACAATTCCAGCCGCCGCAAGTTCTAGAACCACGAGATCCAATATAGACACCATCACGGAGGGGTTCGTCATCCTCATTGGTGCCTCTCCGATGATGCGTGAGTAGTTCATTTTAGACCTACAGGTCCGTAGGCAGTAGCTAGATGGCTTCTTCTATCTTTTTGACTCTCAATACAATGGTCTCTTGGAGATCTATTTGATGTAACTCTTTTTGCGGTGTGTTTGTTGGGATCCGATGAACTTTGAGTTTATGATCAGATCTATAACCATGAAAGTTATTTGAGTTCTTTGATCTCTTTTATGCATGATTACTTATAGCCTCGTATTTCTTCTTCGAATCTTTGGTTTAGGTAGGCCAACTAGATCGATTTTTCTTGCCATGGGAAGAGGTGCTTTGTGATGGGTTCGACCGTGCGGTGTTCTTTCCCAGTGACAGAAGGGGCAGCAAGACACGCATGTATCATTGCTATTAAGGATAACCAGATGGGTGCTATTCCTACATGAATAGATCTCGTCTACATCATGTCATCGTTCTTATTGCATTACTCCATTTCTCCATGAACTTAATACACTAGATGCATGCTGGATAGCGGTCGATGTGTGGAGTAATAGTAGTAGATGCAGGCAGGAGTCGGTCTACTAATCTTGGATGTGATGCCTATATAATGATCATTGCCTGGATATCATCATAATTATTTGATGTTCTATCAATTGCCCAACAATAATTCGTTTACCCACCGTATGCTATTTTCTTGAGAAGCCACTAGTGAAATCTACGGCCCCGGGTCTATTCTTTATCATATTTGCTTCAAGATCTACCTTTATTTGCTTTTATTTTCAAATCTATTATACCAAAAACCCAAAAATACCTTGCTGCACTTTTTTTGCTATTTATTTTATTTCGCATTTTATCGAGAGCTATTTATCCAATCTACACAATTTTTATCCCATCAACTTGACAATTTCTGGCACCATTACCCGTAGAGGGATTGACAACCCCTCCTAATCGTCGGGTTGCAAGTATTTGTTATTTGTGTGCAGGTACCATTTACATAGTGTTGCTTGGTTCTCCTACTGGACTGATACCTTGGTTTCAGAACAGAGGGAAATACCCACCGTAGCTGTGCTGCATCATCCCTTCCTCTTTGGGGAAATACCGACGTAGTTCAAGCGACATCAAAAGGAATTTCTGGCGCCGTTGCCGAGGGAGACATCATCAACATCTATCAGGTTCCTAATCACAAATCTCATCTCCTTGCAATTTACATTATTTGCCATTTGCCTCTCGTTTTCATCTCCCCCACTTCACAAAAATTTCCATTTTATTCGCCCTCTTTTTCGTTCGCTTTTTTTCGTCAGATCTGTTTTTGTGTGCAATCTTGTTTGCATAGTCACGATGACTCAAGAAAACACCAAGTTGTGTGACTTTTCCAATACCAACAACAATGATTTTATTAGCACTCCGATTGCACCTCCCGCCACTAGTGCGGAATCTTGTGATATTAATGCCGCTTTGTTGAATCCTGTTATGAAAGTTCAATTTTCCAGTACTCCTAATAAGGATGTCGCGTCCCATCTAAACACATTCATAGAACTTTGCGATATGCAAAAGAAAAAATATGTGGACAATGATATTGTGAAGTTGAAATTATTTCCGTTTTCTTTGCGAGATCGTGCAAAAATTTGGTTTTCTTCTTTGCCTCGCAATAGTATCGATTCTTGGGATAAATGCAAAGATGCTTTCATTACTAAGTATTTTCCGCCCGTGAAAATTATTTCCCTTAGAACTCAAATCATGAATTTTAAGCAACTTGAGCTTGAACATGTTGCACAATCTTGGGAAAGAATGAAATTGATGCTAAGAAATTGTCCTACTCATGGTTTAAATCTTTGGATGATCATACAAGAATTTTATGCAGGTTTGAACTTTGTTTCTAGAAATCTTTTAGATTCGGTCGCGGGTGGTACTTTTATGGAATTACTTTGGGTGAAGCTACTAAATTGATTGATCATATTATGGCCAATTATTCACAATGGCACACTGAAAGAGCACCTACTAGTAAAAAGGTTAATTCGGTTGAAGAAATTAGTACTTTGAGTGAAAAAGTTGATGCTCTTATGAAATTGGTTGCTAATAAAAGTGCTCATATTGATCTTAATGATGTGCCTTTGTCTACCTTGATTGAGCAAAATATTGATCCCGTAGATGTGAATTTTGTCTCGCGATTTTTTTTTAATAACAATTCTTATAGAGGTAATTTTAATCCTAGGCCTTTTCATGGAAATTCCTCTAATAATTATGGTAATTCCTATGGTAATCCTTCTTTACAATAATAATAGGAACACCTCTGATCTTGAGAATAATATTAAAGAATTTATCAATGCTCCAAAAGTTTTCAATGCTACGATAGAAGAAAAGTTGAATAAGATTGATGATATGTCTAGAAGTATTGATAGAATCTCTCATGCTGCAGAAAATCCCAAGTTGAAAATTTTTGTACCCAAGGTTGATGTATCAATTAAAGCTTTATATGTTTCTATGGATGAAAGTAAGAAAAGAACCGCTATGCTTAGAGCTAAACGAGAATTTTTAGAAAGAGCGTTTTCTAGTGATTGTTTTCATAAAAATGATGAAGATCTTAAAGTGATTGGTGTTTCTTCTATTGATTCCTTGTTTAGTAAAATTAAAATTGATGATAAAGGGATTGAAGAAGAGTTAACTTTAGTTAGAAGGCGTCCCAATAATTCGGAGGGTGAAAATCTTGATGAAAAAATTGATAAAAGTGGGTTTGGAGAGGTCAAAACATTAACTAGTGATGTGCCCACTCTTTTGGATTACAAAGACTTTAATTATGACAATTGCTCTTTGATTGATTGTATTTCTTTGTTGCAATCCATGATTAACTCACCCCATGCTTATGAACAAAATAAAGCTTTTACTAAACAAATCGTAGATGCCATGATGAAAGCTTTGGAAGAAAAGTTGGAATTAGATATTTCAATTCCTAGAAAATTACATGATGAATGGGAACCTACCATCAAATTCAAGATTAAAAATTATTAGTGTTTTGCTTTATGTGATTTGGGTGCTAGTGTTTCCATAATTCCGAAATCTTTATGTGATGTGCTTGGTCTTACCGATATTGAAGAATGTTCTGTTAGTTTGCACTTGGCGGATTCTACTATTAAAAAGCCTTTGGGAAAAATTAACGATGTTCTTATTCTTGCAAATAGGAATTATGTGCTTGTAGATTTTATTGTTCTTGATATTGATTGCAATCCGTCTTGTCCAATTATACTTGGTAGACCATTTTTATGTACTATTGGTGCCGTGATTGATATGAAAGAAGACAATATTAAATTCCAATTTCCACTAAGAAAGGGTATGGAACACTTCCCTAGAACAAGATTTAAGCCACCATATGAATCAATCATGAGGGCATCCTATGGATCTAGAACTAAATATGAAAACACTTGAATCTGTGCATTATGCCTAGCTAGGGGCATAAAACGATAGCGCTTCTTGGGAGGCAACCCAATGAATAAAATTTACTTTTGCCTTTTTCTTTCTGTTCTTGAGTGTTTGCACAATTATGCCTCTGTTATAATTGTGTTTTTTATGTTTTAATTAGTGTTTGTGACAAGTAAAGCCTTTGGGATAGCTTTGGTGATAGTTGATTTGATCCTGTTGAAAAAATAGAAAATCTTGCGTCCAGTAATATAATTGTCTAAATTCATAAAAGCGACTAAAAATTTTGAATTGTTGACACAAGATTGATATACAAATTTCCTCTGTTATCCTAATATTTCAGAATTGTTGGAGTTACAGAAGTATGAGAACAATTCGCATCTTTACAAAATGTTCTGTTTTTTATAGATTCTATTTTCTTTGCATTGTGTGCTTATTTTGATGATTCTATGGATTTTATAGGGGGGTATAAGCCATGGCAAAGTTAGAATATAGTAGATATAATGATATAAAAAATTTTGAATGGGTTTTCTACAGTACTTAAAGTAAAGATTGGTTTTCTTATACTAACGGATCTCACGAAGGTTTTGTTAAGTTTTGTGTGATTGAAGTTTTCAAGTTTTGGGTGAGATCACGATGGATGAAGGAATAAGGAGTAAGAAAAGCCTAAGCTTGGGGATGCCCCATGGCACCCCAAGTTAATTTTCAAGGAGAACCAAGCAACTAAGCTTGGGGATGCCTCGGAAGGCATCCCCTCTTTCTTCTAATGACCATCAGTATTTTACTTGGAGCTATATTTTTATTCGTCACATATCATGAGTTTTGCTTGGAGCATCTTGTATTATATGATTCTTTACTTGTTTTGCTTTTTAGTTTGTCACAAGTATCCTTGCTGGACACACCTATTTGAGAGAGCCAAAATTATGCTATGATTTGTTAGAATTGCTCTTTATGCTTCACTTAAAAATTTTGGGCTATGGAATTGCTCTAGTGCTTCACTTATATCTTTTTGAGCACGGTGTGCTTTAATATTTTTGAAGACATGCTCTCATGCTTCACTTAGATTTATTTGAGAGTTAGTAATTTTTTGAAGAAATTCTCTCATGCTTCACTTATATTATTTTGAGAGACGAAAAATTTTATGCTCATGTTCTTCACTTAGATTTGTTTGAGCTTGTCAAAAGCAAAGCAACATATGAAACTAGTCACAAAGTGATAGATATTCAAGAGGGATATAATAAAAAAATTCATGAAGATCATTGGACAAAATAAACTTGATTCTTTGTAATAGTTTTGAGATATGATGATAGTGATATGTGAGTCATGTTGGTGAGTAATTATGCTTTAGTAAGAATATTCGTGTTAAGGTTTGTGATTCCCTATGCAAGCACAAAAGTCAATAGTTATGCAATGAAATTACATCCTACTTGTGGTGCATTATTTGGTGTTAGTTATGCTTAATGCTTGCTTATGTGATTTTTCGTTTCTTGGTTGGTTGCTTCTCAATCTTTTTGCTAGCCTCCACTTGTACTAAGTAGAAATACTACTTGTGCATCCAAAATCTTTAAACCCAGTTTTGCCATATAAGTCCACCATACCTACCTATATGCAGTATTCCCGTGCTGTTCTAAGCAAATTTGTAGGTGCCATCTCTAATTTTCAAAATAAATTTCCTTTTTGTGTGCCCGTACCGCTCATGAAGCGGCAGGGGGTGGCCAATATTTTCCATGCAAGATGTGTTATTCTCAAGATGAGTGTTTATTCACTTATCATTGCACAAGAGTGCGGCGGTAATAGGGATGCCCATTCCCGAAAAGAAAAAGAAATTTACTTTATGTTGTCAAATAATAAATTCGTTGGAAAGTGTTGGTATGGAGGGCACCCGTGGATACGGCTAGCCATGGATTGTGAAAGAATGGTGGAAAAAGGAATAAACTTTATTTTCTGTTTGGGAACCGCCTATGAAATATCTAGCATGGAAAGTGTTGGGAATTACTCGTTCATTTTCGTTGACGGGAAAAGTATGCCTCTAAAAAAAATTATCTCTCAACTTAAGCTTTGAGCTCTGGCACCTCTACAAATCCCTACTTACCTCTGTGAAGGGCCTATCTATTTACTTTATGCAATTTTTATTTTTATTTGAGTCTCCATCTTCTCTTATAAAGCACCAACTAAGGAGCACTATGATTGTACTTGAGCATTGGGTATAGCTAATATGCGAGTGTGTTTCATGAATGGATCAATGATTGAGCATGATGGGCTAGGGATAATTTTCTTTAGTGTTGATATTTTGAAGGGCATGGTTGCTTGTTGATATGCTTGAGTATTGAAATCTTCATGAAAAAACTAGACTATTGCTTTGAACCATATAAAAGTCCATATGTCCATGCTACAAAAGAAAAGAATATGTGAAGAACATGTTAGGCAGCATTCCACATAAAAAATTCTATTTTTTTTATCATTTACCTACTCGAGGACGAGTAGGAATTAAGCTTGGGGATGCTGATACATCTCCAATGTACCTACAATTTTTGCTTGTTCCATGCTGTTATATTATCATTCTTGGATGTTTTACAATCATTTTATAGCAACTTTATATCATTTTTTGGTACTAACCTATTGACATAGTGCCCAGTGCCAGTTGCTGTTTTTTGCTTGTTTTTTACTTCGCAGAATATCAGTACCAAACAGAGTCCAAACACAGCGAAACTTTTTAGAGAATTTTGATGGACCAGAAGGAACAACTTGGGTCAAAGAAGTACCAGAGGGGGGCACAACCCACCTGGGCGCGCCTGGCGGCCCAGGCGCGCCCTGGTGGGTTGTGCCCACCTCAGTGGCCTCCAGCACCATCTCTTCGCCCTATAAATAACCAAATATTCCAAAAACCCTAGGGGAGTCGACGAAACACAATTCCAGCCGACGCAAGTTCCAGAACCACGAGATCCAATCTAGACACCATCACGGAGGGGTTCATCATCCTCATTGGTGCCTCTTCGATGATGCATCAGTAGTTCATTGTAGACCTATGGGTTCGTAGGCAGTAGCTAGATGGCTTCTTCTATCTTTTTGATTCTCAATACAAAGGTCTCTTGGAGATCTATTTGATGTAACTCTTTTTGCGGAGTGTTTGTTGGGATCCGATGAACTTTGAGTTTATGATTAGATCTATATCCATGAAAGTTATTTGAGTTATTTGAATTTTTTTAGCATGATTACTTATAGCCTCATATTTCTTCTTCGAATATTTGGTTTAGTTAGGCCAACTAGATTGATTTTTCTTCCCATGGGAAGAGGTGCTTTGTGACGGGTTTGATCGTGTGGTATTCTTTCCCAGTGACAGAAGGGGCAGCAAGACACGCATGTATCGTTGCTATTAAGCATAATAAGATGAGGGTTATTCCTACATGAATAGATCTCGTCTACATCATGTCATCGTTCTTATTGCATTACTCCATTTCTCCATGAACTTAATACACTAGATGCATGCTGGATAGCAGTCGATGTGTGGAGTAATAGTAGTAGATGCAGGCAGGAGTCGGTCTACTAATCTTGGATGTGATGCCTATAGAATGATCATTGCCTAGACATCGTCATAATTATTTGATGTTCTATCAATTGCCCAACAGTAATTAGTTTACCCACCGTATGCTATTTTCTTGAGAGAAGCCACCACTAGTAGAAAACAGGGCTTTGGTCCAGGCCGGGCCAGCCCATTAGTCCCGGTTCAGTCATGAACCGGGACCCATGGGGGCATAGGTCCCGGTTCGTGCGGCCAGGGGGCCGGCCGGGCCTCGCGGGGCATTGGTCCCGATTCGTCTAGCCCCTTTGGTCCCGGTTCCAGCCACGAACCGGGACCAATGGGCCTCGCTCCTGGCCCACAACCATTGGTCCTGGTTCGTGGCTGGAACCGGGACCAAAGGGGGTCCTTTAGTCCCGGTTCCAGCCACGAACCGGGATCAATGAGATGCCTATATATACCCCCTCGCCCGTGAGCAGAGCAGTGGAGTGCTCTGTTTTTTGGGCCGGTCGTGGGAGAGCTTTGTGGTGCTCTAACTCATCTCCTATGCACATGAGGTGTTCGATGAAATGCCCGAGCCACACTTAAGCTTTCTCCTCTCGAAGCTCCTTGTCCAAGCTCCATTTCCCTCGAGATTTGTCTAGGTTTGGCGGTCCGTCTTGTCCCATCCCCGTCCTCACCGCCGTCGATCGCCCGCGCCGATCTCGTCGCTGGCACCACCGTGGTGAGCCTCTTGGTCTTATCTTCTTTGTAAAAGAAAAAAGTTCTTACTTGTATGATTAAGATAGATACTTGTGTAATTTTCTTACTTTTATTATTGTTTGTTATTATATAGTGCGATGGTTTTGGTATCCTCCTCCGTCGGCCCTTGTCCTGTCTATGATTCGGATGTGGTATATATTATCTTTTATAACTATTTGGTTCATTTAGTGTTTATGACAATTATGCCGACCAACGTGACATAGATTTTTTTATCTAGGAGGTATGTGAACCGGAAATTCCAACCGACCCTATTGTCGAGAGGTTAAATTTAGTTGAAGAAGAAAACAATTACTTGAAGGAAAAATTGAAAAAAACTGAGGAGGAGAAGATGATATTGGAGTTGCATGTTGCGGATGTTGTCGATGATCACAAGATGAAGATGGATAAAATGCGCTTGAAGATTAGAAAGATGAAAAAATATGCCATTCATACCGAGGCTTGGTATCATTATGCCGTTGGATCAATTGTTACCTTAGTTGCGATTATGATTGCATTTTTTGTTGCATTGAAATGTTTTACATAGTTTCAATGTATGGTTTAATTAGATGCTCTGGAGAGCTATATGTTGTTCAATGAGAACTATGTATGTACTTTGGTTTTAATGTGATGATGAACTTCTATTAATTAATTTGATCACTTCTATATTCATGATGTTCTGTGATGGTTTTTGACACACTTAATTATATATAATGCACGCAGATGAACCGGCAATGGATGTACGGTGACAGACGCACCTCCGAGTACATTAAGGGCGTGCATAATTTTCTCGAAGTGGCTGAGGCAAACAAGCAGAATGGTTTTATGTGTTGTCCATGCCCTATATGTGGGAATACAAAGTCTTACTCTGACTCGAAAACCCTTCACATCCACCTGCTTTATAAGAGTTTCATGCCACACTATAATGTTTGGACCAAGCACGGAGAAAGAGGGGTTATGATGGAAGACAGCGAAGAAGAAGAGGATCCGGCTGTTCAGGGGATCCGGCTGTTCTTGGCCAGCCCCTACGGGCCGCCGCCGCCCCTGCCGCCGGCCGCCGCCATCGGGCCGCCAGCCCTGCCGTGGCACTCGGCGCACGCAGCGGCCTCCGCGGCGCTCGCTGGGCCACTGCAGCCATAGCTGCAGCTGCAGCCGCTGCCCGCCACCACCCCGCAGTGGCCGGCGCCGACTCTTGCAGCGCCTCCCGCGCCCACCGCCCCCATACAGCAACAGCCGCCGCTGCCGCCCCCCCCCCCCCCCCCCCCCCCCCCCCGCCACTCAGCACCGGGCCCGGCCCGACCATGCCGGGAGGCGTCCCGATCCAGCAGGTCCGCTTCCCACCGTCGCCATCTCCGCTCCCGGCCTAGCTGTCCGGGTGATCGCCGCCGCCGGTCTACACTACGGCCGGGGACCAGCCGGCGCCCACCCTACCGTATGGCGATCCGTCCGGCTCCGCGGGTCCCTACGCAGGCCGCGCTAACCCGCCGTTCCACGGGGGACCCCCTGTCCCCACCGATCGGGCGCCACCATCCTCGCTGCTCCGCACCTCCGAGCCGTTCGGCCACGGCGGTCATACCCAGACGCCGCCACAATTCGCCAAGATCGACTTCGCCACCTACGACGGTACTGAGGACCCCCTTAACTGGCTCAACCTGTGCGAGCAGTTCTTTTGTGGGCAGCGCACACTTGCGTCGGACCACACCTGGCTCGCCTCCTACCACCTCCGGGGCGCCGCACAAATGTGGTATTATGCCCTCTAGCAGGACGAGGGCGGCATGCCCCCTTGGGAGCGCTTTCGTGAGCTATACCTCCTTCATTTCGGGCCGCCGATCCACGGGAGTCGACTGGCGCACTAGTAGAAAACAGGGCTTTGGTTCGGGCCAGCCCAGCCCATTAGTCCCGGTTCAGTCACGAACCGGGACCCATGGGGGGCATACGTCCCGGTTCATGCGCCCAGGGGGCCGGCTGGGGCCTCGTGGGCATTGGTTCCGGTTCGTCTGGACCCATTTGTCCCGGTTCCTGGCACGAACCGGGACCAATGGGCCTCGCTCCTGGCCCACATCCATTGGTCCCGGTTCGTGGCTTGAACCGGGACAGAAGGGGGGCCTTTAGCCCCGGTTCCATGCACGAACCGGGACCAATGAGGTGGCTATATATACCCCATCACCAGCGAGCAGAGCACTCCACACTGCTCTGTTTTTTCTGGCCGGCGAGGGGAGAGCTTCGTGGTGCTCTAGCTCACCTCCTATGCACATGAGGTGTTTGATGAAATGCCCGAGCCACACTAGTTAAGCTTTCTCCTCTTGAAGCTCGACCTTCAAGCTCCATTTTCCTCAAGATTTTTCTAGGTTTAACGGTCCGTCACGTCCCGTCCCCGTCTTCACCGCCGTCGATCGCCCGCGCCGATCTCGTCGCCGGCATAACCGTGGTGAGCCTCTTGTTCTTATCTTCTTTCTAAAAGAAAAAATTCTTACTTGTATGATTTAGATAGATACTTGTCTAATTTTCTTACTTTTATTATTGTTTGTTATTATATAGTGCGATGGTTTTGGTATCCGCCCCCGTCGGCCCTCGTCCTGTCTATGATTCGGATGTGGTATATATTATATTTTATAACTATTTGGTTCATTTATTGTTTATGACAATTATGCCGCCCAACGTGACATAGATTTTTTTGTCTAGGAGGTATGTGAACCGGAAATTCCAACCGACCCTATTGTCGAGAGGTTAAATTTAGTTGAAGAAGAAAACAATTACTTGAAGGAAAAATTGAAAAAATTGAGGAGGAGAAGATGATATTGGAGTTGCATGTTGCGGATGTCGTCGATGATCACAAGATCAAGATGGATGCAATGCGCTTCAAGATTAGAAAGTATAGAAAATATGTCATTCATACCGAGGCTTGGTATCATTATGCCATTGGATCAATTGTTACCTTGGTTGCGATTATGATCGCATTTGTTGTTGCATTGAAATGTTTTACATAGTTTCAATGTATGGTTTAATTAGATGCTCTGGCGAGCTATATGTTGTTCAATGAGAACTATGTATGTACTTTGGTTTTAATGTGATGATGAACTTCTATTAATTTGGTCACTTACCTATTCATGATGTTTTGTAATGGATTTTTACACACTTAATTATATATAATGCACGCAGATGAACAGCCAATGGATGTACAGTGACAGACGCACCTCCGAGTACATTAAGGGCGTGCATAATTTTCTCGAAGTGGCTGAGGCAAACAAGCAGAATGGTTTTATGTGTTGTCCATGCCCTATATGTGGGAATACGAAGTCTTACTCTGACCGGAAAATCCTTCACACCCACCTGCTTGAGAAGGGTTTCATGCCACACTATAATGTTTGGACCAGGCACGGAGAAATAGGGGTTATGATGGAAGACAGCAAAGAAGAAGAGAACGATGACAACTATGTGCCCCCTGAATACGGTGATGCTGCAACGGGGGAAGCAAAAGATCAAGAGGAACCAGACGATGTGCCCGATGATGATCTCCGCCGGGTCATTGTTGATGCAAGGAGACAGTGCGAAAGTGAAAAGAAGAAGCTGAAATTCGATCGCATGTTAGAGGATCACCAAAAAGGGTTGTACCCCAATTGCGAAGATGGCAACACAAAGCTCGGTACCGTACTGGAATTGCTGCAGTGGAAGGCAGAGAATGCTGTGCCTGACAAAGGATTTGAGAAGCTACTGAAAATATTGAAGAAGAAGCTTCCAAAGGATAACGAATTGCCCGACAGTACGTACGCAGCAAAGAAGGTCGTATGCCCTCTAGGATTGGAGGTGCAGAAGATACATGCATGCCCTAATGACTGCATCCTGTACCGCGGTGCGTACAAGGATTTGAATGCATGCCGGTATGCGGTGCATTGCGGTATAAGATCAGACGAGATGACCCTGGTGATGTTGACGGCGAGCCCCCCAGGAAGAGGGTTCCTGCCAAGGTGATGTGGTATGCTCCTATAATACCACGGTTGAAACGTCTGTTCAGAAACAAAGAGCATGCCAAGTTGATGCGATGGCACAGAGAGGACCGTAAGAAAGACGGGAAGTTGAGAGCACCCGCTGACGGGTCGCAATGGAGAAAAATCGAGAGAAAGTATTGGGATGACTTTGCAGGTGATGCAAGGAATGTATGGTTTGGTTTAAGCGCGGATGGCATTAATCCTTTTGGGGAGCAGAGCAGCAATCACAGCACCTGGCCCGTGACTCTATGTATCTATAACCTTCCTCCTTGGCTGTGCATGAAGCACAAGTTCATTATGATGCCAGTTCTCATCCAAGGCCCTAAGCAACCCGGCAACAACATTGATGTGTACCTAAGGCCATTAGTTGAAGAACTTTTACAGCTGTGGAATGGAAACGGTGTACGTGTGTGGGATGAGCACAAACAGCAGGAATTTGACCTGCATGCGTTGCTGTTTGTAACCATCAATGATTGGCCTGCTCTCAGTAACCTTTCAGGACAGACAAACAAGGGATACCACGCATGCACGCACTGTTTAGATGACACCGAAAGTATATACCTGGACAAATGCAGGAAGAATGTGTACCTGGGGCATCGTCGATTTCTTCCGACCAACCATCAATGTCGAAAGAAAGGCAAGCATTTCAAAGGCAAGGCAGATCACCGGAAGAAGCCCGCCATCCGTACCGGTGATCACATACTTGCTATGGTCAATGATTTACAAGTAATCTTTGGAAAGGGTCCCGGCGGACTATCTGTTCCGAATGACGCTGAGGGACGCGCACCCATGTGGAAGAAGAAATCTATATTTTGGGACCTACCCTACTGGAAAGACCTAGAGGTCCGCTCTTCAATCGACATGATGCACGTGCCGAAGAATATTTGCGTGAACCTGCTAGGCTTCTTGGGCGTGCATGCCTCCAAAGCAGTATGAAGGTCCTGCCAGCTACGCTCTTACCAAAGAAGAGAAGGAAATCTTCTTTGAATGCCTGCTCAGTATGAAGGTCCCGTCTGGCTTCTCATCGAATATAAAGGGAATAATAAATATGCCAGGGAAAAAGTTCCAGAACCTAAAGTCTCATGACTGCCATGTGATTATGACGCAACTGCTTCCGGTTGCAATTAGGGGGCTTCTACCGGAAAACGTTCGATTAGCCATTGTGAAGCTTTGTTCATTCCTCAATGAAATCTCTCAGAAGGTGATCGATCCAGAAATCCTACCAAGGTTAAGGAGTGATGTGGCGCAATGTCTTGTCAGTTTCGAGCTGGTGTTCCAACCATCCTTCTTCAATATCATGACGCACGTCCTAGTTCATCTAGTCGACAAGATTGTCATTCTGGGCCCTGTATTTCTACACAATATGTTCCCCTTTGAGAGGTTCATGGGAGTCCTAAAGAAATATGTCTGTAACCGCGCTAGGCCAGAAGGAAGCATCTCCATGGGCCATCAAACAAAGGATGTCATTGGGTTTTGTGTTGACTTAATTCCTGACCTTAAGAAGATTGGTCTCCCTCAATCACGGTATGAGGGAAGACTGACTGGAAAAGGTACGCTAGGAGGGGACTCGATAATATGTAGGGACGGGCATTCTTGGTCTCAAGCACACTACACAGTTCTACAGAACTCTACCTTGGTGACCCCGTATGTCGATGAACACAAGAACATTCTGCGCTCCAAACACCCGGAGCAGTGTGACGACTGGATTACATGTGAACACATCAGGACTTTCGGTAGTTGGTTGCAAACATGTCTCAGGGGTGACAACACTGTTTCTGATGAGCTGTACTCGTTGGCCAGGGGACCATCTTCGACTGTATTGACTTACAAAGGGTACGAGATAAATGGGAATACATTTTACACGATCGCCCAAGATCAAAAGAGCACCAACCAAAACAGCGGTTTCCGCTTTGATGCAGCAACCAAGAGGGGAAAGGACACATATTATGGTTACATAGTGGACATATGGGAACTTGACTACGGACATGATTTTAAGGTCCCTTTGTTTCAGTGCAAATGGGTTAATCTGTCAGGAGGCGGGGTACAGGTAGACCCACAGTACGGAATGACAACAGTGGATCTAAACAATCTTGGGTACATAGACGAACCATTCCTCCTAGCCAATGATGTGGCGCAGGTTTTCTATGTGAAGGACATGTCTACCAAACCAAGAAAAAGAAAAGATAAGGAAGCGAATACATCATACGATGAGCCAAAGCGCCACATAGTTCTTTCAGGAAAAAGAGACATCATGGGATTGGAGGGCAAGATAGACATGTCTGAAGATTATGAAAAGTTTCATGAAATTCCTCCCTTCAAAGTCAAGGCTGACCCAAGCACCCTGTTAAACGATGAAGATTATCCATGGTTACGGCGCAATAAGCAAAGGACACAAGCGAAGAAAAAGTGAAGACTTTCTTTCCACAACTATTATGATGATGCCTTTGATCTAGAATATCACTGCAGTTACATGTGAAGAAATGAAATGCCTTTTGTAACAGATGAGTTTCCGTATGAAACCCTGATACTTTGAAAGAGATTGTCCATTTTGTACACGAAGTGCATCCAGTTTTTGCCGTAACCCTCTCAACTTTTTAGCACATGCTATGTGGGTGAAATGATGATACCATGCCAACTTTCAACCTTTTCAGAGTTCATTTGTAGTGCTTTTCAATTTCAGGGTCATATAGCTCAAAAAAATCAGTAAATGCATGAAAAATAACAAATGAAGTCAGAAAGGGTTGAAAATTGATGATGTGGCTTTAAATGGTGCATTTTGAACACACAAAAAGTCTGGAGTTCAAATAAGTTCAAAAAAGAAAATCCATTTGTAACAGATGAGTTTCCGTATGAAACCCTGATACTTCGAAAGAGATTGTCCATTTTGTACACGAAGTGCATCCAGTTTTTACGATAACCCTCTCAACTTTTTAGCACATACTATGTGGGTGAAATGATGATACCATGCCAACTTTCAACCTTTTCAGAGTTCATTTGTAGTGCTTTTCAATTTTAAGGTCATATAGCTCAAAAAAAATCAGTAAATGCATGAAAAATAACAAATGAAGTCAGAAAGGGTTGAAAATTGATGATGTGGCTTTGAATGGTGCATTTTGAACACACAAAAAGTCTGGAGTTCAAATAAGTTCAAAAAAATGAAATCCCTTTGTAACAGATGAGTTTCCGTATGAAACCTTGATACTTCGAAAGAGATTGTCCATTTTGTACATGAAGTGCATCCAATTTTTGCCGTAACCCTCTCAACTTTTAAGCACATGCTATGTGGGTGAAATGATGATACCATGCCAACTTTCAACCTTTTCAGAGTTCATTTGTAGTGCTTTTCAATTTCAGGGTCATAAAGCTCAAAAAAATCAGTAAATGCATGAAAAATAACAAATGAAGTCAAAAAGGGTTGAAAATTGATGATGTGGCTTTGAATGGTGCATTTTGAACACACAAAAAGTCTAGAGTTCAAATAAGTTCAAAAAAATGAAATCCCTTTGTAACAGATGAGTTTTCGTCCGAAACCCTGATACTTCGAAAGAGATTGTCCATTTTGTACACGAAGTGGATCCAGTTTTTGTCGTAACCCTCTCAACTTTTTAGCACATGCTATGTGGGTGAAATGATGATACCATGCCAACTTTCAACCTTTTCAGAGTTCATTTGTAGTGCTTTTCAATTTCAGGGTCATATAGCTCAAAAAAATCAGTAAATGCATGAAAAATAACAAATGAAGTGAGAAAGGGTTGAAAATTGATGATGTGGCTTTGAATGGTGCATTTTGAACACACAAAAAGTCTGGAGTTCAAATAAGTTCAAAAAAATGAAATCCCTTTGTAACAGATGAGTTTTGAACACACAGATCTGTTTTTGATTAAAACAGACATTTCAAATAACCTAAAAATTACCAAATTGAATTTAATGATAAAACACAGTAATATTAAATAGCAGGAAAAACAATCACTCAAAAATCTATTTTTATAGTAAAGTTATTCACAAACTAGTGATTCACACAAATTTCAAAAAATTCAAATTTAAACTATTCAAATTGGAAAACGAATGGCACTAACAGAAAGTTTATAATTTTTATTACCTAAAAGCAAAAAGAATCACTGAAAAACAGTAAGTATTTTGCTGTAAGTAGAAACAAAATAAAATAAATAAAGCAAAAAAGAAAAAAAAACTGGAAAAAAAATGCCACCTACTGGGCCACCACGGCCTGAATACGACTAGAAACCGAACCATGGGCCAGGATTCAGGCCCGCAACAGGCCCAGTATGCCCACAGGCAAGGAGTGACAGATTAGGCCCGAAAACCTGCAGTTGAGAGGAGCTCGAGAGGGTGGGCGCAGCAGCGCTTATAAACCACTCTCGAGCTCTCTCAACTAGCGAGGTGGGACTAAAACATTCCACCGAACGCGCCAGCGCAAGGCCTTTGTCCCGGTTGGTAGCACCAACCGGGACGAAAGGGTGCATGGTACCGGTTGGCACCAAACGGGACCAATGCCCCCCTTTAGTTCCGGTTTGTTCCACCAACCGGGACCAAAGGTCTCTGTTTCCCGCCCTTTGGGTTGCTGAAAACTGACCTTTGGTCCCGGTTCGTGGCACCAACCGGGACTAAAGGGGGGCATTGGTCCCGGTTGGTGCCACGAACCGGGACCAATGCTTCGTCCATATAAGCCGCACTTGTCAAAATTTTCATCAGTCGTCTTCGATCCCTCCGACGACGACGCCAGGCTGCCCCTCTGCCCCGCCGTCGCCGTCGTCGCCCCTGCCTCCGACGCCGTCGCCGCGCCCCTGCCCCGAGCCCTCGTCGCCGCGCGCGCCCCTGCCCCTGACGTCGTCGCCGCGCCGCCCCTGCCCCGAGCCCTCCTCGTCGCCGCGCCGCCCCTGCCCCGAGCCCTCGTCGCCGCACCGTCACCGCCCCGCGCTACGGTCCGGCCGGCCCCCTTGTTCATATACATTTTTTTTCATATGATTTTGTTAGATGATGTTAATGATAGATATGATGATGTTGATGATAGATGATGTATGCTTTTTTTGTTCATATAATTTTTTTTGTTCATATAATTTTTTTTGTTCATATGATGATTTTTTTCATATATGTATTAATTTTTTTATTTAGGTTGTTAGTAGATATCGATTTTAGGTTAGTGCATTTTAGGTTAGTTGATTTAGTGCATTTTAGGTTAGTTCTACTATTAGTGCATTTTAGGTTAGTAGATTTTAGGTTAGTGGAGAGGAAAAAGGAAAATAAAGAAAAAGAAGAAAAGAGGAAGAAGGAAGAAGGAAGAAGAAGAAAAAGAAGGAGAGGAAAAAGGAAAATAAGAATAAGAAGAGGAAGAAGAGGAGAGGAAGAAGAGGAGAAAAAAAATAAGAAGAGGAAGAAGAAGAAGAAAATAACTTTGTCGAGGACACCCTCTCGCTCGACCAACTCTCGAGGACACCCAAACCCTAGAAAAAAACGTTGTCGATCTCCTACCCCCCCCCCCCGCCCCTACCCGACAAACTCTCTCGAGATTTATAACAGATTTATCAAGAATGCCCCCATTATGGATGTGCATAATTAAGTTGATCCATATTTTTCCTGATCTCAGCTACGCTTCTATATGTGCACGTTCTATTGTGTCAAAGTATTGAAGAAATCCATGGTTTCATAATTAGCCGGAAGTAACAGGCGCATGATGGTATGAAGCTCTCCAAAGTTACTTTGGAAAGGAGTCCTGATAGGATAATTCACTTTTTGGTACGAAGTTCAGCAAAGGCCTTCCAAATAGCGATATTCGAAAGGCTCTTGATGAACTTCGTACCAAGAAGCGAATTATCCTATCAGGACTCCGTTCCAAAATAACTTTGGAGAGCTTCATACCATCATGCGCCTGTTACTTCCGGCTAATGATGAAGCCATGGTTTTCTTGAATCCTTTGACACTAGACAACGTGACATATAGAAGGGTAGATGAGATCAGGAAAAATAGGGACCATTTTCTGCACATCCAGAATGGCGCCATTTTGTTAAATCCCTTGTTTGACATTCATGAGAGAGGCGGTCCGGACGTCAGACATTCATGAGAGAGGCGGTCCGGGCCAAACCCTAGAAGCGTTGCCGAGGCCACCCCAAACCCTAGAAGCGTCGAGGCCACCCAAATTTACCAAGTTAAAAGAGCGTTGTCGAGGCCACCCCAAACCCTAGAAGCATTGTCGAGGCCACACCAAACCCTAGAAGGCTTGTCGAGGCCACCCCAAACCCTAGAAGCGTTGTCGAAGCCACCCCAAACCGTAGAAGCGTCGAGGCCACTAATTAATATTCCTTGTTGTGATTAGCTAGCTAGGTCTATGTTTGCCACTATTATATCCATCTCTCATGTTTGTATATTAATTGCCATGTTGTAATATTTGCAGAAACTATGGAGCCAAGAGACTTGGAAACAAAATAGTTGTTGGGGGACATAATCCTCGGCGGAGGTGATGTCTTGTCGTATCTCAACGACACCGATGGTCTGGAAGGAGAGGGTGAAGGCTCCGGTGATCAAACAATGGAGGAGGAAGGACATGATCATGATGGCTCCGGTGACCGAACGGAGGAGGGAGCTGTTGCAAAGTCTGGCGAGGTATATATATTAATTAAGCCTGTGCTGACTAGCTAATTGATGCATTAATTGTTTTGGTATGTACATATATTAACTCTTCTTTCTTCTTTTATAGCCATCCGGATCGAGCCAAACTTCGGTAACGAGACGAGGCCCGAAGAAAAGGTTGTGCCAGGATGAAAGGTTCACGATCACAGCAATCGCGGACGATGACCAACTGATTGAACCCAGGCGGACCAAGGAAGCATTTTCTGCTCAGTGCGGAGCTATTGTTAGGGACAGTATCCCGATCAGCATCCAGCTATGGAATAAGCCTAAGAACGAAGACCCTCAAGTTTCTTATGTCACCGATAGACAGAAAGATGATCTTTGGACCTCGCTGAAGGGAAATTTCACCCTACCGCCAGAGGAGGATCCGAATAAGCCTGTTATAGAGCCACTGGTCAAGGCGTGTGCTCTTAAGAAGATGGCAGATCTATTCAGGAGGTGGAAGAATGAGTTGAAATCAATGTTTGTCGACAAAGGGAAGACTCCAGAATTCACCGGCCGATTTGAGAAGATAAGAGATCACTGGCCCGCATTTGTGGCCTACAAGACATCGGACAAGAGTAAGAAAATGTCAGAGATAAACAAGATAAATGTTGCAAAGAAGCTGTATCACCATCGCACGGGGTCAGGCGGCTACCTCAAAACCCGGCCGTTGTGGGACAAAGCTGAGAATGACCTGATTGTTAAAGGGGTCGAACCAGAGACATTGAACTGGCCAGACCGTTCAAGGACTTGGTTCTTCGGGGTTGGGGGAACTTTGGACCCTGAAACAGGGAAGTGTCGTTGGACAGACGAGGAACTTGCAATACCCGTCAAGAAGCTTCAGAAGTATATCGCCGCAGCGCAGGCAGGGACGTTCATTCCTAACAGAGAGAAGGACGAGCTGACTGAGGCCCTCGGGAATCCTGAGCACCCTGGACGAACACGAGGCACGCCAGGCTCCGTTGCGTGGAAGGTTACGTTTCCCGGCGCAGGCGGTTACAAAACCCGGGAGAGGAAGAGGAAACAGGAGCTGAGCGAAATGCAGACGCTCAATGCAAGAGTACTAAAGCTAGAGGAACAAGTTGAGAGCCAGCGAGCTGCCGACCAACCATCTCAGCGGCACGAATCTACCCCAGAAGCTACCCCGCCATCTCAGCGGAGAAGCAGTGTGGCTTCCACGGAGCTCGTTCAGCAGCCTGACTTCACGGCTCCTAGCTACCCCGTGGATGCTATCACGGAGGCTCAACATTGCCAGCTTATGACGAAATGTCGGAACCTCACCTTGAAGGCGGCTATCGGCTGTGTTGCACCTCCTCAACCTGACGGAACTTTTCACTGCTGTCCGATTCCACATGGCTATGCTGTTGTGACGGTGGATGAAGTAATGGAGGGATTTGACGAGCTCGAGCTTGACAACCCTACAGGTGAAGGGGAGACTTAGCTGGTTTATGCTCTGAGGACTACATGTCTATGGCGGAAGGAGTACATCAAGCTTCCGAACTGGACACCTCCGCCTCCTCCTCCTCCTCCTCCGGTGAGTCAGAGCACTCCTCCTCCTCCTTCGGCACGTGAGGACACTCCTTCTCCGCCTCCTCCGGCGCGTGAGGGCACTCCGCCTCCTCCTTCGCCTCCTCCGGCGCGTCGGAGCACTCCGCCTCCTCCTCCGCCTCGTCAGCAACGGCAAAAGAGAGCCGCCGCCGCTCCGGCGGCTAGCAGTACAAGCAGAGGCGGGAAGCAATTCAGATGTGGTCCATCTCTCAAGCCTCTGGAAAAGTTACCATATGAGAGGACCGACGAGGAAACCGCGAAAATCAGTGCTGCCGAAGTGAACATTTTGCACGGAAACCTCCACCTCCGAAGGAGATGATAGATCCGGTGAAACGGAAGCGCACTATCGATGCCCTGAAGCGACCACCACCGTCTCTGCCGCAATCCAAGTATGAGCGCATTATTGAAAAGACATATAAGGAAGCGGAGCGGTCGGGAAGTACTTGCATGCATGCAATGTTAGCAGAACGAAGAAGTGGGAAAAAAATTCCCCAGCTCGGCGAACAGGCAAACCAATCGTGCCCCCCGCTCAAGGTGTCTAGCGATATCGTTGCTAATCAGCCGGGGATGGTGCCCGGTACCAATCCTGCTGATTACCTGAGCGATGATGTAGAGTTTGAAATAATGAAGGTGGATGAATTCAGATACCAGTACGGGCAGCCTCTCGTCAAACCTGATCATCCTCCTCTAACAACGATGATGCGAAGATTCCATGAATGGTACATGAAAACCTGCAGTGAGTCTGGGAAGGATACTTTGACGCTGAGAATTAAAGAGGAGCACGACCTCGTTGGAATGGATCAGTTGTCTGTTGAATTTGACGAGTTATTCCAATTATACAATCAAAAGGCCCTCGACAAAACAATCGTGACTTGCTACTGTCTGTAAGTACTACTTCTGTAATTAAGTCTCTATATATAGCTCAGCTCTTTCATTGCATGTATATATATTTATCCTCACTATATTATGTAGATTGAAGATCGTCGAATGCAGAAAAGCACAAATCTATGACATTGGGTTCATTAACCCAAATATCATACATGAATTGACGGTTCAAAAGAATGTCACAGAAATCGAGGACAACTTGTTACAATCGTTGCTTAAAAATCCAAACAAAGAGAAAATACTCTTTCCTTACAACTTCAAGTGAGTGTTACTGTTTTGTGCATATTCGGTTTCCCTTATTACTCGAGGTTATAGTAATGTAATTGATGAGTTATGCATGCGTGCGCAGCTTCCACTTTATTCTGCTAGAGATTAAGCTTGAGCGGGGAGTAGTAACCGTCTTAGACTCGAGACGAAAAGATCCCCAGGAGTATGCGGACATGACTGAAATGCTCCAAAAGTAAGTTCAATCGATCATTATCGCACCATATCAGCAACTTTGTTGATTTCCTGATATCAAGTAATTATTTTCTTTGTCTGGTAGGGTTTGGAAAGAGTTCACCGGAATTGTTCCGGCAATGCCGAGGGAGCTGCGATTTACACACCCAAAAGTAAGTACTACTAGCTAGTTCCGCGCATCTCCCATTGATTCTAGTTTCATCAATACCATTTATAATGCTTGATTATCAGTTTGATTGAACTCTATTTCTCGTAAAGTGCTTGTGGCAGGAAGCCAGGAATGATTTTTGTGGATACTACATTTGCGAGTTCATCTACAACGCGACGACCTCTAAGCGGGGCTACTCTGAAAAACAATATGAAGTGCGTAAGCAATAATAATCACAATTTTATTTTATTGCCATCATTTGTGTTGAGTTTCATTCATATATATGTATTGACCCCCTTCTTCAAATTAGATGTGGCAGATGCGGGATGAACTCCTACCACATGATCGCATACGAGCAATTCAAGAGGAATTGGCGGGTTTCTTTCTTGACCACGTCATAAATCCAACCGGAGAATACCATGTGGAACTTGACATTAGATGTTAGGGATTGTAAGAGATCTTATATTGTATATATGTAGCTAGTAGCGTCGGATAGATATACGAAAACTTGTTGTTCGATACCAATCTCTCGGAGAAAGAGAGGTCGATCACTTCTCTCTGTATTGTTCATGACGATCTTGTGTACTTAATGGTTCCTTCATCTGCTACTAGCTAGCGGGTCGAGTTCTCTCTATACGTATAGTAACTAGCGTCACCAAGCACGGAGAAAGAGAGGACACTTCTCTCTATAGCTAGCTAACACAATATGAAACCCCTAAATTAACCCTCCAAACCCCCTAACCCCCCCCCCCCCTTCAAAAAACAAAAACAAAAACCCCAGCTACTGCCAAATGCTGACGCGTGGATGCCTTTTGGTCCCGGTTGGTGTTACCAACCGGGACTAAAGGCCCTCCTACCTGGGCTCCCCGCAGCGGCCACGTGGAGACCCTTCTGTCCCGGTTCGTATGCGAACCGGGACTAAAGGTTTTGGGCTTTAGTCCCAGTTCCAGAACCGGGGCTAATGGGCCTCTGGAACCGGGACAAATGGGCCTTTTTCTACTAGTGCACTAGTGAAATCTATGGCCCCCAGGTCTATTCTTTATCATATTTGCTTCGAGATCTATTTTTATTTTCTTTTGTTTTCAGATCTATTATACCAAAAACCCAAAAATACCTTGCTGCACTTTTTTTGCTATTTATTTTATTTCGCATTTTATCGAGAGCTATTTATCCAATCTACACAATTTTTATCCCCTCAACTTGACAATTTCTGGCACCATTACCCGTAGAGGGATTGACAACTCCTCCTAATCGTCGGGTTGCAAGTATTTGTTATTTGTGTGCAGGTACCGTTTACATAGTGTTGCTTGGTTCTCCTACTGGATTGATACCTTGGTTTCATAACCGAGGGAAATACCTACCATAGTTGTGCTGCATCATCCCTTCCTCTTTGGGGAAATACCGACGTAGTTCAAGCAACATCATTACCATATGAGATGACTGACGAGGAAAACAAGGACATTGTGGCTGCCGATGTGAAACGCCAGCTTGCACCGAAACGTCCACCTCCAATGGAGAAAATAGATCTGGCTGGATGCCCTTAGGCGACCACCACCGCCTTCGCCGCTATCACACTATGACCGTTGTATTGTAAAGACATATGAGAACTGGTCGGGAAGTACTAGCAGTGCTGCAAGAAGTGGGAAAACAATTCCCTAGCTCGGCGAACAGGAATAACAATCGTGCCCCCCGCTCAAGGTGTTTACCGATATCGCTAATGATCCGGGGGTAGCGGCCGGTGGTTTTGATCTCACTCTTGGTGATTACTTAGATGATGATGTACAGTTCGAAATGGCTGAGGTAGTAACCTTCAGGCTTCATATACGAGCACGGGAAGCCTCTCGTCAAACCTGAGCAGCTCCCGCATCTATCAATGATGATGCGAAGATTCCATGATTGGTACTTGAAAACCTGCAAGGATGGGACCGACAATATCTTAGTGGGAATTAAAGATGAGCACTACTTCAATGGAGTCGGGTTGTTGTACATTAAGTTTCAAGAATTATTTCAGTTATACAATCAAGAAGCCCACGACAAAATGCTCGTCAGTTGCTATTGTCTGTAAGTATTATTTCTGTAATTAAGTCTCTAGCTCAGCTCGTTCATTGCATGTATAATTATCCTCACTATATTATATATGCAGATTGAAGATCCTCGAATGCAAAATAGGACAAATCTATGACATTGGGTTCATTAACCCAAATACCGTAAATGAATATACGGTATAAAAGAACACCAACGAAACTGAGAAAAACTTGCTAAAGGCGTTACTTCGACAACAAAACAGAAGGGAAGTATTCTTTCCTTACAACTTCAAGTGAGTGTTACTGTCTTGTGAATATTCTGTTTCGCTTACTCGAGGTTAAGTGTAATTGATGAGTTGTGTGTGCGCAGCTTCCACTTTATTCTGTTAGCCACTCAGCTGACGCGGGAGAAGTAATGTCTTGGAGTCGAGACGTAAAGAGTCTAAGGAGTGGGCGGACATGAGTGAAATACTCCAGAAGTGAGTTCAATCATTATCACACTATATCGTCAACTTTCGTTCATTTCCTGATATCAAGTAATCATTTTCTTTGCCGGGCAGGGTTTGGAAAAAGTTCACGAGCAAGGTACCGGGTGAATGAAAAAAGGAGCTGCGATTTTCACACCCCATAGTAAATAGTACTAGCTAGTTCCGCGCATCTCATTGATTCTAGTTTCAGTACCATTATCATGCTTGATTATCATTTTGATTGGACTCTATTCTCGTAAAGTGCTTGTGGCAGGCATCCGGAAATAATTTATGTGGATACTACATTTGCGATTTCATTCGCCACTCGACCTCTGAGCGTGGCAGATCTTCACGACAATTTGAAGTATGTAAACAATATTCATAATTTTATTTTATTTCCATCAATTTTGTTGAGTTTCATTCATATACATGTATTGACCCCCTTCTTTAAATAAGATCTGGGAGAAGCGGAACGAACTCCTACCAAATGATCGCATAAGAGTAATTCAAAAGGAATTGGCGGTATTCTTTGTTGAGCACGTCATACCTACAGACGGAGAATACCACCGGGAATTACAATGTGATTTTGGTAAATGTTAGGGATCTTAAGAGATGTTAAATTGTATATATGCATGATCGTGTACTATATGTAGTAGCGTCGGATAGATATACGAAAACTTGTTGTTCGACCAAGCACGGAGAAAGAGAGGTCACTTCTCTCTATATATGTTCATGACGATGTTGTGTAATGGTTCCTTCATTGCTATATGTAGTAGCTACCGTCGAATTGAATGGAAAACATAAAATAAAAATGAAACCCTAAATGTAATAGAATTGAAGGGTAAAGACAAAAATAAAAGGGGGAAACACAATATGAAAACCCCTAAACCCTCCAAAACCCTAAACCCCTCTTTAAAAAAACAAAAATCCCAGCGCTTACAGCTGCTGACATGTGGCTGCCTTTTTAGTCCCGGTCGGTGTTACAAAGCAGGACTAAATGTCCCCCTGCCTGGGTGCTCCACAGCGACCACGTGGAGCCCTTTAGTCCCGGTTCGTAACACGACCGGGACTAAAAGTGGTGGGCATTAGTCCCGATCGTTTAGTTCCGGTTGCAGAACCGGACTAAAGGCCCTCTGGAATCGGGACTGATGCCCTGTTTTCTACTAGTGCATTAGAGAAACAAGAAATAAAGTTACACCGGAAAGAAAGATATATTCTAGATGATATTCTAAATATGCTAGCCCATGCAAATGCATGGGTTGGTGGCTAGTGCATGGTAATTACTGTTCTAGTCATGAATTATTCACTTGAACTAACCATGAATTTAACTATATTCCAACTGCCACTGGCCAGCCCTGCAGGTTGCGGTACCGAAGCCCTAGGAGCCTTGCCGACAACCATGGTGTGCACTGCCACCCTCCATGGTGCACCACCACTGTGAGGAGGTCGTATGGGTGGGGTGAGACGCAAGGCAGCCATGTTTAGGATTGAGATGGACAAAGGACGTTGCGTGTGGCCGTGCGAACATGGGGAGCTCCTAAGTGGTGCCTTAAGCGCCACTTGGCGGAACCGGCGCCCACGCGTGCCCCCTTCATGGGCCGGCCCATTAAACCATCACTCCCACGCTCGCTCCCACTTCATTCGCTCAATCAACTCGCTTGCTCACATTTTTTTGGTTGTGTTGTCCTGCTGGTGAAGGAAAAAAAAAACTGGCCCCCGGTTTTTGCGCTTTTAAATATGTTCATGTAACAAAAAAATCATGGATTTATTAAATGTTCGTGGGTTCAAAAAAGTTCACGACATTGAAAAGGAATCACACAAACAAAAAAAATCAGGAATTATGAAAAATATTAATCAATTTGAAAAAAAAATCGTCAATTTTGAAAAAAGTTCATCGATGTTGAAAAAAATCATTTTGAAAAAATTTCATTCATTTTGAAAGAAAGTTCATAGACTTTGAAAAAAGGTCACAGATTTGAAAAAAAGATTCATTGATTTTGAAAAGAAGTTCAAGGATTTGAAAAGAGTTCACGCATTTAGCAAATGAAAAAGGAAACAAAATCGAAAAGGAAGAAGAAAAGAAAAAGATGAAGAAAAACTGAACAAAATAGTTCCAAAAAAAAGGAAAAAAGAAAAGAAGAAAAAGAAAAGGGGGGAAAACTATGTAACAAATCGCATCAAGTGAGGTGGTTTGGGTGGTTAGTGCAGCCCATCACAGAGGAGGGGGTGTGCGCCTGATTGCAGAAACAGTAGTAACGGGCACTTAAGGCGCCGTTTAGGAAATGCGACGACCGTGCGTGTGCGCCTCCCATTTTTGCTCGGTTTCAGGGGAGGTAGAGCAGGCTGTTAGTTAGCTGCTTTTTTTAGGCAAATTAGTTAGCTGCTAGGGAAAACCCTATACGCCGCTCACTACGTCATAATGTCAAAGCTTCGCACAGGATTGCGGGAGCGAACGACGCAGTGGGCCATCCCAATTGCTAGCGACGCTTTTTTCTGTACAGTATTTCTACCGGTTTTGGGAACCTTCTAGAAGGTTTCTGAACCGGGTTTTTTCTTGTTGGTTTCTACTTTTGGGTTTTTTCGGCTTTTCTTTTTTCCTTTTTCTTTCTTTCTTCATTTTTCCTGTTCCTTTTATTTTTTAACGTTACCTGTTTTTTCTTTGTATTTTCAAAGAATTCATAACAAAGTTCACACTTTCATGTTTTGTTCAAAGTTTCAAATTTTGTTCAATTTTTTTTAAAAATGTTTGGATTCCAAAATTTTGATCACATTTTTTTCTAAAAAATGTTCGAACCTTCAATATTTTGTTCATGGTTCTAATTTTTTTTCACTTTTTTCAAAAATTGTTCACATTTTACCAAAAATGTTCAGATTTTTTTTTCATGTTTTTCAAAAACTGTTCAGTTTTTTGCATAAAAATTAGGAATTATGTTCACATTTTAAAAAATGTTTGAGTTTTTCAATTTTTGTTCACGTTTTTCAAAGTGCTAGGAATTTGATTATCTTGTTGATGTTTTTCAAAAATTGTTCACTTTTACAAAGATATGGAATATTGAAATTTGTTCATGGCTTAAAAAGTTGTGCATGTTTTTTGTACAGAATTTAAGAATTTTGTTGACGTTTAAAATAATTGAGCACTTTTAAAAAATGTTCAGTATTTTTATATTTTATTAATGTTTTTGAAAAATTGTTCAGTTTTTCAAAAAATGTTAAAAATTTCTAAATTGTTCATGTTTTTATATAGAAATTCACATTTTCAAAATTTCTTCATGTTTTTCAAAAAGTCTTTGAAATTTCAAAAATTAATGGAATTTCAAAACTTTTTCATATTTCAAAAATTGTTCACATTTTCTAAAATTGTTCGCGTTTGTCAGAAAAAGTTCAGAATTCATTACATAGCGAGGGGTTCCGAGTTCGATCGCTGGTACAGCGCCCCTTTTTTGCGATTTTTTCAACGATCGTTACAGTACCACCTAATTGGCTGGCCCACTTTGCTGCCCGCCTGTGCGAACGTCCGTCAATCTGCCGCATCGAGCGGCAGATAGGAGGTCCTAGCTGCTAGTGCGGTCTTTCCTAGCCAATTTGCTACAGCGTGCTGGGCTGGGCTATTTTCATGCCGGAAACAGAAGTCTGAGCCCAGCCGGAAATGCTGACGAGTAGCAAAATGAGGCCCAGCCTAGCCCTGGAATTTTGGGCTGGGTTTGGGCCAGGTCATCTGCCCTGGCTACCCATGCCCAGGTTTATTTGGACTGAACTGAACTATTTCCATAATCTGAATTTAACAAGTTGGTACCAATCACTGGAAAGTATCTTATTCCTTAATAACCAAATCAACTCTAAGCGCAGTGACATGGAACAATAACTTGCCAGCACCTCCCCCTTATTTTTTTAACTTATCTTCATGTTGATTCAAGCCACAAGCATGACAAAACCTAGCTGATTAGACTATTTCTTGGCTAGATAATTGGGTAGCATGGACTTGGCCGCCGAGACGCACTTTCCCCTGATCGTGGTGAAGTAGGAGACGAGATGGTTTCTGTCCGGCAAGCACTCCTTGACAGCTTCGTCAGCGTTGTAGTCCTCGATCCACCGGCGGATAGCAGGATACTCATCGTCCGTCATCACCCTCACCCCAGCGACCTCTTGCATCACGCTTACCCAGCGAGATAGTAGGCTGGCACCAGCGATGTCGGCGAGGCCAATTGTGGCGCCTCCGAAGAACCTCTTTTGGCTCAGCTGCGCCTCCACTAGGGCGAGATTCTCTTTTGCGTCCATAACAAAGACCTTCTGATCCTCGCCCTCCTCCGTCCACAGCGCCAACCACAGCGACATCAAGCACTAGAGGAAGAATATGCAAGTATTTCAATTGGGTTACAAATATTGAATATATGTCGTCTTGTCTTATTTTAACTATTGAAATATGAAAAGAAACATATTGATAGGCTAAAAATATCATCTATAGGTTTTAGTGAAAAATGATGATACGTATAACACATATTGTATGGTTGAGAACAATTCAACATCAAACACATGAACACAATATGTACCATATATGTATGAGCGGAGGAGTATCCTACCTAGCAGAACTGATTTGAATTGTAAGAACTATCTCTACACATGATTACCTTTTCCACAAAAAATTTGGACCAGAAGCGGGCCTCGGACCTTTCATGAGGGTCAGTCGGCAGGATGGGTGGACCGTCAAAGGCCTCGTCGACGTACTTGACAATGAGGAGAGACTCGCAAACAGCCTTGTCCCCGTGAAGGAGCACGGGGACCTTCTTGTGTACGGGATTGTGCTTCAGCAACAGCTCACTCTTGTTGGTCATGTCTTCTAGGATGAGCTCGTAGGGCACTCCTTTGAGATGCAAGGCGACTTCGGCACGGTGGACGAACGGACTGCCAAAGCCTCCGATGAGCTTCACTGGTTCCACCATTATTGGCTGATATATCAGATACACTTGCTAGGACATAGATATTTATAAGACAATGGTACAGACGAGTTGGTCCAAATGGTGCCGCTGCTTCTTCTCCAAGAATGGTCGGGCCCTTCTCTTAATCTATTCTCGTTTTTTCAGTGTCATTTGGTCTTATCAGTTGGTATGGTCAAAAGGAGAAGCTTGGTGGCGAGGGAAGCTCTAATTAAAATGCTAATTGAAAGGCAGAGGATGCTCACTAAGATTGATGCAGCTGCAGTGAGAGAGATTTATTTAACCAGCTAGCCGATAATGTAGTATAGAACACAGTTAGCAGATCCAAAAGGTACTATAATGTAGAAGGATAGTGACTTTGTTTGACCTGTGTATCGATGCGTTCTACTCCTATATGTTTCGGAGGTGGTAAATAGCAATGCCATCCATAATCAAAGTTTCTTGATGGCGAAGCTGATAAAAAAAAACAGAGCAAGAAGAAACAGTCACACCATCCTTTAGTAGAAAGCAGAGCAAAAGGAGAAAAGCAGAGCAAAACACATGTGTATTGTGTTACATCGTCAGCAAAGCAGAGCATGGAGCAAAGCGGAGCAAGGAGCGTTGCCAGCATATACAGTCCACAGCTCGTAACCATATTTCTCGCACCGACGACAGTCAGACCCATAGGTGGATCACTTCTGATGCACCGTCGCCATCGCCGGGAACATCTCCCAGGACGCCGAGAACATGGCAACGAGCACGCCCCTGTCCGACGGGCACCGCTTCAGGTCATGCTCCTCGAAGTTGGCCTCCACTTCTGAAAATAATTGAGTATATGTAACAAACATGGCAGAATTTCAGTTACAACTAGTTCAACTTCTTTTATTTGGAAAAGAGGCTGCTTTAAATTAATGAAGCCTTACAACCAATGATACAACACAACGCAACACCGAAAAAACACAAAGAACAAACTCCTGCTGTACCGCATGATACAAAGATAAAACTAGTTTGACTTACAACTCGATTTCTTTTTTCTCAAACTAAGAGTTGAATTTGTGACTCAAAAGTTCTCAAATTTTGTGTATTTTAAGAACTTTTCTCCTAGATTTAACATGGCGTGCACCGGTTGCTCGAGAACCCATGTGCGCCCTTGACAAGGACCTTCTGCACCTCCCTCTCTATCCACACCTTCAGCCACAGCAACAACATAGCCACTAACTGAGAAAGTAGCTAGTGAATAGTTTAATTTGGTTCCAAATATTAAATGCTCGTCATTCTGGAAAATTTGCACTTAAATCTATTTTATTTTATCTAATTCTATCTACGGCCCAGGGGCTAGGAACAAAACAGTCATTTCCTTTTTCTGATTATAGAGAAGCCGTATGAAGCTAAGGTTTCATGTACGGTTCTGCTCCTCTTTCTCACATCGCAACACAACTGGGCAGTGATCCGAGCATGGGCTAACTTGGTGCACCACCCGAGCTTCAGAGAAGATGTCCTGCCAACTGTTGTCAGCGACGACCCAGTCCAGCCGGACCTTAACATTCCGGTTTCCATGCCTTTTATTATCATATGTATATGATAAGCCAACAAAACCCAAATCAATAAGCTCGCACACCTCAAGTACCTCTCTGAATGCTAACATCTGTGCTTCATTTCTTCTTGTGGCTGAGAAGTGCTCGAACGACCACATGGCCTCGTTAAAATCCCCAAGAACACACCAAGGCAAATCAGAATGTGCTTTCAACTCTTGCAGCGCAGTCCACATGAGGTGTCGGTTCTCCACACGGGGTTCCCCGTATACACAAGTCAAACGCCATAAAGGAGAATCATCAGATAGACGAATATAAGCATCAATGTATCTCTTCTTTATTTCTTTGATCTCAACATAAATTTGATCACACCAGAACGGTGCCAAACCACCACTTAGGCCAGTACTATCACAACCGGCAAAACCTCGTAATCCTAACCTGAGGCGTCGGACTTTATTAGCTTTCTGACGTGTTTCACACAAAAATACCAACTTGGCATTGGCTGCCCTGACCAAGCCAACCAAATCACGAACTGTCGGGTCATTGGCCACCCCCCGACAGTTCCATGCTAAGCAATTCATTGCTCCTGACGGGGCGCCACATATGGCCCCGTCAGTTTACCGGCGGCCCCTGGGCCGGTTGCCTCCATGTCCACCTCACGCTCGACCCAATTGACCTCCACATCAGCTTGCCGTTCAATAGCACAGTCTGGCTGCTCAGCCCCGACAATGTACTTCCCAAAGGTTGAATCTGCCATTATCCTCTCTGTATCTACTCCCCCATAGGATAGCACACACTTTTGAATCCTTGCTGTTATGACGTTATTTCCATCCTTCTTCACCATGGTTCTCCTCTGCTGCACACGGCTGTATTCTAGCCCAAACCAATCTTTGAGTGTCTCGGCCATATTCTGCTTAGCGATGACGACGATAGCAAATGCATCCGGGTTCTCCGTCACAAGGTCTGCGGGATCCCTGTCGGCTGGCTTCGGGCCGGCACCAGAGACCCCGACAAAAGCAGTATGAGATCATGTGGGAGAGGGAGGCAAGCCTACCGGAACGAGTACAACAAGCTTGGACTAGGGCCGGCGCAAAACACAACCTGGGTGATGTCCGGATGCAGCCTAAGTGCCCTCATGGCGGAACTTCAGGTATGGAGCAAAGAAACTTTTGGCAGTGTGGCTCGTGAACTAGAGAAATCTAGAACTCAGCTAGAGGAGCTCATGGCCATGAATGCGGATAGAAAGGAAATACGACATATGGAGGACCATATGAAAGAGCTGCTGTACCGAGAGGAACTTATGTGGTTGCAGAGGTCCCGTGTTGAGTGGCTGCCAGATGGTGATAGAAATACGAATTTTTTCCACCGGAAGGCAGTGTGGCGAGCTCGGAAAAATAAAGTCCGTTCTCTTTTTGATGAAACAGGAGCAAGCCAAACCGATCACACAATCATGGGTAACATGGTAACGTCGTACTTCAAGAGTTTATTTACTAAGGATGAACAGCTACATCCTTCACCGGTTTTAAATTTATTTGAAACCAAAGTTACTACAGCTATGAATGATAACTTGTGTGCACCTCTTACGGAGAAGGAAATTTCCAACAGCCTATTTTAGATCGGCCCGCTCAAGGCACCCGGAAGAGATGGTTTCCCTGCCAGGTTCTTTCAACGCAACCGGGCAGTGATGAAAACTGAAATTGTGAAGGCGGTACAGGAGTTTTTCAGGACAGGCCACATGCCACCGGGTGTCAATGATACGGTAATTGTGCTCATCCCCAAAGTGAGTAACCCAGTCCGATTAACTGACTTTCGACCGATCAGCCTATGTAATGTTATCTACAAGATTGTTTCCAAGTGTTTGGTTAACAGGTTGCGGCCCATCCTCGACGACATTATATCACCGGAACAGAGCGCCTTTGTTCCGGGTCGGTTGATCACGGATAATGCACTTCTGGCATTTGAATATCTCCACTACATGCAACATGAAAAGAATCCAGGGAGAAATTTTTGTGCGTATAAGCTGGACCTCTCTAAGGCATATGACCATGTGGATTGGGGGGTTCTTGGAACAAGCGATGCAAAAGATGGGCTTCGCTCACCAGTGGGTAAAGTGGATCATGACGTGTGTTACCTCGGTGAGATATTCCGTAAAATTTAATGGAGCTATCTTGGATTCGTTTGTACCGACGTGCGGGCTTCGGCAAGGTGACCCCCTGTCCCCATTTTTGTTCCTGTTTGTGGCTGACGGACTTTCTGCGCTTTTGAGACAGGGCATGGAATCGAGTGCTATCGACCCAGTGAGAGTGTGCCCTAGTGCACCGGGTGTTTCTCACCTTTTATTTGCGGATGACATGTTGCTATTCTTCAAAGCAAACCAAGCACAAGCTGCTCACATCAGGGAGGTCATTGCTAGTTATGCTAGTGCCACCGGCCAGTTAATTAACCCTCAAAAATGCTCCATTCAATTTGGTACGTGTTGTGCTGAGGAGGACCAACTGGAGGTACGTGAGGTGCTGCAGATTCAAGGGGAAGCTTTCGAAGCTAAATACTTGGGACTACCAACCCCGGATGGACGAATGCACAAGGGCAGATTTCAGAATTTGCAAGAGAGGCTGTGGAAGAGGATTATGCTTTGGGGAGACACTCTCTCTCAAGCAGGGAAGGAGACAATGATAAAAGCAGTCGGTCAGGCCCTGCCAACCTACATAATGGGGTTGTTTAAGCTGCCATATTCAGTCTGTGATGACCTCACAAGTTTAGTCAGAAATTTTTGGTGGGGCAAGAAACAAGGGAAAAGGAAGGCTCACTGGATAGCCTGGGACAAGATGACTGAGCCCGAGTGTCGAGGGGGGCTTGGGTTCCGTGACTTCCGCCTCTTGAACCAAGCCTTGCTCGCAAGACAAGCCTGGCGACTCTTGACAAAGCCGGACTCACTCTGTACGTGGGTTTTAAAATCCAAGTATTATCCTAATGGCTCTCTTGAGGATACAGTTTTTGCAGGTAATGCATCTTCGACGTGGCATGCCATTCACCATGGTCTCGACCTTCTCAAGAAGGGCCTGATCTGGCGTATTGGTAATGGCGAGAGGGTCAGGATTTGGAGAGATCCATGGCTGCCGCGCCCACCTTCCTACCGAGTCATCACCGAGCGGGCGAACTGCCGGTTCCGACGTGTCGCGGAGTTGTTGGACGACCAAGGGCGCTGGAACATGGATGCCCTTCGCACCCACTTCATGCAGATCGATGCGGATGAAATCTTGAAGATCAGGCCATCCCCACGGCAGCTTGAGGATGTCATCGCCTGGGCGCCCGACCCTTGGGGATTGTTTAGCGTCCGCAGCGCGTACAAGATGGCGCTTGACGAAAAAAATCGCACCTCCATGTGCGCCACGAGCAGGGCACCGGACGGCACCAGAGCCGTCTGGGATACGGTATGGGGGTGCCCTGCTCCTCCAAAGGTACGGGTCCTGGCTTGGCGAGTAGTGAAAAATGCTTTAGCAACTATGGAAAATATGGCGAAATGAAATATTGTTGACACTGACATCTATCCTATATGTGGGGTGGAACGCGAGGACACTTTCCACGTCTTTTGTAGATGCCCACGTGCTCGAGATCTCTGGAATGCCATGGAGGAAAAATGGCGCATGCCGAGCCTGGATACCGTCGTCAATACGGGACCGGAATGGCTTCTTCACCTGCTGAATCGTTTCAGCGAAGATGAACGGCTCCTGGTGCTTATGACTGTGTGGCGCATCTGGCATGTCCACAATGAGATAACTCACCAGAAGCCAGCACCCCCGACGGAATCATCTGGACGTTTCCTCTCAAGCTACATTGAGTCTCTCGTTTGTATCAGGCAACACCCACATGCAGATACGGCGAAAGGAAAGATGGTCCTGAGGTATGATCATATGCTCAGCCAAAAGATGGATCGTTCAATGATGACAGCTGAACCTCGGCCACTGGAGAAATGGACCAGACCACCTGACGGCTGGTGCAAGCTGAATGTCGACGGCGCCTTCGTTGCCGCGGATGGGACAGGTGGTGCAGGTATGATCCTTCGCGACCACCGCGGCACTGTGGTCTTTGCGTCATGTCGTTTCCTGTCGAAGTGTTCGAGCGCACTGGAGGCCGAGCTTGCAGCTTGCATGGAGGGTGTGTTCCTTGCTCTAGAATGGAGTTCTGTTCCTTTTATATTGGAAACAGACTGCAGTACAGCAGCGGCAATGATCGCTGATGCTACAACCAACAGATCTCCAGTAGCATCAAGGGTAGAGGAAACTAAACGCATGCTGGGTCTGGGGCGTACCCATGTGATTTCACATGTTAGAAGGGAGTTAAATCAGGTTAGTCACCAGCTTGCCCAGATGGGACGAGCTATTCGGACCGCCGTTTGGCTTCGTCATGCTCCGGAGGCGATTCAAGCCTTATGTAATCTGGACTGTAACGACCATGGCTGATGAATGAAAAACCTTTTATTTGCAAAAAAAAAAAAAAAAGGTTTCTGTACGGTTTTGAAATATCGGTGTGAACTGTGATGTTATCATCGACTATGATTATCTAACAGTTCAAGTACAGTTGAAAACCACAGGATGTTATCATCGGTTTTGGCCTGCTAGTTTGATTCATAATACATGGTTTAAGAAAAATAAGTTGGCTACATCCAGAAAACCACAGGACTTAAGCATGACTCATTAAATTCATGTCCTTCGGTCATCTGGTAGGAGCGCGCTGTTCGCCGCACCGTTTCGAGCTCTCCACTTTTATCATACTTGAGACCAAACTTGGTGACGCACATCACATGGCAGCGCGGCCTATCAAAGGGCCTGAAAGGCTGATGATCCTTGTGCAGGCGAGACACGATCAGGCAGTAGTCGCTGATGCCGCCCAGGTAGAGAAGGGTGGCTCCTAGGTGCCTGTCGTCGTATGCATTGAAGAGATGTTCTTCGCCGATCTTCCAAGCCGGCATGGTCGACGACATTGTAGCATAATCTGCCAGGGGCGAGGCGTCACAGGAGCAGACGTAGCCGACGCCGCCTTTGTGGCGGCATAGTCCTACCCAGGAATCAAGCTTGGCATCAAAGTAGGCCTGGCCTTTGAATGGCATGACCCAGTTGCCTGCGCCCATCCAGGCGGACCAGTTGGTGTCCGGGAAGAAGGTTTTGGCTGCTTCGGAGACGAAAAGCAAACTGTCGTTGGGGTGCACTGCAAAGGACTTGACGTAACAGGAGTTGAACGGAGCAAAGATCTTTGGGGCTTTTGATCCAAGACCATTGCTTGTCTTCGTCTCCGTAGGGTCTGGGGGGTGGCTGGGCATCGAGCACAATCGTGGAGGATCCCACCGTGTTGGGGATATTTTCCTGACATCTTAACCCGGCAGGAGGAATGACCCGGCCCAGAGCGCACCGGCTCGTGGGTCACTTCATCCTGGCGGTTCATTGACGGAGGCCCAGAAGAATAAGGTGAGGGCCGGTTTGTTGTGAAGACTGATGGGCCGGCTCGGCAAGGCCTAATGCTGAAGACTTTACATGAAGCAAAAGTAGAATAGGATACGGGTCATAGTATGACCCGGACTCTGTAACCCCAGGGGCTCAACCTGTATATAAAGGGGAGCCCTTGGGTCGGGAAGACTAAGTTACAATCATCGAGAGCTAGGTTAGCGAATCTTCATCCTTATAATCAAGATCTTAAGCAATATCAACCAAGCAGGAAGTAGGTCTTTACCTCCACCGTTAGGTGCCGAACTTGGGTAAACTCATATCCTTTGTTTCCGATCAACCCCGTTCAAGCGACCACTTAGGTGTGATGGCTCCTAGACTTAGACCTTTTACGAGGACATCTGCCGTGACAAAACCACGGTGCACTGTCAAGTAAAGCTCACCAGCGACAGATGCGAACAAGGGCTTGTGACTGCGGCCATCCGGTGACAATTTTAATGTGAAACGGAGCGGTGGTTTTTGCCGGCAAAAATAAATAAATTGGGGTAACTTTTGGTGTTTAATTTTTTTTTTTTTTTTTTTTTTGCACAAGCCAAAATGCTTAACCTTTTTGTGTCAAAATTTGCAGGTACCATTTGGATGTGACTAACACATAAAAACTTTGTCTTGACTTTTTTTTTCATTTCAAATTTTTTTGCCCCGGGAGCCAAATTGACTTTCCGATATTCTAGATGATATTCTAAACATGCTAGCCCATGCGAATGCATGGGTTGGCAGCTAGTGCATATTAATTACTGTTTTAGTCATGAATTATTTACTGGAATTAACCATGAATTTGCCTATATTCCAACAGCCACTGGGGAAGCCTACAGGTTGCGGTACCAAAACCCTAGGAGGCCTGCCGATGACCGTGGTGTGCGCTGCCACCCTCCATGATGCACTACCACTGTGAGGAGGTCGTGCGGATGGGGCGAGACGCAAGGTGGCTAGGTTTAGGATTGAGACGGACAAACGACGATGTGTGGTGTTGTGCGTGCGTGGGGAGCTCCTATGTGGCGCCTTAAGCGCCACTTGGAGGAACCGGCGGCCACGCGTGCCCCCTTTGTGGGCCGGCCCATTAAACCATCACTCCTATGCTTGCTCCCGCTTCATTCTCTCAATCAACTCGTTTGCTCGTATTTTTTTTGGTTGTACTGTCCTGCTGATTCAGGAAAAAAAATTGGCCTCCGTTTTTTGCACTTTTGAATATGTTCGTGAAATAAAAAATCATGTATTTATTAAATGTTTGTGGGTTCAAAAAAGTTCACGGGACTGAAAAGGAATCACTCAAACAAACAAAAATTAGGAATTATAAAAAATATTCCTCGATTTAAAAAAAGTTCATCAATTTTGAAAAAAAAACATTATGAATAAAGTTTGTTGATTTTCAAAAAGGTTCATAGACTTTGAAAAAGGACACGATTTTGAAAAAAGTTCACGCATTTAGCAAAAGAAAAAAGAAAACAAAATGAAAAAGGAAAAAGAAAAGAAAAAGATGAAGAAAAACCTAACAAAACAGTTCCAAAAAAGAAAAAAGAAAAGAAGAAAAGGAGGAAAACTATGTAATAAATCGCATCAGGTGAGGTGATTTGGGTGGTTATTGCAGCCCAACACGGAGGAGGGGGTGTGTGCCCGATTGCAAAAAAAGTAGTAACGGGCGCTTAAGGCGCCGTTTAGGAATGCCATGAACGTGCGTGTGCGGCTCCCCGTATTGCTCGGTTCAGTGGATCAGGCCGTAGTTTCTTGGGTTTGCTTGCAAAGAGGGCATAGACCGCAATTAAGCCAACCACGACGACTCAAGCGGTCCGAAGTCCAAATCCTATCTTGAAGAACGAGTCAAGAAAAAACTTGCACCGAGGGGGCGCCCACACCATCCACACTGAATGGACAAGGTCCGAGGTGGTGAGGCCTTCAAATTGAGCCTTGTAAGCCGAGGATGTAGAATATACCCTATCTTTAATGAACTTCCATATAATTGAGTCTTCTACGTTGTCATCGAGGGCCACCGTTGCCAGTTTGTCCCAAAGGTTAGCAAACTATTGGATGTGTTCAAGGGAGAGGCCATTTCAGCTGTCAATATTCGCAATCCATTGATTGTTGGCCACAGCTTGCTGAACCGAGGAGTTTTTCTTGCGAGAGAGATCGTAGAGACAGGGAGCGATGTCACGAGGGCACAATCCTCCTAGCCAAGATGAATTCCAGAACCTCGTTGTCCTTCCATTTCCCACGGTGACTGTAGTGGCTACCGCAAAGAAACGACGGTCGTCTTCCGTGCACGGCACTCCCATGGCAATCCATGGCTTGCTCCTATCTTTCCACTCAAACCATAACCATCGAAGTCTCAGGGCCTTAGCAAATTTGTTCAAATTGAGCACCCCCAAGCCGCCCTTGTTCTTTGGTTTGCAAACGAGGTCCCAGTTTACCTTGCATTTCCCTCCGGAAACCTTGTCTGTGCACGCCCAAAGATATGCACGACGGATGCTATCAATTTTCTGAAGGACCTCCATCGGGATGTCAAGAAGAGTGAGATGGTATATTGCGACTGCCGTTAGGACAACCTTGACAAGAACCGTTCGGCCTGCAGCAGCCACATGCCTCCCTTGCCAAGAGGGAAGCTTGCCCACGATCTTATCTTCAAGATGGTGGAAATGGATTCTCTTGAGACGCTTAACAGACAGAGGAAGGCCAAGATAACGCATCGAAAACGATGAACGGACAGCCGGAAAAGCATGATGAATGTTGTCTAGATTGACACCATCACATCGAGTAGGAGCAACAAGACTTTTAGCACAATTGTTGACAAGACCGGTCACCTCTCCAAATGAAGCCAGAGTGGCAGCCAGGAATTGTACATCCTCCTTAATTGGTTTGACAAAGATGGCAGCGTCATCGGCGTAAAGCGAAGCTCGAACGGTTGGAGTTGTACCACACAGAGGATGGAGATGCCCTTGGGCAGTGGCCTTGCTAAGGAGATGATGGAGTGGATCAATGGCGAGGACGAAAAGAAGGGGGGATAGCGGGTCGCCCTGTCGAAGGCCACATCCATGCTTCAGAGGGTCTCCCAACACCCCATTGATCAACACTCTCGAGGTGGCCGTCGACAGCAAAGCCGCAACCCAATCCCGTAATTTGACCGGGAAGCAAAGATGTTGAAGAAGATCTATGAGAAAGTCCCAGCGCACAGAGTCAAACGCCTTCTTGATATCAAACTTGAATAGAAGAGTCGGGCTGTTTTTTCGATGCAATTTTCTTGCCAAGTGTGACGGCCCCGGCTTAATCATGCACTAACCATACACGCAAATGCACACGATCAAGCCTAATGACTCACTTGAAGATATCACAACACAACTCTAAAACATAAATAAAGTCATTCAAGCTTTATATAATGTGACGACCCCGGCTTAATCGTGCACTAATCATACACGCAAATGCGCACGATCAAGCCTAAGGACTCACTTGAAGATATCACAACACAACTCTAAAACATAAAAATAAAGTCATACAAGCTTAATATTACAAGCCAGGGCCTCGAGGGCTCGAATACAAGCTCGATGGCATACAAGCGTCAGCGGAAGCATTAGATATCTGAGTACAGATATATTACAGAGAGAGAGATAAGCCTTCACAGAGGCGGAGTAAAAATAAAAACTACGATCGAAAGGCGTAGGCCTCCTGCCCTGGACCCTCCGATCCTACTCCTGGTCGTCGAACGGCTCCTCGTAGTAGTAGTACTCGCCAGGCGGATAGTAGTACTGGTCGTCGGCTGGGGCTTCTGGCTCAGGGGCTCCGTCGTCTGGTGGCATCAAATGGAAAATGGGGGAAAAAGAAAATAAAGCAAACGTGAGTACTCATCCGAAGTACTCAGCAAGCAAGGATCTACACTACATATGCATCATTGTCAAAGGAATGGCTGTATATGTGGACTGGGCTGCAGAAATGCCAGAGTAGAGGGGGAAAGCCTAGTCCTATCGAAGACTAGCATCTTCAACAATCTTCGACAGTCTTGCAGCATCAGGAGAGAGCAGATGAACATAATGTAAAGTAGTAGTAGTAATATCATCAACCTCGACCTGAGATCCTTTCTCGACTCCCTGCGAGAAAGCAATCCCAGAGCCGTACTATCCAATTCTCATCACATGTTCTAGTTGTACCGATCGGGATACAACTCCGAGTGTCCATTACCGTAGGACAGGCTATCGATAGAAGTTTCTTCCCTGCAGGGGTGCACCAACTTACCCACCACGCTCACTTAACTCTGGCCGGACACACTTTTCTGGGTCATGCCCGGCCTCGGCTAAGCAACACGCCGCAACCCGACCTAGGCTTATAAGAGAGGTCAGCACGCCGGACTAAACCTATGCCCCCAGGGGTCTTGGGCCATCGCCCCGGGAACTCCTGCACGTTACGGGGCACCCGAGAGCAGACCTAGCAACCCCTTATACAAGCGCGGTTGCATTACCAGTCCAACTCGGCGTGCGCCGCTCCTTACTGACGTCAAACAAGCTTCGGCTGATGTGTACGACGCAGAACGCCCATACTATGCCCACGTGATGGTTAGTGCCATCGGGCCAGAGGCCCCTCGGATCAAATATCCAAACCGTAGTGGATTAGGAGCGCGCGGAAACGAGCAGAGACTCACGATCGATGTGACCCCGTCGCCCCGTCTCGAGGACTTGCGGCAAGGGCTAAGAATGCCCGGCCACGCCTCGTAGTTATCTCGCGGGCACCATCCAGGTCAACCCGACTCCACATCACTTCGCGTTAAGCTCGCGCGGGTACCCCTCAGGGCCGACCCGTCTTTAGTATCATAGTTTAGTGCAAGTCATAATATCCAAGGTAACTGTGTGTCTGACACCGAAGGGAACCCTGAGGAATCACCCTCGATGGAATTCCCGCTCGATGTTGTCATCAAGGTGAACGAAGGAGGCATCACCCTCGAGGTCCACACTTGAGAGGTTGCGCGACGATGTCGTTATCGGGGGTGGTGTAGGAGGAATCACCCTCGCTTACCACGACCGAGTAACTAACCTACAAGGTTAACATCAGAAGTGCTAACGAGGTATCACCCTCGGCACCCGATGGCGACCCAGTAGTGTCGAGCACTTAAGGGGGGGAAAGTGATGTGCGGTGCCCTGGACTGATCTTCAATCCCGTAAAACGGGTCTTCCGAGTATTCAGCGGGGCGGTCGGGACAAGTGGGTCTCTGATATGGCTCTACCCATCCTATGCTAAACAGTTTAGGATAACAGGTATGTATCAAAAGTAGGTTACAAGTAAACAGGCTATGCAACAGAGTAGGATAGTAACAGCAGCAGTATCATCTAATGCAAGCATAAGAGGGGAGAGAATAGGCGATATCGGAATGCTCAAAATGGGGGTGCTTGCCTGTTTGCTCGGGGGCAAGGGCAAGGTCTTCAGTAGTATCGTCGGGGACGTAGTCGTACTCCTGTGCGGCGTCTGCCTCGGGAGCTACGTCAACGTCGGGGGCTACCGAGAGAGAAGAGGGGGAAGAAACAGGTAAACATAATGCAAACAAATGCAACACGGTGCGTGTGATGCTATGATGCAGTGCAGGGTTGCCTGAATATGCATCTAAGTCATTTTAGTTATTTTTAGAATTATTCTGGGATTTAATATCCGACGTGTGTGCACTATTCATCTGCCGGATTCGGGTCCGGAGTTACGAGTTCTTCTACGTCGGAGGTTCCGATGGAGAAACAGACGGCACGATCAGACTCGTCTCGTCGTTCTGAGCAACTTTCATGTTTTAACTTTTTCGATCCGAGCTACGGTTTAAAAGTTATTAATTTTTAAAGATTATCTGAATTTTTGGAATTATTTTTATTAATCAGAAAAGGAAATATGACGTCAGCATGATGTCATGCTGACATCAGCGAGTCAACAGCCGGCTGACTAGTCAAATATGACATGTGGGTCCAGTGGGACCCACATGTCAGCCTCTGTTTCCATTTAACAGTGAATCAATTTAATCCACAGGGTTAATTAGGGTCGGGCCCCACATGTCAGTGACTCATTAGGGTAATTAGATTTTTATCTTTATTTCTAAAACGTTTAACTAATTAAACAGGAAGGTGGGGCCCGCCTGTCAGTGAGAGTGGATGAACAGTACCCGCGTTGACCCGGGTCAACGCGGTCAAAGCGCGCAGCGGGGCCCGCAGGCAGTGACTCCGGGTGGGACCCAGGCCTGCCAGCGTGGCGTGACCGGCGGCTTGCCGCCGGCGTGCACAAAACACGGCGGAGGGCTCGGGCCACCGTCGGAATTCGCCATCCGTGGGCCGTTTGGCTCGGGGTTGGATGCGTTCGAACGAGCGCTCGCCAGCGCGTCGAACTGAGGCGGTGGTTTCGCCTGAGCTGGACGGGAACGTCGCCGGCGACGAGCGGGGACGGCGGCGCGTATGGGTGGTCGTCGGGAACGACTCCACGGTGTGCAGCAGCTCAAACGAATGGCATAGGCTAGCCCTACGCGGTGCGGCGAAGCTAGTGGGCACGCGCCCGTGACCATATGGTCACCGGAGACTCGCCGGCGACGTGTGCCGCGGCGATGGGTTTGGGTTCGTATGGGACGGCAGCCACGGGCGAAATGGAGCGGGGAAAAGGAGTGGGGAGGAACTGCGGCTCACCGTGCGGTCAAGGCGGACCTGCGACAGCTTAGTAGCAGCAGGGAGGTTCGCCGGAGACGACGAAGAATGGCGGCGACCGAGGAGGAAGACGACGGCGCGAGCTCGATGCTGAGGCACCCAGCTCCTCCAGGCGGTGCCAGTCGAAGCAGCAGTCGCCTGCGGAGCTGCGGGGCACGGAGAGGCGGCGTGGGGAGGCCAGTGGCCACGGCGGCGGCGATTCGCGGCGACGGTGGCGTCCGGCCACCAGATCTGAGGAGGGAAGAAGAGGCGAGGCGAGTGTGGGAAAGAGGGGAAGAGTGCGCGGGCGACCAGGGGAGATGGATGGCTCGTCCTTATCTCCTCGCCCGTCGGTGGGGTGGTCGCGCTGTCGCCGTTCGGCCGGTCGGTGCCGGCGCAGCCATGCGCGCGCTGACACGGCATCGGAGAGAGAGGGAGAGAGCTAGCTGGGCTGGGCCTCAGGCACTGTGCACTAGTGGCAGTGCACAGTGGCCCCTTCCCTTATTTTTTTTTTTATTTCTATTCCTTTCTGTTCTGAAATGTTTAGGGCTCTTTTGCACTTTTGATAAATGTGGGAGTTGGTCCAGATATTGTGATGCAATAATATCTCTCACCAAAAAGTGGTTTGGACTGATTTGAAGTTTGTTTGAATTTATTATGATTTTAAATATATCAAATATTCTGTTTTTTAGGTCTGTTCCAACTTGCTTGAGTCATCTATCCAACTCCAAACATTTTGCTGTTAATTTTAGAAATGTTCCTAGATTATTTCCCATTTAATGAACATTTTTCCAACAGAGTTTGAACAACTTTATATTTCACTTTAGAATTTGAGTTGATTTTCAGATTTGCATTTGAATTGGATAACTAACCCAAATGATTTGGCACTGCAAATGATGATGACATGGCATTATTAACAGCTGATCACTGTGGCCATTACAAGGGGGTGTTACAAATTCTCCTCCTCTAAAAGAAATTCTCGTCCCGAGAATTTAGGAGGTAGAAGGAAAGAGTTCGGGATATTCTGCTCGGAGATGATCCTCGCGTTCCCAAGTGGCTTCATCTTCAGTGTGATTCGACCATTGCACTTTTAGGAACTTGGTCGTCTTCTGACGAGTACGACGTTCAGCTTCGTCGAGGATGCGGATCGGATGCTCCTTATAGGAAAAATCATCTTGTAGCTCGAGCATCTCATGATCCACTGCACGGTGCGGGGATTCCTTGAAGCACTTACGGAGTTGCGACACGTGGAAGACATCATGAATATGGGAGAATTGCGGTGGCAACTCCAATTGATATGCCACCTGTCCCCGTCTAGCCACGATGCGGAAAGGACCAATATAGCGAGGAGCTAGCTTGCCCTTGATTCCGAAACGACGGGTGCCCTTCATTGGAGTGACACGAAGATAGGCTTGATCAGCAGGTTGATAGATCACACCCCATCGCTTGCGATCATAATTACTCTTCTGACGGTCTTGAGCTGCTTTGAGATTCTCCCGGACAATTCGGACTTGTTCTTCGGCATGCTGAATAATGTCCGGTCCAACAAGAGGTCGTTCCCCAGTTTCTGACCAATTCAGAGGGGTTCGACATTTACGTCCATAAAGAACCTCAAATGGGGCCATTTTTAAGCTGGCTTGATAACTGTTGTTATAAGAGAACTCGGCATACGGGAGAGATTCCTCCCATTTCTTACCAAAGGATATAACACAAGCTCGAAGCATGTCTTCAAGCACTTGATTAACGCGCTCAACTTGGCCTTGGGATTGGGGATGATAAGCTGAACTCCAGGTAATATGAGTTCCCATTGCTTTCTGAAACTTTCCCAGAAATGGCCAGTGAAATACTGCCACGGTCTGAACTGATTTCCTTGGAAATACCATGGATTGAAACAATTCTGGCAATGTACGTTCTGCTAGCTGGCTAGCGGTGATAGTCTCCTTACAGGTAGGAAATGAGCAACCTTGGAGAGTTTGGTCGATGACGACAAGAATGCTCGTGACCCTTCTGAGACTTGGGAAGACCAGTGATGAAGTCCTTTGCACTTTAATCCCACTTCCTAGAGGATAGGGCGTTGCAGAATTCCAGTCAGTTTCTTTCTGATGTTCTGCCTTCACGCGACGACAAACGTCACACTCGGCACATAACGAGACAATATCCTCCTGCTTCAACCTAGACCACCAGTAACTTTGACGAAGATCTCGATACTTTGGTACTACCCCACCGGATGGATAGAAGCGGTGTATCATGGGCCCTCCTTCTGACTTTGTCAGTCATCAGCTCGAGCGAGGTACTACGATCGGTCCTCTTGAAATACATGTACCTCTTCAGCAACGAGAAACCCGATACTTAGCAAGGTGAACTCCTTCTTATCCTCAGTCAATTTCAGCATCTTTGCTTGACGCTTTTTAACAGCCTTCAGAAGGTCTGGCTGTACCACAATGTTATTAAGAGAACCCTGGGGGAGAATTCGCAGATTCAGCTGAGTCAGTTCCTGGCGTGAAGACGAGGTTGAGCTTGCCTACATGAGGTTGTTGCAATTGACTTGCGACTCAAGGGGCATCGGCCATTACATTAGCTTTGCCCGGGGTATAAGAAATACCGCAGTCATATCCGCAATAGCTCTAACCACCGTTGTTGTCGGAAGATTAGATCCGGTTGAGTGAATAAGTATTTCAACTTTGGTGATCGGTATAATTTCACAACCGATTACCCAGAAGGTATGTCGCCATAACTTCAATGCATACATCACAGTCTGCTCAAGTCAAGATCATGCACTGGATAATTCTCTTCATGTGGTCGCAATTACGTGAAGCATATGCAATTACTTCCGTCTCTTGCATTAGGACGCACCTAATCCCTGACGAGAGGCGTCGCAATATATGACAAAGTCCTTGCGAAATCAGGAGGAGCAAGCACTGAGCGAAGTGAGCTTGTCCTTGAGGGTTTGGAAACTTTCCTGACACTTGTCTGTCCACTCAAACTAACGCCTTGTGTGAGCAGTTAGTCAGGGGCTGGCGACTTTGGAGATTTCTCGACGAATCGGCGACAATAGCTGGCTAGACCGAGAACTTCGGACCTGCTTGGCATTCTTACGGGGAGTCCAGTCAGGTAGCCTGAACACGCTCCGGGTTGACGGCAATACCGTCCTTGGAAATCACATGTCCAAGATAGGTCACTTCAGCGAACCAGAATTCGCATTTAGAGACTGTCAATATAATTGGTGCTCTCGAAGTCTCTCCAGAACTAGTCGAAGGTGCTCAGTCATGTTCTTCTTTGTTCTTCGAATAAACCAGAATATCATCCATATATACCACGCCGAATTGTCGAGGTAGTCCATGAATATATCATTCATTAAGCGGGAGAAGGTAGCTGAGCATTCTCAGACCAAATGACATGACTGTGTACTCGTAAGAGCCATAACGAGTAACGAATGCAGTCTTTGGAATATCCTCTTCGCGGACACGGATCTGGTAATAACCCACCTCAAGTCGAGTTTAGAAACACCGAAGATCGATACCTTGCAGGATCCTACTCTCCGTGTGCACTCTGATGCAGAATACGGTCTATCAATGACAACTCGGTGTATATACACTCGGAGTGAAAGGTTAACAAAACAATGAAGAAAAATGATTATCAGACTAATCAGATCAACGACAGGGAATCGCACTGAATCCAGCTCTCCGGGTGGATAGAATTAACGAGATCCTAAATGTCGGTGGTATTAATTTTATTAACCCAAATAGATGAGAGATTAGAATCCCAGAGTAAAACGAGGAATAAAAGATCCTAATACCACCCAGTTGGCGACGTGGGCCCCGTAAGCGCCAATACAGCATTAGTAAAACAATTTTGACCACTAGACTCAACTTCCGGCAAGGAATTGGAACAGGGGGATTCCTAAGGCAGTCGGCTTCTGATACAACCTTGACGACCCGGCTTAATCGTGCACTAATCATACACGCAATCTGCGCACGATCAGCCTAAGGACTCACTTGAAGATATCACAACACAACTCTAAAACATAAAAATAAAGTCATACAAGCTTAATATTACAAGCCAGGGCCTCGAGGGCTCGAATACAAGCTCGATGGCATACAAGCGTCAGCGGAAGCATTAGATATCTGAGTACAGATATTTACAGAGAGAATAAGCCTTCACAGAGCGGGGTAAAAATAAAAACTAACTACACGATCGAAGGCGTAGGCCTCCTGCCCTGGACCCTCCGATCCTACTCCTGGTCGTCGAACGGCTCCTCGTAGTATAGTACTCGCCAGGGCGGATAGTAGTACTGGTCGTCGGCTGGGCTTCGGCTCAGGGGCTCCGTCGTCTGGTGGCATCAAATGGAAAATGGGGGAAAAAGAATAAAGCACCGTGAGTACTCATCCAAGTACTCAGCAGCGATCTACACTACATATGCATCATTGTCAAAGGAATGGCTGTATATGTGGACTGGGCTGCAGAAATGCCAGAGTAGAGGGGGAAAGCCTAGTCCTATCGAAGACTAGCATCTTCAACAATCTTCGACAGTCTTGCAGGCATCAGAGAGAGCAGATGAACATAATGTAAAGTAGTAGTAGTAATATCATAACCCTCGACCTAGATCCTTTCTCGACTCCCTGCGAGAAAGCAATCCCAGAGCGTACTATCCAATTCTCATCACATGTTCTTTGTGTACCGATCGGGATACAACTCCGAGTGTCCGTTACCGGAGAACAGGCTATCGATAGAAGTTTCTTCCCTGCAGGGGTGCACCAACTTACCCACCCACGCTCACTTAACTCTGGCCGGACACACTTTTCTGGGTCATGCCCGGCCTCGGCTAAGCAACACGCCGCAACCCGACCTAGGCTTATAAGAAGGTCAGCACGCCGGACTAAACCTATGCCCCCAGGGGTCTTGGGCCATCCCCCGGGAACTCCTGCACGTTACGGGCCCACCGAGAGCAGACCTAGCAACCCCTTATACAGCGGTTGCATTACCAGTCCAACTCGGCTTGCCCCTCCTTACTGACGTCAAACAAGCTTCGGCTGATGTGTACGACGCAGAACGCCCATACTATGCCCACGTGATGGTTAGTGCTATCGGGCCAGAGGCCCCCTCGGATCAAATATCCAAACCGTAGTGGATTAGGAGCGCGGAAACGAGCGAGACTCACGATCGATGTGACCCCGTCGCCCCGTCTCGAGGACTTGCGGCAAGGGCTAAGAATGCCCGGCCACCCTCGTAGTTATCTCGCGGGCACCATCCAGGTCCAACCCGACTCCACATCACTTCCGTTTAAGCTCGCGCGGTACCCCCATCAGGGCCGACCCGTCTTTAGTATCATAGTTTAGTGCAAGTCATAATATCCAGGTAACTGTGTGTCTGACACCGAAGGGAACCCTGAGGAATCACCCTCGATGGAATTCCCGCTCGATGTTGTCATCAAGGTGAACGAAGGAGGCATCACCCTCGGGTCCACACTTGAGAGGTTGCGCGCACGATGTCGTTTCGGGGGTGGTGTAGGAGGAATCACCCTCGCTTACCACGGACCGAGAACTAACCTACAAGGTTAACATCAGAAGTGCTACACGAGTATCACCCTCGGCACCCGATGGCGACCCAGTAGTGTCGAGCACTTAAGGGGGGGAAAGTGATGTGCGGTGCCCTGGACTGATCTTCAATCCCGTAAAACGGGTCTTCCGAGTATTCAGCGGGGCGGTCGGGACAAGTGGGTCTCTGATATGGGCTCTACCCATCCTATGCTAAACAGTTTAGGATAACCAGGTATGTATCAAAGTAGGTTACAATAACAGGCTATGCACACAAGTAGGATAGAACAGCAGCTTATCATCTAATGCAAGCATAAGAGGGAAGAGAATAGGCGATATCGGAATGCTCAAAATGGGGTGCTTGCCTGTTTGCTCGGGGGCAAGGGCAAGGTCTCAGTAGTTCGTCGGGACGTAGTCGTACTCCTTGCGGCGTCTGCCTCGGGAGCTACGTCAACGTCGGGGCTACCGAGAGAGAAGAGGGGGAAGAAACAGGTAAAACATAATGCAAAACAATGCAACACGGTGCGTTGATGCTATATGCAGTGCAGGTTGCCTGAATATGCATCTAAGTCATTTTAGTTTTTTTTAGATTATTCTGGGATTTATATCCGACGTGTGTGCACTATTCATCTGCCGGAATTCGGGTCCGGAGTTACGAGTTCTTCTACGTAGGAGGTTCCGATGGAGAAACAGACGGCACGATCAGACTCGTCTCGTCGTTCTGAGCAACTTTCATGTTTTAACTTTTTCGATCCGAGCTACGGTTTAAAAGTTATTAATTTTTAAAGATTATCTGAATTTTTGGAATTATTTTTATTAATCAGAAAAGGAAATATGACGTCAGCATGATGTCATGCTGACATCAGCGAGTCAACAGCCGGCTGACTAGTCAAATATGACATGTGGGTCCAGTGGGACCCACATGTCAGCCTCTGTTTCCATTTAACAGTGAATCAATTTAATCCACAGGGTTAATTAGGGTCGGGCCCCACATGTCAGTGACTCATTAGGGTAATTAGATTTTTATCTTTATTTCTAAAACGTTTAACTAATTAAACAGGAAGGTGGGGCCCGCCTGTCAGTGAGAGTGGATGAACAGTACCCGCGTTGACCCGGGTCAACGCGGTCAAAGCGCGCAGCGGGGCCCGCAGGCAGTGACTCTGGGTGGGACCCAGGCCTGCCAGCGTGGCGTGACCGGCGGCTTGCCGCCGGCGTGCACAAAACACGGCGGAGGGCTCGGGCCACCGTCGGAATTCGCCATCCGTGGGCCGTTTGGCTCGGGGTTGGATGCGTTTGAACGAGCGCTCGCCCGCGCGTCGAACTGAGGCGGTGGTTTCGCCTGAGCTGGACGGGAACGTCGCCGGCGACGAGCGGGGACGGCGGCGCGTACGGGTGGTCGTCGGGAACGACTCCACGATGTGCAGCAGCTCAAACGAATGGCATAGGCTAGCCCTACGCGGTGCGGCGAAGCTAGTGGGCACGCGCCCGTGACCATATGGTCACCGGAGACTCGCCGGCGACGTGTGCCGCGGCGATGGGTTTGGGTTCGTATGGGACGGCAGCCACGGGCGAAATGGAGCGGGGAAAAGGAGTGGGGAGGAACTGCGGCTCACCGTGCGGTCAAGGCGGACCTGCGACAGCTTAGTAGCAGCAGGGAGGTTCGCCGGAGACGACGAAGAATGGCGGCGACCGAGGAGGAAGACGACGGCGCGAGCTCGATGCTGAGGCACCCAGCTCCTCCAGGCGGTGCCAGTCGAAGCAGCAGTCGCCTGCGGAGCTGCGGGGCACGGAGAGGCGGCGTGGGGAGGCCAGTGGCCACGGCGGCGGCGATTCGCGGCGACGGTGGCGTCCGGCCACCAGATCTGAGGAGGGAAGAAGAGGCGAGGCGAGTGTGGGAAAGAGGGGAAGAGTGCGCGGGCGACCAGGGGAGATGGATGGCTCGTCCTTATCTCCTCGCCCGTCGGTGGGGTGGTCGCGCTGTCGCCGTTCGGCCGGTCGGTGCCGGCGCAGCCATGCGCGCGCTGACACGGCATCGGAGAGAGAGGGAGAGAGCTAGCTGGGCTGGGCCTCAGGCACTGTGCACTAGTGGCAGTGCACAGTGGCCCCTTCCCTTATTATTATTTTTTTTTATTTCTATTCCTTTCTGTTCTGAAATGTTTAGGGCTCTTTTGCACTTTTGATAAATGTGGGAGTTGGTCCAGATATTGTGATGCAATAATATCTCTCACCAAAAAGTGGTTTGGACTGATTTGAAGTTTGTTTGAATTTATTATGATTTTAAATATATCAAATATTCTGTTTTTTTAGGTCTGTTCCAACTTGCTTGAGTCATCTATCCAACTCCAAACATTTTGCTGTTAATTTTAGAAATGTTCCTAGATTATTTCCCATTTAATGAACATTTTTCCAACAGAGTTTGAACAACTTTATATTTCACTTTAGAATTTGAGTTGATTTTCAGATTTGCATTTGAATTGGATAACTAACCCAAATGATTTGGCACTGCAAATGATGATGACATGGCATTATTAACAGCTGATCACTGTGGCCATTACAAGGGGGTGTTACATATAACAAGCCAGGGCCTCGAGGGCTCGAATACATAGCTCGATGGCATACAAGCGTCAGCGGAAGCATCAGATATCTGAGTACAGATATATTACAGAAGAGAAGATAGGCCTTCACAGAGGCGGGGCAAAATAAAATACTACGATCGAAAGGCGTAGGCCTCCTGCCCTGGACCCTCCGATCCTACTCCTGGTCGTCAGTCGGCTCCTCGTGGTAGTAGTACTCGCCGGGCGAGTAGTAGTAGTGGTCGTCGACTGGGGCAGCCGGCTCAGGGGCTCCGTCGTCTGGTGGCAACAAATGGATATGGGGGGAAAAAGAAAGTAAAGCAAACGTGAGTACTCATCCGAAGTACTCAGCAAGCAAGGATCTACACTACATATGCAACATTGTCAAAAGGAGACTGTATATGTGGACTGGGCTGCAGAAATGCTAGAATAGAGGGGGAAGCCTAGTCCTATCGAAGACTAGCATCTTTAACAGCTTCAGCAGTCTTGCAGCATTAGGAGAGAACAGATAAACATAATGTAAAGTAGTAGTAGTATCGTCAACCTTAGCCTGAGATCCTTTCTCGACTCCCTGCGAGAAAGCAATCCCAGAGTCGTACTATCCAGTTCTCATCTCAAGTTCTAGTTGTACCGATCGGGATACAACTCCGAGTGTCCGTTACCGTAGGACAGGCTATCGATAGATAAGTTCTTCCCTGCAGGGGTGCACCAAGTTACCCACCACGCTCGCTTAACTCCGGCCGGACACACTTTTCTGGGTCATGCCCGCCCTCGGCCAAACGATACGCCGCAACCCGACCGAATACTTAACAAAGAGGTCAGCACGCCGGACTAAACCTATGCCCCCAGGGGTCTTGGGCCATCGCCTCGGGAACTCCTGCATGTTGCGAAGGCGGCTGGAAGCAGAACTAGAAACCCCTTAATACAAGCGCGGTTGCGTAACTAGTCCAATCCAGCGTGCGCCGCTCAGTTGCTGACGTCAATTAAGCTCCGGCTGAAGTATATGACGCAGAACGCCCATACTATGCCCACGTGATGGTTAGTGCTATCAGGCCAGAGGCCCCTCGGATCAAATATCCAAACCGTTAAGTGGATTAGGAGCGCGCGGACACGAGCAGAGACTCACGATCGATGTGACCCCGCCGCCCCGTCTCGAGGACTTGCGGCAAGGGCTAAGAATGCCCGGCCACGCCTCGTATTATCTCGCGGGCACCATCCAGGTCAACCCGTCTCCACATCACTCCGCATAAAGCTCGCGCGGGTACCCCTCAGGGCCGACCCGTCTTTAGTAACATGGATCATGTAAATCATAACAACAACAGTATCCGTGTGTCTAACACCAAGGGAAGCCCTGAGGAATCACCCTCGATGGAATCCCACATGATGTTATAGTCAAGGTGAACTAAGGAGGAATCACCCTCGAGGTCCACACTTGTAGTGTTGCGCGACGATGTCATTATCGGGGGTGGTGTAGGAGGATTCACCCTCGCTTACCACGGCCGATTAACTAACCTACAAGGTTAACATCAGAAGTGCTGACGAGGTATCACCCTCGGCACTCGACGGTAACCCAGTAGTGTCGGCAACTAAGGGGGAAGTGATGTGCGGTGTCGGGGTCTGGTCTTCAATCCCGTTGATCGGGTCTTCTGATATCCAGCGGGGCAGTCGGGATCAAGTGGGGTCTCTGATGGGTCTTTACCCAGCCTATACTAAGCAGTCTAGGATAACCAGGTAGGTAACAAAGCAGGTTACAATAAACAGGCTATGCAGCAGATATAGGATAACAGTAGCAGTAGCTGTTCTAATGCAAGCATAAGAGAGAAGAGAATAGGCGATATAGGCATGTTCAAAATGGGGGTGCTTGCCTGTTTGCTCTGGGGCAAGGGCAAGGTCGTCGGTGGTGTCGTCGGGGACGTAGTCGTACTCCAGAGCTGCGTCTGCCTCGGGAGCTACGTCGACGTCGGGGTCTACCGAGAGAGAAGAGGGGAAAGAAACAGGTAAACATAATGCAAACAGATGCAACACAGCGCGTGCGATGCTATGATGTAGTGCAGGGTTGCCTTAAGATGCATCTAGGTCATTTTAGTTAATTTTTGGATTATCGTGGGATTTATTACCCGGTGTGTGCACTACTCATTTACCGGAATCGGGCTCGGAGTTACGAGTTCTCCTACATAGGAGGTTTCGACATGGAAACAGAAGGCATGATCAGACTCGTCTCGTCGTTCTGAGCAACTTTCATGTTTTAAGTTTTTCGATCTGAGCTACGGTTTAAAAGATATGAATTTTTAAAGATTATTGGATTTTTTGGAATTTATTTATTTTAACAGAAAAGGGAATTATGACGTCGGCATGAGGTAATGCTGACATCAGCAAGTCAACAGCATCTGACCGGAGTCAAACCTGACATGTGGGGTCCAGTGGGACCCACATGTCAGTGGCTGGACTAATTAACAGGGGTTACTCTAATTAAATGAACCTAATTAACTAGCAGGACCCACCTGTCAGTGTCTAACTTAATTATCAGCTTAGCTTAATTAGCACTTTAATTAACTAAATAGGATGGGCCCACCAGTCAGTGACTGGACCAGGTCCAGTCAGCGACGCTGACTCAGTCAACAGGCCATGGGGCCCGCTGGCAGCGGCACCGAGGGGCGCTAGGTGGCGGCCAGGTCAGCTCCGGCGATCGGAGTGACGCCGGCGACCCGAACGCACGGCGGCGCGTCGCCAGAGTTGGTCGGAAATCACGTACGGGGCTCCATTCGGCCCGTGGTTGGGCGCGTCCGAACGCGTGTGCAACACCGCATCCAGCCGTGGCGGTGGCGCGGGCTAACTCGGCCGGAATCTTCGCCGGCGTCGAGATCAGCGGCAAAGCTCTACGAGTATCGACGAAAACGGTGACGCCGTGCGTTTTGGTTCAAACAAAAGGAGCAGGCGTGATCTACGCGCGCGAGTGAGGTTGGTGGACACGGTCCCGAAGCCGTTTGGTCGCCGGAGACGCAACGGCGACTAGCCGGGCGGCGATGGGCTCGGCCATGGCGGTGGAGGTAGCTAGAGGGCGCGCGGGAGCGGGCAGAGGGAAGGGGAAGGAGGAGGAGCTCACCGGGAAGGCACAAGGTGGCCCGGCGTAGGTTTAGTAGCAGCAGAGACTCGCCGGAGACGACGGCGGCGTTCGGTGGCCGGAGATGCAGCCGAGGTCGATCCAGCAGCTGCGGCAGTCCCCGGCCCCGTCTGAGAACTCCAGGCGAACGAGTGGATGACGGCGCGGCTTCACGACATCCCGGCGGGCCGAGGTGACGGCCGTGGCCACGGTGGCGTCGGGGCTGCGGCGACGGAGGCGCTCGGGTCCGACGGATTCGGTGGGAGAGAGGGGCGAAGCTAGTGAGGGAGAGAGGGGAGAGTGACGGAGAGGACCAGGGGAGAGGGATCGGCTCGCCCTTATCTCCCCAGAGTGTCGGTGGCGTCGGCACCGTCGCCGTGTCGCCGCTCGGCTGGCGCGCGCACGCGCAGCCATGGCGAGGCTGACACGGGGAGGAGGGAGACGGAGCTGGGCCAGGTGGGCCGCGGTCGGGGCACTGTGAACTAAGGCCCAGTGCACAGTGCCTCGTCTCCATTTTCTATTTTCTGTTTTACATTTTCTTTTATTTCTTTTCCGTTTCAAAATAGTTAGCACACTTTAGCACTTTTGTAAAATATGAGAGTTGACCCAAATATTGATATGCAATATTAGCCTTTAGCAACAATTGGTTTGAGAAAATTTGGGTTTCATTTGAAATTGAAATGATTTTAATTGGATTTAACATTGTTGTTTTGGTGCTGTTTCAGGATGTTAGAGTCTCTTATCTAACTCCAATTATTTTGATGATGGTTTTATAAATGTTCCTGGAATATTTGCCAATTAATGAACATTTTTCCAACAGTGTTTGATTAACTTCATATTTCGCTTATGAATTTGAGTTGATTTTCAGAATGGAGTTGATTTGCTTTGGATAACCACTATGTTTATGCACTGCAAATGATATGACTAGGCATTATCTTCAGCTGATCACACTAGCAATTACATAGGGGTGTTACACCAAGTTTCTGACAGACATGAAGTTTTCATGGATGCTTCTCTTTTTGATGAAGGCGCTCTGGACGTTTGAGACAAAGTCTTGCATATGGAGGGCCATCCGAGTAGCCATCATCTTGGAAATTATCTTCGCAATAGCGTGGATGAGGCTAATGGGGCGAAAGTCGGAGATGGATCTGAAGGAAATATGCCCTAGAGGCAATAATAAAGTTATTATTTTATTTCCTTATGTCATGATAAATGTTTATTATTCATGCTAGAATGGTATTAACCGGAAACTTGATACATGTGTGAATACATAGACAAAATAGAGTGTCACTAGTATGCCTCTACTTGACTAGCTCGTTAATCGAAGATAGTTATGTTTCCTAACCATAGACATGAGTTGTCATTTGATTAACGGGATCACATCATTAGGAGAATGATGTGATTGACTTGACCCATTCCGTTAGCTTAGCACTTGATCGTTTAGTATGTTGCTATTGCTTTCTTCATGACTTATACATGTTCCTATGACTATGAGATTATGCAACTCCCGTTTACCGGAGGAACACTTTGTGTGCTACCAAACGTCACAACGTAACTGGGTGATTATAAAGGTGCTCTACAGGTGTCTCCGAAGGTACTTGTTGAGTTGGCGTATTTCGAGATTAGGATTTGTCACTCCGATTGTCGGAGAGGTATCTCTGGGCCCACTCGGTAATGCACATCACTATAAGCCTTGCAAGCATTATAACTAATGAGTTAGTTGCGGGATGATGTATTACGGAACGAGTAAAGAGACTTGCCGGTAACGAGATTGAACTAGGTATTGAGATACCGACGATCGAATCTCGGGCAAGTAACATACCGATGACAAAGGGAACAACGTATGTTGTTATGCGGTTTGACCGATAAAGATCTTCGTAGAATATGTGGGAGCCAATATGAGCATCCAGGTTCCGCTATTGGTTATTGACCGGAGACGTGTCTCGGTCATGTCTACATAGTTCTCGAACCCGTAGGGTCCGCACGTTTAAAGTTCGGTGACGATCGGTATTATGAGTTTATGTGATTTGATGACCTAAGTTTGTTCGGAGTCCCGGATGAGATCGGGGACATGACGAGGAGTCTCGAAATGGTCGAGAGGTAAAGATCGATATATTGGAAGGCTATATTCGGACATCGGAAAGGTTCCGAGTGATTCGGGTATTTTTCGGAGTACCGGAGAGTTACGGGAATTCGTATTGGGCCTTAATGGGCCATACGGGAAAGGAGAGAAAGGCCTCAAGGGTGGCTGCGCCCCTTCCCCATGGACTGGTCCGAATTGGACTAGGGAAAGGGGGCGCCCCCTTCCTTCCTTCTCCTTCTCCCTTCCCCTTTTCCTATTCCATGTGGGAGGTGGAATCCTACTAGGACTAGGGAGTCCTAGTAGGACTCCACACCTTGGGCGCGCCCTGTGAGGGCCGGCCTCCTCCTCCCTCCATCCTTTATATACGTGGCCAGGGGGCACCCCATAGACACAACAATTGATCATTGATCTCTTAGCCGTGTGCGGTGCCCCCCTCCACCATAATCCACCTCGATCATATCGTAGCGGTGCTTAGGCGAAGCCCTGCGTCGGTAGCATCATCATCACCGTCACCACGCCGTCGTGCTGACGAAACTCTCCTGTGAAGCTTTGCTGGATCGGAGCTCACGGGACGTCATCGAGTTGAACATGTGCTGAACTCGGAGGTGCCGTGCGTTCGGTACTTGGATCGGTCGGATCATAAAGACGTACGACTACATCAACCGCGTTGTGCTAACGCTTCCGCTTTCGGTCTACGAGGGTACGTGGACACACTCTCCCCTCTCGTTGCTATGCATCACCATGATCCTGTGTGTGCGTAGGAAATTTTTTTGAAATTACTACGTTTCCCAACAGTGGTATCAGAGCCAGGTTTTATGCGTAGATGTTATATGCACGAGTAGAACACAAATGAGTTGTGGGCGATACAAGTCTTACTGCTTACCAGCATGTCACACTTTGGTTCGGCGGTATTGTTGGATGAAGCGGCCCGGACCGACATTACGCGTACGCTTACGCGAGACTGGTTTTACCGCCGTGCTTTGCACACAGGTGACTAGCGGGTGTCAGTTTCTTCAACTTTAGTTGAACCGAGTGTGGCTACGCCCGGTCCTTGTGAAGGTTAAAACAGCACTAACTTGACGAACTATCGTTGTGGTTTTGATGCGTAGGTAAGAACGGTTCTTGCTCAGCTCGTAGCAGCCACGTAAAACTTGCAACAACAAAGTAGAGGACGTCTAACTTGTTTTTGCAGGGCATGTTGCGATGTGATATGGTCAAGACATGATGCTATATTTTATTGTATGAGATGATCATGTTTTGTAACTGAGTTATCGGCAACTGGCAGGAGCCATATGGTTGTCGCTTTATTGTATGCAATGTAATCGCCCTGTAATTGCTTTACTTTATCACTAAGCGGTAGCGATAGTCGTAGAAGCAATAGTTGGCGAGACGACAACGATGCTACGATGGAGATCAAGGTGTCGCGCCAGTAACGATGGTGATCATGACGGTGCTTCGGAGATGGAGATCACAAGCACAAGATGATGATGGCCATATCATATCACTTATATTGATTGCATGTGATGTTTATCCTTTATGCATCTTATTTTGCTTTGTTTGACGGTAGCATTATAAGATAATCTCTCACTAAATTTCAAGGTAAAAGTGTTCTCCCTGAGTATGCACCATTGCCAAAGTTCGTCGTGCCGAGACACCACGTGATGACCGGGTGTGATAAGCTCAACGTTCATCTACAACGGGTGCAAGCCAGTTTTGCACACGCAGAATACTCGGTTAAACTTGACGAGCCTAGCATATGCAGATATGGCCTCGGAACACTGAGACCGAAAGGTCGAGCGTGAATCATATAGTAGATATGATCAACATAGTGATGTTCACCATTGAAAACTACTCCATTTCACGTGATGATCGATTATGGTTTAGTTGATTTGGATCACGTGATCACTTAGATGATTAGAGAGATGTCTATCTAAGTGGGAGTTCTTGAGTAATATGATTAATTGAACTTAAATTTATCATGAACTTAGTACCTGATAGTATTTTGCATGTCTATGTTGTTGTAGATCAATGGCCCGTGCTACTGTTCCTTTGAATTTTGATATGTTCCTAGAGAAAACTAAGTTGAAAGATGATAGTAGCAATGATGCGGACTAGTTCCGTGATCTGAGGATTATCCTCATTGCTGCACAGAAGAATTATGTTCTTGATGCACCGCTAGGTGACAGACCTATTGCAGGAGCAGATGCAAACGTTATGAACGTTTAGCAAGCTCGATATGATGACTACTTGATAGTTTAGTGCGCCATGATTTACGGCTTAGAATCGGGACTTCAGAAACGTTTTGAACGCCACGGAGCATATGAGATGTTCCAAGAGCTGAAATCGGTATTTCAGACTCATGCCCGTGTCGAGAGGTATGAGACCTCTGACAAATACTTTGCCTACAAGATGGAGGAGAATAGCTCAACCAGTGAGCATGTGCTCAGAATGTCTGAGTACTACAGTTGCTTGAATCAAGTGTGAGTTAATCTTCCAGATAAGATAGTAATTGACAGAATTCTCTAGTCACTATCACCAAGTTACTGGAACTTTGTGATGAACTATAATATGCAAGGGATGACAAAAACGATTCCCGAGATCTTCGTGATGCTGAAATCAACGAAGGTAGAAATCAAGAAAGAGCATCAAGTGTTGATGGTTAACAAGACCACTAGTTTCAAGAAAAAGGGCAAAGGGAAGAAGGGAAACTTCAAGAAGAATAGCAAGCAAGTTGCTACTCCCGGGAAGAAGCCCAAGTCTGGACCTAAGCCTGAAACTGAGTGCTTCTACTGCAAAGGGACTGGTCACTGGAAGCGGAACTGCCCCAAGTATTTGGCGGATAAGAAGGATGGCAAAGTGAACAAAGGTATATTTGATATACATGTTATTGATGTGTATTTTACTAGTGTTCATAGTAGCCCCTGGGTATTTGATACCGGTTCAGTTGCTATGATTAGTAACTCGAAACAGGTGTTGCAAAATGAACAGAGACTAGTTGAGGACGAGGTGACGATGTGTGTTGGAAGAGATTCCAAGGTTGATAAGATCACCATCGCACACTCCCTCTATTTTTGGGATTAGTGTTGAACCTAAATAAATGTTATTTGGTGTTTGCGTTGAGCATGAATATGATTGGATCATGTTTATTGCAAAATAAATGTTATTTGGTGTTTGCGTTGAGCATGAATATGATTGGATCATGTTTATTGCAATACGGTTATTCATTTAAGTCAGAGAATAATTGTTGTTCTGTTTACATGAATAAAAACCTTCTATGGTCATACACCCAATGTAAATGGTTTATTGAATCTCGATCGTAGTGATACACATATTCATAATATTGAAGCCAAAAGATGCAAAGTTAGTAATGATAGTGCAACTTATTTGTGGCACTGCCGTTTAGGTCATATTGGTGTAAAGCGCATGAAGAAACTCCATACTGATGGACTTTTGGAATCACTTGATTATGAATCATTTGATGCTTGCGAACCATGCCTCATGGGCAAGATGACTAAAACTTCGTTCGCCGGAACAATGGAGCGAGCTACGGACTTATTGGAAATAATACATACCGATGTATGCGGTCCGATGAGTATTGAGGCTCGCGGCGGGTATCGTTATTTTCTAACCTTCACAGATGATTTGAGCAGATATGGGTATATCTACTTAATGAAACACAAGTCTGAAACGTTTGAAAAGTCCAAAGAATTTCAGAGTGAAGTAGAAAATCATCGTAACAAGAAAATAAAGTTTCTACGATCTGATCACGGAGGCAAATATTTGAGTTACGAGTTTGGTCTTCATTTAAAAATGTGGAATAGTTTCGCAACTCACACCACCTAGAACACCACAGTGTAATGGTGTGTCCGAACGTCGTAACCGTACTTTATTAGATATGGTGTGATCTATGATGTCTCTTACCGATTTACCACTATCGTTTTGGGGTTATGCATTAGAGACAGCTGCATTCACGTTTAATAGGGCACCATCTAAATCCGTTGAGATGACACCGTATGAACTGTGGTTTGGCAAGAAACCTAAGCGTCGTTTCTTAAAGTTTGGGGCTGCGATGCTTATGTGAAAAAGCTTCAGCCTGATAAGCTCGAACCTAAATCGGAGAAGTGCGTCTTCATAGGATACCCAAAAGAAATTGTTGGGTACACCTTCTATCACAGATCCGAAGGCAAGATATTTGTTGCTAAGAATAGATCCTTTCTAGAGAAGGAGTTTCTCTCGAAAGAAGTGAGTGGGAGGAAAGTAGAACTTGATGAGGTAGTGGTACCTTCTCTTGAATTGGAAAGTAGTTCATCACAGAAATCAGTTCCAGTGATGCCTACACCAATTAGTGAGGAAGCTAATGATGATGATCATGAAACTTCAGATCAAGTTACTAAAGAACCTCGTAGGTCAACCAGAGTACGTTCCGCTCCAGAGTGGTACGGTAATCCTGTTCTGGAAGTCAAGTTACTAGACCATGACGAACCTACGAACTATGAGGAAGCGATGATGAGCCCAGATTCCGCGAAATGGCTTGAGGCCATGAAATCTGAGATGGGATCCATGTATGAGAACAAAGTATGGACTTTGGTTGACTTGCCCGATGATCGGCAAGTCATTGAGAATAAATGGATCTTCAAGAGGAAGACATACGCTGATAGTAGTGTTTCTATCTACAAAGCTCGAATTGTCGCAAAAGGTTTTCGACAAGTTCAAAGTGTTGACTACGATGAGATTTTCTCACTCGTATTGATGCTTAAGTCTGTCCGAATCATGTTAGCAATTGCCGCATTTTATGAAATCTGGCAAATGGATGTCAAAACTACATTTCTTTAATGGATTTATTAAAGAAGAATTGTATATGATGCAACCAGAAGGTTTTGTCAATCCTAAAGGTGCTAACAAAGTGTGCAAGCTCCAGCGATCCATCTATGGACTGGTGCAAGCATCTCGGAGTTGGAATATACGCTTTGATAAGGTGATCAAAGCATATGGTTTTATACAGACTTATGGTGAAGCCTGTATTTACAAGAAAGTGAGTGGGAGCTCTGTAGCATTTCTGATATTATATGTGGATGACATATTGCTGATTGGAAATGATATAGAATTTCTGGATAGCATAGAGGGATACTTGAATAAGAATTTTTCAATAAAAGACCTCGGTGAAGCTGCTTAAGTATTGAGCATCATGATCTATAGGGATAGATCGAGACGCTTAATAAGACTTTCACAAAGCACATACCTTGACAAAGTTTTGAAGGAGTTCAAAAAGTATCAGTCAAAGAAAGAGTTCTTGCCTGTATTCAAGGTATAAAGTTGAGTAAGACTCAAAGCAAGACCACGGCAGAAGATAGAGAGAGAATGAAAGTCATTCCCTATGCCTCAGCCATAGGTTCTATAAAGTATGCCATGCTATATACCAGACCAGTTGTATGCCTTGCTATGAGTTTAGCAAGGAGGTACGATAGTGATCTAGGGATAGATCACTGGATAGCGGTCAAAGTTATCCTTAGTTACCTAAGAGGACTAAGGAAATATTTCTCGGTTATAGAGGTGATAAAAGAGTTCGTCATAAAAGGTTACGTCGATGCAAGCTTTCACATCGATCCAGATGACTCAGAGTCTCAATCTGGATACATATTGAAAGTAGGAGAAATTAGCTAGAGTAGCTCCGTGCAGAGCATTGTAAACATAGAAATTTGCAAAATACATACAGATCTGAATGTGGCAGACCCGTTGACTAAACTTCTCTCACAAGCAAAACTTGATCACACCTTAGTACTCTTTGGGTGTTAAACACATGGCGATGTGAACTAAATTATTGACTCTAGTAAACCCTTTGAGTGTTGGTCACATAGCGATGTGAACTATGGGTGTTAATCACATGGTGATGTGAACTATTGGTGTTAAATCACATGGCGATGTGAACTAGATTATTGACTCTAGTGCAAGTGGGAGACTGAAGGAAATATGCCCTAGAGGCAATAATAAAGTTATTATTTTATTTCCTTAAGTCATGATAAATGTTTATTATTCATGCTAGAATGGTATTAACCGGAAACTTGATACATGTGTGAATACATAGACAAAATAGAGTGTCACTAGTATGCCTCTACTTGACTAGCTCGTTAATCAAAGATGGTTATGTTTCCTAACCATAGACATGAGTTGTCATTTGATTAACGGGATCACATCATTAGGAGAATGATGTGATTGACTTGACCCATTCCGTTAGCTTAGCACTTGATCGTTTAGTATGTTGCTATTGCTTTCTTCATGACTTATACATGTTCCTATGACTATGAGATTATGCAACTCCCGTTTACCGGAGGAACACTTTGTGTGCTACCAAATGTCACAACGTAACTGGGTGATTATAAAGGTGCTCTACAGGTGTCTCCGAAGGTACTTGTTGAGTTGGCGTATTTCGAGATTAGGATTTGTCACTCCGATTGTCGGAGAGGTATCTCTGGGCCCACTCGGTAATGCACATCACTATAAGCCTTGCAAGCATTGTAACTAATGAGTTAGTTGCGGGATGATGTATTACGGAACGAGTAAAGAGACTTGCCGGTAACGAGATTGAACTAGGTATTGAGATACCGACGATCGAATCTCGGGCAAGTAACATACCGATGACAAAGGGAACAACGTATGTTGTTATGCGGTTTGACCAATAAAGATCTTCGTAGAATATGTGGGAGCCAATATGAGCATCCAGGTTCCGCTATTGGTTATTGACCGGAGACGTGTCTCGGTCATGTCTACATAGTTCTCGAACCCGTAGGGTCCGCACGCTTAAAGTTCGGTGACGATCGGTATTATGAGTTTATGTGATTTGATGACCGAAGTTTGTTCAGAGTCCCGGATGAGATCGGGGACATGACGAGGAGTCTCGAAATGGTCGAGAGGTAAAGATCGATATATTAGAAGGCTATATTCGGACATCGGAAAGGTTCCGAGTGATTCGGGTATTTTTTGGAGTACCGGGGAGTTACGAGAATTCGTATTGGGCCTTAATGGGCCATACAGGAAAGGAGAGAAAGGCCTCAAGGGTGGCTGCGCCCCTTCCCCATGGACTGGTCCGAATTGGACTAGGGAAAGGGGGCGCCCCCTTCCTTCCCCTTTTCCTATTCCATGTGGGAGGTGGAATCCTACTAGGACTAGGGAGTCCTAGTAGGACTCCACATCTTGGGCGCGCCCTGTGAGGGCCGGCCTCCTCCTCCCTCCATCCTTTATATACGTGGCCAGGGGGCACCCCATAGACACAACAATTGATCATTGATCTCTTAGCCGTGTGCGGTGCCCCCCTCCACCATAATCCACCTCGATCATATCGTAGCGGTGCTTAGGCGAAGCCCTGCGTCGGTAGCATCATCATCACCGTCACCACGCCGTCGTGCTGACGAAACTCTCCTGTGAAGCTTTGCTGGATCGGAGCTCACGGGACGTCATCAAGTTGAACGTGTGCTGAACTCAGAGGTGCCGTGTGTTCGGTACTTGGATCGGTCGGATCGTGAAGACGTACGACTACATCAACCGCGTTGTGCTAACGCTTCCGCTTTCGGTCTATGAGGGTACGTGGACACACTCTTCCCTCTCGTTGCTATGCATCACCATGATCATGTGTGTGCGTAGGAATTTTTTTTGAAATTACTACGTTTCCCAACAGGATCCCGCCCCATCCTTCTTTCGAATGAGAGCAATGTTTGCCGAGTTGAGCCAGTGCAAATTCTCAGAGTGTAAGTTGGAGAAGTGGTTGACCATGATCATGATATCACCTTTTATGATTTCCCAACATTCCTTGAAGAAGGCCCCAGAAAAGCCATCGGGCCCAGGCGCTTTGTCGCTGGGAAGATCAAAAATTGCCTTTTTCACCTCTTCCTCCCTGAAGGCCGCGCCAAGGTCCGTGAGGTCGCAGTCAGGGACTGGGATGTTGCCCCAGTTGAAATCGGTATTACACGGCAGACCGCGTTTTGTGACCTTCGCGAATAATCTTTAATGATGGACTTCTTACGGTCATGGGTGGTAACCCATCCATCGTTGTGCTTGAGGCGGTGGATGAAGTTCTTCCTTCTTCTATGATTGACCCGGAGGTGGAAAAAACGAGTGTTGGCGTCTCCATCTTTTAGGTTGGTAATTCGCGAGCTTTGTCGCTTCCGCGCGTGCTCCATAATGGTTAGGGCCACCACCTTCCGTTTGAGGCGTTTCTGTAGATCTCGCTCGTCAGAGCTGAGGGGCCGGAGTTCTTGAGCCACATCCAGACGAAGGATGACTTCCAGAGCCATGTGGATTTGCACCTTAGAATGCGCGAAGATCGTCTTGCTCCATCTCCTCAATTTTTGACTAGTTTCTTTTAACTTGTGAAAAAGGATGTGGTAAGGATCAATGTGGTTACTATCCTTATTCCAAGCTTCCTGAGTTCTTGAGCCACATCCGGACGAAGGATGACTTCCAGAGCCATGTAGATTTGCGCCTTAGAATGCGCGAAGATCATCTTGCTCCATCTCCTAAATTTTTGACTAGTTTCTTTTAACTTGTGAAAAAGGATGTGGTAAGGATCAATGTGGTTACTATCCTTATTCCAAGCTTCCTGAACAACCTCTTTGAACCCAGGCATTTTGATCCAAAAGTTTTCAAAGCGGAAGGACTTTGATCTCTTCGGGCCATTGTCATTTGCGAGGAGGAGGGGGCAGTGATCGGACAGTGAAGATGAGAGCGCGTGTAGGAAGTGAGTGCCAAATCGAGGTCTCAATCTTCATTACAAAAGAAAGAGTCGAGCTTGGTTAAGGTTGGGTCGCTCCGTTCATTACTTCAAGTGAATTTTCTATTTTGTAAATGAATATCTTTGAGCTCGCAAGTATTCATTGCATTACGGAAGCAGACAAGTCGGCTCCGGTCGACGTTTGCTATATTCTTGTCTCTGGCACAGTATATTTGGCTAAAGTCACCAGTGACAAGCCACTTTGAGCCATGGGGAGTTTTTTCGCCAACCAACTCCTAGAAGAAATCACCCTTCAGGTTGCTTCTCGTTGGTCAATAGACCGTTATTAGCTTAAAGGTTCTATTGGATGCCTTGATCGTGACATTGCAGGAGAGGAAGAAGGCTCCGATGTAAACATCCTTCACGTCAAGCCCAAGAGATTTGCCTATATATATATATATATATTAGTAAAAATTCGTTTTACGTGCCCATGTAAGCATTTCACTTGCATACATTTTTGTTTGCACTTCCAGACATTTTGTGTCATTTGCGCATGACATTTCAGATCGACAAAGGGTACGACAAAATACCATCAAACATCAGGCTCTAGCACAGTAGCGTCACCATAATATTACAAACTAGCCCTCATTCGAGATGCAAGATGAGACTAATGGTGAGATGCGACACGGGCTACACATAATGTTCGCCCGCTGCAAGATCTAAAATAGAGAGCACCATTGAAATCCTTGTTTGCCCATTGTAGAGAAGACATCCTTCTCCATGTGAATGGATATATTGCGTGGAACAATACTGTGTACATTCCATTCCACAATATGTATGAACATTGTTTGAGGTAATATCCCGATACCTCCCAATCCCTAGCGACTCACCGACCGGTTTTCATGCGGTCACTATGTGAATATTGAGGATCGATTGGTCAACCTTCGGTTGATACAAGAACTAGAGATGAGAACCCTAAAATTCGATGGGATACTTATAATCTACTTCGGTCACCTACATGCATGTGCATAGTTAGGTCGGACCCATTTCGTGGAGGGTTGGCCATCATCGTTACATGCACGGATGTTTATGAACATGTACCATTCACATGAATGCAGAGCATTCACTAACTTGTCGTTTGGTAAATCGACGCGTCCAAAGATTTGCTTATTCATATTAGTTGGATTTGTCTGATACCAAGCATATGCATATGCGCCTCATATTACTTGTACCTGAGTCAGGGCTGGCTCTGGTGTATGGCCAAAGAGGCGGCGGCCAAGGGCCCAGTCCTTGGGGGAGGGGGGGGGGGGGCATAATCTGGTATCCATGTGTAGTATAGGACGACGCCTATTTGGCCGAAATCACTAGTTAAGGGGTATCTCTTGCAAATATCACTCTCACATTCCTAGATGGCGACAAGTGGCGCACAAAATGTGCGACACTTTTTGCAACCCGGGAGTTTTCCTTTATTTTTGTAGATTCGTTTATTCAAAATATTTTATTTATTAAAGCGTGCATCCAATCTCGAACCGTTTTCACCGTTGGCTTTCTTCCTTCGAGATCTTCAAAACTAGATCCCATGTTGATAGGTTTCAATGAACTTTTTTCACAAAATAACCGGAAGAAAAAAAGACCAAGCCAGAAGCACAGTTTTCCCCACTTTTCTTTCCTTTTTCGAGAGGAACATGTATGCATCTTGCGGAAGCAAAATTGTGCTCCACCTAAAGAAAATATGTGCCTCTCAAGGAAGCAAAAAAAAAGCTTGCAAAAAAATTAATTACAACACAATTTCTAAGTTTGCGAAAAAATCAATTTACAAACATTTATTGAATTTGAGATTATTTTATATCTGTATCGCTTTTTAATTTGCGAACACATTTTTGCATTCATGAAAATTTTGTAAAAACTTTTTAATTCAAGATCATTATTTTCAATTGATGAACTTTTGTTTGAAATTAATAACTTTTTTACTTCATGAATATTTTTTTAATTCGTGAACTTTCGAATTCACAAACATTTTTTTTACTTCGTGAACATTGTAAAAAAATGAAATTTTTTATGATCGAAAGCGATGGCTCAGCGGAACAGTGGCTCAGGCTATATAGTCGAATTCAAGTAATGGTTTTTTTTTAGGGGAAGTGGAAGTAAGTTGTCATTGACGAACGAAAAGCTTATTGGGCCATCCTATTAAGCATCAGTACAGTGATCGTGGTATGCATTTGCTCTCCTGTTGTTGCACTATGCGCCACGGAGGCTATTTGTTATTTGATGCATTAAGCGTTAATCTGTTGTTGTTGACACAGACAAGGGAGAGCCAGTCAGCCAGCGATGTAAATGGGCAGGCCCATTTAGATAGCGTACCCATAACAGTGCATCCAGTCTCGGGAACCTTCTTGAAGGTTCCTGACAGGGTTTTTTCGTTCCTTATTTTTGTAGGTTTATGTCAGATTTTTTTTCTTTCCTTTTTACGAAAACAATATTTTAGTAACTGTAGAAAAAGTCAAAAAAATCCGAATCTTTTTGGAATCTTGCAAGACGAGATGCAAGACAGCTCCGATGCGGAGATGCCACACGTGCTACACATCATGCCGGCCAGAGCACGGTTGCGCGGAGACGAGATGCAAGACAGCTCCGATGCGGAGATGCCACACGTGCTACACATCATGCCGGCCAGAGCATGGTTGGGCTTCCACATTCTACAGTTTGTAACTCTTCATTGTCTAGCAGCAAAAAGTAAATTGAAATTAAAATTTCAAATAACCACATGAAGAGAACAAACAAATTTTTTGACCTAACAAGCTACATAGTCATGTGGAAGCCCATTAACCAGCGTTTGCAACATATACACTTCTCTGTTTAACCATGGGTATTTATTTTGCTGGGTTCATTCTTGCTCGCCATAGTCACGATTCTTCAAACAAACATGTACAAAGGTATACACTACAAAACTCTGTGTGCAAGGAGAAAGGGTATTCATATTCGGAATGTCAGAAATAGACATACGTATGGTGTCCTTTGACAATGAACTCGATCATGACTAGGGGCTCGCGGAAGGCCTTTCAACTGTGGAACTCGCTCTTGTAAGTCGTGTAGGTAGAGTTTGTAAGGGCCTCCTTTGAGCGCAGCATGACTTATTTAACCAGCTAAGCTATATATACTATAAAACACATTGAATCATCACTCAGTGGAAGTTCAACCTAAACATCGTTTGAGTTAATATCTTGATACCATCCAATATCTAGAGGCTCACAGACAGGTTGTCGGGCGGTCTCTATGTGAATATTGGTGATCAATTGGTCACTCTTTGTGGAGAGGTGAACCCTGAAAGATTGATGGCTTACACTATCTTTGGTTACTTATATTCTACTCTGGCTGCCAACATGCACATGCATAGTTAGTTCCAATCCATTTGGCGTGCGGTTGGCCATCATTGATACATGCCACAGATGGTTGATGGACACGTCCTATTCACATGAATGCAGCTCATTCACTAACTTGTCGTTTGGTAGCTAGCTTCGAGCAAAGAATTACTTATTTCAGAAGTTTTTGTTTCTCTATTACCAAACATAAGCATATGTGTGTCCATTTAACCGTACATGTGATACTATTCACTTGTCTCTTTCTCTTTTCATGCAAGGTATAAAAATTCATATTGTTGAATATTGGTTTACATGCTACAATATGTGAAGTTTTAATAGTGGTTATACTGCAAAGCCCGCTTTTGGGCTATACTCTTACACAATTGTGTACAAGCTTAGGCTTCTGAACTATCCTTGGCAATATAACATGTTTTAGCCGCACGGAAGGAGTCATTCCACCAAAAAGACACTAACTTTGCGGGCCAAGTATTGAACCGGTGGTTATATAGGCCACCACATCATAGTACTAGGACATCCCACGGGAAAAGAATTCTCGAGCAACAAGAGCCCACCAAAAAGAAGGCATATCAACCAAGCCAACTAGTTAATCTTGGGGGATACATCGCTGACACACACATACCATCAGACAAACCATGGGTTCCCAGGAGAAAGATACAATGCAAGGATCGCACACCCCATTTCATCCAGACACCGACAAAGCAACCAATGACTGCCCGACCATCGAGGGACTCCATCGAGAATGTAGCGGGAAATTAACGGATCCGTGATAATATGGCTTGCCTAATGTTCACAACAAAGAACGTCCCTAAGGTATTCAAATAGGAAAACATATATCATGTTCGGCGCTTTTATAATGCCACCTAGAGTTCAATGATGTGTTCCATAAAACACCACCTTTTCGGGGTATGGGGTGTAAACCGAAGAACTCTATCAGGATAAATCTATTGAATATTTCATCAATTATTTATCTTTATCGAATATCTCCATTCAATTATTATCCATGTGACTACACCATTGTCTACTAACTATCTATCCGGGATAGAAGAGCCGCAATACACAGCCAGGAGTTAGTAAATAGGGTAAACTGCATCTCTAATGTAATACACTATGAAGTATATTATTTAAATTCTAAAATAAAGAGACGATAGTCGAGGAGACTTCCCAAGATCTTGGTCCTTGGAGCCGACCATGTGCAGGAACAGTAACTTCTACTCCACTCCACAAACACAACCCTATTTCTCACCATGGGTATCTGCCGTGTGTATGCATGAAATATTGGATTTATCGTCGCTACACAACACATAAATGATACGTTATCAGAAAGACACATACAGAGATATGTTTTTGCAAAATTATAAAACTTGGGGCACTATAACTTCACGATCTAGAAAGTATCGGGACGATCCTGACCAGTTCAAAATGGATCCAACAAACCTATCGTGCACAGCCTAAGCATCGCTAGTATTATTCATCTTAACCATGATCACACTTTTGACAGTATCAAACACATTATTTTTTCCAAAACACAGTAATATTAATTGTTTTTAAGAACCTACTTGTGGCTGGGGTTGTGCTCCAGCAGCAAGTCGCTCTTATTGGTCATATCCCTTCAAAGATACTTTTAGGCGACTCCTTCGAGGCACATGGCAAGTTATTTAACAAGCTAAACGATATATAGTTTATAACACGATGAGTCATTACTTGTTGAAAGTCTCACCTAAACATTGTTAATATCCAGATACCTCCTAATCTCTAGCGACTCATCGGCACGTTGTCGTGCGGCCTCTGCATGAATGGTGAGCGATTGGTCATTCCTTGTTTGATACAGGAAACGGAGTAGAAAACACTGCAAACTCAATGGTTTACACTATCGGTGGTTACTTTATAATCTACTCTTGTTGCCAACGTGCACATGGCGTAGTTAGTTCCTATTCATTTGGTGGATGGGTTGGCCATGATCGATATGTGCACACTTTGGCACGTTCTACTCACATGAGTGCAACTCATTCACTAACTTGTCGTTTGGTAGCCAGCTGCAAACAAAGAATTAATTGTTTCATATTGGTTTTTTATTTCTCTGTTGCCGAGCACATGCATATGCACGTCCAGTCATTTACTTGTCTCTTTTCCTTTGGTTTAATATGTTTTACAATGTGGCTACTTGATATTGCAACGGGAAAATATTATGTATGCATGGGTGCTATATTCAGGTCATGCTATTAAGAATCAACTCAACCATAAACTTTATTAGGCTTGACCCTAATGCATTTATATTTCTTAAAAGAGTAAATTCTGGTTTTTACCACCTATTTTGACATTTTTGACACTAATTACCCTATTTAGCGAGATTTCGTCCGTTTTACCCCATTTAGCAAAAGTTCTGCCACAATTTACCCTGTTTAATTTTTTTGTAAGCGTTCTGACCAATAGGTTCCAATTGTCATGTCCAGCTGGCATGCCACATAGACGGTTTTTTCCTGCCTATTTTTCTCCCTGCTGAACCAGTGAAGGTGTATGTGCCACTGCTACTGTTTGGTGTATTTTGTAGCTTGTGTAGTTGTGAACTAGTGAAGCTATCTATATATGTGATGTTATTCAGCTGTACTTTAAGGTCCTGGTGCTATCTATAAATGGAAAGCATCATTCAACCTGTTTTCAACATGTGAATCCAGAGCAATCTGTAGCCTATATTAATCAGTTTTGATAGTAGTGTATTTCCATGATCTGTTGCAAATAATAGGAGAATGATCTGATTTATAAATAATAGGAGAATACCATCAACTCCAAAAATATTAAACATGGTAAATTGGGACAACACAATTGGACCTGCGTGTCAGAATGCTCACAAAATATTAAACTGGGTAAATTGTGGCAACACTTTTGCTAAATGGGGTAAAATGGATGAAATCCCGCTAAATGGGGTAATTAGTGTCAAAAATGTAAAAATAGGGGGTAAAAACCGGAATTTACTCTTCTTAAAAAGGATATGTTGGCGGTATATGGTTGAATGCACCATGCTATATATGTCCTCAGAGGACAACTGAATTTCTTTTCCGCCAATTAAAACTAGTCAACCCGTGCATTCGCACGGACCGGATATCTAGTATTTTTTTTCTTTCAATCTATATTATGAAAAAGTTTCATTTTCTGAAATGAACCACTATACTTCTGATTTTCGTGAAGGATATACCTTCAGAAACACAGATGTTTACATAGCAGGTATGCATATAAACTAGATGAAATCAACATCTAATGCCACCATACTAATATTTTTAAGAAAACTCTGTGTAGTAAGTTGGTGGTGTGGCTAACATTTCGATCGCCGCTAGTATTTTCAGTAAATATCAGCGACGTTTGAAAAAAAAAGGCATGTTCTACTGTTAGAGTTCATTATGTGGCGTCCAGTTCTAGGACACGCTGTTGGCGTCCCCGAAATATCCAGCCTACTGGCATATTCTAGTGCTGGTGTTGGTCCAGTGAAATTGCCAGGAAACGCTCAACTAGATATCAAACATAAATATTAAAAAAAAAGTTACTCATGTATTTAAAAATGGTTAAACATGTATAAAACAATGTTCCTGATGTATACAAAAAAGGTACAAGGTGTATGTAAAATGTACAATGTGCATGCAAAAAGTAGACATATAAACATAAAATAAAAAATGTTAATCATATATAATAAATTTTTACAATGTACACAAAAAATGCACAACATGTATTAACAAAGTAGACATCAAAAATATAAATATGAAAAAATGTTTATCATGTATTTAGAAATCTGAAACATGTATAAATCAATGCTCCCAATGTATACAAAAAACATAGAAGCTGTATGTAAAAAAGTAGACATCAAAATTTAAATATCAAAAAATTGTCACGTATTTAAGATGTTAAACATGTATAAACCAGTGCTCCTAATGCATACAAAAAACTTAGAAAGTGTATGTAAAAAAGTAGACATCAAATAATATATTTGCAAAAATGTTAATCATGTATCTAAAAATGTTATTTGTGTGTATACAAAATGTTGTTGATATATAAAAATATATAAAGTGTATGAAAATTAAAACAGACATCAAAACATATATCTAAAAATGTTAATCATGTATTTAAAAATTGTTAAGTATGTATTAAAAATATACCTGATTTATATGAAATATGTAGACTTGTTTCGAAAAACAAAACCGAAGAAAACTGAGAAGGAAACAAAAAGATAACAGGAAAAATGAAAAGGAAAACAAAACACCAGAGAAAAATTAGTGCAAAAAAGAAAAAGAAAAAAAATGAAACAAGAAAACCAAGTAAGAGACGAAAACGAAGCATATAACAAAGAAAAAAACATAGAAAATCGGTAAAGATGTAAAAATCACAGAAGTAAAAAAGGAAGAAAATAAGCAGCGGTCAGAAAAAAAAGGAAACACGGCTGAAAAAATGTGCTACTGGTCGTTCCACGCGTGGGGTTGTGGGGTGCTTCAGACGAGGAGAACTACCACCTCGCTATAGGCGAGATATAGCTCCCGCGTTGTATCATGTCAAGCGAGACATAGTCACGCCCACCTGTTTATGCTTTGAGCTATGTATTCATGTCTGGAGCTAGGCCTCTGACAGAGGTACTTGAGCGGCACGGCCCCGGCGATGGGGTCTGTCCCCACTGCGTGGTACCGGAGACTGGGACGCACATCCTACTCTCTTGTACGGCGGCGCGAGTACTATGGACGTTCGTCTGTGAGGCGTTAGGGCCCGTCTGGGAGGCCCTCAATCTCGCGGAGTTCCTCCAGTATAGGGCTTTGTAGCAGTCGAGGCATCGCCGCCTTTTTTGGCTTATATTCGCGGCGATAACCTGGACGCTTTGGACGACTCGTAATAAGATGGTGATAGAGAAGGTCTTTTTGAGGAAGGCATCTGACTCCTTCAAATTCCTTGTTTTTCTGCAGCACTGGCACCCACTCTCGAGGCAGCGTGATCGCGACAGGCTCGGCCTCATGATGGATGCGCTCTTGGCTTCTGCGCGTCGGCTTTCCTCCTCGTAGTGCCGCTTAGCGGCTGCCACTAGGTGGCTTTTTTTCTATTTCTCTTATGTTTTCTTGGGCTTGCTTGTGCTGTGGCCTCAGCTGTCGATCGTGAGATGTTGGTTGGATGTGTGGACCGTTGCTTTATTTATAAAGCGGGGCGAAAGCCTATTTCAAGAGATTACAAAAAATATGAAAATTTTATACTGGAAGTAATAGCGCTAGTTGGGCTATAGCCCAGTGGCCATATGCGCAAATCCACCCGTGACAAGCACATCAGCGTCAGTGCGAAATTCTAAATAAGACCTGATTCGAGATACAAGAAGGCTCTTTTTTCTTTTTCTTTTGTTTGAAGCTAGATACAAGACGGCTCTGAATTGAGGAGATTCCCAAACGTGCTACACATCGTGCCGGACAGAACACGGTTGCGCCGCCGACTGGATAAGGGTTCCTTCTTCGTTTTCAGATAAGGCATATCCTATCATCAGCGAGTATAATGCATAGAGCAGGAGTCCTTACGTCCCATCCCACATTTCCACGATAGCATGAATGAAAATAGACCATGGGGCGTTTGGCAGCCAACCGTCCGTCTCTGCGTTTGTGAACACGCCGTCATTTCATAGAGGAAAAACACAAAGCTTGTATGCATATACAGTCTGGTCAAAATGAAGGAAACACTTGTGCGGCTATTGATGAGCGTGCGTGCTCTTCTCACTGCGTGCGTAGGCTAGCCTGCTTGGTGCGCTACCGAGCTATAACCCATTTTGGCAAACGATTACCACACGCACACTCCTTTGTTCGTGCGTGTACTGCACTTTTTCCGCCGTTCGTTGGTGCGGACCACGATACATACATGCACGAAGGCGATCTCCTGCGCCTTTTACCCGTTCACATCCGGAGATCATGTGGTGTCCTGCCAATTGAGTTAGCAATGGCCGTAAAACTATCGGTTGCCACGCGAACACGATCGTGTCCTGGTCCACACGCATGCAGGTTTTGCTGAAGCTCAGTCTCAGTGGGATGTAGTGGCGTGTATATGTTGCGTGATATATAGAGTACTGTGACTGATCCTGCTACCTTGACTGACCAATGGACAATGGTGTGGCGTTGAACCAGTGGCGGAGCCAGCTCAACCAGGGAGCCGGGGCAAAATACACTACGCTCTAATTTATGACTTGGTTGCCCCTACAAATGATGCTTAGCCGTACATTTACTGCTATCATTTAAGCAAGAGTCAGTGGCAGAGCCCGGGCAGCTGCCCCGGGTAGCCGGGAGGTGGCTCCGCCACTGCGTTGAACTGCTGAAAGCACATCACATACTGTACGTACGATGTGGTCATGCACCCAGACCGACCCCAATGGTAGCAATGGAACGGCCAACATCTACCTAGCTCGATCAAGCTTTTGCAGAATTTTAGCCACGGCCGGGTCATTCGGGACGGGCTACTGTGTAGCTGGCCGGCCCTTCACAAGGCAGCGGTGCAAAGCGCGCACCGATTAATCAGACATGTCCGCTATTGGCACTCCATAATTGCAAGAACTGAGCGGTCGGCAGGAACATCAGCACAAATACGTAGTACTGGTGACTGTGCCTGACTTGGCCTAATAATACCAGCGAGTAGAACAACACTGTTCTTCTTCGAAGTTGCGCTGCTACTCGGTGAAGATTAAACACAGCATATGGCCGGTTAAGGTAGGTCCAGCTTGACCTGACCTTGCGTTTGCTGCACACGGGATGACTTGACTCCACCCGAGTACTATAAGTCTGTTTCCCAACTCCAAATCAAGACAGAGCCCGTGCGTCCTCAAGAACACGCGTCCGTTCGGGTCTATTCGGACAAAAGTCGATGCCCAACGCAGACACCCATTTTCATTTTCTGTCTGTTTCAATGTCCGCTCGGACAAAAGCGCACGTACTCTGCGTCCTCTTTGTCCGGCTCTATCCACTGCACGTCCTCCCTGGCCCACCTGGCATTTACCCACAAATCCTTTCTCTCTCTCTCTCTCACGCTGGCCCACCACTCGCCCGCCCACCGAGCCGCTCCGCCGAATGCCAACCGCGGCACCGCCGCGCGCCGGAGACGTGCATGACCGCGCCGCCCGGCCGCCTCGCCAGAGACATGCACCACCGTGTCACCCGGCCGCCTCGCCAGAGACGTGCACCACCGCGAGCCAGAGCAGCTAGGCCGACGGAGCGTTGTAGCTGCCTCCAGGGGACACCCGCTCCGACGTCGAGGCGGCTTCCCCTTCGGTGAGACCCGCAGCGGCAGCAGGGGACGAGGAGGTCAACGCTGCCCCTTCGGATTTTGTGCCTGCGTCGTCGTGCCTGCTGTGCCGCGCCGCCATCTTGCTCCCGCTCCCGCACCCGCCTTTGTCCGCCGCCTACACCACCGTCATGGCTGCGGGAGTACGTGGACGGGCGTCAGCGCGGAGGCGAGCGGGTGCGGCTGGCGGCGGGGACACAGGACGACGGGACTTGGGTGCTGCAGGCGAGTGCGCGGGCAGCGGCGGGTGCGGGCACCGCGTGCGGGGCGTGGCGGGCGAGCGCTGCAGGGCGGGGCGGGACCGAGTAGCAGGACATGGCGGGGCGGGGCACGGCACGGGAGCTCGTCCACCAGGTGTTCGACCGAATGCCGGGGCGGACATGCCATAAAATGCGTCCGGCTCCGTTGGATGCACCGGCCAACTCAAACGAAAAAACAGACACGAACGGACAGACGGGCAACCCAAATGAAAAAAAGGGACAAAATCGATGTTCGTTTGGGTCACCGCGTTGGGAGTTGCTCTTAGGCCGGGATGAAATCCGAAAGAGGAAACAATCGAAAAATGAAGTAGAACATACCTGTACATGCACGTTCGCGTTGCCCCGTACCGGCGAAAGCTGGCGGTGTGCGGTTCACCGGTTTGGCTGGTTGCGTCCGCTTTGGGAAACAACCCCAGCTCGATTCTATACAGCGATGAGAAAGAGGCAATCAGAACTAGCATGTCACGTTGGCTGGTGTACGTCTTCAACCAGCTGGCAACAATAATAATTCATTGAAAGCAGCGTTGCGTAGCCGCGTGTGCTCGGCAGGCAACCGGCCGAAAATTAACGCCGGCCCCGGCCGCCGGGAGACGGGCGACCGCACGCGCCCTTTTCCAACCATGCCGAGACTGACTCGGGCCTCACTTCCTTGATGCGACGTGAGCGTGGCGTGGGCAGGCCAGATGCATGCGGTGCCGTGCCAGGCGACTGGACGTCTGCACGCTACGGACGGCGCCGAACGCGTGAAGCTGGATTTGATTGCTAGGTTTGTGGAGCAGAATGCGGGTGCATGGACGGAGCTCCATCGATCGGGGGTTTCGATTCGATTCGATCCGTTCCGTGATATGCATCGGTTGCGATCTTGTTCTCGATCGGGTGCAGCTGTGGGCAAGCTAGCTGCACGGACCGTTGGACCAACCCGGCTCACCGGCCGGACGCCCGCCCGGCACCGACGCTAGCTTTTGGCACATGCGCCGCCGGCCGCGTACTCGCCATGTCCAGGCACCGGTGTTAATCGCCCGGGCAGGATTGCAGGACGCTAGCTGAATTAATGTCATGTAGGGGCTGTTTGGTTTCTAGCCACATCTTGCCACACTTTGCCACACCTCATTTTAGGCAAATTTGACCAAGTTAGATAGGTGTTTGGTTCTAGTCACACCTAAGGCAAGAATTTTTTTATGAGAAGTGAACCCCACATGTCATAACAGAAAAAGTGTGGCAAGATTCCCTTAGGCAAGCCAAAGTGTGGCTAACAATTTGAGCAACTCAAGTTAGGCAAGTGTGGCAAGTGTGACAAAAATAATGTGGCAATATATGGCAAACATAGTTACAGTCCAAACAGCCCCGTAGTTGTTGTGTCCTACGCTTTCGGTGTCAACAAGCATCTTATATGGCGAGTGATAGGCGCCGGTGCGCCGGCCGAAATTTCGGCCGGTCGCACCGGTACGTACGATTCGTTCCCTAATAGTCCCACGATGCCTTCTTCCCCCGACTACTTTCGCTAGTTTAAAAAAAAACATGGCGTATTTTCATCACGAGCAGTTCCCGTGATCTCCCAGACGTCAACCAGCTTGCCGGCCACCCACGTCGCTACCGGCCGCCGCCCTCGACCGCCCCTTCTCCAGGACGTCCTACCGGCCGCCGGCTCCTCTCCAGCGTCACCGTCGCTTGTTCCCAGCATGGCCCGCCCTGTTGCAGCACCCCGGTTCGCCGTGGCTCTCGCCGGCTCCGCTGCATGCAGCTCCTGCCGGTGAAGGTCGTAGCTCCGACGAAGGAGCGCCGCCATTGCATCAATGGTGAGGTGCCAGTTCCAGCTTTTTGTCGCCGGGTTGAAGCTTTTCAAATATAGGGTTGAACCATTTCATGTCAACGATTGCAACTTATCAAAAAAATGACCTCGCAGGTTAGCAAAAGTAGACGGTGGTAGACGGCGGTTGCAGCAAAAATTCGACCTCGCCGGTAGTAGCAAAAGTAGACGGCGGCTGCCAAAAAAAAAAGGGTCGTCTCCCAGTCGTGAGGCGCAGTATGGCCAATAGGTTGTAGCAAAAAATTTAGCTTGTCGTAGCAAAAAAAGATGATGGTTGCAGCAAAAACCATTGTCGTCGCTGTCACAAGACGCAAAGTGGTCAGTTAGCTGTAGCAAATTTTGTTGCCGGTTGTAGCAAAACTGATGACGGTTGCAGCAATTCATCTCGCCGCCGTCACTGGTCGCAGCTCCATCATGATGGATGTAGCAAAATCCCTCGCCGGTGGTAGCAAAATCTAAGAACCTTGCAACAAAAAAGGAACCGACGTAGTAGGTCGCAGCTTCGTCGTGATGGATGTAGCAAATCTGTCGCCGGTAGTAGCAAAATTCAACGACGGTTGCAGCTTCTGGCTCAACTGGTTGCGGCTTCCAGGGGTGGCGGATTCCATGGCGGTGCTGCGGGGGCGCGCCGCCGGGCTGTAGCAGGATGTAATGCCGGTTGTTTCCCGGAGCAGCGTTGAGACGTCTTCGCCGATGCCGGTTGTAGCTTTTTCTTTTTTGCTGTGTGTAGCTCCATGGCGACGCTCACTGCGGCGGCGCTGTTGACGACTGTACGCCTTCTTGGAGCACGGACGTGCAGGGGAGGTGCGCCGGCGGTCGCCTCGCCGGAGCTAGGATGCGACAACGCGTACGAGAGAAAAGGAGGCATGCAGGCGGGCAAGCTGTTTGAGCAGATGGAAGAAGACGAAGAAAAGACAATGCAAGGGATAAGATTTCTGTGGACGAGCAGCGCTGGGATAAAGACGTGTGTGGGACCCATGTTGGCATGGCACGCGTGCAGCGGACCGGCGCAATGTTCCGCCGGCGCACCGATTGTAAACGTACGGAGGGAGTACCTGTGTATATAAAAATCAAACTTAGCAGATATTAATCAAGTTTTATAGACTGAATTTGACCAGAGACCCTAGCATGAGCACTAATCAAGTTATTGTATTTGTTAACAGGATACACTGAGCTGGGATGATTCAAAATATGACGGCTACGTAGGATTCGGAAGGCGTGAAATTTGCTTCCTTCCAATAGACATGGTCTGCTGAACTGAACTTCATTTCAGCCAGCTTTGGTAACAATCTGTAACTCAATTTGTGGTGTCAAATGAAAGTAACTGTATTGTGATGTGAATGAAAGTAACTAAAAATCTGTAACTGAATTTGTGGAAGGAAAGGAAAAAAGGTTTACTCAGCGCAGGTGTTACCTCCGGACGGTAGATGCGAACGCGGTTTTCTCTCCCTTTCTCTCGTTTTTTTCCATCTTGGCATAGTAAAAACGAGACAAGGCTATCGTCAGAGCTCGCCCCGTGTTTCCCTATCGAACACATTAACCTACGCATCAAGGGCGCAGTCTCGCGCTCGCCACGTAGGCAGAGGTAATTAAAAAAAAAGATACGTGCCCTGTATGCGTATGCATATGCATATGCATGGACAATACCTAGCCCTGCTCGTTCTTCCTTTCCGTCCGTTGATACATGCTGCTGCTGGATCTTAATATCAACTAGTGGTTGGGGCGCCACGCCATGGGGCCGCTTAAAAGGAAGTTGTGCGCATATTTTTATTTTTTTAAAAATACATAGAGACCTCATCTCCGTCTAAAAAAACATTTCAGGAAAAAAAAACCTCACCTTCATCTAAAAAAAGAAGTAAAAAAGAAAAAGAAAAAAATTACCTCCACAGCCTATTAGCGAGTGCCACTTTGCATAACTCTCCATTAAAAAATACCATAAGTCTTCACCTCTATCTAAAAAAAATACATTTAAAAAATAATCCACGCCTTCATCTAAAAAAAATTACAAAAGATTTCTCACCACGGCCAACCAGCTTGCGCCACGTGGCATGGTTGGTTGGCTGCCCTTCACGCATAGCTTAATAGGTTTAAAGTTTCAAACATTTCGGCCGCGAGGTGCGGCCACCGTCGTAGGCCTAATTGGTATTTTAATTACAGGGAATTCAGATGGAGTCCAGACATCATCAAAATCGGTGTGTACCCGTGGCGTTCTCTCACGATCCCGAGAAAAAAATTTGATAAAGTTTGACACAAGTTTTGATGGTCGCTCCTTCCAAACCGGAGCATCTCACATGAAGGACCATGGTTTCTAAAAAGAAACGTGTCAATTCAAACTCTAGTGGCCGGTGACTTCATCGTTTGGCCTCATAAAAATTTCCATGGTACGCAATCACCATTATACCACGGTTTTGATTTTCTAACGCATTTCAGGTATCGTTTGCTATATTTAAGACATTTTTTGAATTTAACGTGTAATTTATGGATATAAATAAAATCACAACCGGAACTGCATGTGCTGTCGAAAGGGATGAGTATCACCGTTCGATCAAGAAGAATCCAACGGTGCAGACGTACAATCCGTGAGGTTTGGGTTCTGGCCAATTAGAACGCACGACTCAGATCGCGCGGGTGGCAGGGAGAGCATCTAATCGGCACACGGCTTTCATGAGTGAACCGTGTGCTATTTGAAAACATTTACATTAACTAACAGCATATTTTTGTTTGAATGGAAATATGAGTTCATCGTTTCGCCTCCAATTGTTTTTTCATGGTAAGAAATCACGATTGTACCCTATGGTTCGATTTTCTGGTGCATTTTACCAGACGGCAGGCCTGGCTAGCAATCTCAAACTTTGAATATGCAAAAAAAAAAGAGATCTTTTTGCTATATTTGAGTCATTTTTTGCACACACACACATACACACATATATATAGCAACTACACGTGGGTGTTAGCAAGATCATTTGTGTGTCGCTTTGCGAGTTTTTATTCATTGTCCGAGAAATGGGAAAAAACTTCAAACAGTTCGGCCGCAGGGTGCGGCCAGAGGCGTAGGGCTTGTTGGTATTTTAATTTCAGGAAATGCATATAGAATCCGGAAATAACGAAAATCATTGTGTCACTGTGGCGTGCTCTCATGATCGCATGAAAAAAATTTGGTAAAGTTTGGCACAAGTTTTGGTGCTCGCATCTTTCATACCGGAGCATCTCACAAGAAGGATCATAGTTTCCAAAAGAAGACGCGGCACTTCGGACTCCAGATCGTTAGTTACTACATCATTCCGCCTCGAAAAAAATCATGGTAAACAATCACGGATATACCCTTGTTTGATTTTCTGGCCCATTTCAGGTCTCGTCTGGTATGTTTAAGTCATTTTTTGCACTTACCTTACATTTAGTGCATATAAAGTCAAAACCCTACTACAACTACATGTGGGTGTTTTAGTTAGGCTATACTTAGGCTACTCATAGTGGAGAGTATAATATACTAGTATCATGCATATATATGATACTAGTGTATGATACTACCTTTAATTATAGAGCATAGTATAATAGAGTAATATCATAGATGATGATAGTTATTGCCATGCATGACACAAATTAGCATCGCATTTAACATGATATGGTATCTACCTATATGTTACTCTAACCCTCTCTATCTTCTTTAATTCTTTGCCACATCAACATACTTGCTATTTTCGAGTGCATGATACCGGCTATGATACCACCACTATGGCCAGCCTTATAGTGGGGAGTATCATATACTAGTATCATGCATATGATACAAGTGTACGATACTACGTATCTTCATAGTGCATATATAATATCATAGAGTAGTATCATAGATGATCGTATTTATGGCCATGCATGACACAAAGTAGTATAGCATTTATTATGTTACGGTATCTACCTATGTTACTCTAACCCACTCTCCCTTCTTTAATTCCTTGCCACATCATCATATTTGCTATTCCCGAGTGCATGATATCGGCTATGATACCCCCACTATGGCCATCCTTAGCAAAGAAGGTGTACAAATCATTTGTGCGTCGCTTTGCGAGTTTTCATCCGTTTGTCCGAGAAGCGGGGAGAAGTTTCAAACATTTCGGCCACGAGGTGCGGCCACTGGTGTAGACCTAGTTGGTATTTTAATTACATGAAATTCAGATGGAGTCTGGACATCATCAAAATCGATGTGTGCCCGTGGCGTGCTCTCACGACCCCGTGGAAAAAAATTGGCAAATTTTGGCACAAGTTTTGATGATCGCTCCTTTCAAACCGGAGCATCTCACATGAAGGATCATGGTTTCCAAAAGAAGACATGTCAATTCAAACTCCCGTGATCGGTGACTTCATCGTTTGGCCTCATAAAAAATTTCATGGTACACAATCACCATTATACCACTGGTTTGATTTTCTGACGCATTTCAGGTATCGTTAACTATATTTAAGACATTTTTTGAGTTTAACGTGTATTTTGTGCATAAAAATAAAATTACAACTGGAACTGCATTTGCTGTCGAAAGGGATGAGTATTGTCGTTCGATCTGGGAGCATTCAATGGTGCAGACGTACGATCCGTGGGGTTTGGGTTCTGGCCAATCAGAAAGCACGACTCAGATTTGCACGCGGGGTTTGGTCGGCACACGGCTTTCATGAACGAACCGTGTGCTATTCGCAAACCAGATTGCATATCTTTTGTTCACACATAATGTAGTGAGATCAATCGAGTGTGCTACCTCTATGATATAATAATAATAATAATAATAATAATAATAATATAAACAGTTCATATTCATTGCCTGAGCTGACAGCATATCAAGGTCAACATATTAACGGTTCTTGCATCAACAAAAAACCATGCATAACTCACAAATTCAGTACATGCGACAGTTCTAAATTGAACGAATTAAGTTACAGGGTAGGCATAAAGACTAGTCTTACGACTTAATTCCCATGTACATGGAGGAACTGGGATCATTACATTGACCCCGAATGAACTTGGGTTTTCTGATGATTTTACGCTTCTCTGTTACATGGGTGCGTGATCCCTTGGCTGGCAACTCAGCAAATTCATCATACTCGTCCTCATCGGCAACATCCTCGACACCCAGTACCCTCCTCTTCCCATGCATCACTACATGACAGTTCTTATGCAAGGGGTCTTCCGCATAGAAAATCTGGGTAGCATCGCTGGCAAGAATGAACGGGTCCGCGTGATATGCCATCGTTGTCCTGTTAATACAGGTCTTCCTATAATTATCAACCTTTACAGGACCAAGAGGGATCCATGCGCACCTGAAAAATGCCACCTTAACTTTCACATAGTTAAGCTACCAAATCTCTTTGATGGTTCCATAGTATACCCTTTTATCAGCTTCATCTACAGTCATGCATTCTATTCGAAAAGAACTGTTCTGATATGAGGTCTTCTCATCACGTTACTCAGTGTAGAACATGTATCCATTTATGTCATATGCTTGGTATGTCAACACCGTAGGTGATGGCGTTGTGCCAACCACGTAGCAATGTCATCGATGGATCCTTGTGCCAAACGATTCTTCAGCCATTCGGCGTAGTTCTTAGTGTGCTCCTTCATCTCCACATCTGATGAAGGCACCATTGGTAAGAAGCTTTGGCATATCTCCGCCAAGTATTCTTCGGCATAAGCACTGAGAACTGGGCTATTAAGCAGTACCATTAAATGGGCTTTCTCTGCAAATTCTCCGGGTGCAGCCATTTGCGTGCCAGCAAGGACCGGCTTACCTTTCAGCCTTCTCTCGTGGTGAGAGAGGGGCAAACCTATAAGTCTTTGTTTCATGTATTCGGTGCAAAACTCAACCACCTCCTCCGCGGTATAACCTTGTAGGATGCTTGCCTCTGGATGGTTTCGGTTCCGACAATAGCGCTTCAGTATTCCCATGAACCGCTCGAAGGGATACATGTTGCAAAGAAACACAGGACCACAATACTTTATCTCGTCGACAAGGTGCACAGTGAGATGGACCATGACACCAAAGAATGACGGTGGGAAAAACATCTCTAGGTTGGACAATATTATTGCAATATCATCTTGCATATGATCCAACTCTTCAGGATCTACAACTTTCTACCATAGTTGGTTGAAGAAATCACAGAGCTCAATGAGTGTGTTTCTTATATCTTTGTCCATCAGATTCCTGATGGCCACCGGAAGGATTTGTGTCAACATTACGTGGCAATCATGTGACTTCATATGTCCCAACTTCATTTTACCTGAGCTCACATCCACGAGACTTCTGATGTTTGCGGAGTAGGAAGAGGGTGTCTTAACTGACAACAAATAGGTGAAGAACTGTGTTGCTTCTTTTGTACTGCAATTGTAACTCTAGCGAGCTTTGATGAATTTGTCATCATCTTCTGCTTCACTCTTGTGTTTTGATTGATTAGCAAGCATATCGAGCCGTGCACCGTCACCATCCTTTGTTTTACCTTTAATCTTGAGCAGAGTACCAATGATGCTTTCACATACGTTCTTCTCTATGTGCATGACATCGATGCAGTGACGTACACGTAGAATCTCCCAGTAAGGTAATTTTCAGAACACCAATTTCTTCTTAAACACTTGACTCTTGGGTGTTTGTTTCACCGTCAAAGCGTGCTTCTTGCCAAGCACAACATTAATTTGTTTAGCCATGTTGTGGACTACCTCCCCATCATAGGGTCTTGGGCCCACATCTACCTTTACCGTACCATCAAATTTAGCTTTCATCTTTCGGTATGGGTGATTTCTCCGTAAGAACCTACGATGACGCAAATACACGGTTTTGCGCGAGTTGGGAAGAAATCTGCTAGCTGTCCTATCCATGCATGTGACACACCCTACATCTCCCTTTGTTTTCTATCCCGATGTGTTGCCTAATGCCGGCATATCTTGAATGGTGTGCACCAGCATCGCATGTAGATCGAAAATCTCCTTTCTGTAAGCATCATAACATTTTACAGCAGGCGCATCTATCCACACTGTCAGCAGTTCTTCTACCAATAGCTGAAAGTAAATGTCGATGTCATTTCCAGGTTGCTTCGGGCCTTGGATAATCATTGACATCATAATGTATTTTTTCTTCATACACAACCAAGGAGCTAGGTTATATATGCACAGAAGCACCGGCCATGTGCTGTGATTGGTGCTCATATCGCCAAAAGGATTCATCCCGTCAGTACACTCCCCGAGCCTTATACTCCTAGGATCCTTGGCAAAGTCTTGAGACTTGTTGTCAATTAATTCCCACTGAGCCACATCTTTCGGGTGCCTCATATATTTATCCGCAGTTCGCTCATCATAATGCCACCACAACCTCTTTGCCTCTCTAGGGTTTGCAAACAAACGCCTCAACCTTGGAATTAAAGGCAAGTACCAAACAACCTTTAACGGGATTCCTGTCTTGATCTCGTCGTCCAATTTGTACTTGTCCTTTGCTCTCCTGCGCTTGTATCGTGCATGCTTGCATGTGGAACATGCACGCAAATCTTTGTACTCACCATGGTACAATATGCAATCATTCACACAAGCGTGTATCTTCTGTACTTCAAGTTCCAATGGGCAAACAATTTTCTTCGCTTCGTTCGTGATTCTGGGGAGCACATTATCTTCCGGAAGAATTTCTTTGAAAAGACCTAACATCTCTGTGAAGCCCTTGTTTCATAGACCATTTGCTGCTTTAAATCTGAGAAGCGCCAGGGTGGCACTCAACTTGGAATATTTCTTTTTGCAACCTGTATATAATTCTTTCTTGGAGTCCGCATCAATGGTTGGCATATCCTTGTACCCAATCATATCCTTTTTGGGCCCTTGAAACCTGCAATCATAGCTGCAAAATCTGGCATATCAAGATCGTCGTCATCTGCATCGACGTCTTGGTTTTCCAGTGGGCGTTTCGGCTTTCCAATGTTTCATTGGTAGCTTGACGCCTCTGCCCCAATGTTAGATTCAACATCCACGTGACACTGATCGGGGTTTGGCATCTCGCAGCCCTGGGTATATTCATCCATGACCTGCTCTTCACCGTGTCTGGTCCAACGTGTATATCCATCCATGAATCCCCGAGAGACTAAGTGCCACTGGACATCTGCAACTTCACGTGACTCTGTATTGGCACAATGAGTACATGGACACAAGATGTAATCCGCATCACCAATTCTCCTTTTTTGTACTTTCAGCCAAATTCATGAACTCTGTCCTGCCACTGATAAAATCTGCGGTTCTCCGATTGTTCATCCATTCAGATTATTCCATCTGCACCACACGAATGGTAATTAAAAACAAAACAACAACATTAATACATGGATTAACTGCTGCCCAAAGATGCGTGCATAAATCACAAGGTTTTATTTTCATAATTACTGAGGGCGCTCCATATTGTTATCCAGACGTGCAATAACAAAAATTAATGGCCAGTCAATTTACACGCAGAGTACTAGTACAACACTACCCTTAGGAATTGAATACCTTAATTAAGCCACTCACGAAAAGAATACCTTAATTAATTAGCCGCGCGGCGATCTCCACCCAGCAGACAGAGAAGCGCGATGCGGCGGCACGTCGAGACAGCAGGGTCGAGGAGCAAAACTTAGTGCGGCTGCCGCCTGAAGTTCGACCTCCACTATCCCGCCATCGACCGCGATTGATGTGCTCCAATCACGCCGCCGCCGACCTCGATGGTTGAGATCCTCCTATCTCCCGCTGCAGACCAAGGATTGATCTCCTATGACGCAGCCGCCGCCCACCGACCGAGGATTGACCCCTTCTCCGGTAGCCGCTGCCTAGGCCGCCGCCGCCATCTCTAAATGCAGAGCGGCTGTTTTATTTTTTAATGGATATCCGCAGAGCGGCTGTTTACACGGTATCACTGTAACTCAATTATATGAACAGGGTAGTACATCACATACGGTTATGTAATGGCAACCGTGTCTCACCCACGTTGTCTTCTCACACGGTTTGGTGCGGAAATCGTGTGTGAAGTTGTAATACCTAACACAAACGACATGTATAAACAGTGTGCCATATAAAACATATAGTGCCATAAGTAGTTCCCGAACGTTAGCTTATCCCCACAGTTTCCCCATTTCCCCCAAATCCCTAGATAGCCTCCAAATTCCCTCGCGTGGCGCTGACATTGGGGGAATACGGACGAGTGGTGCTGATGGTTTCGGTGCGGCTGCTCCTGCTCATATCGCCGCCACGACGGCGGTCGCCGCCGAGCACTTGCCTAAGGTCAACAGAAGGCAGGTGTACTACGGATCCGAATCGTCCTGTCAGGTTCCAATCTATCCCGATCTTTTTTAGCTTGCCCAAAGTAGCTCCTTGCTGAATCCGTCCTGAATGACCCCCCCACCAGGAAAGCGATCTGCCGCCGGATCCGGAGCATGACTCCATACTCCCGCAACACGAGTTCGACTCTGAGTTTTGCGCCACCGAGAGGTACCAAAAGCTGAGTTGTGTGCACGGGCACACTTCCGCTCGACGTGTATGCACAGAGGGATTCGACATTGGCAGGCGGTTTCTCAGTGGCCCCTTAGAGGTTAGTGCTAAGTTCATCATCTTACTTGAGTTAATGCCACCGCTCATCCTGAATACTATTTAACATTGGCAGGGATATGAGGCTTGTGCCTTTGTTAACTGGCTGGATGAAGAATGGCATGGCAGGGCTTGGAGTGTTATCACCAAGCTCGCAGAAGATAACATAAACCTGAAGAAGAAACTGGCTGATCTGGAATGTACAATCAGTACGATGAAGCAAGAAAGAATCAATCACAGGCAACAGATGAAAGCAAGAGACAAGAAGGAACTAGCATGTGTAGTTGTGGTTGTCGCATTAGCCATGTTCTATGCGCTGTTTGCAATGATGATTAGGGGTTTTGTTTGACAGTATTGCTAAAGCACATCTAGATGTGCTCTAAGTAATGCACATCTAGGTCCTATGCCATTGATGTTATGCGAAGATTCGTGCAGATATTTTCCTTTGTCTTCTTTTCTTTTCCTTTGTAGTTTGATTATTACTGGCTTCATCAATAAGAATAGCTCAATGTATTGCTTGCCAACTGTCCTACTCCGTTTGCAACGGTACCGGTACATAATCCCAAAACTCGTTCCTTGTTTTTGTCCTGAAAAAAGAAATCAGCCAATAGGAGTCCTGCGCAACCCCGGGAATTTGGAGCGACTGGGTACAAATAATTATGGTTGATTATATCAGCGGTTAGATAATACGTCAACCCCCGCTTCAATTGTCATTTCCTCTTCTCTGCAAACCCCGCTTAAGTGTCCACCATCTTCATCGTTCCCGACAGGCCACGCTACACACTTACACACACTCTGCAATCTCGCTTTCTCGCGGTTTTTATACGACCGCAGCCATGTCGAGCGACAGTGAGGACGACAGTTCGGCCAGCAGTCTGGCGCCCGATGTTAGGTCAACATCGGAATCATCCCGCTCATCTTCCATGAGTCCGGCGTCGAGCCCAGATGTGATGACCCCGGCTTAATCGTGCACTAATCATACACGCAAATGCGCACGATCAAGCCTAAGGACTCACTTGAAGATATGACAACACAACTCTAAAACATAAAATAAAGTCATACAAGCTTAATATTACAAGCCAGGGCCTCGAGGGCTCGAATACATAGCTCGATGGCATACAAGCGTCAGCGGAAGCATTAGATATCTGGGTACAGATATATTACATAGAGAGAATTAGGCCTTCACTGAGGCGGGGTAAAATAAAATACTATGATCGAAAGGCGTAGGCCTCCTGCCCTGGACCCTCCGATCCTACTCCTGGTCGTCGAACGGCTCCTCGTAGTAGTAGTACTCGCCAGGCGGGTAGTAGTACTGGTCGTCGGCTGGGGCTTCTGGCTCAGGGGCTCCGTCGTCTGGTGGCATCAAATGGAAAATGGGGGAAAAAGAAAATAAAGCAAACGTGAGTACTCATCCGAAGTACTCAGCAAGCAAGGATCTACGCTACATATGCATCATTGTCAAAGGAATGGCTGTATATGTGGACTGGGCTGCAGAAATGCCAGAGTAGAGGGGGAAAGCCTAGTCCTATCGAAGACTAGCATCTTCAACATTCTTCGACAGTCTTGCAGCATCAGGGAAGAGCCGATGAACATAATGTAAAGTAGTAGTAGTAGTAACATCAACCTCGACCTGAGATCCTTTCCCGACCCCCGCGAGAAAGCAATCCCAGAGCCGTACTATCCAGTTCTCACCACTTGTTCTAGTTGTACCGATCGGGATACAACTCCGAGTGTCCGTTACCGTAGGACAGGCTATCGATAGAAGTTTCTTCCCTGCAGGGGTGCACCAACTTACCCACCACGCTCGCTTAACTCTGGCCGGACACACTTTTCTGGTTCATGCCCGGCCTCGGCTAAGCAACACGCCGCAACCCGACCTAGGCTTATAAGAGAGGTCAGCACGCCGGACTAAACCTATGCCCCCAGGGGTCTTGGGCCATCGCCCCGGGAACTCCTGCACGTTACGGGGCCACCGAGAGCAGACCTAGCAACCCCTTATACAAGCGCGGTTGCGTTACCAGTCCAACTCGGCGTGCGCCGCTCCTTACTGACGTCAAACAAGCTTCGGCTGATGTGTACGACGCAGAACGCCCATACTATGCCCACGTGATGGTTAGTGCTATCGGGCCAGAGGCCCCTCGGATCAAATATCCAAAACCGTAGTGGATTAGGAGCGCGCGGAAACGAGCAGAGACTCACGATCGATGTGACCCCGTCGCCCCGTCTCGAGGACTTGCGGCAAGGGCTAAGAATGCCCGGCCATGCCTCGTAGTTATCTCGCGGGCACCATCCAGGTCAACCCGACTCCACATCACTTCGCGTTAAGCTCGCGCGGGTACCCCTCAGGGCCGACCCGTCTTTAGTATCATAGTTTAGTGCAAGTCATAATATCCAAGGTAACTGTGTGTCTGACACCGAAGGGAACCCTGAGGAATCACCCTCGATGGAATTCCCGCTCGATGTTATCATCAAGGTGAACGAAGGAGGAATCACCCTCGAGGTCCACCTTGAGGAGTTGCGCGACGACGTTGTTATCGGGGGTGGTGTAGGAGGATTCACCCTCGCTTACCACGACCGAGTAACTAACCTACAAGGTTAACATCAGAAGTGCTGACGAGGTATCACCCTCGGCACTCGATGATAACCCAGCAGTGTCGACAACTAAGGGGAAGTGAGGTGCGGTGCCAGGGTCTAGTCTTCAATCCCGATGGTCGGGTCTTCTGATGTCCGGCAGGGCAGTCGGGATCAAGTGGGGGTCTCGGTCGTGTCTCTACCCACCTTATACTAAGCAGTCTAGGATAACCGGTAAGGTAACAAAGCAGGGTACAATAATCAGGCTATGCAGCAGATATAGGAAAACAGTAGCAGTAGCAGTTCTAATGCAAGCATAAGAGAGAAGAGAATAGGCGATATAGGCATGCTCAAAATGGGGGTGCTTGCCTGTTTGCTCGGGGGCAAGGGCAAGGTCTTCAGTAGTATCGTCGGGGACGTAGTCGTACTCCTGTGCGGCGTCTGCCTCGGGAGCTACGTCAACGTCGGGGGCTACCGAGAGAGAAGAGGGGGAAGAAACAGGTAAACATAATGCAAACAAATGCAACACGGTGCGTGTGATGCTATGATGCAGTGCAGGGTTGCCTAAATATGCATCTAAGTCATTTTAGTTATTTTTAGAATTATTCTGGGATTTAATATCCGACGTGTGTGCACTATTCATCTGTCGGATTCGGGTCCGGAGTTACGAGTTCTTCTACGTAGGAGGTTCCGATGGAGAAACAGACGGCACGATGAGACTCGTCTCGTCGTTCTGTGCAACTTTCATGTTTTAACTTTTTCGATCCGAGCTACGGTTTAAAAGTTATTAATTTTTAAAGATTATTTGAATTTCTGGAATTAATTTTTATTTATAGAAAATGAATTATGACGTCAGCATGGCGTGCTGCTGACATCAGCAAGTCAACAGTCGGCTGACTAAGTCAAATATGACATGTGGGTCCAGTGGGACCCACATGTCAGCCTCTGTTTAGGCTAATCAGTGGATTAATTTAATTACCAGGGTTAATTAGGGGGTGGACCCCACATGTCAGTGAGACATTAGGTTAATCTAATTAGTTTCTAATTAATTAAATCTTTAATTAGTCTAATTATCGAACGGGACCCACGTGTCAGCTACAGGGGTGAACAGTGCCCGCGTTGACTCGGGTCAACGCGGTCAACTGGGCCCGTGGGACCCACTGGCAGTGACCCAGGGGTGTCCCACGTGGCAGCCACGTCGGCGGCCGGCGCCGGAGTTGCGCCGGCGACCAAAATCGCGGCGGTGCGTCGCCGGAGCTGCTCGGATTTGCGCTACAGAGCTCGGTTCGAGCCGTGGGTAGGTTCTTTCGAACGGGCGTTCAACGCCGCGTCCAACCGTGGCGGTGGCGTCGCCGGAGACGGCGTGTAGCGACGGCGGCGAGCATCGCGGCGGACGCCGGAGTTCGGCCGTAGTTGGAAACGGAGTAGCAGCGCGCTACGGGGCAAAAGGAAAGGCTGGGAAGGAGCTGCGCGACGCGACGAGTGCAACAGGCCCGTCCCCGTGACCATTTGGTCATCGGAACGGCGCCGGCGACGAGCACGAGCGGCGGCGCAATCTGGCGCTCATCGGGAACGCAGCTAGAGGGCGTGGAATAGCTCGCATGCGGGCGCGTTCGATTGCTGGGAGCACCAGGAGCACGCAGCTGTGCTCAGGTGTAGGTGACAGTGGCCATGGCCACGGGCACGAGCTCGTCGACGACGGACAGAGCTCGGGTGCGGCGACAGCTAACTACGGCGTGCGAGGAGGGCAACGAGGGGAGACAGGAGGAGGAGGAGCTCACCGAGTGGTCACGAAAGACCTGCGGGAGCTTAGTAGCAGCAGAGAGTGTCGCAACCGTCGGCGAGCTCCGGAGTCGAGGAAGAAAGGGGGCAACGGCGAGCAGCAGCTGCAGGGCCTCCACGCCACGATTCGACGGAGCAGGCGACGTGGTCGATCACGGCGCGTCTCCTGGACACGATGGCGAGACGAGGCGGCGTCGCTGGCCACGAGAACGGCGACGAACGGCGGCGGATCCGTTCGGCCTCGCGTGGATCTGAGGGGAAGAGAAGGCAAGGCGAGCGAGGAGAAGAGGGGGAAGAATGACGGAGAGGCCAGGGCGAAGTGGAGGGCGTCGACCTTATCCCCTCCGCGCCCTGTTCCGTCGGTGGCTGCCCCGGTGTCGCGCGCTCGCCGGCGCGCGCGCTTGGCCAGGGGCGCGCCGACACGCACGAGGAGGGAGGTGAGGTGGGCCGCTGTTAGACTGGGCCGCACACTGTGCACTTAGGCCCAGCCAACAGTAGCGTTTTATTTTTTTTCTTATTTCTCTTCTCCCTTTTCTTTTATCCTTTTTTTCTATTTCAAAAAGATTAGGCCACTTGTGCTCTTTTGAAAAATGTGAATGTTGGCCCAATTATTGCAATGCAATATTATCTCTCATCAAAAAGTGGTTTGGGCAGATTTGGAGTTCATTTGAATCTGTAATGATTTTAAATGAATTAATATTGCTATTTTGGGTGTTGTTTCATCTTGTTTGAGTCGCTTGCACAACTCCAATTATTTTGATATTGGTTTTAGAAATGTTCCTGGATTATTGGCCATTTAATGAACATTTTCCCAACAGAGTTTGAACAACTTTATATTTCACTTTTGAATTTGAGTTGATTTTCAGATGTGGATTTGAATTGGATCATTAACCCTTATGACTTGGCACTGCAAATGATCATGACTTGGCAGTTTTTAACAGAGTGTCATAGAGCTTATTACTAGGGGGTGTTACAAGTTCTCCTCCTCTAAAAGCAATTCTCGTCCCGAGAATTTTAGGAGGTAGAAGGGAAAAGTCCGGGATATTCTTCCCGAAGATGATCCTCGCGTTCCCAAGTGGCTTCGTCTTCAGTGTGATTCGACCATTGTACTTTTAGGAACTTGGTCGTCTTCTGACGAGTACGACGCTCAGCTTCGTCGAGGATGCGGATCGGATGCTCCTTATAGGAATGATCATCTTGTAGCTCGAGCATCTCATGATCCACTGCACGGTGCGGGGATTCCTTGAAGCACTTACGGAGTTGCGACACGTGGAAGACATCATGAATATGGGAGAATTGCGGTGGCAACTCCAATTTATATGCCACCTGTCCCCGTCTAGCCACGATGCGGAAAGGACCAATATAGCGAGGAGCTAGCTTGCCCTTGATTCCGAAACGACGGGTGCCCTTCATTGGAGTGACACGAAGATAAGCTTGATCACCAGGTTGATAGATCACACCCCATCGCTTGCGATCATAATTACTCTTCTGACGGTCTTGAGCTGCTTTGAGATTCTCCCGGACAATTCGGACTTGTTCTTCGGCATGCTGAATAATGTCCGGTCCAACAAGAGGTCGTTCCCCAGTTTCTGACCAATTCAGAGGGGTTCGACATTTACGTCCATAAAGAACCTCAAATGGGGCCATTTTTAAGCTGGCTTGATAACTGTTGTTATAAGAGAACTCGGCATACGGGAGAGATTCCTCCCATTTCTTATCGAAGGATATAACACAGGCTCGAAGCATGTCTTCAAGCACTTGATTAACGCGCTCAACTTGGCCTTGAGATTGGGGATGATAAGCTGAACTCCAGGTAATATGAGTTCCCATTGCTTTCTGGAAACTTTCCCAGAAATGGCCAGTGAAAATACTGCCACAGTCTGAACTGATTTCCTTGGGAATACCATGGAGTGAAACAATTCTGGCAATGTACAGTTCTGCTAGCTGGCTAGCGGTGATAGTCTCCTTAACAGGTAGGAAATGAGCAACCTTGGAGAGTTGGTCGACGACGACAAGAATGGCATCGTGACCCTTCTGAGACTTGGGAAGACCAGTGATGAAGTCCATTTGCACTTTATCCCACTTCCATAGAGGAATAGGGAGCGGTTGCAGAATTCCAGCAGGTTTCTGATGTTCTGCCTTCACGCGACGACAAACGTCACACTCGGCAACATAACGAGCAATATCCTGCTTCATCCTAGACCACCAGTACCTTTGACGAAGATCTCGATACATCTTGGTACTACCCGGATGGATAGACAGCGGTGTATCATGGGCCTCCTTCATGACTTTGTCAGTCATCAGCTCGAAGCGAGGTACTACGATGCGGTCTCTGAAATATAATGTACCATCTTCAGCAACTGAGAAATCCCGATACTTAGCAAGGTGAAGCTCTTTCTTCATTAGATCAATTTCAGCATCCTTATATTGCGCAATCTTGACAGCTTTCTCAAGATCTGACTGTATCACAAGGTTACTAAGAGAACCTTGCGGAATAATGTAGAGATTCAGCTTGCGCAATTCTTCATATAGCTGGGGTTGAGCTTGCTTTACCATGAGGTTGCTACAGTATGACTTGCGGCTCAAAGCATCAGCCATCACATTAGCTTTGCCGGGAGTGTATGAAATTCCACAGTCATAATCGGTGATTGTTTCCAACCAACGCTGCTGACGAAGATTAAGTTCCGGTTGAGTGAACAAGTACTTCAAACTTTTGTGATCGGTATAAATTTCACACCGATTACCCAGAAGGTAGTGTCGCCATAACTTCAATGCATACATCACTGCTGCAAGTTCAAGATCATGCACTGGATAATTCTCTTCATGTGGACGCAATTGACGTGAAGCATATGCAATTACTCTCCGCTCTTGCATTAGGACGTAGCCTAATCCCTGACGAGAGGCGTCGCAATATATGACAAAGTCCTTGCGAGAATCAGGAGGAGCAAGCACTGGAGCAGAAGTGAGCTTGTCCTTGAGGGTTTGGAAACTTTCCTGACATTTGTCTGTCCACTCAAACTTAACGCCTTTGTGAAGCAGATTAGTCAGGGGCTTGGCGATCTTGGAGAAGTTCTCGACGAATCGGCGACAATAGCTGGCTAGACCGAGAAAGCTTCGGACCTGCTTGGCATTCTTCGGAGGAGTCCAGTCAAGGATAGCCTGAACACGCTCCGGGTTAACGGCAATACCGTCCTTGGAAATCACATGTCCTAGGTAGGTCACTTCAGGAAGCCAGAATTCGCATTTAGAGAACTTGGCATATAATTGGTGCTCTCGAAGTCTCTCGAGAACTAGTCGAAGGTGCTCAGCATGTTCTTCTTTGTTCTTCGAATAAACCAGAATATCATCCAGATATACCACGACGAATTTGTCGAGGTAATCCATGAATATGTAATTCATTAGGCGGGAGAATGTAGCTGGAGCGTTTGTTAAACCAAACGACATGACTGTGTACTCGTAAGAGCCATAACGAGTAACGAATGCAGTCTTCGGAATATCCTCTTCGCGAACACGGATCTGGTGATAACCCAACCTCAAGTCGAGTTTAGAAAACACCGAAGATCCAGCGAGTTGATCATATAAATCGTTGATCCGGGGAAGTGGATATTTATTCTGAATGGTTGCCTGGTTGATAGGACGATAATCTTGAACCAACCTATTCGTTCCATCTTTCTTCTTGACGAAAAGAGACGGTGCTCCCCATGCAGAGGAACTGGGGCGAATGAAACCCTTCCTTAAGGATTTATCAATTTCCTCCTTAAGCTCGATGAGGTGGTGCGGAGGCATCTTGTAAGGACGCTTCGCAATAGGAGTGGTGCCAGGCTTCAAGTCGATGACGAACTCGACAGCTCTAGCAGGGGGTATTCCTGGAAGTTCTTCTGGAAAACATCTAGGAAGTCACAGACAACTGGGATATTCTCGATCCCATCAAGCGGAGAAGCATTCAACGCGTTCAAGGCATAAATTTGAGCCTCGGCGTTCTGAGTGATATGAGCATGGTAATTCACCATCTCATTCGAGGGGTGCAAGAGGTGAACAACTTTGGTGGCACAATTGATTGAGGCATAATGGGCCTTCAACCAATCCATTCCCAGAATAAGGTCAATCTTGGACGATTTCAGAATAATGGGAGACGCACTGAACTCCAACCCTTCGATTTCAACGGGAACATTATAGCTAACTGCAGAGGTTCGGCAACCACCCGCGGGAGTGTGTACCAATAAGGGTGTGTTCATGTATTCGCATTTAATGTCATGCATGCGTGCAAAATGTTCTGACATGAAGGAATGCGATGCTCCTGAATCAAATAAAACGGATGCAGGTACTGAATTAACGAGAAGTGTACCCATCACAGTATCTGGTTGATCTGGAGCTCCAGACATGTTGACGTGGTAGTACTGCCCACGACCATAAGAAGGTCTGGCATTATTGTTGCGCTGCTGAGGAATACCACGGCCAATTCCACGTCCAGCAGAAGGGAGAGCTAGTTGATTCTGATTCTGAGAACAATCTCTAGCACGGTGACCTGGCTTGCCACACTTGAAGCATAGTCCGCTGTCAGGACGAGGTGCTGGAGCTCGAGGTGCTGGAGCTGGCAGGGGCTGTCTCGATGGTGGAGGTGGCAGACGTGGTGCAGCATAAGAAGGTCTGTTCGCAGGAGCTGCTGAACAAAACATGCCTTGGGGAAACCAGATGCGTCGCTTCTGGGAAGACGAGCCCGAAGATGAGCCCGACTCACGGGTGCGTCTGGACGCTTCCTTGTGCTTCTTAAGTCCAGTTTCAACCATGATGGCCTTATTCACCAAGGTGGCGAAATCAGGGTAATCTTGAACAAGAAGGGCTAACTGAATGTCATGGTGCAGTCCTTCACGAAACTTCTCCTGTCTGCGTTCATCAGTAGGAATGTCCTCTTCAGCGTAACGAGATAAGTCTAGAAACTCGCGCTGATAGACTTCCACAGTCTTGTTTCCTTGGACAAGGCTACGGAACTCAGCCTTCTTCCTAGCTATGATAGCTAGAGGAATGTAGCGGGCACGGAAAGCAATCTTGAACTCTGCCCAAGTGACGACAGTACCAGGCGGCAGAGTCTGTCGGTGAGTGGCCCACCATTGGGCTGCGGGACCCTTAAGTAGATATGTCGCAAAAGTGACATAGTTAATTTCGGCGACACCAGCAGACTCCATCTCATGAGAGATATCACGCAGCCAGTCATCTGCATCCAGTGGGTTGACTGTGTTGCGGAAAAACGATGGACTGAGCCTCATGAACTCTGGTAAGGCAATGGATGGTTGCTGCTGATTAGCTTCAGGACGAGGGAATTGCTGCATAATCCCCGTCATAAACTGGCGGTTGAGTTCAAACTGTTGCATCATCGCTGCCATGTAATCAGGTGGTGGCGGCGGTGGCGGGTTGTTGTCAGCCATCCTGCTATTCCAACAGGGGTATTTCAGCGATAGCTTATGCAAGTGTTTAACAATAAACATGAGGTAACTCGACATTATTGAAAGAGTGCAATAGATGCTAGAAGTAGTCATTAAGACGTACAGATCCATGCATAGTCGGTTACATTCGGGCAGCATAACGGCGCAAATTGAAAAGCTAGACATGCTAGGCGGCGCGCAGGCACGCGGTAAGGAAGTACACAACGGAACATAGCAAAGGCTACATCAACGTCGGAGAAAACCACTGAAACGGGGTAACTGCAAGTGCGGACGATGGACGTTCGTCGCAGAAGGATCCTGCGCTCCATGGGCACTCTGATGCAGAACCCGGTCTCGAGAAGAAAGAAGAGGTCCACGTGCAGGCGTGTGACCTCCCACTGCAGGCCAATCAATACCTGGCGGCATCTCGGTCCCGCGTGGGTATAGAATATCCTCCGGATGTATCCCTGCACGAACAGCTGGTAGCAACTGTGTCATTGCCTCGTAGTAGCGTGCTCGAGTGGCGAACATCTCAACAGCAAGTGCACGAACAGTGCGATCCAAAGCCTGAGTGCACTGAATCAGAACCTGCGGGTCGTAGCGTCGAGACTCGTACGGGGCACAGATAGCTGTGTAAAATCCAGTAGCATCTCCAACAGGTGCATACGGAATGTACCGAAACACAGTATCATCCAAGTTAGCACTGTGCTCTCCTCGGAGACGTGCGACAGCAGAGTAGGCGGCATCATGTACTGCCATCTCAATCGTCACGCCTAATCCATGAAAAAGGTGTAGCTCGGTGTCTGAGTTGTTCTGCTGATCATAAATCCGAACTTCAGCATAGTACTGTTCCTGGTTGAACTCGCGATAAACCTCATAGACCATGTACTCGGGATACCAGCGGTAACCCAGTCTACTCAGGAGGGCGATCAGAACAGCTGGAAATCCAGGGGCATCACGAGCCCGAGTGCGAAGCACAAGCTGGGTCGTAGGCCGCGGTGGAAATAGTCGATCCATCTGAAACAGAAAGGTTCAGGGTTGTCATAAGACAATGAGAAATATAACCAATCTCGGAAGGAAAGGTTAAACAAAACAATGGAAAGGAAAATGATTATCAGACTAATCAGATCAACGTCAGGGAAATCGCACTGAATCCAGCTCTCCGGGTGGATAGAATTAACGAGAACCTAAATGTCAGTGTTAGTAAATTTTATTAAACCCGAATAGATGAGAGATTAGAATCACAGAGTAAAGACGAGGAATAAAAGATCCTAATACCACCCAGTTGGCGACGTGGGCCCGTAAGCCACACAGCCAAGTTAGTAAAACAATTTTTGACCACTAGACTCAACTTCGGCCAAGGAATTGGAAAGGGGGAACTCCTAGAGGCAGTCGGCTCTGATACCAACCTGTGACGACCCCGGCTTAATCGTGCACTAATCATACACGCAAATGCGCACGATCAAGCCTAAGGACTCACTTGAAGATATGACAACACAACTCTAAAACATAAAATAAAGTCATACAAGCTTAATATTACAAGCCAGGGCCTCGAGGGCTCGAATACATAGCTCGATGGCATACAAGCGTCAGCGGAAGCATTAGATATCTGGGTACAGATATATTACATAGAGAGAATTAGGCCTTCACAGAGGCGGGGTAAAATAAAATACTATGATCAAAAGGCGTAGGCCTCCTGCCCTGGACCCTCCGATCCTACTCCTGGTCGTCGAACGGCTCCTCGTAGTAGTAGTACTCGCCAGGCGGGTAGTAGTACTGGTCGTCGGCTGGGGCTTCTGGCTCAGGGGCTCCGTCGTCTGGTGGCATCAAATGGAAAATGGGGGAAAAAGAAAATAAAGCAAACGTGAGTACTCATCCGAAGTACTCAGCAAGCAAGGATCTACGCTACATATGCATCATTGTCAAAGGAATGGCTGTATATGTGGACTGGGCTGCAGAAATGCCAGAGTAGAGGGGGAAAGCCTAGTCCTATCGAAGACTAGCATCTTCAACATTCTTCGACAGTCTTGCAGCATCAGGGAAGAGCCGATGAACATAATGTAAAGTAGTAGTAGTAGTAACATCAACCTCGACCTGAGATCCTTTCCCGACCCCCGCGAGAAAGCAATCCCAGAGCCGTACTATCCAGTTCTCACCACATGTTCTAGTTGTACCGATCGGGATACAACTCCGAGTGTCCGTTACCGTAGGACAGGCTATCGATAGAAGTTTCTTCCCTGCAGGGGTGCACCAACTTACCCACCACGCTCGCTTAACTCTGGCCGGACACACTTTTCTGGTTCATGCCCGGCCTCGGCTAAGCAACACGCCGCAACCCGACCTAGGCTTATAAGAGAGGTCAGCACGCCGGACTAAACCTATGCCCCCAGGGGTCTTGGGACATCGCCCCGGGAACTCCTGCACGTTACGGGGCCACCGAGAGCAGACCTAGCAACCCCTTATACAAGCGCGGTTGCGTTACCAGTCCAACTCGGCGTGCGCCGCTCCTTACTGACGTCAAACAAGCTTCGGCTGATGTGTACGATGCAGAACGCCCATACTATGCCCACGTGATGGTTAGTGCTATCGGGCCAGAGGCCCCTCGGATCAAATATCCAAAACCGTAGTGGATTAGGAGCGCGCGGAAACGAGCAGAGACTCACGATCGATGTGACCCCGTCGCCCCGTCTCGAGGACTTGCGGCAAGGGCTAAGAATGCCCGGCCACGCCTCGTAGTTATCTCGCGGGCACCATCCAGGTCAACCCGACTCCACATCACTTCACGTTAAGCTCACGCGGGTACCCCTCAGGGCCGACCCGTCTTTAGTATCATAGTTTAGTGCAAGTCATAATATCCAAGGTAACTGTGTGTCTGACACCGAAGGGAACCCTGAGGAATCACCCTCGATGGAATTCCCGCTCGATGTTATCATCAAGGTGAACGAAGGAGGAATCACCCTCGAGGTCCACCTTGAGGAGTTGCGCGACGACGTTGTTATCGGGGGTGGTGTAGGAGGATTCACCCTCGCTTACCACGACCGAGTAACTAACCTACAAGGTTAACATCAGAAGTGCTGACGAGGTATCACCCTCGGCACTCGATGATAACCCAGCAGTGTCGACAACTAAGGGGAAGTGAGGTGCGGTGCCAGGGTCTAGTCTTCAATCCCGATGGTCGGGTCTTCTGATGTCCGGCAGGGCAGTCGGGATCAAGTGGGGGTCTCGGTCGTGTCTCTACCCACCTTATACTAAGCAGTCTAGGATAACCGGTAAGGTAACAAAGCAGGGTACAATAATCAGGCTATGCAGCAGATATAGGAAAACAGTAGCAGTAGCAGTTCTAATGCAAGCATAAGAGAGAAGAGAATAGGCGATATAGGCATGCTCAAAATGGGGGTGCTTGCCTGTTTGCTCGGGGGCAAGGGCAAGGTCTTCAGTAGTATCGTCGGGGACGTAGTCGTACTCCTGTGCGGCGTCTGCCTCGGGAGCTACGTCAACGTCGGGGGCTACCGAGAGAGAAGAGGGGGAAGAAACAGGTAAACATAATGCAAACAAATGCAACACGGTGCGTGTGATGCTATGATGCAGTGCAGGGTTGCCTAAATATGCATCTAAGTCATTTTAGTTATTTTTAGAATTATTCTGGGATTTAATATCCGACGTGTGTGCACTATTCATCTGTCGGATTCGGGTCCAGAGTTACGAGTTCTTCTACGTAGGAGGTTCCGATGGAGAAACAGACGGCACGATCAGACTCGTCTCGTCGTTCTGAGCAACTTTCATGTTTTAACTTTTTCGATCCGAGCTACGGTTTAAAAGTTATTAATTTTTAAAGATTATTTGAATTTCTGGAATTAATTTTTATTTACAGAAAATGAATTATGACGTCAGCATGGCGTGCTGCTGACATCAGCAAGTCAACAGTCGGCTGACTAAGTCAAATATGACATGTGGGTCCAGTGGGACCCACATGTCAGCCTCTGTTTAGGCTAATCAGTGGATTAATTTAATTACCAGGGTTAATTAGGGGGTGGACCCCACATGTCAGTGAGACATTAGGTTAATCTAATTAGTTTCTAATTAATTAAATCTTTAATTAGTCTAATTATCGAACGGGACCCACGTGTCAGCTACAGGGGTGAACAGTGCCCGCGTTGACTCGGGTCAACGCGGTCAACTGGGCCCGTGGGACCCACTGGCAGTGACCCAGGGGTGTCCCACGTGGCAGCCACGTCGGCGGCCGGCGCCGGAGTTGCGCCGGCGACCAAAATCGCGGCGGTGCGTCGCCGGAGCCGCTCGGATTTGCGCTACAGAGCTCGGTTCGAGCCGTGGGTAGGTTCTTTCGAACGGGCGTTCAACGCCGCATCCAACCGTGGCGGTGGCGTCGCCGGAGACGGCGTGTAGCGACGGCGGCGAGCATCGCGGCGGACGCCGGAGTTCGGCCGTAGTTGGAAACGGAGTAGCAGCGCGCTACGGGGCAAAAGGAAAGGCTGGGAAGGAGCTGCGCGACGCGACGAGTGCAACAGGCCCGTCCCCGTGACCATTTGGTCATCGGAACGGCGCCGGCGACGAGCGCGAGCGGCGGCGCAATCTGGCGCTCGTCGGGAACGCAGCTAGAGGGCGTGGAATAGCTCGCATGCGGGCGCGTTCGATTGCTGGGAGCACCAGGAGCACGCAGCTGTGCTCAGGTGTAGGTGACAGTGGCCATGGCCACGGGCACGAGCTCGTCGACGACGGACAGAGCTCGGGTGCGGCGACAGCTAACTACGGCGTGCGAGGAGGGCAACGAGGGGAGACAGGAGGAGGAGGAGCTCACCGAGTGGTCACGAAAGACCTGCGGGAGCTTAGTAGCAGCAGTGAGGGTCGCAGCCGTCGGCGAGCTCCGGAGTCGAGGAAGAAAGGGGGCGACGGCGAGCAGCAGCTGCAGGGCCTCCACGCCACGATTCGACGGAGCAGGCGACGTGGTCGATCACGGCGCGTCTCCTGGACACGATGGCGAGACGAGGCGGCGTCGCTGGCCACGAGAACGGCGACGAACGGCGGCGGATCCGTTCGGCCTCGCGTGGATCTGAGGGGAAGAGAAGGCAAGGCGAGCGAGGAGAAGAGGGGGAAGAATGACGGAGAGGCCAGGGCGAAGTGGAGGGCGTCGACCTTATCCCCTCCGCGCCCTGTTCCGTCGGTGGCTGCCCCGGTGTCGCGCGCTCGCCGGCGCGCGCGCTTGGCCAGGGGCGCGCCGACACGCACGAGGAGGGAGGTGAGGTGGGCCGCTGTTAGACTGGGCCGCACACTGTGCACTTAGGCCCAGCCAACAGTAGCGTTTTATTTTTTTCTTATTTCTCTTCTCCCTTTTCTTTTATCCTTTTTTTCTGTTTCAAAAAGATTAGGCCACTTGTGCTCTTTTGAAAAATGTGAATGTTGGCCCAATTATTGCAATGCAATATTATCTCTCATCAAAAAGTGGTTTGGGCAGATTTGGAGTTCATTTGAATCTGTAATGATTTTAAATGAATTAATATTGCTGTTTTGGGTGTTGTTTCATCTTGTTTGAGTCGCTTACCCAACTCCAATTATTTTGATATTGGTTTTAGAAATGTTCCTGGATTATTGGCCATTTAATGAACATTTTCCCAACAGAGTTTGAACAACTTTATATTTCACTTTTGAATTTGAGTTGATTTTCAGATGTGGATTTGAATTGGATCATTAACCCTTATGACTTGGCACTGCAAATGATCATGACTTGGCAGTTTTTAACAGAGTGTCATAGAGCTTATTACTAGGGGGTGTTACACCAGACCTCGATTATATCCGGATCATGGAAGGGACGCCGCCTCCGGAGTCGTTAGACGACAACCAGACGGACGAGGAGCCGTCGAAGGACGAAGAAGATGACGATGATGATTATGAGGAGGAATGGTCGAACGAGGAGGAGGACGACAACGACAGCAACGACGATGATGACGGCGGCGGCGATGAAAAGCCAACGGTCAGCGGCAAGAAGCGTCCTCGCCAAGACGATGTCGCGGGGCCATCCAACAACAACAACAACAACAACAACAACAAGGACTAAATTAAGTAGACTGTATATATCTCTGTTTCCCTTCGCTCATATTAATTTGTTATTTCTGTTTATCCTGTCAATCTCATCGCAGACGGTTAGTAATACGTATTCGACAGAGATCTTCTACATTATCGCCCACAGCTTGGTTTGTTGAACTGTGTGCCCTGACGAGCACATAATTCACAAAAAAAGACCGTATGGGCTGTCTATAATGATCGCACATAATTATGATTACCAACCTGTTTGTCGGGTATCACACACATCCTGTTACGCCGAATCGTTTGTGTTCACCTCGATCATCGCAAATGGTTCATTGGAGCGAACTGTATGCCGTATATCGCACACACCTTGATCTGGCGGCCCGTTTCTGTTGTTCTGTCTCATCGCAAACAGTTCGTATGGATCAACCGTATGCCCCGCATCGCACACGCAACTAAAATCGGAACCGTGTTTGATGTATCATTCATCGCAAACGTTTTGCATATTTTTTGATGATTTTTTTACATCACCGTTTGCGATTAATGCATCGCACACAGTTTCGTCAAAGGGTCTCTGATTGTAGTGTCGCGTTAGCAGCATCCTGCAGTAGTGAAACGCGGCGCCCAAGGGCTATGCACGCGCTGCTGTGCCTCGCATGCGCCGCCGTTAACGTGACGCGTCGGCTTGGCTCGGCTGTGCTGCCCCGCTCCATTAAGCCAACGCGTTGCATAGCCTCGCCTGTGCACGCCACCGCCCACATTAATCCCCGACGCCTCACATGCGCATGTCATCGCCCTCCCTCGGCGGCTATAAAAACCGCTCGCGCCCTCCTCTCCGCCCACACATTCCCTCTCTCTGTCGCCCCTCCCTCTCGCCGCACGCACAACACAAATCGTCGCCGCGATCCTTGTCACCACCGGTAATGGCGCGCCCAAAGTTGAGCACGGAGGAGGCAGAGGAGCTCGTCGTGTTTGGCATTCCCACCGTGCCAGACGTCCGGACGCTAGGCATTGGCGCCTCAGCGTGGCGGGCGTCCTGGTGCCGCCGTTACCTGAGTGGGCAGCCACGGCTTCATGCGCGTCGTTGGCCTCTAGCGGGCTCGGCTATCGGAGGAGATGCTGCAGCACCCGTGGTATGCCGTGTGCCGCAAATTTTGCAGGAGGAGCACAACGCGTGGATGGTGGTGTACGACGGGCCGTGACCGCCGGTGAAGCACAACATTAGGCGGCGGCAGGAGATCTGGGATGACCAGACGTTTGAGGAGGTCGTCGCTCTGTACCGTGCCAAGGCTGCTCGCTGTGTCATCCCAGCGACACCTGGTGCTGCGCGCGGCAGCCGCGTTCCCGCGCGCCGAGGCCGTGAACAGGCGGGTGGTGACCGTGGCGTCTTCTGGTGGGTGGTGGGGCCCTGGCCAGCCTTCGGTGCCCATCTTCTAGTATATAGGCCCATTTTCCCTAGAAAAATAAGGGGATGACTTTCGGGACGGAGCGCTGCCGTCTCGAGGCGGAACTTGCAGGAGCACTTTTGCACTCCGACAGAGCGATTCCGCCGGGGATACTTCCCTTTGGGAGGGGAAAATCGAAGCCGTCATCATCACCAACAACCCTCTCATCATGGGAGGGCCAATCTTCATCAACATCTTTAACAACATCATCTCATCTTAAACCCTAGTTCATCTCTTGTATTCAATCTTTGTATCAAAACCTCAAATTGGTACCTGTGGGTTGCTAGTAGTGTTGATTACATCTTGTAGTTGATGGTAGTTGGTTTATTTGGTGGAAGATCATATGTTCAGATCTACTATGCTATTCAATACCCCTCTGATCTTGAGCATGAATATGTTTTGTGATTAGTTACTTTTGTTCTTGAGGACATGGGAGAAGTCTTGTCATAAGTAATTATGTGAATTTGGTATTCGTTCGATATTTTGATGATATGTATGTTGTTTATTCCCTTAGTGGTGTTATGTGAATGTCAACTACATGACACTTCACCATCTTTGGGCCTACGGGAAAGCATTGTGGATTAGTAATTAGATGATGGGATGCTAGAGTGACAGAAGCTTAAACCCTAGTTTATGCGCTATTCCGTAAGGGGCTGATTTGGATCCATATATTTAATGCTATGGTTAGATTTATCTTAATTCTTCTTTCGTAGTCGCGATGCTTGCGAGAGGGGTTAATCATAAGTGGAAGGCTTGTTCAAGTAAGAACAGCACCCAAGCACCGGTCCACCGACTTATCAAATTATCAAAGTAGCGAACGAGAATCAAACAAACATGATGAAAGTGACTAGATGAAATTTCCGTGTGTCCTCAAGAACGCTTGGCTTATTATAAGATACTGTTTCGGCCTGTCCATTGCTACAAAAAGGATTGGGCTACCTTGCTGCACTTTTGTTACCTGCTACTTCTTGAGCTTGCGTTCATTTTTCCCTTGAAGAGGAAAGGGTGATGCAGCAAAGTAGAGACAAGTATTTCCCACAATTAATAACCAAGGTATCAATCCAGTAGGAGGCACAAACAAGTCTCCAATATATGCATCTACACAAACTAACAGACACTTGCACACAACACGAAAAATGGGTTGTCAGTCCCTTCACGGTCATGAACAAGAGTGAGATCTAATAGAGATAGGTATAAAAGATAAATAAAAGAGCAAAATAAAGTAAATATAAATAAAGTGCGGCAAGGTATTTTTGGGTTTTTTTGTTTATAGATCTGAAAATATATGATGGCAAATAGACCCGGGGGCCATAGGTTTCACTAGAGGCTTCTCTCTTGAAGAAAACATACGGTGGGTAAACAAATTACTATTAAGCAATTGATAGAAAAAGCGCATAATTATGACGATATCTAAGGCAATGATCATGAATATAGGCATCACGTCCATGACAAGTAGACCGACTCCTGCCTGCATCTACTACTATTACTCCACACATCGACCGGCTCCTGCCTGCATCTAGAGTATTAAGTTCATAAGAACAGAGCAACGCTTTAAGTAAGATGACTTGATGTAGAGGGATAAACTCAAGCAATATAATATAAACCCCATCTTTTTATCCTTGATGGCAACAATACAATGCGTGCCTCGCTACTCCTTCTATTACTAGGTGAGGACACAGCAAGATTGAACCCAAAACTAAGCACCTCTCCCATTGCAAGAAAAACCAATCTAGTTGGCCAAACCAAACCGATAGTTCGAAGAGAAATACAAAGATATCTTAATCATGCATAAAAGAGTTCAGAGAAGACTCAAATAATATTCATAGATAATCTGATCATAAATCCACAATTCATCGGATCTCAACAAACGCACCGCAAAAGAAGATTACATCGAATAGATCTCCAAGAACATCGAGGAGAACATTGTATTGAAGATCAAAGAGAGAGAAGAAGCCATCTAGCTACTAGCTATGGACCCGCAGGTCTGTGGTAAACTACTCACGCATCATTGGAAGGGTAGCAAGGTTGGTGTAGAGGCCCTCCGTGATCGAATCCCCCTCCGGCGGAGTGCCGGAAAAGACCCCAAGATGGGATCTCACGGGAACAGAAGCTTGCGGCAGCGGAAAAGTATTTTTGGTGTATCTTCTGGCATAGGGGGAATATTTGAGGATTTATAGTGCAGAGATTAGGGCTGGACGACCTACGAGGGGCCCACAAGCCAGGGGGGCTCGCCCCCATGGCTTGTGGCCGCCTCGTAGGTCTTCTGGTCTCCTCTCCAAGTCTCGTGGGTTTCTTCTGGTCCAAGAAAAATCACCGTAAAGTTTTATTCCGTTTGGACTCCGTTTGATATTCGTTTTCTGTAAAAGTCAAAAACAAGGAAAAAAACAAAAACTGGCACTGGGCACAAGGTTAATAAGTTAGTCCCAAAAACAATATAAAATAGCATATTAATGCATATAACACATCCAAAACAGATAATATAATAGCATGAAACAATAAAAAATTATAGATACGTTGGAGACGTATCAAGCATCCCCAAGCTTAATTCCTGCTCGTCCTCGAGTAGATAAATGATAAAACAGAATTTTTTATGTGAAATGCTACCTAACATATTTATCAATGCAATTCTTCTTATTGTGGCATGAATATTCAGATACATAAGATTTAAAACAAAAGTTTAATATTGACATAAAAACAATAATACTTCAAGCATACTAGTAAAGCAATCATGTCTTCTCAAAATATCATGGCAAAAGAAAGTTATCCCTACAAAATCATATAGTCTGGCTATGCTCCATCTTCATCACACAAAATATTTCATCATGCACAACCCCGATGACAAGCCAAGCAATTGTTTCATACTTTTAATGTTCTCAAGCTTTTTCAACTTTCACGCAATACATGAGCGTGAGCCATGGATATAGCACTATAGGTGGAATAGAATATGGTGGAGGTTGTGAGGAGAAGACAAAGAAGGAGAAAGTCTTACATCAACTAGGCAAATTAATGGGCTATGGAGATGCCCATCAATTGATATCGATGCAAGTGAGTAGGGATTGCCATGCAACGTATGCACTAGAGCTATAAGTGTATGAAAGCTCAAAAAGAAACTAAATGGGTGTGCATCCAACTTGCTTGCTCACAAAGACCTAGGGCAATTTGAGGAAGCCCATCATTGAAATATACAAGCCAAGTTCTACAATGAAAAATTCCCACTAGTAGATGAAAGTGACAAAATAGGAGACTCTCTATCAGGAAGAATATGGTGCTACTTTGGAGCACAACTATGGAAAAAAGATAGTAACATTGTCTCTTCACTCTTTTCTCTCTTTTTTTGGTTGGGCTCTTTTTTTTTTATTTTTTGCTCTTTGGCCTCTTTTATTTTTTTAAGTCCAGAGACTCATCCCAACTTGTGAGAGAATCATAGCTTCCATCATCCTTTCCTTACATGGGACAATGCTCTAATGATGATCATCACACTTTTATTTACTTACAACTCAAGAATTACAACTCGATACTAGAACAAAATATGACTCTATATGAATGCCTCCGGCGGTGTACCGGGATGTGCAATAATCTACATGATCATGCAAATCAATATGACAATGATGCAGCGTGTCATAATAAACGGAATGGTGGAAGTTGCATGGAAATATATCTCGGAATGGCTATGGAAATGCCATAATAGGTAGGTATGGTGACTATTTTGAGGAAGGGTATATGGTGGGTTTAATATACCGGCGAAAGTTGCGCGGCACTAGAGAGGCTAGCAATGGTGGAAGGGTGAGAGTGCGTATAATCCATGGACTCAATAGTCATAAAGAACTCACATACTTATTGCAAAAATTTATTAGCCATCAAAGCAAAGTACTAATACGCATGCTCCTAGGGGGATAGATTGGTAGGAAGGAAAAGACCATCGCTCGTCCCGGACAGCCACTCATAAGGAAGACAATAAAAAATAAATCATGCTTCGACTTCATCATATAGCGGTTCACCCTACGTGCATGCTTCGGGAATCACAAACTTTAACACAAGTATTTCTACCAATCCATAATTACTCACTAGCATGACTCTAATATCACCATGTTTATATCTCAAAACAAATTCAAGGAATCAAACTTCTCATATTATTCAATGCTCTTATATGAAAGTTTTTATTATATCCCTCTTGGATGCCCATCATATTAGGACTAAATTCATAACCTAAGCAAATTACCATGCTGTTTAAGGACTCTCAAAATAATATAAGTGAAGAATGAGAGTTCATCAATTTCTATAAAATAAAACCACCACCGTGCTCTAAAAATATATAAGCGAAGCACTAGAGCAACTACCTAGCTCAAAAGATATAAGTGAAGCACATAGAGTATTCTAATAAATTCACAATTAATGTGTGCCCCTCTCAAAAGGTGTGTACAGAAAGGATGATTGTGACAAACTAAAAATCAAAGACTCAAATCATACAAGACGCTCCAAGAAAAACACATATCATGTGGTGAATAAAACTACAACCTCAAGTAAATTTACCGATGGATTGAAGACAAAACAGGGGATGCCATCCGGGGCATCCCCAAGCTTAGATGCTTGGTTGTCCTTGAATATTACTTTGGGGTGCCTTGGGCACCCCCAAGCTTAGGCTCTTGCCACTCCTTATTCCGTGGTCCATCAAAACTTTACCCAACACTTGAAAACTTCACAACACAAAACTCAACAGAAAACTCGTAAGATCCGTTTGTATAATAAAATAAATCACCACTTTAGGTACTGCTGTGAACCCATTCTAAATTTATATTGGTGTAATCTACTGTATTCCAACTTCTTCATGGTTCATACCCCCCGATACTACCCATAGATTCATCAAAATAAGCAAACAACACATAGAAAACAGAATCTGTAAAAAACAGAACAGTCTGTAGTAATCTGGAAATTTTGTATGCTTATGTAACTCCCAAAATTCTGAAAAATTGGGAAAATCTGGGAAATTTGTATATCAATCTTGTGTAAAAAGTTGAGATCAAAAGCACGTTTGTGTAATTTTCTAAAATTCTAGCAATGAGCGCAAAAGTTTCTGTTTTTCAGCAAGATCAAATCAACTATCACCATAGACCATCCCAAAGGTCTTACTTGGCTCAAACACTAACTAAAACACTAAAAAACAATTACTACATAAGTAATATTGTGTATTTACATGAAAACAGAAAAGAAAAATATTGGGTTGTCTCCCAACAAGCGTTTTTTCTTTAAAGCCTTTTGGCTAGGCATTGATAATTTTAATGATGCTCATATGAAAAATAGCAATTGAAACACGAAGAGAGCATCATGTAGCATGTGAAAAACAAGTTTAAGTCTAACATACTTCCTATGCATAGGCATTTTATAAGCAAACAAATTATCAAGACAAGCAAAAACTAGCATATGCAAGGAAGGAGAAAGAAACAATAGCAATCTCAACATAACGAGAGGTAATTTAGTGACATGTAAATTTCTACAACCATATTTTCCTCTCTCATAATAATTACACGTAGGATCATAATCAAATTCAACAATATAGCTATCACGTAAAATATTCTCTACATGATCCACATGCATGCAAAGTTGACAATCTTTCAAAATAGTGGGATTAACATAGAATAAAGTCATTACTTCTCCAAGCCCACTTTTATAAAAAAAATCATAAGATTGATCAAACTCCAAAGTAGTGGGATCATTATTTCCTAAAGTTGACACTCTTCCAAACCCAATTTTAATATTATTGCAAACATTATTATCATGAGGCTTAAATAAATTTTCAAGATCATAAGAAGCATTATCACGAGTGAGGGCTTTTGGAGGCCGAGCTCCACGGAACTCGTTTTCAAAATACGAATTTCCATTGCGTGAAAAAATTTGAAAATTTTTGTGTACACTCTCACATATGTGTATTGCGTATGTGCAAAAATTCATAACCATATACTTTCACACGTGGCGTATGGAAAAAAGACAAAAACGTATTTCTAAAATGGTTCGATTTTTTTGTTGTTGGGCCGGAATTTTGTCTTGTTTATACAGCATACAAAGTACAAAATTTTCAAATGATTTTTTCACACATGCATGCGGAAATCATATAAGTTTTCCTGGAATTTTTTTGAATTTATTTGAAACTTTCAAAATATGACTTTTGATTTTTTTTAAATACCGAGTTCCGTGGAGCTCGACCTCCGTTGGCATTTTTCGTCATTATCACCCAAATCATGATCATTACAATAAGTAGTGGACATAGGAAAAGTAGCATCCCCAAGCTTGGGGTTTTGCATATTATTAGCTCAATTGACATTAATAGAATTTATAATAACATAATTGCAATCATGCTTTTCTTTCAAAGAGTTATCGTGAATCACTTTATAAATTTCTTGTTTTAGCACTTCATCACAATTTTTAGATTCACGAATTTCAAGCAAAACATCCCCATGCAACCCAACACAGTCACTTATTTGGCGCTTGCATCAAGGGCGCAGTCTCGCGCTCGCCACGTAGGCAGAGGAACAGTAGTCGGTGGAAAGTCTCGTTGCGTATTGGCGACTGGCGTTGTTTTTTTTGTCTCATTTCGTCGTCCTCGTCTCCTTCTCCTTCACACGCAAGTCTCCTCCTCTAATCCTTTCCCACTCGTGCACGTCGCCTCCTCCCATTCCTTCCTCCCTTGTTTCGGCCACTCAGAGAACGGCGGCGATGAGGAAGCCTGGCGCTTGGCGCAGACCCGCGCCCCCGAGCGGCGGCGACGTCGGATCTCTCTGTTTCGCGGGGCCAGCCCTCCCATTCGCGCCGCGACGCCGCCGGTATGGAGGCCCGGGCTCGGGCAGCCACCACGGTGTCGTGTGCACTACTAGGAAAAGGGCTATAGCTGATATGGACATTAATGGCGCACCATGTATGTGGTGCGCCACTACTATATAGCAGTGGCGCACCAGATATAGGTGCGCCATTAATGTCCTCATTACTAATGGCGCACCAGACACACAGTGCGCCATTACTAGTTTTAACTATTAATGGCGCACCACATGCTCCGTGCGCCACTACTAACAATTTTTTTTTTACTTTTTTTTTCAAAACTAGTAATGGCGCATCTGTGTGAAGTGCGCCATTACTAGTTCAAACTAGTAATGGCGCACCACAACCACGGTGCGCCACTACTAACAATTATATATATATATTTTTTTTGCAAAACTAGTAATGGCGCACCCCTAACTGGTGCGCCATTAGTAACCAGGGTTACTAATGGCGCATTTTTAGGTGGTGCGCCATTAGTAACCTGAGACCAGCTAGATATTTTGGACAGCCACACCTACCACACTCACTTTCCCCACTTCATTCTCTCCACCTCCTCCTCCAAGCTTGTCTCGGCTACCTCCTCCTCCTAACCTCATTTGCACCATAGATTCACCCAAATTAAGTGGTTAAATTACCTTTTTTTGATAGGTAAGTAAGGGGAAAGCTTTCTTTAATTATGTTGTAGATCTACTTTTTTCTCCCTCCAACAACATGCATATGCACTTTTTATGGCCGAGATCTACGTATGTTTGTGGTGTTGCATATGTTTGTGGTGTTGCATATGTTTGTGGTGTTGCATATGTTTGTGTTTGCAGGTACCGGTATTTGAAATGCGATAGTTGCCAATATTTTGCCGGAATGTTGATTCATTTCCGTTTCGGCGAGAATTTGGCACTATGCATTCTTTTTGTTCCTATTTTTAGGCAAAGTCATGCCAAATTTTTTCTTGGTTCTAAAATATCGTTTTGCTCTACCCCGCAGGCGACCATGGTCCGCACGATGACCGAAGGCATCGTGAATAGGTTTTTGAGCTCCGCGAAGGCCGAGATGCTTCAAAAGAACGAGACGGAGATAAGATGTCCGTGTCGAAGATGCAAGCTGAAGAGCCTTATTACGGACCTGGATTCCGAACAGGTGCGGGACCACCTGCTCTTGCGTGGTTTCATGGATGGCTATCGGTAGCAAGGTGATGAAGATGACTATGAAGTCGTCCATGGGGGCCGGGCAAGAAATGAGGAAGGGCAGCAAGACAACCGCGGCGGCGAGGGTGGGCGAGAAGACGAAGAATCTCCAGGACATGATCACGACGGTGATGCAGTACACAGTCATCATGTAGAAGATGCCGGACATGATGATGAGGAAGATCAAGACGAAGGGCATGATCATGAAGATGAAGATGCCAGAGCAGACGACGATTGACCATCGATGGGCTGGGTGCAGGACCCTCATATTCAAGAGCTGCTTCTCAAGCAGACGGATAACGCAAGAGCTGCGGCCCGAGAGAAAGCCAAGCTGGATCAACTGGAGATAGACGCGGTTACTCCATTGTATGAAGGATGCAGGCCCGAGGATACCCGCCTGAAAGTAACGCTCATGGCTCTGGAGATGAAGGTAAAACACAAAATGACCGACGCATGCTTCGACGAGAACATGTCATTCTGGCACGAACGTCTTCCCAAGGGGAACAAGTGCCCGACCAGTTTTGAGGAGGCGAAGAAAATCATGTGTCCTCTGGATTTACCGCACGTGAAATACCATGTGTGCATGAACGATTGCATCATTTATCGGGACGAGCACGTGGAGTCTACCATATGTCCGGTGTGCGGCGTCACTCGATACAAGAAGAGGAAGAAAGCTCCTCGAAAAGTGGTGTGGTACTTTCCGATCACTCCTCGTCTGCAGCGGTATTTCGCGGACCCTAAGGCAGCAAAGCTCCTGCGTTGGCACGCGGATAGGGAGGAGAAGAAGCGAGAAGATGACGGAAATGATCCGGAGATAAATAAAAAAGACAAGATGCTGAGTCACCCTAAGGATGCGAGCCAGTGGCAAGCGTTGAACTTCGAATACCCAGATTTTGGGGACGATCCAAGGAACATCGTGCTGGGCGCGAGCACCGATGGAGTCAATCCGTTTGGCAGCCAGAGAAGCACACATAGCACCTGGCCTATGTTTGTGTGGATGTACAACCTTCCCCCCTGGAAGTGCATGAAGAGGAAGTACATTCATATGAGTATGCTAATTGAAGGGCCAAAACAACCAGGGAACGACATCAATCTGTATCTGGGGCTGCTGAAAGAGGAGCTAGACACGCTGTGGAAAATGCCAGCCAATACGTGGGACGCCGCAGAGAAAGAATATTTCCCTATGAGAGCCGCACTGCTCACGACGGTGCAAGACTATCTCGGTTACGGATATGTCGCGGGGCAGGTGGTCCACGGATTTCGTGCATGCGTCAGGTGCATGGATGACACAATGTATCGCCAGCTAGATAGAGATCCTGGTTCTTCGAAAACCCTGTTCATGGGACATCGAAGGTGGCTTCGCGATGATGACTCATGGAGAAAACGCAAGGATCTGTTCGATGGTGAAACCGAACCCCGAAGACGCCCGCGTATGAGGAGCGGCGAGGAAACAGACGAGCTGTTGAAAAATTGGAAAGAGTGCCCACCGCCGGGAAAGAAGCGAAAGGCGCCAGAGCCGTTGCTGAAGGTATGGAAAACGAGGTCGGTTTTCTGGGACTTGCCGTACTGGAAGATCCTCCGTGTGCCTCACAGCCTTGATGTCATGCATACCACGAAGAATGTGTGCGAGAGTCTGCTTGGTACCCTGCTCAACATGCCAGAGAGGACCAAAGATGGGCCGAAAGCAAGGGCAGACTTGAAATCAATGGGCATCAGGGAGGAGCTTCACGCTAATGATGGTGAGGCGACGGACACGGAAAGTCGTCGCAAAGGCAAAAAGGCCAAGAAGATCGGAAATGACTGCCCTCCCGCGTGCTTCACTCTAAGTCAGGAGGAGATCGAGCAGTTTTTCACCTGCCTTGTAGGAGTAAAACTTCCTTACGGTTACGCGGGGAAGATAAGCAGATACCTAGACTCAGCGAAGCAGAAGTTTAGCGGGATGAAGTCGCACGACTATCACGTGCTGATGACGCAGATACTTCCAGTTGCAATCCGTGGGATCATGGACGCGCACGTCCGTGAAACGCTATTTGGCCTATGCAACTTTTTTGACGTCATCTCGCGGAAGTCGGTTGGCGTGAGGCAACTCAGAAGGCTACAGGAAGAGATCATGGTGATACTGTGCGAGCTTGAGATGTACTTCCCGCCCGCATTCTTCGATGTTATGGTGCATCTGCTGGTCCATATCGTGGAGGATATCATCCAACTCGGGCCGACGTTCCTGCACAGCATGATGCCGTTCGAAAGGATGAATGGTGTCATCAAAGGATACGTTCGCAACATGTCACGTCCAGAGGGAAGCATAGCCAGGGGCTTTCTGACCGAAGAGTGCATCTCCTACTGCACGAATTATCTAGGCATCGAGAACCCCGTTGGTCTGCCCGTCAACAGGCACCTCGGCAGGCTCGCTGGATGGGGTCACCGCGATGGTCGCCGCGAAATGCATGTCGACTTGGAGGGTCGACTCACCGACTTTGAAAGAGCAAACCTAGTCGCACTACAACACATAGACGTGGTCGATCCTTGGGTGGTAGAGCACAAAACCTTTATTGAGAAGACGTACAATGACCGAGGCCAACAGAGGACGGACGGAGATATAATCAAAGAGCACAACTCATGTTTCACGCGTTGGTTCAAGGAGAAGCTTCTGTCGTACCCTTTACATGAGGATTCTTCCGCGGAAGAAAAACTCATATTCGCCTTGTCACAGGGCGCCGAGCACAACCTGATGACCTATGAGGCGTACGATATCAACGGCTACACATTCTACACCGAGGACAAGGACATGAAGAGCGATGGTTATCAGAACTCCGGGGTAACGATGGAATCCTACACCGGTAACGACAAGGACAGATACTACGGAAGGATCGAGGAGATCTGGGAGCTGAGCTACACTGGAGAGAAGGTCCCGATGTTCCGTGTCAGATGGGCCAAGAGCGTCCTAAAAGAAGACCGGTATTTCACCACCATGGTTATACCCGAAGCCAAATCCAAGACCGCGGGCGCAAACGTCACCGCGAAAAATGAGCCATGGGTACTGGCTTCCCAAGTGGACCAATGCTTCTTCATTACCGACCCGTCAAAGCCCAGTCGTGTTGTCGTGAGGAGAGGTAAAAGGAAGATCATCGGAATGGATGGAGTCGCCAATAAGCAAGACTTCGACAAGTACGGCGACCCGAAGATGGAACATGACGACGACGATGAAGTGCCATACACCACAAGAAGAAGTAGGACCACCCTACCTAAAGGACGTCCGTTCAACAGAAGAACTCCATTTGCGAAAAAGAAGGGCAAGAAGATTGTGAAAAGATAGCTAGCTAAGATCGATTGTATTTAAATCGTAGTCTTCATTTCTCGATTGTATTTCGGCATATGGAAATGGGCGGCACTTTTTGAATTCATGAATATTTTGAAATCTGATGATATTTTTTCATATTCATAAATGTTTTCTAAAAAATTATTAGATGCAACTAAAAATCCAAAAAAAAAATCAAATAACAAATTTGATGATATTTTTTCATATTCATATTTTTTCATAAATGTTTTGAAATCTGATGATATTTTTCCACATACATAAATGTTTTCAAATTTGATCGTCATTTTCTAAAAAATTATTAGATGCAACTAAAAATCCAAAAAAAAACAGTTAGTAATGGTGCACCAGGGAAGGGTGCGCCATTGCTATGAAGGTATTTATGGCGCACCCGAATGAGGTGCGCCATTGATATACAAATTTTTATTTATATTTATTCTTGTATTTTATTTTTCAGTGTTCCTTTTCCTGCCTAAATTTCATGGGCACTTTTTGAATTCATGAATATTTTTTCAAATTTGATGATATTTTTTCATATTCATAAATGTTTTACCAATTCACAAATGAATGCAACTAAAAACCCAAAAAAAAAAATTACTAATGGCGCACCGCTAGGTGGTGCGCCATTGCTATCCAAAAAAAAAGTTACTTATGGCGCACCGCTAGGTGGTGCGCCATTGCTATCCAAAAAAAAAGTTACTTATGGCGCACCGCTAGGTGGTGCGCCATTACTAACCTGCCCCCCTATAGCTATGTGTATGTGTGTTCTGTCCATCTATCGCTCGCCAGATCCCCCTTCCCTCCCTCGCCAGATCCCCGCGCCCGCTCCACCGCCGCCGACGACCCCCCGCACCCGCTCCGACGACCCCCGCGCCCACTCCGACGACCGCCGCGCCCGCTCCGACGAGGTGCACTGCCCACTGCTTCTTCCTCCTGGACCACCAGCTGGAGCCGGGAAGCTCTCCTCCGCCGGATCGCCTCGCTCCACCACCGTCGGCATCGCCGCTACCGCCACCTCGACCTGCAACACCGGCGCCCCCCGACCTCTCCAAGCACGCCCCGACCTCACTGTGAGCCACCGTTCGTATCGCCACGCTTGATTTTCTGCCGTAGCACCCGGCTCTCTTTTCCCCAGCGACCGGCGACTTCTCGGTGATTTCCTCATGCTGCCCTCCTCATTAGTTATATCCTATTGATAGGTCTGTGTGCAAAACTGCAATAGTGACCATGGTTTTGCATTTGTTATATCCTGCTATTGTCAAAAGGGATGAACCTGAATATATGCTACTGTAGTACAGTTAGCAGTTATGGAAAAGTTCAGTTAGGTATCAGATGTGTGGCCTTAGCTGGGAGATTTCTTTTGCTGCCATGTGCTTGTATGGCTACTCTTGTATTCAGAAGAAAATTATATGTTAACCAACTGATGGTTATACTCTGCTGTAATGAAAAAAACTAGATGCTCTTGATCGCTGTATGGTGCAAAAATGAGAATTTTGTACTCCATCAGCTACTCCAATTATCAATTTGCACAGATTCGTGCATAATCTACTGCTGTTGTTCTCTGAAATTTCAGTGATAGTTTGACAGGCTCCAATTTTGAAAACTTCAGTAATAATCTTTAGTTTTCTGACATGACTCCAATCTGACATGACTCCAACCTTATCTCATTATAACAAGAAGAAAGACTTGATTATTTGGCTCGTTAATAAAACATTGTTGTGACCTCTGTTTCCTTGGATCAACTAAAGAATGGTTTCTTTATGTGCCCTTCATACTTGATTTGTTAACTTGTGCCATAGAACTTACATATATACTCCCTCTTGTACCACCTGTGTTTGTGTTGGTCTGCTAGATAACTTGTTTCACTTGTTTTTATGCAAGCAAAACTTCTGCTTGACTGTTAAGTTGTACAATCTGTACTAGTACTGTTGGAAGCTGATTAATTTGGCGCAATTTTATTTTTGTTTTGTCAAGTCTATGCACTGATTGAGTTAGATGAAAATGTTTAGTGGCACCAATTTCTGCAAGTCTGTTCCGTCAGCAAGGCTATCTAGCCTAGTGACTAGCACTATGGTCTTTCTATTTCGTACAACTGCAATTTCATTTATGTTGTTATAAGTTTGTTGCTGTCAGCATGAGTTAACTTGGTATGCAGTAGGCACTGGTCTCATTCTTAGACCGACACACCCGCAGCGCGCATTCAGGCATCATTTGGTTGCTAGACTGTTCAGCTATGCAGAGTGAAATACCAGTTCAGCATGTCGATAATGATTTTGGCAGCAGTGTGAGGCAGCAGTGTGCGGTGCAATTCCTTCATTGGATAATGATTTTGCAGGTACCCCGAGAGGCCCTTGAGTTTGCCGGAATGTCGATTAACTTCCGTTCCGGCAAATTCGGGTACTCCATATGTCCTATTTTCAGCAAAGGTCATGCTGAAATTTTCCGTGAATTTTAGCATGACTTTGCTAAAAATAGGACATATGGGGTACTTGCGACTAATGCATGGGCCAGGGTATCTTAGTACTTAATTTAGCATTTAGGGTGCATCGGCGACGTGTAGTACCTGTAATATTCAGATTTGATAAGATCTTGCAACCTGACAATTGTTCAGCTTCGTACTTATAAATATTGTATCACAGATTGTGTGTTCTCACTAGTTCAAGTGTTCTTGCTGTGTATTTGTGGTTTATCTGTCACCATATATGTGTATCCAACCTTGTGAACTTGTTTCATTTTGTAGTCTGTGTTAACTCAAGTATGTGTGATATATATACATATGTGTGTGCCTGTGATATAATACGTTTATGTTCTGTCCTGCAACCTTGTTTTTTTTCTGCTAAATGTTAGATAGTTATATATATTATCAGGTCTTTTTAATTCCCTAGCCGTTTGACGATTACTTAGTGTTGAATGTTGAGTCTAAGGTTCCAACATAAAAGCATATATGCTTTTGTAGTCATCTCAAGTATTTCTAGCCGGCTGGAGTGAGATCGAACCCGAACAGATAGTAGTAGTTACTAACATACCAACTCAATATTGCAAAGATTTACTCATACCTTAACTCATGCTTGAGAAACCTAGCTGGGGTCTTTGGATGTAGTAGGACATTTAGAGTACCCATATATATCAGTCAACCTAGGGTGCCTCGGCATCGATAAACCCTAAATGATGAAAACTTAACTTAGCATTTAGGGTGCCTCAGCGTCGACAAACCCTAAATGATAAAACCTTGGCTTTTAGGGTGCCTCGGTGTCGATAAAAACCTAAATGATGAAAGCTTAGGCTTTTAGGGTGCCTCGGCGTTGACAAACCCTAAATGATAAAAGCTTAGCTTTTAGGATGCCTCGGTGTCGACAAACCCTAAATGATGAGACCATGATCCTGTTCCTTGACAATAACCAACTTTTTGACCAAACTTTTTTCCTATTTAGAGCGAACATGGCCCACAACGATGAGGCCGGCGGTTCGGGCGGCAAGGCATTCTGGGAGCTGTCCCAGGAGATGGAGGAAGAACCTCAACGCTATGAGGACGCCGCGGAAGACACCGATCCTGACTACACAACCCCTAGTGGCGTCGGGGATGACACCACTGATGGTGCCGCCGAGGATGCCACCACTGATGATGGCAGCGCACGCACAGATGGCAGCCAACCAAAGCGGCAACAGAAGGACCGGCCCCCGAACGTGCTCGGCACCGTCAAGGAGGAATTTACTGAAGTGTCCTCCGAGGGGCATCCAACGGCGCCCAAAGAAATAGTCAAGGGGTACGCGGGACAGCTCGGGTGCATTCTCCGGAGCACCGTCTCGATCAACACCGAGAACCTAAGGCATCGTGACCGAGGGAATTTGCGCAACCTCCTCTTCACGAAGCTGCATGAACGATACAAGTTCCCCGGTGACTTCGCAAACACACACCTCTCAGGGAATAAAGTGAACAGTGCCGCCCTCACGAAGATGAGCAAGGCCCTGGCTACTTGGAGAGGCGCGGTGAAGAGCATGATTGAAAAAGGTGATAGTTATGAGAAGATGAAGGAGAAAAATCCTTCGATCAGCAAAGATGACTACCGGGAGTTCAAGATCAAGTGCGAGAGCAACGCATCCGAGGAATCAAGTCAGTGGGGGAAAGATATGCGGGACTTGAACTTAGGGGTCCACAAACTCGGTCCCGGCGGTTACAGAGTGGCGGAACCTATATGGGACAAGGAGGACGCGGAGCGTGCCGAGCAAGGCCTACCGCCCCGCTTCGAGAAATACCGTGACAAGCAGACCAGGAACTATGTCAGGGCCCGGTACAAGATTGACCCGGTAACCAAGGAGCTTACCACGGATCCGAAGACCAAGGCGCTTGAGCGTTTTCTGGTAAGGAATACACCCCCGCGTAATTAGCTCCATATGGTTGCATTCTAATTAATGAAGCCAAATTTCTAAATGGTTCACGTTCCTTCCGCAGGACACTGAAAGCAGTAGCGCGGGGTCGTCTCAGAGCTCCCCTTTCGACACCCCTTTAAATAGGGCGTTGAACATAATGAAAAACAAGGATAAGCTCAGTAAGCCATCGTCAGCTGGTCGTGTGGCCGGCAAAGGCTTGTCCACGAAATGGTCGGAATACTATACCGCTGGGCGAAAGGAGAGAAAGACCAGCTCGGAAAGCCAGCAGCGCGAGGTTCAACAACTCAAGGCACAAGTAGCGCGGATTCCGGAGATGGTCGAAGAGCAAGTGCGAGACCAACTGGGAGCGACGATCACCGCCATTATACCTACCTTGGTTTCTGGGCTGCAGGCGTGGGTGGCGGGCGGCCAACAGGGGCCGCCCCCGATTCCCAGCTTCACAGGCAGCAACTCGCGCAACACGCCGGCGGCGCCATTGGTGTCTCTGGCGGAGGCGGCATTGGTGTCTCCCGCGGCGGCGCCGGCATTGCAGCTTAATGCACCCGGGTGTGGGAAGAATACGCCGGCCGGCACCTCGGCAGCAAGCGGCCCCTCCGTCAATTGCACGCCCGCCGTTGGCGGTGCCTCGACATTAGCCGAGCTCGACGCCATCACGGTAACTAATTAAGCCTCTCGGCCGATGACTTCATCTCCTTACCTTTGACTGGGCATCCCTGACGCCCTACATGTTTTCGCAGGGCGCCGCCGATGTTCCGTGCACTCTCCTGCACTTCGTGAACGACGAGTTGGTCGATGTCGCCAAGGGCAGAATCGTTCAACCGGGCAGCCGCGTGTTCCACGGTAATCAGATGCCACCCACCGTTTATAGGGTTCAACTGGTTCGGGTGCTGCCGGGCTTCGACGACATATTACCTCCGTATCGACCCCATGGGGCCGACGAAGATGATGTGATGACCCTCAGTGCCTGCATAAGCTGGCCCATGCTTTGGCCGAAGAGCCAGATTCGTTTGGGGGCGGGGGACACCACCCCACAGACAACACCGCCAGTCGTGCCGGCGCCAAGCCATGGCAAGACCCCCGCAACGCTACCGGACATGCCGGATATGCATATGGCACAGGATCCGGACGACGACGACGGTACATTTACCAACGTCGATAAGTACTTCAACGAACATGGGTACGGTGACGAATTCTTGGGGCCTCCTTCTCAAGAACCCAACCCTGCAAAAGACGATCTAGCTGGTACCGCGGAGAAACCCAATTGCAACAGGCGTCGTCTGGCGTTTAGTTCTCAGGAGACGCCTCCAGCTGCCGCCTTCACCGAGCCTCAGATAGCCGAGGTGCGAAATATTATCAGCCCCAACACACTCAAGAAGGCGGTCTCTGAGCAGAACTCGATCCCATTACAGCAGAAGAAGAAGGGACGGAAAAGAAAGAGTAACAAGGGTGCGAGCCAGCCGGCACCGAGTACGATCCGTGCTCAGGACGGGCCACCTTCACCTAAGGATATCTCGAGGAGGGTGCATGTGGCGGGTAGGCCGATGCTACCGACTAATCTGCTCAATGCTGCAACCGGTGCTATGCGGAGTCTGCATGACAGTGTTCTTTCTTTGGAGAAGCGGCGTCTCCGAGAGAATGATGTGGCATACCCGGTTTTCGTGGCCAAGGTGCCAGAGGGCAAGGGCTTTGTGGATAGCGCCATCGGGGGTATGATCGTCCTGCGGTTTGATGACATCTTCGCTATGTTTAACCTTCATCCGCTGCACTACACCTTCGTTCGGCTATTTTCGCTGTGTATGGCGATGCGGATCATTAGAGACAAGACCCCGGACATCGTGATAGTCGACCCCTTCTACATGCATGCCAACATCTTGGGCAGCGCTGGGGACCGGCAAGTCGCGAGTTCATACCTCGAAGGCGTCATTCTGGCAAACCCAGATAAGGATAACTTCCTCGTGCCTTACTTTCCCGAGTAAGTCATCCCCTCACCGCCCCGTAACATATGATTTCTTAGATTTCGATCGTTCTTTTTTTTTCTAACATTCCGTGTTTTGTGCAGTGACACACATTGCACACTCATCCTCTTAAGCCCGAAATATTCCATGGCCACGTATTTCGACTCGGACCGTCAGTCGAAGAAAGACTACACAAATATCAAGAAAGTTCTTGATGATGTTCTCCCCGGCTACGCCAGATCTGGAGGCACCTTCAGCAGGCCAATTCGTAGGTACGGCAAGCACGTGTTCACCCACAATACGACGTTCCCCTGCGTCAAGCAGCCGCCTGGCGGTCAGAAGGATGCCTACTACGCCCTCCATCACATGCGGGCGATCGTACGGGACCATAATCACCTTCTGCTACCAAATAATCTCAAAGATTGGGCCGCACGCTTGTCGGCAATCCAGGACGCGGACATCAGACAAGAATTCTTTCGCATCCAGTCGGAGTTTGCGGAAATCATCCATCAAGATGTCCTTCGTACCTCGGGGCAGTTCTACCTCAGATATGAACCGTCCAACAGTGAGATAGAAACAACGCTACAAATGCAGGCTGACAACGCCCGCGATTTCATTACCATTACGACAGACGGCGGCTTCATCCACGCTCCGGTCCCTGAGTCGAGTCGAAAGTAGTGATGCTATGTAGTTCTGAAATATCGATTAGCTCATGTTGTAATTAAACTTCAATGAACTTGTATGTCTCTTTGGTTTGGACAGTCGTTCAACTTATATGTAATCGATGCTATTTATTAGTAGGACCATGAATCGTGCTATTAATGTCTTGCTTTTCTCTTCCGATCCTTTTGTTGCATACTTATATATTGCTTATGTATTGTCTGTGAATTGCTACTAACGTTTTGTTTGGCTAGTGCATAGAGATGCCGTCGTATGTCGTGTACAAGGGTAAGGTTCCCGGAGTCTACGACGACTGGGAGGAGTGTCAGAGACAGGTTCACCGTTTCAGCGGTAACAGTTACAAAGGGTACACCACTAGGGCGGAGGCGGAAGCTAGATACGCGCGCTATCTAGCGGGAGAGAGGAGGGAGCGGAGGAGGAACCGGATGAAGACCAGTTTCATCGCGATGGTGCTCATCGTGATGACCGCAGCTCTCTTCTATGTAATGGTAGTTTAGATGATCGATATCGACTTGTAATGTGAAGACAAACTCGCTACTCGCGGTCTCGAGACTTGTAATGTTCTAACTTTGTTCGGTCTTTTGAATTCGGAGACTAGCTAATATGATGAATTGTATTCGGAGACTAATCTTCTATTGTATTCGATGAATCTGCTGTTTATATGTTTTGCTGTTTATATTCTGTGCAGTAATATATTTTGTAATCTGTGCAAATATCAGAAAAGAAAAAAAAATATTCCTAGTATTCATACTAGTGGCGCACCATACAGCACATTAGTGGCGCACTGCTATAAAAAATACTAGTGACGCATTATCTGTTAGTGCGCCATTAGTAACCCAGAGCACAAGATAAATATGGCCCCCTGGGAGGCATACTAATGGCGCACCGTGTGACTTACTAATGGCGCACTGCCTGGTGCGCCATTATAGTTTGGTATGCTAATGACGCATCAGGGACGCCATTAGTATATGTTACTAGTGGCGTGATGATAGTGACGCACCTATAGTGCGCCATTAAGTGCGCCGTTAATAGCCAAAACAGGTGCGCCGCTAATAAACCTTTTGCTAGAGTGGTGCTCCGGCGGGGGCTCTGGGGACCGCGCAGCAGGGTACTGGCGCGGCGTCCGATCATGGGTTCCGGCGACGCCAAACCGTAGATGTGAGCCGCCGCTCCACTCCCTCCTTCCTTCCTCTCGATTCGTCACCTCCACCCGCCCTTGCCCCCTCCCATCTCGGCTCGTCGGTCAGGCGGACGCGACTCTCGTCGATGTGCCCGGTTGGACGAGGTCGTTGCCGACCTGCCGCAGGAGCAGGGCAGTGGGATCTGCTCCGGGAGGTCCAGGGCACGCTGCCACCGCTCGTGCAGCAAAATGGCGGCCGCAGCAGCGCGTCCGGGAAGAGCTGCGTCGGCCTGGTCTTGGGATGGGCAGGTGAAGTCATTTGATGGGATGCAAAAGTTCTTCGTCCACTTCTACAGCCCCAAAGACAGTACGCCCCCATCTCATATGCTGCTTAATTATTTTGCTTCTTTCCACCAATCAGGTGCAGATTCATTCCTATCTTGCTCACTAGAATTTGAATTAAGAAGGTCTCTCATGAATTTGGGATGGTGGTGAGACACTTCAGGTCAATCACGTCAAATTTCTGTGTGTATGATCATGAGGTATAGTGTCAGAACTGATGGATTGGACTCTAGAATTACTCCTCGGTTGGAATTATCACAAACCTTTTGTGTTGTTTCTTTGCATGTTGTTTTGGATAATGGCATTGACATGTGCTGCTCGATCGGTCGTTCATGGATCCTTTAGTGGGGTAATTTTCTTCAATCCATTTACCTAATGAATTAGATTATTGTCATAAGAGAGACTTGCTAATTGTTATCCATGTGCACAAACATTGTCTCAATTCCATTGCCAATTCTATGCCGGTTGTTTTATTTGTAGAGAGAAGCTTGGAACATGCTCTCCCCCTGCTGTCCAGGAAGAATTACAGTACTTCACCACTGCCAATGATCTCTACTTCAGATATAACGTTACAGTAAGCATCTGGCCATTGACTCAATAGTTGTAGCTCATTATTGTTTTTTCTTGCAGGAATTGTCGGTTTCCTTTGTTGGGTATAAGACCTAAAACTTTCTTATTCAGATTAGTTTGGTTTCTAGATGAAGAAAAAAAACTTAAAACCACTCAAATTGTAGTGTGTATGAATTTGACTCCTGCTAAACTGTGTTATAGAAATTTGCCTCTTTTACAATGTTATAATTTAAATGTTTTTGACTATGAAATCAGGCCTCCTCACCTAGGTCATGTGCACCCAAACATGCATACCATGGAAATCCAATCTTGGTATTAAGGGATTATTCTTTATCATGTGGCTTGTGCTGACGTGTGATACTATCTTATTATGTTCTCAGGTCATAGTATGCGCTGTCAGGTCCATGGGTTTGAACCATATTTTTAAATCAGCTGCCCGCCAGGAATGAGCCCTCATAATATTTCAGGGTTCAAACAAACACTACAGGTTTCTACTTCTATCCTATTTTAAGTTGGCCCTTTTGCTGAATGAAGGTACTTTGGAGGTACATTATTTCCTTACACATTCTTCACAATGTACTACAGGCGAGGATGAAGGAATCAAATAGGAATAACAGTGTGCAAAGATTTGTGAAGAATGTCGAGCTTCTGCATAAGCAGACAATTAAACTTCACCGGCCAAATAAATGACAGTCCTTCCTCAAGATAGTAGTTGCCCTACCTACAATGGTTGCTAGCCGTCGTGGTCAGTGGTAGTTTAAGATCAGTACACTTATTTCCGTTGTTGTCAATTGACATCATCAGCTCTATTTTCAATGAATAACCTTTATAGCCTAAAGAAGATATTCAGTTGCTTGGCTGCTAATTATTGTGTGAATCTTTTATCTTTACTTTGTGCCCACCTTCTTTGACTTTCTGCATCAGTGGCTAGCAGCATCATCGCATTTTTATGGCTTACCATAATTGGCATACTTCTTTGTGTGCATTATAGGATCCTTGAAAGGGGCACAACGATTGGCTGTCTTGTTTCAAAGAGTTTCCTGACATATGAAAGCAACATTCTCTTTGCCCTTCGCTTTATGATTGACTGCAATGTTGTTGGTGGCAATTGGATTGAACTTTCTGCTGGGAAGTATAGCAAAGCAACTTGCATCATGTCCTATTGCCAGCTATAGTTGGATTGCATGTATCCTCTATACTGAATATAATGCCTCTATCCGTATCTCTGAATCGTGATATTGTTCATTCGCTTTATGCTTGACTTGCAAAGGATACTTCTGCCAACAAGAAGGGGGATACGCTAAGATGGCCCCCTTTGGCATATTAAGTTTTGACATCGAATTTGTTGGTCGCAAAGGATACTTCCCAGAACCTACCTTTGTATTTTGATAAGCCACAACATTTAATTTCCGATGTGGATGCCTTTATGTGCATATAATCTTGACTTGCTTCCTTGGATTGAATTAGATTGCCAATTTACACACGCTTCAAGGCGAAGGCCAGCCTTTTGTGCGGAATGTCATGAATCTTAAATCATGTTCTCCCATTATCGGCATGGATGTAATGTCATTTGACACAGAGCAAGATATTCTACTTGCTTGGAGGGTGAGTGTTGCGTCATTCTGATTTCACAGTGTCAGTTTTTTTTGCGATCTATGATTGTATATAGTTACAACCTGTATCCTTGGTTAAAAAACATGTTTTTGTTTGATGGTTTCTTTGTATATATAGTTTGCTTTTTTCGTATTACACTCTTCCAAAGTTAAATACGTCATCTGATGGCAGACAAGTAACTTTATTGATATCAACCTGGTTCTGTTTGGGTATTTTGCAGGATTTAATACATGAGGTAGATCCTGATATTATAATTGGATACAATATCTGCAAATTTGATCTGCCATATCTTATTGAGGTACACAAACTTTTGTAAAGTTTGCAACGCTCTTACTCTTTGCCCAACCTGGCAATTTTCTATATCTTAGTACAATATGGTTTCCCATATTTGCAGAGAGCTGAAGTTCTCAAGATAGTTGAGTTTCCACTACTTGGTCGAATCAGAACTAGCCGTGTCCGTGATACCTCCTTCAACTCAAGGTTACTCAGTACAGGTGCCATCTTCTTATCCCAGATTCTTCCAATCTTATCGTCTTAATTTCAGTTTCGCTCACATTTTTCCTTATTCTTGGCTTGTTCGACAAGTTCAGTTTGTCTTGCTGCAGGGATCTTAATTTAGGCTCTGCTCCAGTCAACGAGTAGAGTACAACCCTTGAGTTCATCCTGAAACAGTGGCAGTCGCATAAGACGGAGCATGGCAATGGACGAGCAGTCAATATTATTCAGATGGGTTTGACTGCATCTCATCTAACTAATGTATGCCATTTTACTGTGTTAGTTTCCTTTAGGTTTTGTCATTACTCTGTAAGTATGAGTAATAGGCTCTTGGCTGGTGCTTGCTTCAGGGTTTGTTAGCTGATATTAAGCTTAGCAATGCAAATATGTAGGTGTAGACGTTCTGCTATGTTTTGGGTCTTAAGAACTTCTGTCCATTTCACTGAAAAATTCTGAAGTTTGTAGAATTGTATAACAAGTTATCCAGCAGAAGTACACTGAGCCTTCTAAGATTGACCTGTGCGTATTAGATATTTGCCTATATGAGCACTTGTCACTAATGAATATTTTCTGGCAACCATTGTTAGAGACGGACAAACACAACTGGAAGAAAATAACGGAAAGTACAGCTTGTGGCAAGAAAGCTTTATGAGACATTTTGAAAGGTACGAGCTGGGAGCAACATAGGTGATCAGGTTAGTATGGTAGATCCCTCTTCCATTCTACTTGTTTTGCTTTTGCGATGGATGTTCCTATTCTGCTTATTGCCTCTTCCTCCTTCGCCAGGCATTAGTATTATGCCCATGATCTTCAAATTTCTGTCCGGAAATACTTTTCGGAGAAATGGATGAGTATATAATAATGTGAAACTAGCACTCTTAATAATGATAAATGGTTCATTCTACCTAAAAATCTTCTAAGTATCTGTTATCTGCGAGGCTAGCTTTTCAAACATAAATGTTTGGTTCCTTTTTTGTGCGTGTATATTTGTTCCATAAAGTATAATTTGAACCATTGTGCTTAAATAAACACCGAAGAGCTGAGTTTTTGTCTTTCTGATGCCTTCTGTAAAGTACTGATGATCGATGGTACACCTGATTAAGCTGTAGCACTAAGTTGTCCATATGATTTTTATATCTGAGCGAAGTATAACCATCTATCTGGTCAATCCATTTAAATGTTTTCAACGTGGTTTGGTGCGCAAAAAACTGTTGGACTTGATTGTCAATGAGCCTGATGTTATCATGGAAGAAGGTTTTCCTAATGCGACACGCGTGGACAATCAATTAAAGGGATACGGATATCAGAGCTGATCGATACATCGTCACATATTTAAAAGGAGAGGTGCAAATTTGGGGATGGACTGATGATATAGTTTTTAAATAGTGCTTCATGATAAGAACTGCTCTACATGTTTTTGGCTCGTTTATTATCTTAGTAGATTGCCACTCATCACGTGTTCGTGCTTATGCTCCACTGATGACCATAAAACCTACTGATATGCTGATTGTTTGTGCACACAATGAAGATGGATTCAATTCTCTTTAGGCAAGTTTCAAGTTAGAAACTCTTCTTTGCATTAGCCATAAATGTCGCTGTTGTTCTTTTTGTCTGATTTTGATAGTCTTCTGCCAACAAGAACGAAAAGGGAAAACCTTTATGTCAAACATTATTCTGATTTGACTGAATGCATTTGTATTCTTAAATTTAGTTGATGTTCGTACAGTGCTATTTAGTATTTGGGCACTGAATATGTCAGTACAGTAGTTTCCATTTTTTAAATCTGCATCCCTCTCTCTGTTCTGTTCTGGACATTACTAGCTCATATAGTATGTATGTCCAGTTATATGCATGTAAGATGTGACATGTAAAACTTTATTATCTATGGCAGGTAGGTATAGTGGAAGAATGGGATGACGGGGATCTTAATATGTACGCTCATCACCAAATCCCTCTCAGATTTTCCACTGTGCATGGCTTGGATTGATTTGAACTTTAAGGATGGCTAGAAAGAAGGTAAAACTGTGGTGTCACTTGATTTTTGAGAAGCAAGGAGTTCCTATTTGTTTCTGCAATTTTTTATAAAAAAACTAAGGCTTTTTCTATTCCTCATGTTGTTGCTTCCTCAAAATCTCCTTTTATTGGGAATTTCATTGCTGTTGGGACCATGGATCTTGCAATTGAAATACGAGGTTGTTACTTCATGTTGTTTTGCTTCAAAAATATTTATTTTTTGTGGTTGGACTTTGATGTTATTCAAGAGGATGATGAGGTCAGGCCACATGTTGTGCTAGGAGGATTTTCTGAAAACAAAGAAAAGGTATGCTACTCCCTTCGATCCATATTATTTGTCGCTCAAACAGATGTATCTAGCGCTGAAATATGTCTAGATACATCCATTTGAACGACAAGTAATATGGATCAAAGGGAGTACTAGATTTCATTGTTGAGCTACTTTTTCCATGGCAATGTCAGTAGGTTCTCGTAATTGATAAAATTGAAGCTAGATTGAGATTGGTGGGCATGTGACCTAACATTGCCGCAGTCTTTTGCCTGTGTAGCTTACTAGCTTGTGATCCCCAAAATGTGTGAAAATGGCTGTTTGAGGTCCAGGTTAATTCTGGTGAATGAGTCCTCACATTATTTTCGTACCCAGTCAGATTAATCATTGTAGTAGTTATTATGGCATCATCACATTCAACAGCATGAGCAAAATCTAGCATTATCTTGCTCAGTTTTTTCTCACTGAGCTGGACAAGACCAAATAGACAGTAGTCACTTCCGTTTCTTATTTTCTGAAACTTAAACTCTATTTGGTAGAGTACAGGTTGATATTAATACATTGAATTTTTTGGAAAGAACACAATGTCAGGATCTTTGACAGAATAGAATTTTGCTGACAGGGAGTTTGAGGCTATCATTGATGAGGCATCCTGGAGAGTTGCAAATTGCTTGTCATGTTTCGAATCATGTTCCTGTTGTTTTCTCCCTGTTTAGAGTATTACGTGGGTATTGTAATCATCATGCTCTCTGAGGCCATGTATAGAGTTGCAGCATTGTTTTTCTTGAAAATTGACCCTGTAAATTCCTGTTCACTTATAATTGATCTTGTAAAATCTTCCCTGTATTTTGATGAAATTTGGTGTCAGACCCTTTGAGGTAACTTAAGTTTGATGTTAGGCCCTTTGAGATAACTTATTACTCCCTCCGTCTCATAATATAAGAGCGTTTTTGACACTAGGGTAGTGTCAAAAACTCTATTATATTATGGGATGGAGGGAGTAGTTGCTACTGATTGTGGTTAAGGTCATCCATTTCGCTAGATGCCAGCCATGTGCCAAACAAGATGCAAAAAAGAAATTGAAATGGGCGCCACCTACCTGGCACTGCAAAACTTCTGCTCAGGCGGCTCATCAAGGGTGCGCCCCAACCACTAGTTATTGGATGTACTGCGGGGGGCGGGATGGCTTTTAAGCAGCAAAGGGAAGGGGCCCCGAGGTCCTAGAAGTTGTTAGTATTTTAAACTAGTTATTCTATTATACAAACAGGTCCTACAAAGGTACATATATGGCAATTGAGTCATGCTGCAATCGTCAACCTTGTCAGATGTGCTATGCAGGCCACTTGTGATCACACCCTTATAATGTCAAGGAGAAGAAGGCTCCCCGATTGGAGATTGAGGAGGAGATTAAAAAGGATTGGTGATAGGCCAACGTTGGCGACCAACCCTAGCTCTCCTGCTACCCCACCGGAGACATCTGGGCAATTGAAATTCCCTGGTCATTGGAGCCACAAATCATGTACCCAAAGGTTATTGATGCGCATCTTTAAACCGCAGATCTCCATAGCCAGCCTCATTGCCCATGGGACTTCATATTGAAGGAAGCCAAAGGCAAGGCAACCCCGTCACCGTTCCATTCCTTCCACCCCGGTGATCAAGGGATCAATCAGGGAGAGTTAGTTTTCACCATCGTAAGATTTGACAGTCGTCAGAGTTTATTAGAGAAGATTTTGTCAGATTCGCCTCCAAAGGTTGTCGTCCACCCTGAAAAGTGACTGGAAAAGACGATAGACGCCTACCAGATACAGCTTGCGGGCGCCAACAACCGCTACCAAGGCAAAACCTGACCTAGATCTAGACATACTAGTACACAGAACTATGACACAACCTCATTTCCCAACTCCGGTCGGTGAATATAGGGAGAGAAGTCGAGCAAGCACGAAAGTCTCTCAATGAGGAAAAATTTGGGGGGGAGATGAGATACCCAATACTAGAAGAGTAAGAGCATCTACAATTGGATCACACAAATCTGGGGGCCTATACGTCCGCGGACGCGTCCGCGAATAGTCACCGGTCACCCCTCAAAAGTCTGCATCCACAGCTGTGTCGGGTGGCGGAGCTACGCGCACTGCTGCAGCTGCCGTGCCCCCCCCCCCAAGCCTTAGCAAAAAGTAGGAAGAATATTTTTAGGGACTGATTATATTAGAAAAATTATAGCCTTTGGCCCCCTCAAACATCCATGTTTTACGTTTGCCCCCCCTCGGTATCTTGTCTAGCTCCGCCAGTGGTTGTGTCCTTCAAAGAGAATCATCAAATCCATAATAATGGCATGCAACGTTAAACACACACACACACACACACACACACACACACAGAGAGAGAGAGAGAGAGAGAGAGACTGACATGTTCTGCTAGCTATGAATGATATGCCAATTGTGGAAGTTCACCCGGTGCCGCTCTTTGCGGAAGCTACGGTCCAAGACACCATACGGATCACCGGATCTCCTCACTTCTGGAGCTCTCCGATCTTTCACTGGCCTCCTCCTCCTCTTTGGGGGGCAGTCCGGCGAGGACATGGACCGCCCGATTTTGCTCCTTGGCAAGGGCATGTGCCATCCTTCGTTGCCGCTTCTCGAGGATGCGTGCACTGCGGGCTTCTCGTTCCCATCCAAGGTGATGCCTGACTCGGCCTCAAGGGCTTCCGCGGCTTGCCGCTCCTTCGTCCTCGCATGGTGGGCACGTCGGGCCTTCGCAGGGGTTGGGTCGTGCCCGGTGTCAGTGTTGACCTCATAATCGAAGCTCGACGCCCGAAAATGTCTGGTCCAACGTCATGGTACCTCTAGCCGATGGTCGCCGCATCCGGCTACGCTACGATCATGCACCTCAAGCCGTCGGCGCCGCTGGATCCAAGCTCTATTTGTGCGGACGCAACGAATTCCCGCTGGAGCAACTCCAACTACAAAGCTAGGATTTTTCTCCCGGGAACAATGAAGTGCTAGCCGGACGAGCAACTTCTCCTCGTCCCCGCATGGGATGAGGTCGTAGTCGACAAAACTGAAGATCTCGGCGTCGGATCCAGTACACGACATCCAGGAGAGGAGCTTAGGGGGCGGACTGTGATAGTGGAATGGAGTGGCTAAACTTTGGTTCAAATGCATATAGAGCCGCATATATATGGGATTGGGTGGGCCAACTTGGGCCGGATCCGGACGTGTTCCCCATATCCGTCCTACAGATGAGGTTGATACGAGGGGTGCAGGTCAACAGAAAGTTTAGCCTGAATTTGCATCAGATTAGCTGACAATTTGTTGTTGACAAGACCGAACAGGCCGGGGATATGGGGCCTCGTAGCGCTGTCAAGTGACCACTGAAACTTGCTGATCGATACAGTAGCCATTACTTGAATCTACCACTGGCCTTGCAAAAGCGCTACATGCTCCAGCTGGCAGAGGGAATTGCATATTAAAGAGAAGGGTTCCTTCCTCCTCATTCTTGAAGGAAATATGCCATAGAGGCAATAATAAAGTTGTTATTTTATATTTCCTTATATCATGATAAATGTTTATTATTCATGCTAGAATTGTATTAACCGGAAACTTGATACATGTGTGGATACATAGACAAAACACCGTGTCCCTAGTAAGCCTCTACTAGACTAGCTCGTTAATCAAAGATGGTTAAGTTTCCTAACCATAGACATGTGTTGTCATTTGATGAACGGGATCACATCATTAGGAGAATGATGTGATGGACAAGACCCATCCATTAGCTTAGCATATTGATCGTTCAGTTTTATTGCTACTGCTTTCTTCATGTCAAATACATATTCCTTTGACTATGAGATTATGCAACTCCGAATACCGGAGGAATACCTTGTGTGCTATCAAACGTCACAACGTAACTGGGTGGTTATAAAGATGCTCTACAGGTATCTCTGAAGGTGTTTGTTGGGTTGGCATAGTTCAAGATTAGGATTTGTCACTCCGAGTATCGGAGAGGTATCTCTGGGCCCTCTCGGTAATGCACATCATAATAAGCCTTGCAAGCAATGTGAGTAATGAGTTAGTTGCGGGATGATGTATTACGGAACGAGTAAAGAGACTTGCCGGTAATGAGATTGAACTAGGTATGAAGATACCGACGATCGAATTTTGGGCAAGTAACAAACCGATGACAAAGGGAATAACGTATGTTGTCATTATGGTACGACCGACAAAGATCTTCGTAGAATATGTGGGAACCAATATGAGCATCCAGGTTCCCCTGTTGGTTATTGACCGGAGAGGTGTCTCGGTCATGTCTACAAAGTTCTCGAACCCGTAGGGTCCGCACGCTTAACGTTCGATGACGATTTTATATTGCATGAGTTATGTGATTTGGTGACCGAATGTTGTTCGGAGTCCCGGATGAGATCATGGGCATGACGAGGAGTCTCGAAATGGTCGAGAGGTAAAGATTCATATATAGGACGATAGTATTCGGACACCGGAAAGTGTTCCGGGGGTACCGGGTACGTATCGGGTCACCGGAAGGGGTTCCGGGCACCCCCCGGCAAAGATATGGGCCTTATTGGGCCAAGGACGGGACAGACCAGCCCCTAGTGGGCTGGTGCACCCCCATATAGGCCGAATAGGAGGAGAAGGAAGGAGGGGAAGGGAGAAAGGAAAGGGAAGGATTCGGCCTCCCCCTTCCCTTCTCCCCCCTATCTTTCCTTCCCCCTCCGACACTTATGGAAGGGGGGAGGCCGACTTGTGGGAGGCGCCCAAGTAGGATTACTCCTACTTGGGGCGCCCCTTGCTGCCCCTCTCCCTCTCCCACCAATATATATGTGTGTGTGGGAGGGGGGGGGGGCGGGCACCGCTAGAACACACAATATTGATTCTTAGCAGTGTGCGGCGCCCCCCTCCACAGTTTACGCCTCCGGTCATATTGTCATAGTGCTTAGGTGAAGCCCTGCGCGGATCACTTCACCATCACCGTCACCACGCCGTCGTGCTGACGGAACTCTCCCTCGACACTTTGCTGGATCAAGAGTTTGAGGGACGTCATCGAGCTGAATGTGTGCAGAACTCGGAGGTGCCGTACATTCGGTGCTTGATCGGTCGGAACGAGAAGAAGTTCGACTACATCAACCGTGTTAACAAACGCTTCCGCTTTCGGTCTACGAGGGTACGTGGACACACTCTCCCCTTTTCGTTGCTATGCATCTCCTAGATAGATCTTGCGTGAGCGTAGGATTTTTTTTGAAATTGCATGCTACGTCCCCAACAGTGGCATCAGAGCCAGGTCTATGTGTAGATGATATGCACGAGTAGAACACAAAGAGTTGTGGGCGGTGATAGTCATACTGCTTACCACCAATGTCTTATTTTGATTCGGCGGTATTGTTGGATGAAGCGGCCCGGACCAACCTTATATGACCACGTTCATGAGACCGGTTCCACCGACAGACATGCAACTAGTTTTGCATAAAGGTGGCTGGCGGGTGTCTGTTTCTCCAACTTTAGTTGAATCGAATTTTACTACGGCCGGTCCTTGTTGAAGATTAAAACAACAAACTTGACGAAACACCGTTGTGGTTTTGATGCGTAGGTAAAAACGGTTCTTACTAGAAGCCCGTAGCAGCCACGTAAAACTTGTAACAACAAAGTAGAGGACGTCTAACTTGTTTTTGCAGGGCTTGCTGTGATGTGATATGGTCAAGACGTGATGAGATATAAATTGTTGTATGAGATGATCATGTTTTGTAACCGTTATCGGCAACTGGCAGGAGCCTTATGGTTGTCGCTTTATTGTATGAAATGCAATCGCCATGTAACTGCTTTACTTTATCACTATGCGTTAGCGATAGTTGTAGAAGCAATAGTTGGCGAGACGACAACGACGCTACGATGGAGATCAAGGTGTCAAGCCGGTGACGATGGAGATCATGACGGTGCTTCGGTGATGGAGATCATGAGCACAAGATGATGATGGCCATATCATGTCACATATTTTGATTGCATGTGATGTTTATCTTTTATGCATCTTATTTTGCTTAGTACGGCGGTAGCATTATAAAATGATCCCTTACTAAAATTTCAAGGTATAAGTGTTCTCTCTGAGTATGCACCGTTGCGACAGTTCGTCGTGCTGAGACACCACGTGATGATCGGGTGTGATAAGCTTTACGTTCACATACAACGGGTGCAAGACAGTTTTGCACACGCAGAATACTCGGGTTAAACTTGACGAGCCTAGCATGTACAGACATGGCCTCGGAACACTGGAGACCGAAAGGTCGAACGTGAATCATATAGTAGATACGATCAACATAGAGATGTTCACCATTGAAGACTACTCCATCTCACGTGATGATCGGACATGGTTTAGTTGATTTGGATCACGTGATCATTTAGATGACTTGAGGGATGTCTATCTAAGTGGGAGTTCTTAAGTAATTTGATTAATTGAACTTAATTTATCATAAACTTAGTCCTGATAGTATTTGCATATCTATGTTGTAGATCAATAGCTCGCGTATAGCTCCCCTGTTTTATTTTTGATATGTTCCTAGAGAAAACTAAGTTAAAAGATGATAGTAGCAATGATGCGGACTGGGTCCGTGATCTGAGGATTATCCTCATTGCTGCACAGAAGAATTATGTCCTTGATGCACCACTAGGTGACGAACCTATTGCAGGAGCAGATGCAGATATTATGAACGTTTTGCAAGCTCGGTATGATGACTACTTGATAGTTTAGTGCACCATGCTTTACGGCTTAGAACCGGGACTTCAAAAATGTTTTGAACGCCATGGAGCATATGAGATGTTCCAAGAAGCTGAAAATGATATTTCAGACTCATGCCCGTGTTAAGAGGTATGAGACCTCTGACAAGTACTTTGCCTACAAGATGGAGGAGAATAGCTCAGCTAGTGAGCATGTGCTCAGAATGTCTGGGTACTACAATCGCTTGAATCAAGTGGGAGTTAATCTTCCAGATAAGATAGTGATTGACAGAGTTCTCTAGTCACTATCACCAAGTTACTAGAACTTCGTGATGAACTATAATATGCAAGGGATGACAAAAACGATTCCCAAGCTCTTCGCGATGCTGAAATCGGCGAAGGTAGAAATCAAGAAATAGCATCAAGTGTTGATGGTTAACAAGACCACTAGTTTAAATAAAAAGGGCAAGGAAAAGAAAGGGAACTTCAAGAAGAATGGTAAGCAAGTTGCCACTCCCGTGAAGAAGCCCAAAGCTGGACCCAAGCCTGAAACTGAGTGCTTCTACTGCAAAGGAAATGGTCACTGGAAGTGGAACTACCCCAAATATTTGGCGGATAAGAAGGATGGCAAAGTGAACAAAGGTATATTTGATATACATGTTATTGATGTGTACTTTACTAGTGTTCATAGTAGCCCCTGGGGATTTGATACCGGTTCAGTTGCTAAGATTTGTAACTTGAAACAGGAGTTGCAAAATGAATAGATACTAGTTAAGCGCGAGGTGACGATGCGTGTTGGAAGTGATTCCAAGGTTGATAAGATCACCATCGCACACTCCTTTTACCTTCAGGATTAGTGTTGAACCTAAAATAAATGTTATTTGATGTTTGCGTTGAGCATAAATATGATTGGATCATGTTTATTGCAATACGGTTATTCATTTAAGTCAAAGAATAATTGTTGTTCTATTTACATGAATAAAACCTTCTATGGTCATACACCCAATGTGAATGGTTTATTGAATCTCGATCGTAGTGATACACATATTCATAATATTGATGCCAAAAGATGCAAAGTTGATAATGATAGTGCAACATACTTGCAGCACTGCCGTTTAGGTCATATTGGTGTAAAATGCATGAAGAAACTCCAAGCAGATGGGCTTTTGGAATCACTTGATTATGAATCATTTGATACTTGCGAACCATGCCTCATGGGCAAGATCACTAAAACTCCGTTCTCCGGAACAATGGAGCGAGCTAATGACTTATTGGAAATAATACATACCGATGTATGCGGTCTGATGAGTGTTGAAGCTCGCGGCGGGTATCGTTATTTTCTGACCGTCACAGATGATTTGAGCAGATATGGGTATATCTACTTAATGAAACACAAGTCTGAAACATTTGAAAAGTTCAAAGAATTTTAGAGTGAAGTGGAGAATCATCGTAACAAGAAAATAAAGTTTCTACGATCTGATCGCGGAGGCGAATATTTGAGTTACGAGTTTGGCCTTTATTTAAAACAATGTGGAATAGTTTCACAACTCACGCCACCTGGAACACCACAGCGTAATGGTGTGTCCGAACGTCGTAACCGTACTTTATTAGATATGGTGCGATCTATGATGTCTCTTACCGATTTACCACTATCGTTTTGGGGTTATGCATTAGAGACAGCTGCATTCACGTTAAATAGGGCACCATCTAAATCCGTTGAGACGACACCGTATGAACTGTGGTTTGGCAAGAAACCAAAGCTGTCGTTTCTTAAAGTTTGGGGTTGCGATGCTTATGTGAAAAAGCTTCAGCCTGATAAGCTCGAACCCAAATCGGAGAAGTGCGTCTTCATAGGATACCCAAAGGAAACTGTTGGGTACAACTTCTACCACAGATCCGAAGGCAAGATCTTTGTTGCTAAGAATGGATCCTTTCTAGAGAAGGAGTTTCCTTCGAAAGAAGTGAGTGGGAGGAAAGTAGAACTTGATGAGGTAATTATACCTTCTCTCGAATTGGAAAGTAGCACATCAGTGAAATCCGTTCCCGTGATACCTACACCTACTAGAGAGGAAGCTAATGATAATGATCATGAAACTTCAGATCAAGTTACTACTGAACCTCGTAGGTCAACCAGAGCATGTTCCGCACCAGAGTAGTACGGTAACCCAGTTCTGGAAGTCATGTTACTAGACCATGACGAACCTACGAACTATGAAGAAGCTATGATGAGCCCGGCTTGAGGCCATGAAATCTGAGATAGGATCCATGTATGAGAACAAAGTGTGGACTTTGGTGGACTTGCCCGATGATCGGCAAGCCATTAAGAATAAATGGATATTCAAGGGGAAGACGGACACTGATGGTAGTGTTACTATCTACAAAGTTCAACTTGTCGCAAAAGGTTTTCGACAAAGTTCAAGGTGTTGACTACAATGAGATTTTCTCACTCGTAGCGATGCTTAAGTCTGACCGAATCATGTTAGCAATTGCCGCGCTTTATGAAATCTGGCAAATGGATATCACAATTGCATTCCTTAATGGATTTCTTAAAGAAGAGTTGTATATGATGCAACCAAAAGGTTTTGTCCATCCTAAAGGTGCTAACAAAGTGTGCAAACTCCAGCGATCCATCTATGGACTGGTGCAAGCATCTCGGAGTTAGATTATACGCTTTGATAAGGTGATCAAAGCATATGGTTTTATACAGACTTATGGTGAAGCCTGTATTTACAAGAAAGTGAGTGGGAGCTTTGTAGCATTTCTGATAGTATATGTGGATGACATATTGTTGATCGGAAATGATATAGAATTTCTGGATAGCATAAAAGGATAATTGAATAAGAATTTTTTCAATGAAAGACCTCGGTGAAGCTGCTTATATATTAGGCATCAAGATCTATAAAGATAGATCAAGACGCTTGATAAGTTTTTTCAATGAGTACATACCTTGACAAGATTTTGAAGGAGTTCAAAATGGATCAGTCAAAGAAGGAGTTCTTGCCTGTATTGTAAGGTGCGAAGTTGAGTAAGACTCAAAGCCCGACCACGGCAGAAGATAGAGAGAGAATGAAAGTCATTCCCTATGCCTCAGCCATAGGTTCTATAAAGTATGCCATGCTGTGTACCAGACATATCGTGTACCTTGCCATGTGTTTGACAAGGGGGTACAATAGTGATCCAGGAGTAGATCACTGGATAGCGGTCAAAATTATCCTTAGTTACCTAAGATGACTAAGAAAATGTTTCTCGGTTATGGAGGTGACAAAGAGTTCGTCGTAAAGAGTTTCATCGATGCAAGCTTTGGCACTGATCTAGATGACTCTAAGTCTCAATCTAGATACGTATTGAAAGTGGGAGCAATTAGCTAGAGTAGCTCTGTGCAGAGCATTGTTGACATAGAAATTTGCAAAATACATACGGATCTGAATATGGCAGACCCGTTGACTAAACCTCTCTCACAAGAAAAACATGATCACACCTTAGTACTCTTTGGGTGTTAATCACATGGCGATGTGAACTAGATTATTGACTCTAGTAAACCCTTGGCGATGTGAACTATGGGTGTTAATCACATGGCGATGTGAACTATTGGTGTTAATCACATGGCGATGTGAACTAGATTATTGACTCTAGTGCAAGTGGGAGACTGAAGGAAATATGCCCTAGAGGCAATAATAAAGTTGTTATTTTATATTTCCTTATATCATGATAAATGTTTATTATTCATGCTAGAATTGTATTAACCGGAAACTTGATACATGTGTGGATACATAGACAAAACACCGTGTCCCTAGTAAGCCTCTACTAGACTAGCTCGTTAATCAAAGATGGTTAAGTTTCCTAACCATAGACATGTGTTGTCATTTGATGAATGGCATCACATCATTAGGAGAATGATGTGATAGACAAGACCCATCCGTTAGCTTAGCATATTGATCGTTCAGTTTTATTGCTAGTGCTTTCTTCATGTCAAATACATATTCCTTTGACTATGAGATTACGCAACTCCCGGATACCGGAGGAATACCTTATGTGCTATCAAACGTCACAACGTAACTGGGTGATTATAAAGATGCTCTACAGGTATCTCCGAATGTGTTTGTTGGGTTGGCATAGATCAAGATTAGGATTTGTCACTCCGAGTATCGGAGAGGTATCTCTGGGCCCTCTCGGTAATGCACATCATAATAAGCCTTGCAAGCAATGTGACTAATGAGTTAGTTGCGGGATGATGTATTACGGAACGAGTAAAGAGACTTGCTGGTAACGAGATTGAACTAGGTATGAAGATACCGACGATCGAATCTCGGGCAAGTAACATACCGATGATAAAGGGAATAACGTATGTTGTCATTACGGTACGACCGATAAAGATCTTCATAGAATATGTGGGAACCAATCTGAGCATCTAGGTTCCGCTGTTGGTTATTGACCGGAAAGGTGTCTCGGTCATGTCTACAAAGTTCTCGAACACGTAGGGTCCGCACGCTTAACGTTCGATGACGATTTTATATTGTATGAGTTATGTGATTTGGTGACCGAATGTTGTTCGGAGTCCCGGATGAGATCACGGACATGACGAGGAGTCTCGAAATGGTCGAGAGGTAAAGATTCATATATAGGACGATAGTATTCGGACACCAGAAAGTGTTCCGGGGGTACCGGGTACGTATCGGGTCACCGGAAGGGGTTCCGGGCACCCCCCGACAAAGATATGGGCCTTATTGGGCCAAGGGCGGGACAGACCAGCCCCTAGTGGGCTGGTGCGCCCCCATATAGGCCGAATAGGAGGAGAAGGAAGGAGGGGAAGGGAGAAAGGAAAGGGGAGGATTCGGCCTCCCCCTTCCCTTCTCTCCCCCCTCTCTTTCCTTCCCCCTCCGACACTTATGGAAGGGGGGAGGCCAACTTGTGGGAGGCGCCCAAGTAGGATTACTCCTACTTGGGGCGCCCCTTGCTACCCCTCTCCCTCTCCCACCTATATATATGTGGGGGGCACCGCTAGTACACACAATATTGATTCTTAGCCGTGTGCGGCGCCCCCCTCCACAGTTTACGCCTCCGGCCATATTGTCGTAGTGCTTAGGCGAAGCCCTACACGGATCACTTCACCATCACCGTCACCATACCGTCGTGCTGACGGAACTCTCCCTCGACACTTTGCTGGATCAAGAGTTCGAGGGACGTCATCGAGCTGAACATGTGCAGAACTCGGAGGTGCCGTACTTTCGGTGCTTGATTGGTCGAAACGAGAAGAAGTTTGACTACATCAACCGCGCTAACAAACGCTTCCGCTTTCGGTCTACGAGGGTACGTGGACACACTCTCCCCTTTTCGTTGCTATGCATCTCCTAGATAGATCTTGCGTGAGCGTAGGAAATTTTTTGAAATTGCATGCTACGTTCCCCAACAATTCTCTACACTCGAAAGGTGCGGGAAGCAAGGGACCGGGCCAGTGCGCGTGCAGAGACCGGCCGGGACAAACAGACAAACAGCGAGGGCTCACTGGACTCGCTCTCACGTTACCCTACCGTGACATCCCTACCCTACTGTAGTAACTGCTCGCTGCACTGATGCTGACACCCATGCGCCGGCCCCTCCCGTCGGATCCTGGACACACTAGTGCGAACCGCCGTGGCAGAAGCTGGTGCTTCAGCTTCAGTTTCAGCCTACACCGCAGCTAAATCTAGGAGTGGTTTTAGAAAAACTGGTTTAAATGGGCTGGTTTTTATTATGGACTTTATTGGTTTAGGTCTTATTGGGCTGAGGCTTTCTTAAGTTTGGTTTGGTTTCGGTTTGGAGAGGAACAAGTTTGGGTATAGTTGGTTATGGGCTGAAACCGTTTGATGCATTATGGGCTACAAACTGTGGGTACAACCCGGTTCGCTGTATTGGTTCGTTGCGTCCAGTTTTTCGTTCGTTGCCTCTCAGGCTCCCACGCGCTGCCCCCTGTCTCTTCCCCCGCGCCGCCCCCGCCCCCCTGTCTCTTCCCCCTCGCCGCCCCCTCCCTAGCGACGCCGCCCGCCGCCCACACTCCACCCATCGGCCACCTCGCCGTCACCCTCCGGCGCCGCACCCTCCTTGGCACAAAAGATCGACCATGAGCTACCCCGAGCTGGCCCTCCCATCGGTGCCGCCGCCCCTCCCCGTCCGCTAGGGTTGAGGTCGCCGGGCCGTCTCCGCCGCGCCACCTTCCCTCCGCCGGCAGGTACCTCTCTCTCTCTCTCTCTCTCTCTCTCTCTCTCTCTGACCGGCTCCTCCTGTTGACCAGGTCCTGCTCCTCCCGCTGCAAGCCGGCAAGGTGCTCCGGCGGCAACGCCAGCAAGGTGCCCCTGCTGGTCCCCTCCTCGTCTGCAACAACAACAGCAGCAACCAGGTCTTTATTCCACAACAAAGAACCACTTCGATTTGTTCTCTGTACGTTTGTACATGTTCGGTTCTGGTTCAGTTTCAGTTTGCAAGAGGTGAGTGATGGCTTTGTTGTTTGGCTTTGTCGTGGATGTGGAGCGGTGCTCCGGCGGCTCTCATGCCAAGCTCCGGTTATGAAACACTCGTTCGGCAATGCCAAATGACAAGTTGTTGGGTATAAGTAGCCAAGGTCCTGAACCTTTGAATCTTTCAGATGATAGGCCAATCCTCTGTACATTGATACATCTAGAAAGACAATCTCTCTATATGTATGTGCACACTCTGCTGCGTACCGCTGCTGCCTAACGCACGCACATTCGACGGTGATCACGAACGGCTGCGAATTCGACGAGCATTGATGTGTTCCATGCTTTTCTTTATATATAAACTGTACTAGTACTTGTGTTTATGTATGCAAATTGTTGATATGCAGATCAGGTAGGCAGATAATCTTTGTAAAGGTGCCAAATCATAATTTTTTCTACGAAGATTTTTTTCCCATGTACTGGAAGATGACAGTACCATTTTAGGACACCCTTGTAGCAGCACTGAATCTTAGGACACCCTTGTAGTTTGCAAATTTATTTGAATGCAGTTTTGATGGACACAACAGCAAGTGTATGAGATGTAGTACTTGTGAAGAGCTTTGATGCAATCCATGTACTGTTTAGCTGGTATTAGGTGTTATATATTTTTCTTCTAGCCCTATTCATTTTAATTCTTGTCAAAATCATGCCTCTATATATAGTACTAATGCATGTGAGGAGTTAATAAAATATCACAAACATGAGCTGCTCCTTGAAGGTCAACATTTGCATGTCAGGTGTTGTGCTCACATTCTTAATATCTTGGTTCAGGATGGAATGAAAATAATCCATGAAGCTATTGACATGATACGTGAGCTGCTGAAGTATATTGACTCTTCTCCTTCAAGACTTCAAGATTTCAATACAATTGCAAGTGGGATGGGTCTGCCTTCAAAGAAAGGTATCTCTGTTGATACACCAACCAGATGGAACTCAACCTGGAAAATGCTTGTAGAAGCATTGACGTACAAATCTGTCCTCACTAGTTATGCCAATAGAAAGATGATAGATTCTCCAAGTGAGGAAGAATGGGAGAAGGCAAAAGCTATTTGTGAGTTTCTAAAAGCTTTTGAAGATCTTACCTTGATTGTTTCAGCTCACAGGAAGCCAACTTCACATAAGTTTCTGCCAGTTGTGCTTTCTATTCGCCATGCATTGAAAGATCCGGGTTGGCAGACCTCTGATGTGTTGAAGGAATTGGCGGCAGCGATGCAAACGAAGCTCGATAAATATTGGGATCCCGGGGAGAAGGAGAATGCATATCCTAACCGTCGTAGAAAAAGCAAGGGCATTGAGTTTAACCATGCACTTGTCATTGCTACATTCCTGAATCCAAGGAGGAAAGAAGATTACTTGGATTTCTTCTATTGCAAGTTGTCTACCAACGAGGAGCAGATTACAAAACAAGTGGAGATTGCTTTAGAATGGGTGAGAAAGTATGTCAAGGAATATGAGCTACTTGCAGCGACAAGCACTGCACACTCGACACCTTCTAGTCAAGGCAATACTACTATTGGATCACCTATTGCAGGGAAAAGGAAGTTGGAAGAAGAATTTGCCCAGCACAAGTCTTGTCGGAGGTCACGTGTACACAAATCCGAGCTTGATGTATACTTGGAAGAAGCATCCGAGGAGGACGGTGCTGACTTTGATGTCTTGGGTTGGTGGAAGAGGCATGCCGAAAAGTTTCCTATATTGGCATCTATGGCCTGTGACTTTCTTGCAATTCCTTTGAGCACAGTGGCATCTGAATCAGCCTTCAGTTGTGGTAAGAGGATACTAGGCGACAAGAGAAGCTCTTTGAACCCTGATATGCTATAAGTGCTTGTTTGTGCTAAAGATTGGTTGTTCAAACCAAAGGAGGGTGAGCTAACCACTTACATTTTGGTTCTACTACTTGTGTAAAATGTGATATATAAAACTTGCAGTATAGAAGTGTTCATATGCCTTTAAATTAATTCTTTGTTTCATTTGCAGGAGATGGACAGTAAGCACACGGCTAAAAACTTGAAACCAAGAAAAGGTAAAAATATGATCTTGATCATCGATTGGCCTTTGCATTGCTCCTTTTTTTCCGTTATAGTGATTGGACAAGCAAAAACACTGTCGCTAAGCAAGTAAACATTGCCAGCACTAGTCTGTAGAACTATTGGACTTTGGTTTGATATGACACTCTTGACTAGAAGCGAGTGATGAATAAAGGAGTGATAAAGCCAGTCCATAGGCATGTCATAAGTTCATTGAATTTGTTGGCTGGAACACAGCCGGGTCTTGTTGCCCTATTTCTTCCTCTGTTCTTGTAGGAATGTGTGTTCATTTCATCTAGCACGTAATAAATCCACCAAAACCTGTAATAGGAGTTGCCAGCACTCTATTTTTTGTTGATATATATTCTAGGCTTCCAGTGATAAGCAAGTGTTTTCTAAGTGAAATGATGTCCATGTTATTTTGCAGGTCATGGCCATTCTCATGTTCTCGGGCGCTTGTGTCGTGGGCAGCGTGATGATCTTTTTCATGAAGGATGTGAACTTGTGCGCCGAGTACTAGCGGCTGCCGCAGCCATGGCCAAGCTTGTTACATATATTGTCTGTTTGATGGCCCATCTTTGTTTAAATGATGTGGATTCCTGATGCTCTAGTTACTTGTGATGTTTCTTTGTTAATTTCATTTCGTCAGAGGTTGACTTGATGCTCAATTCTGAATATGAGTCCTTTGTAATGTATATTCAGTTTGAGATGTCATTGTTAAACTCCAGTTGGGTGAAGCTATAGTGCTTAACCCATTTAATCAAACGGTTCTGAACCCATTTATGTAAACAGTTTCAACCCATGGTTGAAGGCTTGGTTTAGTTTGGTTTGGTTAAAATTTCCAGCAAGTTTGGTTTTGGTTGGGTGTCAAGAGAGCTATCGTGGATTTAGTTTAGATTCAAGTGTCAAGCTAGCTCACGTGAGTTTGGTTGAGTTATGGTTCAGGTATCAAACTTTTCTCAGATTTAACCGCAGCCACACAGATCCTCCGTAGCCTACGCCGCACCGCACGCACTCCACACAAACACGGCGTGCATGCAGGGGCCTCTCCATGTCACCGACTCACTACGTGGCGCTCCAAGCGCAGCGGCCCACCTGCGGCCTCGCTGCCAGTCGGGGCCCGAGACCGAGCAACAGCGACGGACCGGAGCGCATAGCCACACAGGCCCGCGAGCATGGACACGAAAGAAAAAGTGAAGTGAATGACGGAGAGCGGCGCAGGTGAGGTGGGCCCAGGGCCGTAACGGTTTCCAGCTTCGGCTCCCCGGCCGGCGCGTCGTGTCGCCGTTAGGTTACGCAAAGCTAGCTACGTACCAGTAGGTATTAGCCGTGATGCTCTACCCGGGACGTACGTCTCTGCCACGGCGTCTCCAGTTTCTTCTTCCCGCGGTGTGCGGGGCACGTCGTCGGGATGTCTCGGAGGAACGAACGCGTGCTCTCCGGGGGCATTCTACTCCATGCATCGTCAATGGATCTGAACAGGCTAGGGCTGTAGCATTATTACTTGGGTAACTCTGGTGCGATATAGTACTGCCAAGCAATTCATTCTGTCCAAAGTCAAAGTGTCACTGGCTCCGTGAACATGGCCGATCTTTCCAAGCCAATGTCAACGACAATCATTCCATCATAATAATTGATTATCAACAAACGCCGCCTATCCTTTCTCCAATCTATTTCAAATGGTATTTGTTTAGATAAGGAAAAAAAGGGAAGTCCACATATGAAGCTCGGCGATAATGCATTTGCAAAACAGATGTCAAGCACACGGTTGGTTAATTAAATACTCTGTTCATTTTTTTTTTTGGAAAAGGAGGCTCACCCCCGGCCTCTGCATCTGAAAGATGCATGCGGCCATATTATTGAAAAGTTCGAATAAAAACATAGTCTTAGTTTCATTCCAGCTCGCAAACGGCGCAAAAATAAAAAATAAAACTTATTGCCACAACCGGCAGGATAATAGGACTAGAACACTAGACGCCTATCCTATTATGAGACCGTCATCCAAATCGGTTGAATATAGTCTGTGCTACCATCTCCCACTGGTTGCACCCAGTAACCAAAGGCTCCCTGGAGTCCGTAGGAGTGAGTAAGGACCACATACGGATCCATGACGTATCTCTGAAGATGACCTGCAAGAAAGTTAAAATATGTTGTATGTCAAAAATCATATCATTCCTGCAGTTCCATATAGCCCAAATAAGCGCACATATTTCAATCCGAATACGAGACGCAGTAATATGATCTACTCCAGCTAGCCACGTCCCAAATAACGCTTCAATGCTAACGGGAGGAATAATGTTAAAGGCTATATGAATCGTTTGCCAAAGTAATTTCGCGAGAGGGCAATCTATGAATAGTAGTTGTATTGTTTCGTCATGATCACAAAAACAACATCGTGCACTACCTACCCAACGTCGCTTTAGTAAATTATTTTTGGTGAGGATCTCTTACTTGTGGACAAACCACACGAAAATTTTGATACGCAAGGGAATCTTAATTTTTCAGATATGTATCGATCTTGGGATTGGGCCAGAATTAATTAGATTCATATACATAGATTTGACCGTAAACACACCGCTTCTGGTTAATTTTCAGTGAAAGGAATCATGTTGATCGGATAGTTAAATATTCTGTTCATGATGTTTCGGGAAAAATAATCGTACTACTGGTAAACGGATGGAAAACTTAATAGGAAGGAGGGTACCCAATCGAGCTATAGCCAGCTCTCACGAGTCTACGATGCAGAATGCATGCACGTGACACAAGTGTAAAGTACGCCGTGACGAGTCTAGTCTATAAAACCGTTGCGGCCGGCCAAAACGAGCAATGGTACACGAGCGCTCTTTCTTCGTGCCAAACATTATGTGCCACATATGCATGCAAGCTGGAGCACTTCCCACTACCAAAGCAACATAACAAAGCACGTAGGGAACAACACTAAAGGTACATGGCCTTATGAGGGAATTAAACGTGCACTGCCACTGCAAGAAATGCTTTTCTTGCCATGTACCGATACCACATGAACATTTGCACGTGATACCATCACTATTAGGAAAATGCTTATAGATAGAAGTTTACCAGTAGCGTTTGTTTATGACCCCACGCTACTAGTAGTTAGTGGTAGCACTTGCTAGAAAGCGCGCTACTGGTATCTGTTAGCAGTAGCGCTTATTATCTAGCCCCACGCTACTGCTAAGTGTTATACACCACACCCCCTGATCAATAAATATTAGCAGCGCTGGTCGTCCAACCGGCGCTACTGTTAGTTCAGGATCTATAACGTCCGTTTATGTAAATGCGCTACTGCTATTTTTTCTATGTATAACATTTTACCAGTAGCGTGTTTTTCTGGCCCGCGCTATAGATAGTGCAACACTAGCCGTAGATATTTTGCAAGCTGCCATAGCAGTCCGCCAGCCACCTACCACCTTTCCCCTTCTTTCTCCCCTCTCTTCTTCCTCTCCCCCTTCCTTTCTCCCCCTTTCCTTGCACCTTGCTTGTTCCTTTCAATGCTCCCCCTCATCCACCCCTTCATTAGAGCCCTCCCTCCCCCTCTTCTTTGCCTCCACCACCCCCCTTCTCTTTGCCACTCCACCACCCCTCCATTAGAGCCCCTCCTCCCCCTCTTCTTTGCCCTCCACCACCCCCCCTCTTCTTTGTGCCCTCCACCACCACCCCCTCATTAATGCCCTCCCTCCCCACCCTTCCTTTGCACCCACACCCCCCGTCCATTAATGCCTTCCCTCTTCTCTCCCTCTCCTCCCCGCACTATCTCCCTAGCTAACTAGCTAGTTAAAGCTATATATCTAGAGCTAATAGGTAATTAAGAAGAAAGGTGCTCGATATCCCTCTCGACACATAGGTGAGCAAAAAAAAGGTGTTTGTGTGGATAGGACCGAAACTATATATATATTGGCGATATGAGAATATATATACCGAATTGTTTGTGGCATAATTTGAGTTGCCTACATTGTGTATTTGATGAAATAATGTGTGGGTGACATGAGTTGCCTATGTTTTGCCGAAATGTCGATTCAATTCCGTTTCGGCGAATTTCGGGCAAACTCAATATGTCCTATGTTTAGGGAAGGTCATGCCGAATTTTTGTATGAATTTGATCCATGCATGCATATATACGTGGTTATAATATTTGCTCCACGCGCAGGTGATCATGAAGGTCAATGGAAGGATGGTGGAAAGATACTGGCAATCCGCTGTGGACGACATGTATGAAAAAAGACTTAAGGATGTTTTATGTTCGTGTCAAAAATGCAAAGGAATAGTCAGGCTCAACCCCTTTGAGGGTGGTACATTCAAGGCGGACCTGCTCATGCATGGTTTCATGGATGGCCATACTCGGTGGATAAGTGAAGATGATGATGATGAGGAGGACGTCGACGGGGCAGGAAATAACGACATGGGGCCACCAGACGAAGAGATGACCGATTATGTGCCTGAAGAGGAAGACGGCCTCGGAAATGTCGATGGCGAAGAGGCAGTTCAAGGCGGAGAAGACGCGGACACGCTGCCGTCTTCGTCGGTACTAAGTTCAGCCATGCGGGACCCGCATGTTCGAGACCTGCTTCGCAAGAAGGCGACTAGCGACAGAGCTGCTTTTAGAGAGGAGGCCAAACTGGCGCAACTGGAGGTAGACTCGATGACTCCTTTGTATGATGGTTGCAATCCCGAGGTGACCCGCTTGAGTTTCACACTAGAACTTCTAAAGACGAAGGCAAAAAACAAATGGACAGATGCAAGCCTGGATGAGCTTCTGAAGTATCTAAAGAAGGTTCTTCCCGCGGGAAGCCTGTGTCCTACTAGTGTCGAGGAGGCAAAGAAAATCGTGTGCCCTCTTGATCTGCCACACATTAGATATCACACATGCATCAATGATTGCATCATATATCGGAACGAGCACGCGGAAAAAACCATCTGTCCAAAGTGCAATGCTTCACGATATAAAAAGGCCGGAAAGAAAGCTCCACAGAAAGTTGTATGGTACTTTCCGATCACTCCGCGTCTACAGCGGTATTTCGTAGATCCTAAGGAAGCAAAGCTTATGCGCTGGCACGCGGAGAGGGTGAAGCCAGATGACGGAGATGATCCGAAGCTGAGACACCTCGCAGATGCTAGCCAGTGGAGAGCATTAAATGCTGAATTTGATTTTTTCGCAAATGATCCAAGGAACATCGTGCTTGGCGCTAGTAGTGATGGCATGAATCCGTTTGGCAACCAGAACACCAATCATAGCACATGGCCCGTGTTTGTATGGATGTACAACCTCCCCCCTGGTTGTGCATGAAGAAAAAATACATACGGCTATGCTTATTCAAGGGCCGAGACAACCGGGAAATGATATAAATCTGTATCTCGGGTTACTGAAAGAGGAGCTACAGACCTTATGGACAACGCCGGCCAAGACATGGGATGCAAGCAAAGGAGAGTATTTCTACATGAGAGCCGCGCTGATCACGACGGTGCAGGACTATCTCGGTTACGGCTATCTCTCCGGCCAGGTGTGCCATGGATATTGCGGATGCACGAGGTGCATGGATGATACAACTTCTCAGCAGCTATCGAAAGATGGCGGGTCTTCGAAAATCGTGTACATGGGGCATCGAAGATGGCTCGAGAAGGATGACCCGTGGAGAAAGCATGGAGATCTATTCAATGGTAAGGCTGAGCATCGAGGTCCTCCACGTAAGTGTAGCGGTGCAGAAATATATGAGTTATTGAAGAACTGGGAAGAGTGCCCCTCGCCGAGAAAGACGAAGAAAAAGGCGCCGGAGCCCCTGCTGAAGGTATGGAAGATGAGATCTATTCTCTAGGACTTCGAATACTGGCCCAAACTCGACACGCCTCATAGCCTTGATCAAATGCATATCACAAAAAATATCCTTGAGTGTTTGCTTGGAACATTGATGAACTTGCCGGAGAGGACCAAGGATGGGCCGAAGGCAAGAAAAGACTTGGAATTTTTGAATATCAGGAAAGATCTCCAAATGCCCGGTAAAAAGTCGTCAGAGGAGACGGAGACGGAGACGGAGACGGAAGATAGGGGCAAAAAAGTAAACAAGAAGGAAGAACAATATTGCCCCCCCCCCCTCTTGCTTCACCTTAGATCCAAAGGAGGTCGATCAATTGTTCAAGTGCCTTGCCGGAATCAAAGTTAGTTCCGGATACTGTGGGAAGATAAGCAGATATCTGGACACTAAGAAAAAAAGGTTCAGTGGGATGAAGTCTCACGACTGTCATGTGATGATGACGCAGTTACTCCCGGTTGCACTTAGAGGGATTATGGACACACATGTGTGTGAGTCGCTTACTGACCTATGCCACTTTTTTGATGCTATCTCTCGAAAGTCGATCAGTGTGAAGCAACTCCATAGGCTACAGGAAGAGATCGTTGTCATACTGAATGAGCTAGAGATGTACTTCCCGCCCGCGTTCTTTGATGTCATGGTGCATCTATGTGTCCACATCATGGACGACATCATCGACCTAGGGCCGACATTCCTGCACAGCATGATGCCGTTCGAGAGGATGAATGGGGTCATCAAAGGATTCGTTCGTAACATGTCCCGTCCAGATGGAAGCATAGCCCAGGGATATCTGACCAAAGAGTGCATCTCTTTCTGTGAGAGTTATCTAGTAGGCACCGGAAACCCTGTTATTTGTTTGCCCGTCAACAAGCACTGTGGAAGGCTCGAAGGCGAAGGTCACACCAACGGTCATAGGGATGTGAATGTGTTACGCTTGGGCCGACAAAACGACCTTGACAGGGCAAACTTAGTAGTGCTACAACACCTAGATGTGCTAGAAGATTTCGTGACACTGCACAAAGAGACCATCGCAAAGAAGTACCGTGACCGTGGGGTGCACAGGACGGACGCTGAAGTTATTAGAGAGCACAACTCCACTTTCTTGCGTTGGTTCAAAGAGCGAGTTCTGGCTAATCCCCCGGAAGAGGGCTGTCCGAACGGAACGCTCATATACGCCTTAGCACATGGCCCGTCGACCAACCTCGCGACTTATCAAGCATACGATATCAACGGATACACGTTCTACACGGAGGAGAAAGATATAAACAGTGATGACCAAAACTCAGGGGTGACGATGGAAGCCATGACCGGGAATGTAATTGAAAGATATTACGGAAGGGTCGAAGAGATATGGGAGCTTAACTACTCTGGATTGCATAGCACGACGATGTTCCGTGTCAGATGGGCTAAGAATGTACAAAGAGAAAACCGACATTTCACTACCATGTGTATACCCGACTCCGATAGCGGTATACCGTCAACGCCATCGCCAAAAATGAGCCATGGGTACACGCTAAACATGTGACACAATGTTTCTTCATAACCAACCCGATCAATCCCAGCCGTGTTGTCGTGAGGAGAGGCAAAAGGAGCATCGTCGGAATGGATGGAGTCGCCAACGAGGAAGACTACGACCAGTACGGTGATCCGATGAGGGAAGATGATGTTGATGACGATGAAACATACGTCAGAAGAAGAATGAAGACTACATTACCTACGAAATATCGTAATCCCTGGAAAAGGAAAAGTCACGACCATGGGCTTAATTATTCGACAACGAACAAAAGAGGGAAGAAGATCAGTCTGAAGCGTCGTCGTCGCCCAAGCTGACAAACTAATCCACAAATTTTGTGTGTGTCTATTTTGTATACCGCCGTTAGCGGTCAAATGATGTAATATATATTATACTAATTATTATCCGGAGGGTAACAGTGGTATTGCTCCAACGAAAGAAATGAAAGAAAAATAAAAAGAAAAAGGAAGGAAGTTTGTGGAATATGAAAAAGAAAAAGAAAAAGAAAAAGAAAAATAAAAAGAAAAAGAAAGGAAGTTTTGCAAAATGAAATTAATGAAAGAAAAAGAAAAAGGAACTAATAAGTTGTGGAAAATGAAATGAAAGAAAAATAAAAAGAAAAAGGAAGGAAGTTTGTGGAATATGAAAAAGAAAAAGAAAAATAAAAATAAAAGAAAAAGTTAGCAGTAGCGCGGTTTGTGCTGGGGCCGCGCTATAGCTAACTTAGCTATAGCGCGTTTTGCTGCCCGGCGCTATAGCTAACTTAGCTATAGCGCGTTTTGCCACGCCGCGCTATAGCTAAGTTGCCTAGATAGAACACATCTCTTTCCTCTCTCTCTCTCACTCTCGCTCGATCCGATCCCCTCTCCCACGCCACCGCCGACGCCGCACCCGCCCACGCCGCCGTCGACGCGCGCCGCACCCGACCCTGGCACCGGCCACTGGCCGCGCCGACACTCCCTCCCCCCTTGCCGCCCCCGTCCCCATAGGTCCACCCCCCGGCCCGGCCGCTCCCCCCGTGCTGCCCCTTGAGGGAGTCCTGGATAAGGGGGTCCTCGGGCATCCGGGCTATGTGACATGGGCCGGACTGATGGGCCGTGAAGATACAAGATAGAAGGCTTTCCCCCGTGTCCGGATGGGACTCTCCTTGGCGTGGATAACAAGCTTGGTGGCTAATCGTATAGCTTCCTTTCTCTGTAAACCGACTTTGTACAACCCCAGCCCCCTCCGGTGTCTATATAAACTGGAGGGGTTGGTTCGTAGAGGCAGTGACAATTCCCATAGGCTAGACATCTAGGGTTTAGCCATTACGATCTCGTGGTAGATCAACTCTTGTAACCCCTATACTCATCAAATACAACCAAGCAGGACGTAGGGTTTTACCTCCATTAAGAGGGCCCGAACCTGGGTAAACATCGCGTCCCCTGTCTCATGTTACCTTCGATCCTCAGACGCACAGTTCGGGACCCCCTACCCGAGATCGGCCAGTTTTGACACCGACATTGGTGCTTTCATTGAGAGTTCCTCTGTGTCGTCGATAGAAGGGTTGATGGCTCGTCTTGTCATCAATGACAGTATTACTTCTGGAGGAGCCCTAGTTTCAGGGCAGATCCTCCGTCTTGGCAACTTCACCATGGGCGCCCGTTCGGTCGTTAAGCCAGACGTGGTCCCCCAAGTCACCAAAAATCATCTTCGTATCGGCCCCTAGTACTCCGACAAGATGGATCCGGCAGACTTATCGTCTTTGAATGAGCTGCTAGATCGCATCGCCGCCATTGGGGTCGCAACTGACTACGATTGGATTGGGCTTAAACCTGATCAGAGAGAAATCAAATCTCCGCCGATCACCCATCTGGTAGTAGTCGTCGAGGAACAAGCCGACGATAACTCTTCTCCTATGTTGAGAACAAGCTATGTTCGGATTTCCGAACCCAGCGATCCGGATACCCCTCTTCGGGAGAATACTCCCTGTCCTCTGAACGCAGAACTGGGCATCAAGCCTGAGAACTCCCAGGACGCTCCGGATCCCGGGCTGGTAACCTCCGAAGTTCTTCAAACCCCGGATTCCAAAGTGGGGCAGGGTTCGGATTTAAACCCGCCCATCCACCACAAGCAATATTCCCCAAGTAATTCCGGTCCTCCGGATATATGCGACCTCATGTATGTACGGCAGCAGCCTCAGGAAACAGTCCATCACTTCTGGGCCAGATTCCTCCTTGTTAAAAACAAGATCAGAGATTGCTGCGACGACGATGCGATTTCAGTATTTTACAACAAGTGTATGGATGAGGGAATCCTTAATGCCCTCAACCGCCGTCGCATACTCACTTCGCAGATTTGGCATAATAATACAGAAGTACTGCGCAATGGAAAGCTCCTTGAAAGCGTAGGCAGCCTGTTGGGAACCTCAGACCTTTAAGCCATCTCCCGGACGGGCAAAAAGGATGCACCCTCGCGGGGCACCTAATCATCATCCCATGGACAAGAAAATCAAGCCCTTAACGGGACACATAATTGTCCTTGAGGAATGGCTCGACAGGCCCTGTCAAATACACACGACGCCGGATACCGAACCAACACACAGCCTTCGAGCATGTTGGATACTCCGGCAAGTGGCCAAGAGCGGGGAAGGTATCCTCACCAAGACTACCCCAGAGAAGTACCCCTCTGAGGACGACAATCTCAAAGTATTTACGGTCTTCGAGACCTTTTCTTCAAATAATCGGCGTAAAAGGGTGCTCCGCGACCTCGCCGAAGTCTGCCAAGTAGCAGCAATAAATCCTTGGAACGATACGGCGATAACTTTCAACGCCGACGACGAACCAAGATCCCGATCAGTCCGAGCACTAGCCGCTTTGGTTCTAAACCCAATTTTAGATGGCTTTCGGCTTACTAAAGTGCTCATGGACGGGGGTAGCGGATTGAACCTCACCTACGAGGACACGGTCGACAAAATGCAAATAGACAAGAGCCGCATCGAGTAGAGCGGTACAACCTTTCGAGGCATTATCCCCAGCCGAGAGGCGCGGTGTTTGGGAAAAATAAAACTTGATGTGGTATTCGGCACGCCTGAGAACTACAGGTCCGAAGAGTTAATCTTCTAGGTGGCACCTTTCAACAGCGGATATCACGCCCTGTTGGTGCGAGATGCATTCACACGCTTTCAAGCTATACCTCATTACGGGTACATGAAGCTCAAAATGCCCGGGCCCAACGGAGTTATCACTATCGCCAGTGATCCGGACATAGCACTCCGCGCCGAAAACAAAACCGCATCCCTGGCCCTCGAGCCACTATCCGAGGCACTGGCGGCCGAAGAGCTCACTGCTCTGCGCTCCACAGTGGATAGAGATGACGTCATTCTCGACAAAAGGCCAAAATCCACCTCTTTCAAACCAGCAGACGAAATAATCAAATTTCAAGTTCACCCGACGGACCCCAAAAAGACAGCTTCCATTGGGGCACAGCTGGATCCGACGGTCGATACCGCATTACGCGCGTTCCTGCGTGAGAATTGGGACATCTTCGCCTGGCACCCTTCAGATATGCCAGGAATCCCACGCGAACTGGCCGAACATAGTCTCAATATACTAAAGGGATACAAACCAGTCAAGCAAACGCTGCGGCGATTTTCCGAACCCAAACGACAAGCTATGGGGGAGGAGCTAGCCAAGTTACTCGAAGCCGGGTTTATCAGAGAGATCAAACATCCGGACTGGCTAGCAAACCTGGTCATGGTGCCGAAGAAGGATAAATCCTGGCGCCTATGTGTCGATTTCAAAGACCTTAATAAGGCTTGCCCTAAGGACCCCTTCCCACTACCTCGCATTGACCAGATTATTGACGCAACTGCAGGACACGACTCACTGTGTTTCCTCGATGCATACTCCGGATACCATCAAATTAAAATGAAGGAATCCGACCAGGCCGCAACGACATTTATCACCCCGTATGGGCCTTCCTGCTTCAACACTATGCCTTTCGGGCTCAAAAACGCCGGCGCCACTTACCAACACATGATTCAAACATGCCTGGAAAAGCAAATTGGCAAGACAGTTGAGGCATATGTAGATGATGTAGTCATCAAAACTAAGCATGTTGAATCATTGGTGGAAGACTTACGCCTGACATTCGACAACCTCCGAACATATGACATACGGCTCAATCCAGAAAAGTTCGTTTTCGGCGTCCCCGCTGGAAAACCGCTTGGGTTTATTGTTTCCAATAGAGGGATCGAAGCAAACCCAGCCAAAATACGAGCCTTGTCACAATTGGCAATACCAACATACCTCAAGCAGGTCCAAAAACTAGCTGGGTGCATGGCAGCTTTGAGCCGTTTTATCTCCAGATTGGGAGAAAAGGCATTGCCACTTTATCGCCTGCTCCGACACACCGACCACTTTGTATGGATGGACGCGGCAACAGCCGGACTGGATGAAATAAAAACTTTGTTAGCAAGCAACCCAATCCTTGCCGCACCAAACGTCGGTGAACCTATGTTGCTCTACATATCGGCAACTCACCAGGTGGTGAGTGCGGTGCTCGTCGTCGAGCAAGAGGAAGAGGGACATAAATTCCCACTCCAAAAACCAGTGTACTACGTATCGGCGGTCCTTACACCATGCAAATCCCAATACCCACATTATCAAAAGATAGCATATGCGGTCTTTATGGCATCCCGGAAATTGCGACACTACTTTCAAGAGTGTTCGATCACGGTGGCTTCTGAAGTACCACTCAATGACATTATAAACAACCGAGACGCCACCGGCCGGATTGCAAAATGGGCCATTGAGCTCTTACCATTTGAAATAACATACAAACCATGCCGAGCCATTAAATCTCAGGTGTTGGCTGACTTCGTCGCCGAGTGGACAGAGGCCGAACTCCCTAAAGAGTACATCACGTATTCCAACTGGGTGATGCACTTTGACGGCTCTAAAATGTTAGCCGGACTGGGGACTGGTGTTGTTTTGACATCCCCCACAGGAGACACAGTCCGTTATGTGTTACAGATATTGTATACCGACTCTAACAATGCAGCCGAATACGAGGCTCTATTGCACGGTCTCTGGATGGCCGTCTCCATGGGCATATAATGCCTCAAGGTGCGCGGAGATTCAAACCTCGCAATGTCCCAAATAAATGGAGAATTCAATGCAAAAGATCCGAAGATGGTGGCTTACCGCAACGCCATACTCAAAATATCCGCTCGGTTTGAGGGGCTTGAGTTTCATCACGTGGCCCGAGAGAGTAATCAAGCAGCGGACATCCTTGCGCGCTTAGGCGCTAAACGCGACCCCGTCCCACCTAACACCTTTATGGAAAGACTCTTTAAGCCATCCGTGGTGTGGCAGGACGAGAACAGCAACACTGGTCCGGAGCCGGTCATTCCCCCAGATTCCGAACACAGTTCCGATATCCTCGGGGGCTCAGGAACTGACATAACACCGTCGGCCCACGAAATCATGGCTGTAATTGCCCCGTGGACTGAACCTTTCCTAGCCTACCTTATTAGGAAGGAGCTCCCTGATGATCATACTGAGGCCCGTCATATTGTTCGACGCTCGAAAGCCTACAAAGTTCATGAAGGAGAACTGTACAAGAAAAGTACTACCGGAGTCCTTCAAAAATGTATCTCCGAAGAAGAGGGACGGCAGCTCTTGGCCGAAATACACGCTGGTCTTAGCGGCCATCACGCCGCAGCTCGGGCCCTTGTAGGGAAAGCCTTCCGTACAGGTTTCTTTTGGCCCACGGCCCAAGCGGATGCACAGGACCTCGTACAGCGCTGCGTTGGATGCCAGCTTTTTGCCAATCAAAGCCATATGCCGCCCACTGCCCTACGAACAATCCCCATTACTTGGCCTTTTGCGGTCTGGGGGCTAGACATGGTCGGACCCCTTAAAGGGGGAAGCCATGAGAAGAAATATTTGCTGGTTATGGTCGAGAAATTCACTAAATGGATAGAGGCCAAACCAGTCAAAACGGCCGAAGCCAGACCGGTGATAGACTTTATATCCGGTGCCGTACACCATTATGGTGTCCCGCACAGTATTATTACTGACAACGGCATTAAGCTCGATTATGCCTCCGTGTATCACCCTCAAACAAATGGTCAAGTTGAACGGGCTAATGGCCTGATAATGAGCGGCATCAAACCCAGACTGGTGCGATCCTTAAAGGAATTGGATAAACACTGGGTTGAGGAGCTCGACTCCGTACTCTGGGGGCTGCGGACCACGCCCAATCGCACGACCGGATACACACCGTTCTTCATGGTGTACGGCGCAGAGGCTGTCTTACCCTGCGATATTATTTATGAATCACCTCGAGTACGCATGTATGAGGAGAGAGAGGCTGAGCTCAATCGGCAAGACGATTTAGACGGCCTGGAGGAGGAGCGCAATGTCGCAAAAGCCCGTTCCGCATTCTACCAACAACAAGCTCGAAGATACCAAAGCAGAGAAGTGCGGGCAAAGACTTATAACATCGGTGAACTCGTTTCACGTCTACCAGAGAAGAAAAAGGACAAGCTCAAGCCCAAATGGGAGGGTCCCTTCATTATAGATGAAGTTCTCACTGGAGGAGCCTATCGCCTTCGCAACGCATCGGACAATCTCTTAGAGCCGAACCCATGGAACGCAGCCAGGCTCCGAAGATTCTACGCCTATGTCCGGACACATACAATTGTTCGTTCCCTTTCTCTCCCTTTAATTTTTTTCTTTTTGTTTTCTTTTTATACGATCTCTAGCTCGTGTTCGGGTCAGCCGCACACTTGAAGGGTATACATCCTTAAATGTACATACCCCACAATATTGGGGGCTTCTTTTCATAAGAAGCTTATTATTATTAGAGCATCAAGCTCGCCGTATATATGTGTCGTCTGCTCATATATGTCCTTTTTTCGCCATTATATGCACCTCTATGACTTAAGTTTTTGCCAAGCTGGGTTGCCTGGCTCCTGTGCTTATGCCCTACGTTCCCGCTTGTTCGGCTAGGGCATAAAGGGAGCACCTCTGCGATTGCTACAACCGGGTCATCCGGATATGTACCTCAGACGGGTGAAGCCGAAAGCTAGCGTTCTTAAGGGAATAATTGGTCGGCGGATAAAAGACAAACTGCCCTTGTTGCAATATAAGCCCCCAAGATATAAAGCGTAATGTGATTTTTTAGCATCACAGCTCAGGCATGCACAAATACGCATGCTGACCCAGGGAAAGGAACCCCTAACGGAACTATTCTCTCTGGAAGATGTTTCTTATGTTCAAATGTAATATAACATAACTCCCCGAATACAACTTGTCTGTTCAAGCAATTATGACCGAACTGCCTGGTTTCCGAACATACTTTGGTATTTACCGTCGGTATAGTATTCGGAAACACTCCAACCCTTGGGTTTCGGAGATTGAAGCGGAAAGTCTGCCATGACAATCGTTTAACAATTCGGGTAGAGATAAGCTAGGCGGTACAAGTACATTGTTACATGGAATCGAAAGCTTCTTCTTCTAAATCATCTAACAGGCTGTCTAGTTTACAGTCCTGTTGTGAAAATTTAGCGACTGTTTTTACTTGGTCATATACCAAGTTGACTGGAATTTCTTGTCCGTCTGGTCCCCGCGGTCCGACCCGGGCCATATGATTCGGATCAAGTCCGGTATACCGCGTTTTCACCATGGCCCAGGCCTCTCGTGCGCCTTCTCGGCATGCTGATACTTTCCATAGTCCAAAACAGCGCCGAGCTCCCTTGAACAAATTCACGAGCTCCTCCATACTTCCTGGAGGAGAATCGGCTGGCCATAGTGCCTTAGCCATGTTCCTCATTGCTTTTCGAGCTCGCTCGTGCACTTTGGACAGCTCTTGTAGCAGGTCGCCTTGAAACTTGGACACTTCTTCCTCGGGCCGCCCAGTCAGCACACCTACAGAGACACACTTGTAAAATTTTCCATTAGGGGACCGTACGAAAGTCAGGATAAAAAGCATACTGAATATGCCGCCTTTCAGCTTCCTGTTCTCCTTCAAAGCATCCGATAATTGGGCTCTTACGTCCTTCAACTCCTCGGCTTGCTTGATGTTCGCATCCTGTAGTTTGTTTTTATCATTAATGGTCCATGTTAATACACGTTGACCAGCGGCTTCTTGCCCTTCGGCATGTTGTTTGTCTGCTTGAGCAACCCTTAGCCTCTCCTCCAGCTGATCTGTCGACCCTGCCAACAAAACGATTCATATTCAAATAAAATCATCATAGGCATGGAGTCATATTTCAGGGCTACTGTTGTACCTACCGTCAGGTGCCTTCTTGGATTTCTTCAAATTTTCCAGTTCGGCAGTGGCAACAGTTAGCTTAGTTCGGCATTCTTCTAGCTCCTTGGATAATGTGTTATTTTTTTCCGTGAGTACTTGATGGCGTGATGACTCTTAAATCAGTTGGGCCAACTGCTTCAAGACTCGGGGGCTACTGGCATATGATTATTAAATCTTCTCAAGAGTTCTTACCCGCATATCCTTTGAGAGCTAGTGAGTGGCTCTAGCAAGCCCATCCCGAGCAACTCGGATGTATGCATCCGGTGAGCTGAAGGCATTGAATGCCTCTTCGGTGAAATTCGGGTCGCGCATAGCCGTTCTCTGCCGTCGATGATTCATTGCGCTCTCCACTTCGGAGTGGGTGACGGATACGTCATCCGAATCCTCTGGGAGTTGACAATCCGGCATAGCACCCGTTTCAACCCCAGTCCTTGCGGAAGGGTCCGGGGCCGGATTAGCCTGCGCATGGTCGGCTAGGTCTCCAGATACAGTCCGGCGTACGCTCCTCCTACAATATGGTATAGCAGGCAGCGTTACAATCCGGTCTATCCACTGAGAGCATGTTACAAAATTATTATACCTCTTTCACGAAGGAGAAGGCCCGGCAGCATCATCGTTTGACTTTCTTTTCAAAGGTTCGCCCTGCGCGGGCGTCGTCTTCCTAGAGGACGCCTGTGCCGCAATTCGATGAGATGAGCGCCGCCCCTTGGAAGCATGATACAGTGCGGAGGGTGAGGCTCAAGGGGAAAACTCTTTTTGAGGAGATGTCTCCTGAATACTTACATGGGAGGAGGGAAGAAGGCCGGGGTAATCGGCTATAATAGCCACTTCCGTGCCGTCATAGCTCGCCTGATAAAAAACTCCCTCCTTAAGCTCTATATATATGTCCGGATCTTCTTCATATCCGGGATCTAAATCCCGAATATGGTCCTCTCGCTGCGGAGCGGGGCTGTGGATCCCCTTGACGATCTTTCTCCATTCCTGTCAAAAATAGCCGGATTAAATTCGACTAACATAGACTCTGGGGAAATGTTGAGTAAAACTAATAATGGGAAAACTCACCCAGGGGATGGGGTTGTACATGGAAAAGCCTTCCCGACATGTTAAACGAGCGAAGTCTTCCTTCTCCCCTTTATATAGGTCGGCTAAGATAGCGGCCAGGGCGGCAAAATTGTCCGGACACTTGCGTAGACAACGGGAGGTATCGTCCTCCCCGTTGTAATGCCACATGGGAAAATCTCTGGATTGGAGCGGTTGGACGCATCGCGTTATGGGAATCGCCATGACCTCAATTATGGACAGCCCGGAGTTGGCAAGCACTCTGATCTTGTTTGCTAGTCCCACGACCTCCGCGCTGTCTTCTTCCTCGAGGCTTCGGGGACACCAGCTGGCACGCTTCTTTAAAGGAGCACTGGAGAATTCGGGAAGGCCGCGCCGGATTGGGTCCGGAAGAATTACGTCTTCAATATAAAACCACTCCGAGGGCCACTCTTCGGATGCCTTTTTCGGAGTGCCGGACAGGTATCCTATTCCGGCTATGCGCCATACTTCGGCGCCACCCACCTCGAATATAGAACCCTTTTGGGAGCGAGGGACGAGGCAGAAAAATTTCCGTCATAGCTCGAAATGAGCCTCACAGCCTAGGAACAGCTCGCAAAGGGCAACGAAACCCGTGATATGCAGGATGGAGCCTCACATCAGATTGTGCAGTTGGAGACCGTAATACTTCAGGAGGTCTCTGAGGAAAGGGTGGATAGGGAATCCTACACCTCTCAGAAGGAAGGAAATGAAGCACACCCGCTCCTCTTTAGAAGGATTAGGGAAATTCTCTGCCAGGGCTTCACCATTGTAGGATGTTAATCCAGCCCGAACGGAGACTAGATCCGCGGGAGGTAGATATCCCTGCGCCTGAAGTTCATTCCGATGGGCGCGGGATACGGAGCAGATTTCCCAGTCGCCTTTTTGAAGGCCGTGGGGGCGTGAGGAAGAGCTAGGAGCGCCGACCATGTTTGGGCGATTTCCTATGGTAGGTTCTGAGGATTTCTGCATGGTGTGGGATGGCATCTGAGATCTAAACTCCTTAAATAGACTCCATCCCCGCATGGTCAAGGGGTTATTTGTAAAAGATACTTGGACCGTTCGTATTCGTTTGACACGTGGAAGCCGAGGCGACGGCAGCGAAGAATCAATATAACATTCAAGATATGGAGCCGAACTATCATCAATCCGAAGTATAATGGAGAACCCGCCTTGCAAAGCCGAAGACATGAAGCCGGATACTACATCGTCATTGAAGGCGAGTTCGGGGGCTACTGAGGGAGTCCTGGATAAGGGGGTCCTCGGGCATCCGGGCTATGTGACATGGGCCGGACTGATGGGCCGTGAAGATACAAGATAGAAGGCTTTCCCCCGTGTCCGGATGGGACTCTCCTTGGCGTGGATAACAAGCTTGGTGGCTAATCATATAGCTTCCTTTCTCTGTAAACCGACTTTGTACAACCCCAGCCCCCTCCGGTCTATATAAACTGGAGGGGTTGGTCCATAGAGGCAATGACAATTCCCATAGGCTAGACATCTAGGGTTTAGCCTTTACGATCTCGTGGTAGATCAACTCTTGTAACCCCTATACTCATCAAATACAACCAAGCAGGACGTAGGGTTTTACCTCCATTAAGAGGGCCCGAACCTGGGTAAACATCGCGTCCCCTGTCTCCTGTTACCTTCGATCCTCAGACGCACAGTTCGGGACCCCCTACCCGAGATCGGCCGGTTTTGACACCGACACCCCTCCCCCGAGCAGTCCCCTCCACCGACCGGCGCCCCTCCCCCAGCAGTCTCTCTCTCTCTCTCTCTCTCTCTCTCTCTCTCTCTCTCTCTCTCTCTCTCTCTCTCTCTCTTTCTCTCTCTCTTTGACCAGCCGTGTTCTCTGCAGTAGGTTCGGCTCCTCCGGAAGCAAGGTGCTCGGCGAGGAGGAGAAGGACGCCGGGAACCTCACCCGGACGCAAGGTGCTTGGCTCCTCCGGCGGCAAGGTGCTTTGCTCAATGTTTGAATATACACACTACAGCCAGTAGAAACTAATAAGCCAAATAATATGCAGAGTGGTTATGGATATGCGATTAGGCAATGCTGGTTAGAGTGCTTGTTAAAATGCTTGTTAGAGTGCTTGTTAGACTGTTGAAATGCTTGCTGTTAAAATGAAATACAATTGTGTTGTCCATTGGATTCATATTTGGAGCTGCTAAAGTATTTGGAGTTCAAATAAAATGAAATGAAATGCTGTCCATTGGAGTCCATTTGGAGTTGCTGTTAAAATGAAATGTCGGACTTTGGTTGTTACATAGTAGTTGTATAAATTATAAAATTGCTTGTGAGATGCTGTGTGGGGAATATCTTTGTTCTTGCATCACATAGTTATTGCATTCTGCTAGTGTTGGCAGATGGTAGTGAAATGCTACTTCAGCACATAGTGCTTATTGTCATTTGCAGGGAAACCGATTGCGAGTGACCTATGTTTTGCCGGAAATGTTGATTCATTTCCATTCCGGCAAATTTCAGGCGCTCTATATGTGCACTTTCTAGCAAAGGTCATGCCGAAATTTTCCGTGAATTTCGGCATGACTTGTGCTAGAAAGTTGGACATATCGAGTGCTCGAGATTTGTCATTATTCACTTTATTATGTAAAGCTCAATAATTAAACGACTACGACATTGAACCCTAGGAAACATGACCGACACCGATGAGGCTGGAGGTTCTCAGTCCCAATTAGGTCAAGCACACGCCTACCTCGACTTTCTGGCGGATCAGGAGAGACAACAAGCTGGGTGTCAGGACCCCCTTGTCATGACGGACGACGACGGTGGTGGCGCCGGCGCCGACACTGATGCCACCAACGACACCGTCACTGAGACTGGCGCTGATGATGTTGCTAACTACAGCACGGAAGGTGGGACCTCCCAAGCCAGTGAAGGAAAGAAGGAAAAAAGGACACGACGCCCAAATAAGCTCGGCACCGGAAGACTGGTGGTCACGGCGGTGCACCCTAGCGAGTTCGAGCCAATAGAGCCGCGGGAAGTGGCAGCGTGTTACGGCAACCAACTAGCATGCATCCTACGGGATACAGCTAACATCAACTCCACGAAAATACGGAAGAATGAAAATTTGAAGAAGCTGCTCCTAACTAGGTTGCACGGAAGATTCCTGTTCCCCGGTCGGAAAGACGATGTTGACCCATGGGATGATGATGGCATGAAAAAAATCAACAACAAAGCCCTAGGGAAGTTCAGCAACGCATTGAGCGCTTGGAAAACTAGGGTGAAAAAGGCGATTGAAGTAGACCATGAAACCTACGCCGAGATTGTTGCAGACAATCCGAAAATTACGATAGAGGACTTTAAAAAGTTCAAGGAGACTTGCAATGAAGAAGCTGCCAAGGCCAGGTCGGAGAGAGGCAAGCAGCTGCAGGTAAAGAACATGGGGAACCACCGCCTTGGATGTCATGGTTACACGGGAAAGAGGCCCGTGTGGGCTAAGGAGGACGTAGAACGTGAACGTCAGGGGATCCCAGACCCATTGGCTAAGTTCACCGACCAGCAGGAGCACAACTTCATCAGGGCCCGATTCTCGTGGGACCCCAAAAAAAGATTTTTTTCACCGACGGGCCGACCAAGAAATTCATGAGATTACTGGTAATTATCCTTTTACCACCTTACATATTAGCTTCTGATCAATGAAGTCTACTACATTCTAGTCGCATTCGTAAATGATTCACGCTCCATTTTGCAGAGAGAGCAACAAAAGCTTGCGGCCGAAAGTGACTCGTCGACTCAGTCGACTCAGTCGTCGGCGAAGTACAAGTGGAACACTCCTTTCAACCTGGCCATGAACATAATGATGGGACACCCGCCGGGCCAGTGGCCGCAATATGGACGTGTGCACGGCGCCGGGGATGGCGCCACGTGGAAGTACTATTATAACGAGGACCCCGAGGCTAAAAGACAGAGAAAGAAGTTCAGTCAAGTGACTATCGACCAGAAGGTGGCGCGGGCGATGGAGAAAACAAAAGCTGAGACCAAAGCTGAGGTAATCCAGGAAGCGGTAGCTGCCTGTAGAAATGATATGGTGGCTGCCTTTACAAGCTTGATTCCAACTGTGGTCAGTTGGGTGCAACAAAATCCAAATGCGCCACCAACTGATTTTCCCATGCCCAGCTTCACCGGGAGCAACTCAATGAACACCGCACCCATACCCGTACCTAGTATGGCAACCGCACCCGCACCTACTCCAGCACCTGCTTCTGCACCCAGCTCTCACAACAGCCCTAGCTCCGTCTCTGGCTTGAATGTCGGGCCGTCGACATTGGCTGAGCTCGATGCCCTCACGGTAAATACGCGTCGCACTCTCATCAACTCAACTAATTAATTAATCTTCAGTTGCCGTTCTTTTTGGATCTCTGACGCCGCACGAATATGTCTTTGTAGGCCGACTCCACTCCGTGCACCCTCCTTTACCACATGAAGGGCGGGTTGGTGGATGTGGGGAAGGGTACTATAGTGAAGCCCAAGGATCGATTGTTCCACCGCCGGCAGATGCCTGATAACGCCTTAAGGGTCTCCATGGCGAGTGTGAAAGCGGGCTATGAGGGTTTCCCTCGTCCGATACAAACCGATGGAGAGGATGACGAGACCCCCATGCAGCTTGGCCAATGCAAAAATTGACCGATCCTGTGGCCAAAAATTCTTCTTCGTGTCGAGGTGGCCGGGAGCACACTAACGGGACCTCAGGAAGGTATGACCACAACCCCACCTACACAAGTACAACCATCGTCGGTGCTGCTTGCTGAGATCGAGAGACACGAGGAAGGAGGGCCAACCGTTCCGGCAGATGATGCCATCTGCCCCATGGAAGAGGATATGGATCATGACATGGAGGAGGCCGATGACCCTCTCCAGTATTTCAATACCGGCTATGACAACGATGTAACAATGAGTCAACCATATGAATATGAGATGCATGTACCAGAGCCAGAACGTCCTCTGGGGTGCAAGAAGTCTTTGTTCATGCAATCCTCACAGGACACACCTCCAGATGCCGGTTCCACCCAAGCTCAACTAATTAGCCAGAGTCATCCAATGCTGAGCCCGACAACACTAGGGGTGGTGGTCAGGGAGGGTCTGACAGACCCACCAGCACCTGAGCCCACCAAGAAGAAGCAAAGGAAGAGACCGGGGGCGAGAAAATCCAATAAAGCTGGCAATGTTGGTTCTAGCAGCCAGCCGCCTTCGACCAAGGTTGACAGTGTACTGATGAAACATGCGCCATTAATCCATGTCGCGGGAGAGCCAATGGTACCGGCGAATGCACTAGCTGCCATAACAGGGGATCTCAGGAGACTCCATGACCATGTGCTTTCGACAGAGAGAAGCCTCCTCGCCTCGGATGGTCCAGGATACCCACTTTACACGGTTCATGTGCCGAGCAGTTGCAAGATGTACGTCCACACATGCCCCGCGGACCTCTTCTTCCTGCGATTTCATTACATCTTCCAGATGTTTCAAATGAGGACACTCGATTTTACGTTCGTCCGCCTGTATGTGCTGCACATGAACTACATCGTCAGGAGAGAGCAAGTCACCGATCTTGCGGTCGCGGACCCATACTACATGCATGAGGGCTTCTTGTCGATCAACGACGCCAACCGTCAATATGCGAGTCAGTACATCGAAGAATTCTTGGTCAGCAATAAGGACAAAGAAACGATTCTCCTACCTTATCATCCCTCGTAAGTCATCCACGGATAGCACTATAACACATACATCCTTTCGTGCATTTCAATAATTACTTTGCACGCATGGAGGCTAACTTGATCGTGTATTTTGCGCAACGGGGGGTGTCGTGCCGTTCTCATCGTTCTTTGCCCGCGTTACTCCCGCGCTCTATATTTGGACCCGTCGAAGAACATACAGAAGAAAGATTACACACACATAAAGTATGTTCTGGACAGAGCTATGCTGGGCTTCAGCATGCGGGGTGGCTACATCCAATGCAAAAAAACAAATAAGGCCGGGCTCTGTTTCGGCCACAAGACTGATTTCTGTTGCATCCAGCAACCGGCAAGAAGTGAGAACGATGGATTCTACGTCATCCATCTAATGATGGAGTACAGAAGGGATGTGCAATCACTTTGCATGAAATCTTCATCCGATACCCATATCCAGAGATGGGCCGAAGCCTTTGGAGCCGTGCCGGATAATCAACTTCGAAATGATTTCTACCGGATCCAGCAGGAAATTGCGTCCATCATCATGAAAGATGTCCTCGAAGAGAATGGGATGTTCTACAGCGGCCCAATATCGCGAGCTGACGTCCGAACCCGCATTGCCCTACAGCGTCAGGACATGACGCCTTTCACTAAGCTTGGGTCCACCCTCCCGGATATGGACAGATGGGAAGAGTGCACTGCTTAAAAACAATGTGTCTGTTTAGTTACTTGTCACTTTCTGTACGACGAAACTTCGAAATGTCTCTGTACGACGAAACTATTAGATGTATGGTGCCGCGCTCTAGTTAATTACTTTCGGTATGATGAAATTTGTTAACTATGTTTACTATATATGTTGCTTCTATTTCATAACTGTTTCGTTGAATTCGCTTCATGATATATATATATATATATATATATATATATATATATATATATATATATATATATATATATATATATGCATCTCTGACAGGTATATTGATCAACGATGGCGAGGAAGTGGTATGCCGTGTATGTAGGGCATGTTCCAGGTGTGTACGATGAGTGGCCAGAGTGTCAGGCCCAAGTCTGGCTTCTCGGGTGGAAGCCAGAAAGGGTTTGATAGCAGAGCGGAAGCCGAAGCTAGTTACTTGAGATTCATAGCACAACAGGGGATTCAGAACCAGCGCCGCCGCAAAAACTACTACATAATACCACTTTTGATCATCGTGATCGCTCTTATCTTCTATGCGGTCATATCATAGTCTACATAGATGATGAAACATGAGTATGTGACCATGTAGTTGCATGTATTGGGAACTTGTAATGACTTGTAATGCTATTTCGAGACATGTGTTCGACCATGATTGATGATGATGAGATACTTGAGACATGTCGAGACTTCTAATAACTTTGGCTCATCGATGACTCACTTGCTTTTCAATGAATATGTATGTTATTGTATAAATGGTGGATCTGTTTAAATGTGTACAGAGCCAAAACGCAAAAAAAAACTACAAAAGTTAGCAGTGGTGTGGGGGTAAAGATTACCAGTAGCAATCAAATAACAGTAGCGTTGGCTAGATACCCACGCTGTAGATAAGTATCAGTAGCGCTGGATGGAACATCGCTACTGCTAGCTTATGTTACCAGTAGCGCTGGGGCAAAACAAGCGCTACTGCTAAAAAATAGATGTAGCGCCGTAGTAGTAGCGCGTCTACCAGCGCTACTAATAGCAAAAAAACCAGCGCTACTGGTAAGGATTTTCCTAGTAATGCATGGGCGATCAAGTGTCACACGTAGCATGATTTTTGGGTATCACCTTTTTTTTAACACGGTATCACCTTTTCTTGTTAGGCGTGTCCTCACATCTTGTTAGGAGTAGCAAGTACATCTTGCACGTGACTCCGTTTCCCAGTCACGCCGTTCGTGTGATTTCGGGTGTTTTATTGGACAACTTATTAGCTTTTTTTTTAAATCTGATAACTTGAAGCATCTTCAATAGAAGATGCAAATTTTAAGATGTAAAACAGAAAATGTAAAAATTTACATCTTTAAAAAGTATATTTTACGTCTTCAAAAAGATGCAACTCCAACAGATGATGTTATTTGGTGATGTAAAAGTGTAACTCCAACAGTTGATGCAAATGGAGATGTAAAACTAGCTGAACTACTACTTCATTTCAAACATAAAAATTCAAACATACTCAAACATAGTTCTAATTAAAACATAAAGTAAACATAGTTGTAGTTAACACATAAAACTACTGCTCGTCGGAGCTCCTGAACTGCTCGCAGAACTCATCCTTACCCGTGTCGTCGCACCCCTCGTCTCCTCCTCCGAGTCACCCCAGTCCTCCGACTCAGACTCGACGAGGATCACCGTCGAGGGGTCGGCCTCGCCCTGCTTCTCCTCCTCCTCCTCCTCCTCCTCCTCCTCCTTCTTCTTCTTCTTCTTCTTCTTCTTCTTCTTCTTCTTCTTCTTCTTCTTCTTCTTCTTCTTCTTCTTCTCAGCATTGCGCTTCCAGAAGAACTCCGGCTTGGCCTGGACATACTCCAGGTGCTCCCGCACGAACCTCGCCATCGCCGCGACCAATGACAATGGCCGGCCTCTTCTTCGTCTTCTTCTTCGGTATCTCGTCCATCTGAATGCCCTCCGGCACGAGCAACTCCGCATCCGCCCGGGTCTCGATCTCCGGGAAGTTGAGGTCCGTCTGCAGCTTTCCGGCATGCCACACCGCCACGTCGTAGGCACATGCGGCCTTGTGGACGATGGGGTAGGTGTCGAGGCAGAAGCGGCGGCCGGCGGCGGAAAACTCGACGCCGTAGTGGCCGGATGGCTTAGCCTGCACGCCGAAGAACCCCGTCTTACTCTTCGAGAGCTTCTTTGGCGGCATGGCAGCGGCGGGGTGGTGGCGGCCGAATCGGGGTGGGCGACGGTGCGGTGGTGCGAGGCGGCGGGGCTGCGGGCGAGGCGGCGGTGCAGAGTGGCACCGCGACGGAGCTGCGGGCGGGGCGGCAGCGGAGACAAATCGAGCGACGGACACGGCGACCACGCGGCGGAAAAACGGCTGATTCACGGCTTGCAGCAGCGGCCGGCGGTTTAAATGCTGGGGAACCGGCGGTGGGGGTAGTGGAGGGGCATATCTGGCGCGGGGCGACGACGTCGGTGTGCGGCGGGCGAGCGGGCGGCGGCAGTAGTGCGGCGGGGCGGAGTGAGGAAGGAGATGGGGCTGGGGAAGGAAAGAGAAACGGCTGTTGGTGCGCGACTGGCGTTTTTACATCTCGTGTAGGTGAAGATGTATATTTGCATCGCAAGGTATTGTATTTTACATCTTCAGGAGGTGGAGATGTATTTTTTTTTGCATCTACATCATCTGTTGGAGAGGAGGTTTTGAGTCTCGGAGATGCAAAAATTAGTTATTTTTACATCTACATTTTCTATTGAAGATGCTCTTAGCCCTTAATAGAGAGGACGAATGACCCCGGGTTCAGGAAAGCTGAGCCCAGGGCGAATAATAAAGTGATGGCAAAGGTCATACTTAGATTGTAAAGAAAAGTCAATAAAAGGGTACATATGCACATATTTAAAAAAATTAGAAAACATATGTACGTATTCAAATCTTTTTATATGGTGCATTAATTTGTTTCAAAAGTTAAACTTTTCTATTTTGACTGAAAAAAACAAAAACTACGATGTAGATGTTATTTGTTTTTAACATATTGTTTTACTGTAGATATTATTTCTTTTCTATAAACTTGGTTAAATATAGAACAATTTAGTTTTTAATACACATTATAAATAGGGAACGGATGACGTAATACTCTAATATTTTAAGTAGAGATTGTGGGGCATGTTACGGGCAAGCTAACTCTCCAGCTATGAGGGAGCCATTAGTTATATGTTTTAATCGGGCACTCACAAAAAATATGTTGTAACTCGACACGAAGTGTTTATCCAGGTTCGGGCCTTTATTGTGGAGATAATACCCTACTCCTGCTTTGATTGGATTGATGTGTGGCATATGAGGCGGTTGCAATGGAGGTTGAGGTGATTCAATCGAGACTAAGATGAAGAATGTAACGAGCCTCAAACTACCCTCTGGCCTCGCCTTATAAAGGAGGACGAGGCCTAGGGAGCCACAATCGGACTAGGATCCCTCAACTTGCTCGTCAAAATGATGACCTAATGAGCTAATGCAAAATCAAGGAATTGTTACACACCCGATGCCTCCTAATTCTAATATGCAGCACCCATATGCATGCACTCTCACAGAGACTAGGATTACCACCCAAATCCACAGGACGAGTTGTGGAAACCATGTGGAAGCTCGTGTGTTGCTCGTGAGGAGTACATTCATGAGTTCACTGATTTATACTCCGAGTTTTGTCCTAGCTAGGTGATAAATTATGGTAGGTAGTCATCAATGATTGTATTCATCTTTTCCATTGTTGTATCAAGAGTCCACAAAGGGTATGGAAGATCAGGTTGAGTTTTCTAATTATTATTATTTTAGTGTGAATTGTTTTGACTGGAAACAATTCGAAATGCTACAGCGTCATTTCAATGGAGAAGCGCTAGGATGGCGAAAGTGTAAGACTCGGTGGCCCATCTGGTTATGTGTCTCTTGGATTACATGTCAAATTCAAACTAATTTCAAATTATAATTGAAATTTGTAAATAAAAAACGAAGTTTTTTTTTATCTGGGCCATTCAGACTGAACATGAGTCTTACCACAATTAAAATTTAAAACTCTGGTACTGATCATGTACTACTTAAAAAAATCTTATGCACCAACTGCCCAGGTATCTTATTTTTTACCTGTTGATTCAAGCCACAAACATCACACAAACCACTAGCTGAGATTATTTCTTGCCTAGCTGTTGCCGAGGAGATGCCCTTTCCCCTATTCATGGTGAAGTAGGAGATAAGATGGTGTCTGTTCGGCAGGCACTCCTTGACAACTTCGCCGACGTTAACGTTATAGTCCTCACCTCCTGCGACCTCTTGCATCACGTTTGTCCAGTGAGATAGTAGGCTAGCAGTGGCCATGTCGACCATGCCAAAATTGTGGCGCCTCCGAAGAACTTATCTGTGAGTACAAGATTGTCTATAAGAACATAAATTAGTGTGTGCTTATTATGCTTGCAACTATTTCTTTGGGGATCTAAAAAACTATTTCTTTGGGAAGCATGCATACAAATAAAAAAAAAGTGTGCTTATACATAGTTTAAAATGTGACATTGTATAGTAATGACATTGCTCGTGCTCTTTTTTGCTTTGCAGGTTTTCTAAAGCTTGCCAATGAAAGTGTTCAAAGAAGTTGGAAGCTTCAGCAGAGTGACTATTCCAGCAATAATGCAATTTGCCATGGCTTGTAGTCACCCACTACATCATGAGTTCAGATTTCAGAAAAATGCTGCTGCAAAGGCTGCTCGCTAGACATCCAGTGTGTGTGTGTGTGTGTGTGTGTGTGTGTGTGTTGCAAAACTCAATGAAGGCGAGACGCGACGAATGGATCACTAAACTATCTCACGGGCTTGAACTAGCCAGCATTCGATATGCTAAACGTGCTACACACCATCACCATGCCGGCCAGAGGCAAGAATGTACGCACGGTTGCACCACCGAGGCATGGATGACTGGACGAGATATACCTCTCTTTCTTTTCCAGATAAAACATTTCATTCCAACGTACATCGAGACGTTGGAAGGCACCGTCCACACCTTTGTGTTTGTGAACTCGCCGTCATTGTAGAAAGAAACAAAGCTTCACACACTCTGCTCGGGATATATCATATAGCCTGGTCAAAGTACAGGAATTTGTGTGCGGCTGTGCGTGCGCAGGTTAGTCCACTTGGTGCACTAGCTAATTAACTAGCTCGATCTACCCATTTGGCCGTTTTGACAAACTTGGTATGGGTCAACACGCACACTTTTCCCACGCACGTTCGTGTGCACCACGACGTATATGTGCACGAAGGCGACCTGCACCTTTTAGTTTTACCTGTTCACATATGGATCGAAATTATATATGTGGTGTTTCTGCCAATTAAATTGAATTAGCTCCGCGCGCACTAGCCAATAACTCTGTTGGTTGCCACACAAAAACGATCGTGTCCTATGGTGGTTCACACGCATGCAGGTACTGCAACCTTGACTTGACTGGCCCTGCCACCGGTGGTGAACCGGTGAAAGCACCTCACGTGCGATGCGGCCATGCACCCATCGGGTGATGCAACCATCATCATCTAGTCTACTACTCCTTTTTTTTTTAAAGGTGGATAAGACCCCAGGCATGTATTCTTGATTTTTTTTTACTGGCATACTATTGATTATTTAACTATGTGTAGTAAAGCCTAGAATCAATGTCGACGAATCAACTTACAGAAAAAATAAACCAGATGCAGCTTCCACGCCGTCCCCTGCTTCCGATAGAAGCCACACCTCCATGATGGACACCATTGATGCCATGGTGAGCACGGACGGTCGCATGCTAAGGGCATTCACAATGATTCTATCTTAGCAGTGCCACATAACATAAATGTTCAGGGGAGGAGAGAGAAAGCGAAAAAAAGGTTTGCTTTCTTTTAATTAAGAGATAATCTCTTAGCACAATATCTCTCAGCATATATTTATAGATATCTGATAATTCGTGGTTAGAATAAGATATACTAGAACAAGACCAAGCATACATATCAGTGCCAGATGAGTGCATTTGCAAAAACAGGTGTATAAAATATGGTTAGCATCCTTGCTTTTTTGACGTGAACAATGGGGAGCTTTATTGTTTTAACAAGGTCCTGGTACAATCAGCGTAAAGGCTGCTTACAAGAAGACTCGGACATTCCTCAATCCAGCATTCGGAAACCGACAAGGAACACACATGCTTGATAGAGAGGTCGGTCGGACTAGCGTCCCTCGGGACATGTCTAAATGGAAAGATATAAAACTTGACGATTTCTCCCCGACTTCATCTAAGATAGGCGCTACAATAGAGCGAGGACAAAAGGTTGACGACCTATAAGTAGTCCACTTCCATCACAAAGTGTGAGAAACCCCAGAGTTGCGCAAAAATAAAGCCCTCTCGGACAGCCATCGCTTTGGCGATGAGCGGATCCGTGACCCCAATGAAGCTTTTACGCCAAGCTTCTATGAAGGCCAGGTGAGACCGAGCTACATCACTACCTCCTCCCATGTGAGCTTCATTGTTGATAGCCCCATCGGTATTGATTTTTACCCAATCGACGTCAGGCGGCCTCCAACATTGATCATGGGGGATGTTGCATTTATGTGTAGGCATGTCGAGCAACAAGATCATCGCTAACCATCTTCACGAATGATCAAAAGGAACCTAATCATGTGTCCATCGGTAACGGTTATACCATATGGATGTCGATCTTGGAGCTTGGGCTTCCATAAAATGAGAGTTAGGAAAGTATTTGCCCATTCAAAGCTCTGGAACACAGGGAGTCTGGATGTGTAATCAGCCGCACCCCATGATTGCCTAGCGGTGCTAAATTGAACTGTTCAAAATCCTGAAACCCCATGCCACCCTTCACTTTAGGTGTCGCCAACTTCTCCCATGACAACCAATGAAGAGATCGTTTGTCGATGGAGCTGCTTGCTTGATTACCTCTAATGAGGTGGTATTACACATTTCTACACTAGCCTCTCTAGATCACATAAGCACTTTGGAGATTTCTACATTGACCGTAACAATTAGGGTGCAGATTAGTGGGACAGTTTCATTCCAATGACTCCTAATCCTAATGTGCGGTGTCCAATTTAAAAAACAAGACAAATTTTGGGAACGGTGTGAGTTTTCTCTAAGGAGTACATGCATAGAGTTGGATGGTTTATGAGTTTGTCCTAGGTGACACATTTCGGTAGCTAGGTTATCTTGAATGATTGATTATAGTTACTTTTTTCATCTCAAGAGTTCATAAAGTGTATGACATGTCAATGTGAGTTTAGTGATGATGCCACTATATTGGCCAAGAAAGATATATGTTACACATGAAAAGTGTAAGTGATGATCGACTATAGTAGGTAGAGTCCGTGGCAATCTTTTTGCATCAACAAATGTATGATTTATTGAATTGTGTTCGACTAATAGCCGAGATAACAAAATTCGATTTAGACTAGGCGACACGAGTATGCATGAATGCAAATGCAATGCACTACGGACAAACATGCTTACCACCATGCAAAAGTTGTTCTTTTACGGTACCCAGGTACTCCCACAAGATAGATGGGAGTAGCACCTAAATCTTGGTTTTCATTTGATAGGGAATTTTAGTCTTTTTCCATCTCTGATTTAGGAATAATAATATTGTCTTAATCTACTCCCGTAACCTCCTGTGGTAATAGGAAACCACCTCTTCTTGTTTGGGCACATGGCCGGTCATGGCCTCCTTACCTTGCTCATGTCATCCATCTCAGCCATTGACCGTCGCAGCTTTCATCATCCCTTTCTTCCTCTCCACTGAACGGAGGTTATGAAACTCTGTGTTTAAACCATACCGCATCTCTGTCGACACCGTCACTAGATTTCTCCATTTGTGCTCCATGCTTGCACACCCCAGTGTCTCCGGCGGCATGATGCTACCTTAAATAGCCTTAGCTATTAGAAATCCAAGACAATGCATCGTCGCTGTAGTAGTTAGAATTTACACGTCGAATCATCATTACTCAATGTTATGGAAGTGATGGATTATAAATCTGCATGAGGAACAATTTAACTCATGCATATGCATCAAACCACCACTTACAAAATACACAAGGAGACGGCTAAACGTGATCGGGCAATTATCTTTTTTGGTTGAGCAATTGTATTTCCAATCCACTAAACAAATGACAGGCAAACGAGGTGTAGGTTGCCAGATGGTCAATCCCAGTAATACATGGAGTTCACTCGAGGTTCTTCACCACGCGTCGCCCGCCCATCGTTGCCTCTATTTCCATTCACCTTTCTGGCGACCTGCCCTTCACTGGATGTTCATCACATAATCAAGGAACCTCTTGGAATTCGGGAGTATGTTTTATTCATGGTAATTCAGGATTATGTTTAATGATAAATAATAGGTAAGAGATAAAATTAACACGTTGAATACCCTTTGTGATTACAATTTTACCCATGAGATCAGGGTACTCCCTTCTTTTCAATGGTGGTACTCCCTCCGTGACAGTTGTGTTGGAGTACAAACCAAAACTGCTTGAGGGAGCTAGGGTTTACATGAGGGAAATGTGATCTATCCAACCGCCCACCTAACTTGGAGTCCACGAAGGTACCAGAACCGCCTATAGGTTGCCCTAGACCCCCTCCTATCTTCGTCATCTTGGTGGGCCCAAGGGGCCCACTGCTCATCTGATTGTCGGGCTCCCCTTGGAGAAGCCACCCTCGGTGCATGGCACCGTCACCCATGCTTGCCTACAGTGCTCAAATGAACTGATCAAAATCCCGGGACCCCGTGCGCCCCTTCACTATGTGCCGCCAACTTCTCCCATGACAACCAATGAAGAGATCGTTCGTTGATGGAGCTGCGTGCTTGACTACCTCTAATAAGGTAGTATTACGAATTTCTAAACTAACCTCTCTAAACCACATAAGCATTTTGGATATTTCTACATTGACCGTAACAATTAGGGTGCAGATTAGTGGGATGGTTTCATTCCCAATGCCTCCTAATCCTAATGTGTGTTGGCCAATTTAAAAATCAAGACAAATTGTGGGAACGGTGCGAGTTTTCTCCAAGGAGTACATGCATAGAGTTGGATGGTTTATATCAGGAGTTTGTCCTAGGCGACACATTCCGGTAGCTAGGTTATCTTGAATGATTGATTATTATTATTTTTCCATCTCAAGAGTTCATAAAGTTTATGACTTGTCAATGCGAGTATAATGATGATGACACTATATTGGCCAAGAAAATATATGTTGCATATGAAAAGTGTAAGTGATGATCGACTACAGTTGGTAGAATCCTCGACACTCTTTTGCACAGACAAATATATGATTTATTGACTTGTGTTGGACTAACAACTGAGATACCAAAATTCGATTTAGACTAGGTGACACCCGTATGGATGAATGCAAACACAATGCACTACAGACAAACTTGTTTACCATCAGGCAAAAGTTTTTTTACTGTACCCTGGTACTAGATAGACGGGAGTACTAGTAGCAAGTAAATCTGGGTGTTCATTTGACAGGGCAAATTAGTATTTTTCCATCTCTGCCTTAGGAATAATAATATTGCCTTCATCTACTCTAATACTCCCTCCGTCCGAAAAAACTTGTCCCAAGCTTGTCCCTCAAATGGATGTATCTAGCACTTGTCCTCAAATGAAAGTGCTAGATACATCCATTTGAGAGACAAGCTTTGTCGAATGAAGGGAGTAGGAAACTACATCTCCTGTTTTGGCGCACGGACTTTGACGGTCTCTTCGACGTCCCTCGCAGCATTCATCATCCTCTCCTTGCTCTCCACCGAACAGAGGCGATAAAACTGTGCCAAAAAAACCATGCTGCATCACTAGATTTCTCCACTACCGCTCTGTGCTTGCACACTCGTGTGTTTCTGGCAGCGCGATGCTCCCTTAAATAGCCTTAGCTATTTGCAATCCAAACCAATGCATTGCCGGTGTAGTAGTTAGAATTTACATGTCGCATCGTTGTTACTCAATGTTATAGAAGTGACGGATTACAAATCTGTAAGAAGAACAATTTAACTCATGCATATGCATTAGACCACTACTTACAAAATACATAAGGAGATGGCTAAGCATGATCGAGCAATTGCCTTTTTGAGCAATTGCATTTCCCATCGATTAAACAAATGACAAGCAAACGAGGTGCATGATTGCAACGGTCAATCCCAGCAGTACATGGAGTTCACTCTGAGATTGTTCACCACGCTTCAGCCGCCTATCGTTGCCTCTATTGCCATCCACCTTTCTGGGACGCCCCGCTCCATCGAACCTACCCTTCGATGCATATTCATCACATGATCAAGGCATCTCTTGTAATTTGGGATTATGTTTTATTTCGGGTAATTCAGGTTTATGTTTAATGGTGAATAATAGCGAAGAGATAAAATTAACACATTAAATGCCCTTTGTGATTATAATTTTACCTTTGAGATAGGGGTACTCCCTTCTTTTCAACGGTGGTACGTACTCCGTGAACCGTGTTGGAGTATGAACAAAAATAGCTGGTTGGAATCGAAGGAGTAAATGGCCCATGGACCACGGTTGGAGAGTAGGAGGGGAGAGCAGAGCAGAACGACCTTTCTTATCCACTGTTCGAGAGAGGTGACCAAGACGGTGACTTCAGCCCGGCCCGATCCCGGACCTTTGCCGCCGGCGGTGCCGGTTGGGAAGGAGATGGGGGAGGCGCTTGGTGCTCCACTGTAGATAGTAATCCTAGATATGTTGTTTCCTTAGGAGAGTTTGGCTTTATGCCGGTGAATGGCGCTATGCCGATGAGGAGGTCATCGCTGCCGTGGTCGAGCAACGGTTGGTGGCGCTCGGTGGTGGTGATTCTGGTGGTGGCTGGTGGTCAGTCGCAGCTGTGTATGCCGCCAGCGACTCCTCGAATAAGCTCGGAGTTCGCCATCTCCCTGATCTGCAGGGGAACCATCGGCTTTGTCTTTGCTGTTGAAACCACCATGGTGGAGGATCTCCGGCGAGGAAGAAGCAGCGGACTAGAACTCTCGGATCGAGGTCGAGCTCATCAGCAGTGGTCAACGCGGTGGAGCTACGGCGCCTGCACCCGCAGAAGGCAGCCGGCCGTCACCGCCTTGCTGCTACATCTTCAGGCCGAAGGGCGGCCAACCCTTTTCCTCCCGGCCAAGATGCCAAAAGGGAGGCAGTTCAACGACCGGTCGGTGGCCATGGCTGCTTGCTATGCCAGCCTCGTCGCCCCAAGTGGTTCCGTCCCCGGCGACGGCGAGGTGAATCCCGAGCGGAAGTTGAGGACCCGATCGTGTTTCTTCATCCTAGTTTGGGGTCCTTTCTGCAAAGTCCAGGGACTTGTGTGGAATGTCCAGTCTTTTATGTGTCTGGCTGTAATATGTGCTCTGTTCACTGTTTTATGAATAAAATCTTGGGATCCTTCGGGATCCCTCTTCCTGTTAAAAAAAAAAATGGCCCAGGTTAATTTCAGGGTGCCGTAAACCAACTCTTTTGGTCAGGCATCCTATCGGAAAGAACAATGCTCTTTACTTCTTTACGTCCATTCCAAGACACTGTATGAAAGGGAAATTGCGATGTTGGCAGCCGCAACCGTCCATCGTGTTTAGAGCATCTACACGCGCGGGCACCTTAAACCCGTCTCAAACGCCTGGACGAACGGCCCGATTACTGACCGATCATAAAAAAAGGCAATTCAGGCGGGCACCTCAAACGGGTCTCAAATGCCCAGCCTGATCGGCACCTTTTATATCTAGCCCAAATCTAGAGTTAATATGGGGTGCCCGGTGAGTCCGCCACGTCGGTTCCAGTTCACGCGCCCATCCGAACCCACATATATTTCTCCCCATCTGTTCGCCGGACCAAACCGTAGCCACTTCACTCCACTCCCCTCCGCCACCCAAGCTCCCATCCGGCGATCTCCGGCATGGCGGGCAGCGGATCCGACGACGACCAGTACAGATCCGTCACTTGGTGTGTCGCTCCGTGCGGTTTGGAGGAGGCAATGGCCATCCACATTGCACTCCGACGCTGTTGGGAGGACAGCGCCTGACCGACGGCGGGATCTGTCTAGCGAGAGTCCGTTGCGTCAGCGCATCTGGCGCTCGGATCCTTCGGGGCTGGATCATTGCAGTCCTCCTCGGAGCCATCCAATCTCCCTTTCCCCATCAGCGATCGGGCAGAGTACGAGTCCTACCGGGACCGGTGTGACCGTCATGGGAAGGATAGGTTGAGGGCCGCCGACTCCCGACTCGCAGCCAACATGGCGATGGCGGAGGCGGCTGATGCGGCGATGCGCGCTGCTGCGGAGGAGGAAGCCATTAGTGCCCGCGTTGTAAAGAAGCGGCAGCGGAGGAACACACGCGCCCTCGCCTGAGAGCAGAGTTGGGCGGTCCGTGCCATGGCAGGACCGGCCCCCAAGGAGAAGGAGGACAGCGCCGGGTCGGACAGCTCCGGCAACAAGCAGATCCGGCTTGGTCCGTACTGCGTCTCTGACCGCTACTTCCGTAAGAAGGACGACAAGAGCGCCAAGAAGGGCAAAGGCAGCCGTGGATGATCTTCTCCATAGTTAGTAGGTACGTAAACATGCCAATTTTTTGTAGTTCGATGGCATGTTCTGATATAGTACGTAGTTGCATGAGTTTATATGAATTTGAGATGTGCTAATTGAGCTGTTCGATTATGAGAAGAGAAATTATGATGTGACCGATAAATGTATGCGGACGTGCGGGCATTTAAGGGACCGGATTTGCCACTTCCAGCTGAAAATGCTCTTATGCTCGTGAAGAGCCCGAGTGGTCAACATCTAGCTCGCCACTAAGTCTGAATTAGTACTGGCAGCAGCCAGTGGGTAGTGGTAGCTATGTCGTCATAGAGTTTCAATATTGACTGAAGCTTGTGCAGAATTTTAGCCAGGGCTGGGTCTACTGGGTGCGCAAGTGGGACACCGGCCGGCCGGGTCATTTGGGACGCAGTGATGTGTAGCTGGCCGGCCCTTAAACTAAAGGCAACGGTGCATTGCGAGGATCCGGTACTAGCACTCCATGAGGCCAACTCCAGCACGCGACCCATCCTGTTCAGGTGCGTTCATTTGGGACAAAACGGACATACCAGATGACCCAGCGCGCGGGCGCAAACGGACTTTTGTCCGTTTTATGTCCGCTTTCGACCCATCCCGGCCCAAGTTTGGGCCACTTTTGAGGTGAAACGGACAACGCGCGGACGGGCGGGACGAGCGTCCTTGTCCTCCCCTGGGTGGCACAAAGCACCAGCCCGGCGCCCCATTTCGCGCCATTTCCCCTGAAACCCTCCCGCGTCCCGCCCATGGCCGATGCCCCCCCCCCCCCCCCCGAATTCCGGCGGCCAGGCCGTCGACCCCCCGCCCGGAAAGAAGAAGAAGAAGGCGGCCAAGGGTACGGAGAAGCCGCAGTCGGAACTCACGCCGGCGGAGCTCGCAAAGCTCGACGCGGAATCGGCCAAGAGGAGGAACCGGAGGGCGGCCGCCAAGGGCAAGAACGCCACGGCCAAGTTCGCCGCCGAGCGCGCTGCATTGGAGGCCGCGCGGCGCAAGGCCGACGTCGACGAGAAGGAGGACATCGTCAACAAAGCACACGCCCTCCTCATGCTTGGGATTTGCTGTCCCGCGGGTTTCTCGGCAGCGCCCGTCGGCCCAGCGAGCACAGGCTCGTCGGTCGCCCGGCCTCCGCAGTGCCCCTCGCCGACGTCGCGGACCACGCCTTTGTCGCCTGGTTTTCCTCCGCCAAGGTACGAAGGCCAGACCCGTTTCTCGGGGTCGCCGGATGTTGGCGTGATCGCGCCGTCCACCCCGCACCCCTCGGCCGTCATCGACCTCAACGTCACGTCGGGGTCCAGCAGCGGCAGTCGGCCGACCGTCGAGATGCAAAGAAAGCAAGCACGGCCTTTGTCTACGGCCACCATGCCGTCGCCCCGCGTCCTGTTCGACGAAATGCCAACACCAACGCCAACGGTCGACGACCCCTTCTACAACCAGTTCATGGAGAATGTCATCTACGAGGGGCGTGGCGAGGCCATCTAGATGGGTGGGCATGGCGATGCCTATGATCCCGAGGAGACCCAGAGTCAGGATGGCCGCGGCCAATACGTTGACGATGAAGATGTTGAGGCCCACGACCATGCTGAGTACGACCATGGTGACTCGTGGCATGAAGATGATGACATCTATTGCGAAGGTGATGGTGATGAAGAAGAGGACGGCATCGATGTTGGGGGCGAGCCATTGTTCATCGACGAGCTCACCCATAGAGCGGAAGCACAAAAGAGGAAGAAGAGCATTCGTACGGGATCATACTCACAAGAGGAGGACACGTTGATTTGCCAAAGTTGGATGGAGGTTGGCCAAGATCCGAGGACCGGTGTGCAACAAAAGGAACTTGTTTTTTGGACAAGAGTTCACAAAACATTCCATGAAAGAAAGTTGTTTCCGCCCTACCAATTTACGAGCGACTGTGGCATCACCTCGATTCAAAAGAGGTGGTTGTTCATCCAACAAGAAGGCAACAAGTATTGTGCCGCACTTGAGAGCATTGAAGCACGTCCCGTGAGTGGTCTCGACATTGGGGACATGGTATGCTCTCTTATCTTTCGTTGCTATGGCCATGACTTCGGCCTTCTATATGTTTGCATGTTCAGTTGTAGTTGATTGTGTAGGCATTTCAATCTTTGGAAGCATTCAAGGCCCGGCACAATGACAAGCCATTCACTCTTACGCATTGTTGGACGCTCATCAACAATTGCCCTAAGTTCAAAGATCAATACCGTGAACTTCAAAGGAAGAGAGGCAAGAAGAAGGCCGCGTTGGCCGGAGGTGGAGATGGTGAGGCATTGAAGAGGCCGAGGGGCAAGACCAACTCCAATATGGACGACAAGCGTGATGCATCATCTATGGCCTTGCATGAGACTTTGCACGGCATGATGTCTCAAAAGGATGTGAGGGACGAGAAAAAGCGACAAAGCAAGGAGAAGCAAATGAAGCAAAACCTGGAGCTTCAAACGAAGAAGCTTGAGATGGAGGAGGCGGCCAAGAAGAGGAAGATCGATATGGAGGAGGCGTCCCGGCAGAGGCAGCTCGACATCGAGGCCGCCAATGCCACGGCCAGGCAGAGGCAGCTCGACATCGAGGCCGCCAATGCCGCAACCAATTCAAAGGAGGTGGCGCTAGCGATCATGAGCATGGACTTAAGCAAGATGAGCAAGAAGACGAGGAGCTGGTTCGAGGTCCGGCAGAAGGAGATGTTCGACGCCGATGGCCTGAATTAGGTGGTCTGTTCGGCCATGGCCGTTCTTTTTGGAGGCTAGCATGGGTGCCGGACGCTGGCTGTGTGCCAGCGAGAAACCTATTCATTTCGGAGGCTGGTTGTGTTGCCGGCCGCTGACTGTGTTGCCGGCGATAAAACTATTCATTTTGGAGGCTGGCTGTGTTGCCGACCGCTGGCTGTGTTGCCGACGAGGTCGTGTAGGCGGGTTGTGTTGCCGGCGTGAACTAGGGCCGCTTGCATGAACGGGCGTGGTTTATTCGAATATTTGCGTTCGAAAAAGAAAGCGGACAGGATGCGGCCAAAGGATGCGTCCGCGCGTTGGGCGCACGGTCACCGCATCCCACAAAAAGCCCGGACAAGACCCATTGCCCGCCCCAAATGGACAGAATCCGGGCCAAACGGACGCCCGTTTGGGGTCGTGCGCTGGAGTTGGCCTTAGAGCATCTCAAGCCCGGCACCCCAAATCGGTCTCAAACTGTCTTGAGTTTTTTTCCTTTTTTGATCATAGCATAACTGCAGGAGTTAGCACAGTCACGTACTGCATGCCATTTTGGGGCTGTTTGGATTGTGACTATGTTTACCATATATTGCCTTATTATTTTTGCCACACTTGCCACATTTGCCTAACCTGAGTTGCTCAAATTGTTAGCCACACTTTGGCTTGCCTAAGGGAATCTTGCCACACTTTTGGTGTCTATGACATGTGGGGTTCACTTCTCATAAAAAAGTTCTTGCCTTAGGTGTGACTAGAACCAAACACCCATCTAACTTGGTCAAACTTGCCTAGGGTGAGGTGTGACAAAATGTGGCAAGATGTGGCTAGAAACCAAACCCCTTGTGTCTGGTGTTGGAGATGCCCTTTCTCTCCTAAGGGGCGACTCCCAGGGCGACTTAGGGTTCGCTGGTCCGCCGCCGGCCGCCTCGCTGGCGGCGGCGCGGGGGCCGGTGTTCTCTGTCCCAGGACGGCGCCGGAAGGTGTCGTGGCTGGTTTTTCTTGTCCCAGCGTGCTGTCGTGAGGTGCCGTCGCTGGTTTTGTCTCTCTACTAGGGGTTCTGCCGCCTTGCTGCTGGAAGCCGTGATAGTCCGTCTGCTCAATCGACTGGATCGGATGAGCATATCAAGCAGGATGCAGCAACAAGTCCGACGCTAGATCAGACGCATGTGTTGATCATCTCCTGCATGTGTTGTCTCCACGACGTCAGGACTTCTTCCACTGGCTAGTTGTGTATGGCTCTCCTGGGGTATACACACTAGGTACGTGTTGTTGATCGGATCTGAAGCTACCTAGGGATTTCTCCAAGGTTTTCTGTCCCGGCGCTGCTTGTTGCAGCGATCGGTTTTCTGTCCCGTCGCTCGTTCCGGCAGCGCTCGTTCCGGCGGCAATCGGTTCTCGGTATTGGCTGATTCATCAGCGAGATTTTTGCAGTCCCACTCTCCATCTAATTGGATTCTTGTGAGTCAGACATCGGCGGGCCGTCTCGAGGGGTGCCGCCGGGATCAATGAATCTCATCAGTTGGAACTGCCGGGGAGGGGGGAACGCCCGGACAGTTCGTGAAATTGCGACGATCTCCCAGTCGCATTCCCCCAAGCTGATCTTCCTCTGTGAGACAAGGCAAAAAGCAACAAAGATGAGGAGGATACGAGCTCGTATTGGTTTGAAGGTGTTGACAGTAATGGTATGAGTGGTGGTTTGGCGCTTTTTTGGCATGAATCTTATGTGGTAGAAATTCTGAGCAAGGAGGACAGATACATCGATGTGTTAGTCAGAGAACACGTGGATGCAGCTCAATGGAGGGTTACCTTTGTGTATGGCGAACCGCGGGTCGAGAACCGTCATCTCATGTGGTCCAAGCTACAAGGTCTAAAAAGTGTGAATGATCGACCGTGGTTAGTGATTGGCGACTTTAATGAAGCCTTATGGGATTTCGAACATCTTTCTGCTTCACCAAGACCGGAACAGCAAATGGTAGCTTTCAGAGATGCTTTAGAAGTGTGCGGTCTGGTCGATCTTGGATTTTCAGGTATCCCGTTTACATATGACAACATGCGTGCAAGGGCAGCTAATGTTAAGGTTAGGCTTGATAGGGCCACGGCAACGAATGACTGGCGCAATCTTTTTCCTTTCTATACCGTCAAGCATGTCGTCTCACCGTGCTCTGATCATGTGGCGCTGGCCCTCCAGGGCGCCCCAGATGTGGGTCAGTGAGGACCAAAAATAAGACGGTACGAGGTGTTTTGGGAACGGGATGTGGAACTGCCAGAAGTGATTAAGGAAGCTTGGAATTCGGTTGGAAGTGTAGATAATCTGGACAAGCTACAGACTGCCTTAAGGAAGACTCTGGCAACTCTCAGCTCTTGGGGCAATAAGAAATTTGCAAACATATCTAGGGAGTTGGCCAAGTCACGTACTCAATTGGAGGAGCTTATGAGCATGAATGCTGACAGACAAGATATAAGGAACGTTACTGATAAGATGAATGAATTGATATATCAGGAGGAGATGATGTGGTTGCAACGATCCAGAATCACATGGCTAAAAGAAGGGGATCGTAACACCAAATACTTTCAAAGTAAAACTGTTTCGCGAGCGCGTAAAAATAAAATACGTGCGCTAACTGATAGTATTGGAGTGGTTCACTCAAATTTTGAGGAGATGGCCGCCTTGGCGAATGATTATTTTCAGGAAAAAAATTCAGCTGATCTGTCGCTGGATGCTTCATGGGTGATTGATCTCTTAGAACCAAAGGTGTCAGCCCAGGACAATGTGCGCCTTTGTGCCCCATTTGATGATAAGGAAATCTCTGATGCTCTTTTTCAGATTGGGCCATTAAAGGCCCCAGGGCCTGACGGTCTACCGGCGAGGTGTTTTCAGCGTAACTGGGATGTGTTAAAAACCAGTGTCATAGCAGCGGTGAAGGAATTTTTTGTCACCGGAATTATGCCGGAAGGAGTAAATTCTACTTCTATTGTTCTTATTCCAAAAATTCCTAACCCTACTAGTTTGTCTCATTACAGACCTATCAGCCTATGTAATGTTATATACAAGGTCATATCCAAGTGCTTGGTGAACCGTATGAGGCCTTTACTTGACGATATCATCTCTCCAGAGCAAAGTGCCTTCATTCCAGGGCGTATGATTACAGACAATGCTCTTGTGGTCTTCGAGTGTATTCACCATATTAAGCAAGAGAAGGACCCAACAAAAAGTTTCTGTGCCTACAAGTTGGACCTCTCAATGGCTTACGATAGGGTGGATTGGAAGTTCTTGAAGCAAGTGATGCAAAAGCTGGGTTTCTCTCAACGATGGGTGGACTGGATAATGTCTTGTGTCACATCGGTGAGATATTCTGTCAAACTTAATGGGACCCTCTTAGATTCATTTGCACCGTCGCGTGGTCTTCGGCAAGGCGATCCTCTATCCCCCTTCTTGTTCCTTTTCGTGGCAGATGGTCTGTCCGCTATTCTGAAGCATTATGTGTCTTCTGGTGATATATCTCCGATCAAGGTGTGTAGAAGAGCACCGGGTATCTCACATCTTTTATTTCCTGATGACACCATGCTTTTCTTTGAGGCTAGCAGAGCCCAGGCTGAGAAAGTTAAATTGGCTTTGGATCAATACGGGGTAGCAACGGGACAATCTCTTAATTTTGATAAGTGTTCCATCCTCTTTGGTATTGCATGCCCCGAAGATATTCAGGAGGAAGTCAGGGGGGTGCTGCATGTTACTAGCTTAGTGTTTGAGGAGAAGTACCATGGGGGTCGCATGTCGAAAGGGAGATTCCAAAACCTTCAGATGAGTTTAACCAAGCGTTTGGTCCAATGGGGAGACGGTCACCTTGCCCAACCGGGGAGGGAGACTCTTATTAAATCTGTTGCACTTGCTCTTCCTACATATATGATGGGTGTTTTCAAGATTCCATTCTCAGTGTGTGATGAATTAACACGGATGGTACGTGCCTTTTATTGGGGTGCTGAAAAAGGTAAGAGGAAAGTACACTGGCGTGCATGGGAGGATTTACAACAACCAAAGAGTAAAGGAGGTGCCGGGTTTAGAGATTACAGAATATTTAATCAAGCCTTATTAGCAAGACAAGCTTGGAGACTGATTTCAAAACCTGATAGCCTGTGTGCACAAGTGCTCAAAGCCAGGTACTATCCGGATGGAAACATAGAGGATACTGTCTTCTCCGGCAATGCATCTTCTTCGTGGCAAGCAATCAGCTATGGCCTTGATCTGTTAAAGAAGGGCTTAATCTGGAGAGTGGGGAACGGCAGAAGTATTCGTGTGTGGCGCGATAACTGGATCCCAAGACCCTTCTCCTATAAACCCATCACCTTACAAGGCAGATCCAGAATCCGCTTCGTGTCTAATCTACTTAATGATAATGGCTCATGGAATGTTGGGCTGTTGCAGGAGTATTTCCTCCCGGCTGATGTAAATGAGATACTGAAAATAAGGGCGTCTCCTAGGCATGAGGACGACACCTTGGCTTGGGGGCCGGGTAAGTTCGGCGTTTTTTCGGTCAAGAGTGCATACCAATTTGGTTTTGAAGAGGCTCACAGGAGTTCGGCAACGGGATCTAGCTCGCGACCTAACGGCCGGCGCTCTTGTTGGAAGCTCATATGGTCTTCGGATGTTCCTCCTACGGTCCAGAATTTTGCGTGGCGGGTTGCTACAAATTCGCTGCCGACATGGTGCAACAAGTACAGGCGTGGACTTGAAACAAGTAACCTTTGTCCGGTATGTGCTAGTGAACCAGAGGACTGCTACCATGCTCTCTGTCGCTGCTCCTTTGCGAGGATCTTATGGGAAGCAATGTCTGAAGTTTGGCCACTCCCATGTTTATCTACCCTGCAAAATAACGGGGATGAGTGGCTGTTGCATGCACTTGAACCGCTACAGGAGATTGAGAGATCTATGTTATTGCTATCCATGTGGAGGGTATGGCATATACGCAATGAGGTCGTACACCATAAACCAGCCCCCGCCTATGGAAGCGTTGAAAAGATTCTTGGTAAGCTATTTGGACTCTCTGATTGGTATTAAAATTGATCTCTCTACTGATCCACGCAAAGGCAAGTCTACCATCACATATGAAAGACGGAGTCCGCATACGATAATGGAAAAAAAGGTTACTAAGTGGTCAGCGCCAAAGTCCGGATGGGTGAAGCTTAATATTGATGGGTCTTTTGCGGACGACGGAACAGCTGGCGCTGGAATGGTCCTACGTGATGATAAGGGAGCGATAATTTTTTCCTCTTGCATGCAATTGTTCTCTTGTCATGAGGCACTGGAAGCTGAGTTATGTGCCTGTATGAAAGGTTTGTCATTCGCCATCCAGAGAAGTGAGCTACCGGTGATCGTGGAAATGGACTCAATTGTGGTGGTGAAGATGATCCAAGCTTCGGAGGTTGACAGATCCATTTACTCGTCCATCATAAAGGAGATTAAATATCTTATGTCTCTTCGTGAAAGTTGTATTACTCATGTAAATCATTGCCAGAATAAGATTAGTGATAGCCTAGCTAATTTTGCTCGTATTGAGGGTAGAACCATGACTTGGTTGGGCTCCGGACCTCACGTATCCATAGAGTTGGTTGCGATTGACTGTACAAGTGTGGAGTTTGAGTAATACAAGTTTTTTCACCGGAAAAAAAAAAACCTTGTGTCTGTGCCCAACTTGGCCTAATAAAATCAGCGAGGACGACAACACTGTTTTTCTTCGAAGTTGCACTGCTACTCGGTGACTTGGTGGGTGGGTCCAGCTTGACCTTGACCCTCAGTTCACCGAACGCGGAATGACTTGACTCCAGTATTGTTACTTTACGTCCGCTCATCGCGCTCTGTCCAAGCTTCAAAGACAGAGCCTGTACGTCTCGACGGATATATATTCAAGTGCCTCAGAACACGAGTGGACGTACGTGAGAAGTGTTTAAAAATGGACACGGACTTGTATAAGCGGCCAAATTCACTGTTTTGACCTTTTTTTTTTTAACTTAAGCACGATTTGATCCTACATGCAAAAGTTTTTCAGATCTGACCATTTTTCTATCGTCATTGTCTGTGGCGGTAGGATAGCACATCCTACCGTCAAGGCCTTTGGCGGTATGGCTTACTTACACCATCACGCCCATTCGGTGTGAAAAAGACCCTATCATCATAGTCTTTGGTGGTAGGGACATGTATGTAATTATAATTAAGACACGCATGCAACAAAAGATTCATTTTTTACGAAAAAGATCCTACCATCGTAGGCTATGGTGGTAGGGTAACATATCCTACCACCACAGACTATGATGATAGGGTCTTTTTTGCAAAAAACGGAGATAACGGTGCAGGTAAGTCCTACCGCCAAAGGCCTTTGGCGGTAGATTGAGTTACCCTACTGTCAAAGACAATGACGATAGGAAAAGGGTCAGATCCGAAAAACTTTTGCATATAGGGTCAGATCGTGCTGAACTAACATAAAAGGGTCAAAACAATGAATTTGGCCTAATAAGCTTAGCTGTTGTGCTTCACGATGACGACTCAACTCTTTAATCAACACAAATTTTCGCAGTCACTTTTCGTGGGCATGCGCGAGTTAGTACGTAACTTGTTCACCTCGCCATTCGATTACACTTGTATACATACTGCATACATATATACGCGCGTCTAGCAGTTGGCCTCGTACCATGTTTTTCTTACGGGGGACTCTGCTTAATAAAGGTCGCTGTCACTAGTAGAAAACAGGGCTTTGGTTCAGGCCAGCCCAGCCGATTAGTCCCGGTTCAGTCACGAACCAGGACCCATGGGGGGCATACGTCCCGGTTCATGCGCCCAGGGGGCCGGCCGGGGCCTCGTGGGTATTGGTCCCGGTTCGTCTGGACCCATTTGTCCCGGTTTCTGGCACAAACCGGGACCAATGGGCCTCGCTCCTGACCCACATCCATCGGTCCCGGTTCATGGCTTGAACCGGGACAGAAGGGGGGCCTTTAGTCCCGATTCCATGCATGAACCGGGACCAATGAGGTGGCTATATATACCCCATCGCCGGTGAGCAGAGCACTCCACACAGCTCTGTTTTTTCTGGCCGGCGAGGGGAGAGCTTTGTGGTGCTCTAGCTCACCTTCTATGCACATGAGGTGTTTGATGAAATGCCCGAGCCACACTAGTTAAGCTTTCTCCTCTCGAAGCTCGACCTTCAAGCTCCATTTTCCTCAAGATTTGTCTAGATTTAGCGGTCTGTCACGTCTCGTCCCCGTCTTCACCGTCGTCGATCGCCCGCGCCGATCTCGTCGCCGGCATAACCGTGGTGAGCCTCTTGTTCTTATCTTCTTTCTAAAAGAAAAAAATTCTTACTTGTATGATTTAGATAGATATTTGTCTAATTTTCTTACTTTTATTATTGTTAGTTATTATATAGTGCGATGGTTATGGTATCCGCCCCCGTCGGGCCTCGTCCTCTCTATGATTCGGATGTGGTATATATTATATTTTATAACTATTTGGTTCATTTATTGTTTATGACAATTATGCCGACCAACGTGACATAGATTTTTTTATCTAGGAGGTATGTGAACCGGAAATTCCAACCGACCCTATTGTCGAGAGGTTAAATTTAGTTGAAGAAGAAAACAATTACTTGAAGGAAAATTTGAAAAAAATTGAGGAGGAGAAGATGATATTGGAGTTGCATATTGCGGATGTCGTCGATGATCACAAGATCAAGATGGATGCAATGCGCTTCAAAATTAAAAAGTATAGAAAATATGTCATTCATACCGAGGCTTGGTATCATTATGCCGTTGGATCAATTGTTACCTTGGTTGCGATTATGATCGCATTTGTTGTTGCATTGAAATGTTTTACATAGTTTCAATGTATGGTTTAATTAGATGCTCTGGAGAGCTATATGTTGTTCAATGAGAACTATGTATGTACTTTGGTTTTAATATGATGATGAACTTCTATTAATTTGGTCACTTATCTATTCATGATGTTTTGTAATGGTTTTTTACACACTTAATTATATATAATGCACGCAGATGAACCGGCAATGGATGTACGGTGACAGACGCACCTCCGAGTACATTAAGGGCGTGCATAATTTTCTCGAAGTGGCTGAGGCAAACAAGCAGAATGGTTTTATGTGTTGTCCATGCCCTATATGTGGGAATACAAAGTCTTATTCTGACCGGAAAATCCTTCACACCCACCAGCTTGAGAAGGGTTTCATGCCACACTATAATGTTTGGACCAGGCACGAAGAAATAGGGGTTATGATGGAAAACAGCGAAGAAGAAGAGGACGATGACAACTATGTGCCCCCTGAATACGGTGATGCTGCAACGGGGGAAGCTGAAGATCAAGAGGAACCAGACGATGTGCCCGATGATGATCTCCGCCGGGTCATTGTTGATGCAAGGAGACAGTGCGAAAGTGAAAAGGAGAAGCTGAAATTCGATTGCATGTTAGAGGATCACAAAAAAGGGTTGTACCCCAATTGCGAAGACGGCAACACAAAGCTCGGTACCGTACTGGAATTGCTGCAGTGGAAGACAGAGAATGATGTGCCTGACAAAGGATTTGAGAAGCTACTGAAAATATTGAAGAAGAAGCTTCCAAAGGATAACGAATTGCCCGACAGTACGTACGCAGCAAAGAAGGTCATATGCCCTCTAGGCTTGGAGGTGCAGAAGATACATGCATGCCCTAATGACTGCATCCTGTACCGCGGTGCGTACGAGGATTTGAACGCATGCCCGGTATGCGGTGCATTGCGGTATAAGATCAGACGAGATGACCCTGGTGATGTTGACGGCGAGTCCCCTAGGAAGAGGGTTCCTGCCAAGGTGATGTGGTATGCTCCTATAATACCACGGTTGAAACGTCTGTTCAGAAACAAAGAGCATGCCAAGTTGATGCGATGGCACAGAGAGGACCGTAAGAAAGACGAAAAGTTGAGAGCACCCGCTGACGGGTCGTAGTGGAGAAAAATCGAGAGAAAGTACCGGGCTGAGTTTGCAGGTGACCCAAGGAACGTATGGTTTGGTTCAAGCGCGGATGGCATTAATCCTTTCGGGGAGCAGAGCAGCAATCACAGCACCTGGCCCGTGACTCTATGTATCTATAACCTTCCTCCTTGGCTGTGCATGAAGCGGAAGTTCATTATGATGCCAGTACTCATCCAAGGCCCTAAGCAACCCGACAACGACATTGATGTGTACCTAAGGCCATTAGTTGAAGAACTTTTACAGCTGTGAAATGGAAATGGTGTACGTGTGTGGGGTGAGCACAGACAGGAGGAATTTAACCTGCATGCGTTGCTGTTTGTAACCATCAATGATTGGCCTGCTCTCAGTAACCTTTCAGGACAGACAAACAAGCGATACCACGCATGCACGCACTGTTTAGCTGACACCGAAAGTATATACCTGGACAAATGCAGAAAGAATGTGTACCTGGGGCATCGTCGATTTCTTCCGACCAACCATCAATGTCGAAAGAAAGGCAAGCATTTCAAAGGCGAGGCAGATCACCGGAAGAAGCCCGCCATGCGTACCGGTGATCACGTACTTGCTATGGTCAATGATTTACACGTAATCTTTGGAAAGGGTCCCGGCGGACTATCTGTTCCGAATGACGCTGAGGGACGCGCTCCCATGTGGAAGAAGAAATCTATATTTTGGGACCTACCCTACTGGAAAGACCTAGAGGTCCGCTCTTCAATCGACGTGATGCACGTGACAAAGAACCTTTGCGTGAACCTGCTAGGCTTCTTGGGCGTGTATGGAAAGACAAAAGATACCACCGGAGGCACGGGAGGACCTGCAACGTTGGCACGAAAAGACGGCATGCCTCCAAAGCATTATGAAGGTCCTGCCAGCTACGCTCTTACCAAAGAAGAAAGGAAATCTTCTTTGAATGCCTGCTCATATGAGGTCCCGTCTGGCTTCTCGTCAAATATAAAGGGAATAATAAATATGGCAGAGAAAAAGTTCCAGAACCTAAAGTCTCATGACTGCCACGTGATTATGACGCAACTGCTTCCGGTTGCATTGAGGGGGCTTCTACCGGAAAACGTTCGATTAGCCATTGTGAAGCTATGTGCATTCCTCAATGCAATCTCTCAGAAGGTGATCGATCCAGAAATCATACCAAGGCTAAGGAGTGATGTGGCGCAATGTCTTGTCAGTTTCGAGCTGGTGTTCCCACCATCCTTCTTCAATATCATGACGCACGTCCTAGTTCATCTAGTCGACGAGATTGTCATTCTGGGCCCCGTATTTCTACATAATATGTTCCCCTTTGAGAGGTTCATGGGAGTCCTAAAGAAATATGTCCGTAACCGCGCTAGGCCAGAAGGAAGCATCTCCATGGGCCATCAAACAGAGGATGTCATTGGGTTTTGTGTTGACTTCATTCCTGACCTTAAGAAGATTGGTCTCCCTCAATCACGGTATGAGGGGAGACTGACTGGAAAAGGCACGCTAGGAGGGGACTCAATAATATGCAGGGACGGGCATTCTTGGTCTCAAGCACACTACAAAGTTCTACAGAACTCTACCTTGGTGACCCCGTATGTCGATGAACACAAGAATATTCTGCGCTCCAAACACCCGGAGCAGTGTGACGACTGGATTACATGTGAACACATCAGGACTTTCGGCAGTTGGTTGGAAACACGTCTCAGAGGTGACAACACTGTTTCTGATGAGCTGTACTCGTTGTCCAGGGGACCATCTTTGACTATATTGACTTACAAAGGATACGAGATAAATGGGAATACATTTTACACGATCGCCCAAGATCAAAAGAGCACCAACCAAAACAGCGGTGTCCGCTTTGATGCAGCAACCAAGAGGGGAAAGGACACATATTATGGTTACATAGTGGACATATGGGAACTTGACTACGGACATGATTTTAAGGTCCCTTTGTTTAAGTGCAAATGGGTCAATATGTCAGGAGGCGGGGTACAGGTAGACCCATAGTACGGAATGACAACAGTGGATCTGAACATTCTTGGCTACACAGACGAACCATTCGTCCTAGCCAATGATGTGGCACAGGTTTTCTATGTGAAGGACATGTCTACCAAACCGAGAAAAAGAAAAGATAAGGAAGCGATTACATCATACGATGAGCCAAAGCGCCACTTAGTTCTTTCAGGAAAAAGAGACATCAAGGGATTGGAGGGCAAGACAGACATGTCTGAAGATTATGAAAAGTTTCATGAAATTCCTCCCTTCAAAGTCAAGGCTGATCCAAGCACCCTGTTAAGAGATGAAGAATATCCATGGATACGGCGCAATAAGCAAAGGACACAAGCGAAGAAAAAGTGAAGACTTTCTCTCCACAACTATTATGGTGATGCCTTTGATCTAGAATATCACTGCAGTTACATGTGAAGAAATGAAATCCCTTTGTAACAGACGAGTTTCCGTATGAAACCCTGATACTTCGAAAGAGATTGTTCGTTTTGTACACGAACTGCATCCAGTTTTTGCCGTAACCCTCTCAACTTTTTAGCACATGCTATGTGGGTGAAATGATGATACCATGCCAACTTTCAACCTTTTCAGAGTTCATTTGAAGTGCTTTTCAATTTTAGGGTCATTTAGCGCAAAAAATCAGTAAATGCATGAAAAACAACAAATGAATTCAGAAAGGGTTGAAAATTGATGATGTGGCTTTGAATGGTGCATTTTGAACACACAAAAACTCTGGAGTTCAAATAAGTTCAAAAAAATGAAATCCCTTTGTAACAGACAAGTTTCCGTATGAAACCCTGATACTTCGAAAGAGATTGTCCGTTTTGTACATGAATGGCATCCAGTTTTGGCCGTACCCTCTCAACTTTTTAGCACATGCTATGTGGGTGAATGTATGATACCATGCCAACTTTCAACCTTTTCAGAGTTCATTTGAAGTGCTTTTCAATTTGGGTCATTTACCGCAAAAATTCAGTAAATGCATGAAAAATAACAAATGAAGTCAGAAAGGGTTGAAAATTGATGATGTGGCTTTGAATGGTGCATTTTGAACACACAAAAAGTCTGGAGTTCAAATAAGTTCAAAAAAATGAAATCCCTTTGTAACAGACGAGTTTCCGTATGAAACCTTGATACTTCGAAAGAGATTGTCCGTTTTGTACACGAAGTGCATCCAGTTTTTGCCGTAACCCTCTCAACTTTTTAGCACATGCTATGTGGGTGAAATGATGATACCATGCCAACTTTCAACCTTTTCAGAGTTCATTTGAAGTGCTTTTCAATTTCAGGGTCATATAGCTCAAAAAAATCAGTAAATGCATGAAAAATAACTAATGAAGTCAGAAAGGGTTGAAAATTGATAATGTGGCTTTGAATGGTGCATTTTGAACACACAAAAAGTCTGGAGTTCAAATAAGTTCAAAAAAATGTCTTCAGAATTTTTTTGTTCGAAACTTTAATAGCAAACTAAAATAACAAAATCTGTTTTTGATTAAAACAGACATTTCAAATAACCTAAAAATTACCAAATTGAATTTAATGATAAAACACAGTAATATTAAATAGCAGGAAAAACAATCACTCAAAAATCTATTTTTATAGTAAAGTTATTCACAAACTATTGATTCACACAAATTTCAAAAAATTCAAATTTAAACTATTCAAATTGCAAAACTAATGGCACTAACAGAAAGTTTATAATTTTTATTATCTAAAAGCAAAAAGAATCACTGAAAAACAGGAAGTATTTTGTTGTAAGTAGAACCAAAATAAAATAAATAAAGCAAAAAAGAAAACAAAAAAACTGGAAAAAAATTAAAAAAAAATGCCACCTACTGGGCCACCACGGCCTGAATACGACTAGGAACCCAACCATGGGCCAGGATTCAGGCCCGCAGCAGGCCCAGTAGGCCCACAGGCAAGGATTGATAGAGTAGGCCCGAAAGCCTACAGTTGAGAGGAGCTCGAGAGGGTGGGCGCAGCAGCGCTTATAAACCACTCTCGAGCTCTCTCAACTAGCGAGGTGGGACTAAACATCCCACCGCACCGCGCCAGCGCAAGACCTTTGGTCCCGGTTGGTGGCACCAACCGGGACAAAAGGGGTGCATTGGTCCCGGTTGGTGCCACCAACCGGGACGACCAAAGGTCTCTGTTTCCCGCCCTTTGGGCGGCGGAAAACAGAGACCTTTGGTCCCGGTTGGTGGCACGAACCGGGACCAAAGGTGCGTATTGGTCCCGGTTTGTGCCACCAACCAGGACCAAAGGTTGTGGTATACAAGGCCACACTTAGAAATTTTTCCCCAAATCTCCCATTATCTCCCACGACGGCCGAACCATAGCACGACGCCGCCAGGCTGCTGCGCCGGAGATCGCCGTCGCCGAGCCCTGCCCCGACACCGCGCCCTGCCCCGACCTCACCGCGCCCTGCCCCAACCTCGCCGTCGCCCTGCCCCGACCTCGCCGTCGCCGAGCCCTGCCCCGACGCCGTCCCCGCTCCCTTGCAACACTGTGAGCCGCGCCTCGCCGTTACCATCTCTCCTCCTCCCCCCCACCCCCCCCGCCCCAATGCCGCCGCCCACACCGACGCCGATGCCGCCCGCGCACCGGCCGCTCCGACCACCGCCCCTGTTTTTTCTTCTTTTTTTTCCTTTGTTCAAGTTGAATTATGTCACGGAGATTATTGGAGATTATGTAATGCTCTATATATGCTATGTATATGCTCTTTTGAAATTTTAGGTATAGCTCTGTATATGCTCTTTTTTGCATTTTTAGAAAAATATTGGAGATTATGTAATGCTCACAAAAAAGTCTATTTTTTGTTCATAAGAAATAATGTATGTATGTTCATATGCAAAAGTTACATTTAAGAAAAAAAGAAAATGTATGTATATTCATATGCAAAGAATATGCAAAAGTTAGAATCTTTATGTTCATAGATTTTTTTTGGTGATATTGTAGAATATGAACCTTTTGAATATGGATGGATGAAAATTTTGTTAGATAATTTTTTCTGTAGTAATATATGAAAACTGGTCAAAAATTTTTGTAGTAGATGATGATGATGATGATATGAAAACTTGGTCAATTTTTTTGTTCAGAGCATGTTTTTGTTCATGATGGGAGGGGGGTGGGGTCGATGTACATATGTATATATATGATGTAATTTTTTGTTCATATATATATATATATATAATGTAATTTTTTTCAATGTATATATGTATGTGGTAGCTACTATATGCATGATGAGGGGGGTGGGGTCGATATACCCCCCCCGCTAACTTCGACATGAGGGGGGGGGGGTCGATATACCCCCTCCCCGATAACTTCGACATGAGGGGGGGACGATATACCCCCTCCCCGATAACTTCGACATGAGGGGGGGTCGATATACCCCCTCCCCGATAACTTCGACATGAGGGGGGGGGGGTCGATATACCCCCTCCCCGATAACTTCGCCGCGTGCTCCCCCGAGCTCGGCCTTGCTCTGCCACTACTCCATGGTCGCCGCCCCCCGTCGCCCGAACAAGTCTATGTATTATTTTATATCGCGGTGGACATATATCAAAGTTTGATCATATGTCAAAGTTTGAATTTTGACATATGCAACATTTGATCATATATCAAAGTTTGATCATATGTCAAAGTTTGAATTTTGACATATGCAACATTTGATCATATGTCAAAGTTTGATCAGATGTCAAAGTTTGAATTTTGACATATATAGATTTATCAAGAATGCCCCCATTATGGATGTGCACAAGTTGATCCAATTTTTTTCTGATCTCATCTATATATATATTCTTCTATATGTCACGTTGTCTGTCAAAGTATTGAAGAAATCCATGGCTTCATCATTAGTCAGAAGTAACAGGCGTATGATGCTACGAAGCTCTTCAAAGTTGTTTTGGAACGGAGTTCCTGATAGAATAATTCGCCTTTTGGTACGAATTTCAGCAAAGGCCTTCCAAATAGCGATATTTAGAAGGCTCTTGCTGAACTTTGTACCAAAAAGCGAATTATTCTATCGGGAACTCCGTTCCAAAACAACTTTGAAGAGCTTCGTACCATTATACGCCTGTCATTTCCGGCTAATGATGAAGTCATGGTTTTCTTGAATTCTTTAACACTAGACAACGTGACATATAGAAGGGTAGATGAGATCAGGAAAAATATGGACCATTTTCTGCACATCCAGAATGGCGTCATTTTGTTAAATCCCTTGTCGGTCTGGACGTCGGACATTCATGAGAGAGGGGGTCCGACCCAAACCCTAGAAGCATTGTCGAGGCCACCCCAAACCCTAGAAGCGTTGCCTAGGCCACCCCAAACCCTAGAAGCGTTGTCCAGGCCACCCCAAACCGTAGAAGCGTCGAGCTAGCTAGGTCTATGTTTGCACTAATATATCCATCTGTCATGTTTGTATATTAATTGCCATGTTGTAATATTTGCAGAAACTATGGAGCACCGAGACATCGCAGCAGAACAGTTGTTGGGGGACATAATCGTCGGCGGAGGTGATGTCTTGTCGTTTCTCAACGACACCGATGGTCTGGAAGGAGAGGGTGAAGCAGGCTCCGGTGATCGAACAATGGAGGTGGAAGGACATGATTATGATGGCTCCGGTGACGGAATGCCGGTGGAAGAAGGAGACCGTGATGACTGCTCCGGTGAGCGAACGGAGGAAGGAGATGTTGCAAAGTCTGGCGAGGTATATATATTAATTAAGCCTGTGCTGACTAGCTAATTGATGCATTAATTGTTTTGGTATGTACACATGTTAACTCTCTTCTTTCTTGTTTTCTAGCCCTCCGGATCGAGCCAAACTTCGGTAACGAGACGAGGCCCGAAGAAAAGGTTGCGCCAGGATGAAAGGTTCATGATCACAGCAATCAAGGGCGATGGCCAACCGATTGAAGCCAGCCGGACCAAGGAAGCATTTTCTGCTCAGTGCGGGGTTCTTGTTAGGGACATGATCCCGATCAGCATCCACCAATGGAATAAGCCTAAGAGCGAAGACCCTCAAGTGTCTTTTGTCAACGATAGACAGAAAGATGATCTTTGGACCGCGCTGAAGGAAAATTTCACCCTACCGCCAGAGGAGGATCCGGATAAGCCAGTTATAGAGCCATTGGTCAAGGCTCATGCTCTTAAGAAGATGGCAGATCTATTCAGGAGGTGGAAGAATGAGTTGAAATCAACGTTTGTCGACAAAGGGAAGACTCCAGAATTCACCGGCCGATTTGAGAAGATAAAAGATCACTGGCCCGCATTTGTGGCCCACAAGACATCGGAGAAGAGTAAGAAGATGTCAGCGACAAACAAGAAAAATGCTGCAAAGAAGGAGTATCACCATCGCACGGGGTCAGGTGGCTACCTCAAAGCCCGGCCGTTGTGGGACATGGCTGAGAAGGACCTTCTTGATAAAGGGGTCAAACCAGAGACATTGAACTGGCCAGACCGTTCAAGGACTTGGTTCTTCGCGGTTGGGGGAACCTTGGACCCTGAAACAGGGAAGTGCCGTTGGACGAAGGAGCAACTTGAAATACCCGTCAAGAAGCTTCAGAAGTATATCACCGCAGCGCAGCAAGGGACGTTCGTTCCCGACAGATAGAACGACGAGCTCACACAGGCCCTCGGGAATCCTGAGCACCCAGAACGAACACGAGGCACGGCAGGCTTCGTTGCGTGGAAGGAAGGGTTTCCCAGCGCTGGCGGTTACAAAACCCGGGAGAGGAGGAGGAAAGTGGAGCAGACCGAACTGCAGAAGCTGAATGCAAGGGTACGAGCGCTAGAGGAACAAGCACTAGTTCAGAGGCAGCGACCTGCCGAAGCTACCCCAGAAGCTACCCCGCCATCTCAGCTGAGAAGCAGCGTGGCTTCCACCGAGCTCCTTCAGTAGCCTCACTTCACGGCTCCCAGCTACCCCGTGGATGCTATCACGGAGGCTCAAGATTGCCACCTTATGGCGCAATGGCAGCACCTCAAAGTCAAGGCGGCTGTCGGCTCTGTTGCACCTCCTCAACCCGGCGCAACTTTTCACTGCCTTCCGATTCCAGAAGGCTATGTTGTTGTGATGGTAGATGAAATAACGGAGGGATTTGAGGAGCTCGAGCTTGACCACCCTACCGGTGAAGGGGAGACTCAGCTGGGTCTTGCTCTGAAGACTCCATGTCTATGGCGGAAGGAGCTCATCCACCTTCCGAACTGGACACCTCCGCCTCCTCCTCCGGCGAGTCAGGGCACTCTGCCTCCTCCTCCGCCTCCTCCTCTGGCGAGTGATCAGGGCACTCCGCCTCCTTCTCCGGCTGCTCCAGCACGTGGCGGCACTCCGCCTCCTTCTCCAGCTGCTCCGCCGCGTGGCGGCACTCCGCCTCCTTCTCCGCCTGCGCCGGCTCGTTCGAGCAGCCCGCCTCCTTCTCCGCCTCGTCAACAACAGCGGAAGACAGCCGCCGCCGCTCCGGCTGCTCCGGCGCGTCGTAGCACTCCGCCTCCTTCTCCGCCTCGTAAGCAATGAAGGAAGACAGCCGCAGCCGCTCTAGCTACTCCGGCGTCTAGCAGTACAGCCAGAGGCGGGAGGCAATACAAATTCGGTCCATCTCTCAAGCCTCTAGAGAAGTTACCATACGAGATGACCGAGGAGGAAAACGCGGATATCTGTCAAGCCCAAGTGAAGGACTTTTTTGCAAAGAAAATCCACCTCCGGAGGAGAAGATGGATCCTGTGAAATTGAAGCGCACTTTGAACAACCTGAAGCGACCACCACCGCCTCCGCCGGATGACAACCATGTTCGCGCTCTGAAAAAGGCAGTGGAAGGAGCGCGCCGGTCGGGAACTACTTCAAGTGACAAAAGGTTACAAGAACGAAGAAGAGGGAACAAAATTCCCCAGCTCGGCGAATAGGCAAACCAATCGTGCCCCCCGCTCAAGGTTTCTAGTGATATCGTCGCAAATCTGACGGGGATGCTGCCCGGTACCAATCCTGGTGATTACCTACCCGACGATGCACATTTTGATACAATGGAGGTGGACGAACACAAATACCAGTACGGGAAGCCTCTCGTCGGACCTGGTGATCCTCCTCTAACAACGATGATGCGAAGATTCCATAAGTGGTACATGGACGCCTGCAAGTCTGGGAAGGATATTTTGACGCTGAGAGTTAAAGAGGAGCACGACCTCGTTGGAATTGATCTGTTGTCTGTTCCATTTGAGGAGTTCTTCCAGTTTTTCAATCAAAAGGACCTCGATAAAATAATCATCACTTGCTACTGTCTGTAAGTACTATACTTCTGTAATTAAGTCTCTATATATAGCTCAGCTCTTTCATTGCATGTATATATAATTATCCTCACTATATTATGCAGATTGAAGATCGTCGAATACAGAAATGCACAAATCTATGATATTGGGTTCATTAACACAAATCTCATAGATGAATAGACGGTTACATATCATGCGGAAGAAACCGAGGCCAACTTGCTACAATCGTTGCTTAAATATCAAAACAAAGATAAAATACTCTTTCCTTACAACTTCAAGTGAGTGTTACTGTCTTCTGCATATTCGGTTTCCCTTATTACTCGAGGTTATAGTAATGTAATTGATGAGTTATGCATGCGTGCGCAGCTTCCACTTTATTCTCCTAGAGATTAAGCTTGAGCAGGGACTAGTAACCGTCTTAGACTCAAGACGAAAAGATCCCAAGGAGTATGCGGCCATGACTGAAATGCTCCAGAAGTAAGTTCAATCGATCATTATCGCACCATATCGGCAACTTTGGTCATTTCCTGATATCAAGTAATTATTTTCTTTGTCTAGCAGGGTTTGGAAAGTGTTCACCACAGAAGCTCCGAGACTGTCGGGGGAGCTGCGATTTACACACCCGAAAGTAAGTACTACTAGCTAGTTCCGCGCATCTCCCATTGATTCTAGCTAGTTTCATCAATACCATTTATAATGGTTGATTATCAGTTTGATTGACCTTTATTTCTCGTAAAGTGGTTGTGGCAGGAAGGCAAGAATAATTTTTGTGGATACTACATTTGCGAGTACATCTACAACGCGACGACCTCTAAGTGGGGCTACTCTGAAAAACAATATGAAGTGCGTAAGCAATAATATTCACAATTTTATTTTATTACCATCATTTGTGTTGAGTTTCATTCATATATATGTATTGACCCCCTTCTTCAAATTAGATTTGGCAGATGCGGGATGAACTCCTACCACAAGATCCCATAAAAGCAATTCAAGAGGAATTGGCGGGATTCTTTCTTGACCACGTCATCAATCCAGCCGGAGAATACCATGTGGAACTTGACATCAAATGTTAGGGATTGTAAGAGATCTTATATTGTATATATGTAGCTAGTAGCGTCGGATAGATATACGAAAACTTGTTGTTCGACCAATCTCTCGGAGAAGGAGGAGGTCTATTACTTCTCTCTGTATATGTTCATGACGATCTTGTGTATTTATGGTTTCCTTCATTTGCTTACTAGCTAGCGTGTCGAGTCCTCTCTATACGTATAGTACGTAGCATCGACCAAGCACGGAGATAAGAGAGGACACTTCTCTCTAGCTATTAGCTAGCTAACACAATATATGAAACCCCTAAATTAACCCTACAAAACCCCTAAACCCCCCCCCCCTTTCAAAAAAAAAACAAAAACCCCAGCTCCTGAGCTGCTGACACGTGTATGATCTTTGGTCCCGGTTGGTGTTACCAACCGGGACTAAAGGCCCTCCTCTCTCGGCTCGCCGCAGCGGCCACGTGGAGCCCCGTCTGTCCCGGTTCGTATAAGAACTGGGACTAAAGGTGTTGGGCTTTAGTCCTGACCCTTTAGTCCCGGTTCCCGAACCGGGACAAATGGGCCTTATGAACCGGGACAAATGGGCCTTTTTCTACTAGTGTGTGAAATCGAAAAGAGAAGGTTGACGTCTGTGCAGTACGCCTTGTGCAGTCACCGGCCGGACCATGACCAGCCGCTGCTGATAATACATATTAGTAATTCGGTGGAAGAAACGTCGATGTCCAAAAAATTCGGTGGAAGAAACGTCGCGTACCGCGTCGGCTCGTTGAGGGAACCGGGAAAAATTTAATATAACGCCGGCCCGGCCGGTGGCCGCCAGGCCGAGCGCGACCGCACGTGCCATTTCCAAGCATGCCGTGGCCGGCCCGGCTGGCTGTTGTTGTTGAGAAAATAGGCAATTTTTCGATTAACACTCTCTACCAACAAAAGATATCAGATCGCAGCGACATATGGCAGACTCTTCGGTATGTGGCTTCTGTGGGGTGAATGATTCATGGAGACACTCTTTAATCAGCTGTACCACTTCAAGATGCACTTGGGCATTGGTTGATGAGGATATGGCCCAGAAGTTGGTATCTAATACTGAACCAAGCGCCAAATAGTGGCTGTTCACTATGATGGATTCTATGGCACATGACAAATTTGTCCTGCTTTCGGTCACTTTATGGGCAATTTGGTCGGCTCATCGCAAGGCCATCCATGAGGGGATTTTCCAGACTCCCCACGCAACTCTCTCTTTCATAAACAGGTTCATAGGGGAGCTCGACGTCATCAAGGTTCCATCGTCATCTGGGCAACAGCGAGCACCGCTAGCCAATATTGGACTGCGACCAATAGCACCACCTCCTGGGTTTGTCAAAATCCATGTAGACGCGGGAGTGTGGAAGGGAAGAGGTGGGTCGGCGGCAACAGTTTGCCGGGATAGAGATGGACAATTCTTGGGCAGCGCCGCACTTGTTATTGCTAGGGTTGATAATCCTGCGGCCCTTGAAGCCATAGCTTGCAGGGAGGGATTGGCTCTTGCCGAAGATCTCAACGTCCAGAATGTTATCATTTCATGTGACTCGAAGCAAGTCGTCTCAGATATTCTAAATGGTAGCAAAGGTAATTATGGAGCAATAGTTAGTGAGATTAAACTCAAGTCAGCACAGATTCAATGTAATTTTATTTTTGAGAGTCGTGCTGTCAATTTTGAAGCACATAGTTTAGCCAAGTTCGCTCTTCCACTAGGTCCGGGGCGCCATGTTTGGTTTGGCTAACCCCATGACCGATGATGTATCCCACAAACTATGGACTTTGATGAATAAAATGGCTATTACCCCTCAAAAAAAACATAATCCATGAGTAAATCCTAGCATGGCATTGACAGAAATAACCGCATATTGATATTCAATCATACAAGCGCATACTACTCTAATTGCAGACAGATCTACGTATAACCTAGCATGGCTAAAACAGAAAACCGTAGGAGCGGGATAAACGAGTTATACCCTCCAGTAGGCCATGCAAAGGCCGCGACGGCAGTGGCAGCAGCGGCGTCCTCAGCGGCCTTCTTGTCGGCCTCGAGCTTCTCAGCGGCGAGACGGTCGGCGTCGGACTGAGACATGGTGATGGTGAAGGCGATCCGGACATAGAGGAAGCAGACGAACGGAGCCGAACAGTCGCGTAGTCGCTTCCCAAAAACCTATTCGCCCCTCTCCTGTACAGGATCCAGAGAGGCAGGGTTTCGGAGACCTGCTCTCCCGTCGACCGTGTACACGGCGGACGGGATGGAATCACCGGCGGCAGCAGCAGCAAAGAAACGACAGATCTGATCTGATCTGTTCATGGCGGCTAGGGTTAGGAGACACCTCACACTTATATAGGCGCAGCCGCGTGGAGAGACGTGGGCTCGACCCACGTCCGAGTCCGTGACAGCCCACGATCCGACGTCTCAGATTGTGGCCCAGCTGTAAGAAAACTCTCCGTTACTGACTAGCAAAAATAAGCGTGTAGGTGTGAGCTCGGCTTGGCTCATTCCCGCAACCTGCGGCACGGCGCGTCGTGACGAGGCGCGGTGAGGCGGGCGGTGGAGGAGAAATGCGCGAGGACCTCTTCTCTTCTCAAGCTCCAATAGCATGTGGAAGAGAAACCCTTATAAGGAGGTCCAACTCCTCTCCAACTTCCGGGGTGTGACTAAACTTCCCACTACACCTAGTGCCAACAAAACCCACATGGGCCCTTAGAGATTTTCAGAAATTGTTAGATGGGCCCTAGGCCCATCCTAATATTTCAACAATCCCCCACCAGATCTCGAGGGCCCATTGTGTCCTCGGTTCCAATTGCTGTTTCGATATACCAGTGTTTCAGTGAAGACCTGTTAAGGTTGAACTTCACCTAGAGCAAGTAGCTACACTCCTTCACAACTGAACAATAGACTATGCCTTGAATTGTCAGTTTGTCGTAAAGAAGCTTCACCACCTGTCTTACTAGTACTAGGCTGCCGAAGGCTGACCCCTCGGGTGGAGCATATAAGTCACACTCCTGGCCTATTCATGAGCTTACTAGAGATCACCCCAATCTCATATACTGTGACCAGCGGTTGGGCTCATATAGGTGTGTTCCTTCAAAGATCGCTCTGTAGGATAGCATCTTGCTTACATAAGCTTTGGAACACATTAAGACGGTAGTCATCCTACCATACAGTATCGAGAGTATTGCATCTCCAACGAAGTGGGTTAGTATAGTTACTCTCCTCAGTTCACCACTGGCTTGTTTTCCCAGGTCCTACTTCACGGGATCTCTGATCACATAGGTTGGGTTATCACCATGATAACTCATGTGGGTCTCATACCCATCTCCCTCGATGCATTATCTATCACAACACGTGATAGCCCTTTAGTAAAGGGATCTGGCAGATTCTTAGCCGTGTGGACATACTCCAACGCTGTCACTCCGGAGTTTCTTAATTTTCTGACTGCTTCTAATCTCATTCTTATGTGTTTGTTGGACTTCATGTTGTCCTTTGAACTCTTCACCTTGATGATGACAGTCTGATTGTAACAGTTCATAAGGATGGCCGAAACCGGTTTATCAACCAATGGCAAGTCCATCAAAAGATCTCGAAGCCATCCTGCTTCGACACCAGATATGTCTAATGCTGTTAATTCTGCTTCCATTGTCGATCTTGTTAAGATCGTTTGCTTGCAAGACTTCCAGGAAACAGCGCCACCTCCAATAGTAAACATATACCCAGTTGTGGCCTTCATCTCATCAGCATCAGAGATCCAATTCGCATCACTATACCCTTCAAGTACCGACGGGTATCCGGTATAGTGAAGTCCATAGTTCATAGTACCTTTCAGATAGCGCATAACTCTTTCAACAGCATGCCGGTGTACATCACCCGGTTTGGAAACAAATCGGCTCAGTTTGCTCACAGCAAATGCAATGTCAGGCTTCGTTGCGCTAGCTAGGTACATGAGTGAACCAATGATTTGAGAGTATCTCAATTGATCTTTAGCCGTGCATTCGAACTTTCGAATCAACACGCTAGGATCATATGGTGTTTGAGATGGTGTGCAGTCCGAATATCCAAAACGACTCAACACCTTCTCAACATAATGGGATTGCAGAAGTGTAATCCCACTGTCATCATCTCTCAGTAGCTTGATGTTCAAGATAACATCAGCCACACCAAGGTCTTTCATCTTAAAGTTCTGAGACAGAAACGACTTGACCTCCTCAATGACTTTGAGGTTGGTTCCGAATATCAGTATGTCATCAAAATACAAGCACAGTATAACTCCTTCGCCCCCACCATGGCGATAGTATACACATTTGACAGCTTCATTAACAACGAAGCCAACAGATGTCAGTGTTGTATTAAATTTGTCATGCCATTGCTTAGGTGCTTGTTTCAGGCCATATAAAGATTTCAGCAACCTACACACCTTTCTTTCCTGACCATCTATCACAAAGCCATCTGGTTGTTGCATGTAGATTTCCTCGTTTAGCTTTCCATTCAGAAAAGCCGTCTTAACATCCATCTGGTGGACAAGAAGACCATGCGAGGCCGCCAACGAGAGTAATACTCGAATGGTGGTCAGTCTAGCCACAGGTGAATAAGTATCGAAGAAATCTTCCTCTTCTTTCTAGTCATAGCCCTTGGCCACAAGCCTAGCCTTATACTTTTCGATCGTACCATCGGGCCTAAGCTTCTTCTTGAACACCCACTTACATCCCAATGGTTTGCAACCATAGGGACGGTTAGTGATCTCCCATGTCCCATTAGCCATGATGGAATCCATCTCGCTATGGACCGCATCCTTCCAGTAGTCAGCTTCTGGAGAGGCATACGCTTCTGAAATAGAAGTGGCAGTATCATCCACAAGGTACACGAAGAAATCTTCACCAAAGGTCTTTGCAGTCCTTTGTCTCTTACCCCTGCCAAGGGTTTCCTCGTCATCCTCTTCAGGATTTTCATCATGTGTTCGTTCATAATATTCCATAGGAATGGCAGGCTCAGGAGTCTCCTCAGATTCCTGTCTAGAAATGCTTTGCATATCTCTCATAGAAAAATATCCTCAAAGAATGTAGCATCCTTAGACTCCATAATTGTACCAACCTTCTGATCAGGTACCTCAGATTTCACTATTAGAAATCTATAGCCAAGGCTGTTCTTAGCGTAGCCCAAATTAACGCAGTCCACAGTCTTGGGTCAGAGCTTACACTTTTTGGGGATCGACACATTGACTTTCGCCAAACAGCCCCAAGTACGCAAGTACGAGAGTGTTGTCCTTCTCTTCGCCCATTTCTCATAGGGAGTGATCTCATTATCCTTTGTCGGACCTTTATTCAGGACATGACATGTCGTCAATATAGCCTCCCCCACCATGCCTTGGATAAACCCGATGTATCTAACCTGGCGTTAACCAAACACTACTAGGGATAACCCTAGCAGTAGCGCTTGATATATAGCTATCAGTAGCGCTGGTACAAGCGCTAGCACTAAGGCGCTACAGCTAACTGGTAGCAGTAGCGCTGGTTTTCCAACACTACTGCTATACCTAATTAGCAGTAGCGCTCGAATGGAACCAGCGCTACTGATAATAGTAAGTAGCAGTAGCGTTTCTTATGGAAAAGCGCTACTGCTAAATTTTCATGTATTTTTGAAAATGCAGCTTATTGTCGCTGTATTTGTATATGTTTTATATATAGTACTTTCATCATATGATTTTATGACCATGATTAGTTATTATATATATCAGTGGGTGAAATGAACGTGGATTAGATTCAAGTGGAGGCAACATGTGGTGCACATCGAAAGTACTAGTAATCCAACATGTTGCCTCCACTTGAACCAAAGTTTGGATTAGTAGTACTTTCGATGTGCATCATATGTTGCCTCCACTTGAATCTAATCCATGTTTATTTCACTCACTGATATATACATAATAACTCATCATGCTCATATAACAACTTTTGCATCATGCATCATCATAATAACTTGGTCATCATTTTCGTCCATGAGACATCATATAACAACTTGGTCACTAGTCATATTCACAACTCCTCCTCCTCATCATCATCAACTCTAACACATTGTAACACATGATAACACATTGTATATACGACCTACTCCTCTCTCATAGGACCTACTACTCTCTCTAAGGTAAAATAGCATAAAACAAGATAGGCCCTGACTCTCCATTATGGAGAATGGAGACTATCCTATCTCCAATTCTTGCGCTTCACACAATGTTGCTTTCAAGTAGCTCCCTACGATTGTTCATACATTTTTTCCATTCTTTGATTGTCATGTCTTGATCGGTTTTAGAAATCCGGTATGAACAGTTGTGAAGCCTAGGCAGATATGGCCGTAAGCTAATAACATCAAGCCGACCATTCGGAAACATCAGATCAGGCACACAATCCTTCGGGATTTTCTGTTGAAAAACATAATAATAACATCGTAGTTAGCAATGTAGTTTAGCTTTAGAAGAATATATGCAAAAGATGCATGGATGTCGTAATAGTAAAAAAAAATAGCATGCCATCTCCATGGATGTTACCGTAGGTCAACACGTGCACTAGTGGCACGTATTGACCATAATGTGCAGGAGTTTGATAATTGATATTGTAATTCTCAACATCAATAATAAATGAGATAAGATGATCTTTCTCCTGATAAGTTAATTCTGTGCCATTGGTGTAGTAGGTTCTGTCTATCATATTTCGTATATTTTTTGAAGAATGAAAATATGTTGTCAATGGAAATAAGCTGTCAACTATTTTTAAATAAACAATATAAATTACTTAATAAATATGTTTGAGAAACTCACATAGCGGTAGAATTGGAAGTGTATCAACAAGGACCCAAATGTCCATATTCTCTTCGTCCATGTCAGGATCACCAAGATCCAAGGTGACAAGCATACCCTCATGAAAATCATACGTCTTACAAAGTACTTTCCAATTCGGGCAACCAAAATGGGATACGCTCTCAGAATTGTGTAGATTTACAGCAAAATCATAACCATGATGGGTCCTTAGGTGAATTATCTTTGTTTCCATACTTTCATGATCTTCAAAATCCAGCCTCTCCAAGACATAGCGTCTTGCATGGCATGGAATAAGCTAGTCGAATTGTAAAAGACGAAAATTACACGTTGAAGAAGCAGGAGTCGTGCTTAATTAAGAAAAAACACTTGTTGTCGTTGCGTACCGTTTCAACATCGGAGGTCTCCTGGAGCTTAATACTGAAGCGCCGACCTTCTACCAGGTGAGGCCTGTCGCACAGACCCCGGTCATCGCCGCACCAGTCACACTCCGGGAGCCTATCGTCGTCGTCAAACATTTCCTATGTTCATAATTCAAAGATTAAACTTGTACAATTCAATATATGTACTACAAAAACTAAATTAGATCATTATTATTCATCACGGGTTGACTATCGGTCTGTCGAATCTTTTCTTGAAAACTCTCAGCTCACGTGGTGTATATATTCTAGCACACGGGAACGAAGGAGAAGCGACCCCCACGACAACAGTCGGGATTCTTCCTCTCTCATATATATGGTGGAGTCCCGACAGACTTAAAGTCAACCCGAAATGTCGTTTAATTATTTTTGTACAAAATCTGGGCCACTCGATATTTCCTACATATTCTAGCACAAGTCATGCCAAAATTCACGAAAAAATCCGGCATGACCTTTGCTAAAAAGGACATATATCGAGCACCTGAAATTTGCCGGAATGGAAATTAATCAACACTCCGGCAAAACATAGGCCACTGTGAGGTGTTCCCTGCAAACATAGGCCACTTGGGCAAGCACTAGTACTACAGAACACTACATATCACATGTCTAAATCTCCATCATTGAACATATAAATGTGGCTAGACTACCCGGCAATCTGGAGCACTTGTGAGCGCTAATCGAACTGGCCCGTTTGATCTTTTTACCTTTGTACGACTTTTGACGCTGGCAGCCGGTGGTCCGTTGGTCTCTGTTGTACCCAGACAACTCCTTCGATGGTCAATGCCAGATGGGGCTCGTTAACCGTGGGCCTGATTAATACTGTGTTGTTGGTGTGTTTTTGGGTGAGCAGAAAATTTTGACCGAAAGGATAGGGACGTGGGAAGTGAAAACTTAGATCACAGTGAAAAAATCCCAGCCGCCTCGTCCTCTTTCCAATCCGCCGCCTCAGCGCTTCCGCTCCTGCTCCCTCGCCTTCGCCCTTGCTGCCGCGGGAGCCCGGCCTTCCTCGCATCGCCTCCTCTTCCTCTCTTCTTCCTTCGGGCAAACCACGCGCCTCACCAGCCACTACCATGAGAAGCGCATGGATCTATATGGAAGGAGACAAGCAGCCGTAGCAATCAGCCAAGGGGGAGGGGATCCAAGGCCAAGCCTGCGTCGACGGCTGCAATGACGGACGCGAAGGAGGAGCCCACCAAGCCCATCATGCGGCGGCTGGTCAAGGACAAGCTCGTCCTGTTCGTCGTGGTCGGTGCCGGCGAAGGTCACGAGCTCACCCCAGTCATCGTGTCCGGCGCCGGTGAAGGGGGAGGGCGGAGGTCTCCTGGACAAGAGCGCCATGGACGCCTGCACCGAGAGCACCCGCATCTTCATCCACAACCTCTCAACCACGTACGTGCCTCTTGCTTTGCTTTTCCTTTTCTTCCTTACCCCATTTTTACTCTGATTCTTGGGAGTAATCCTGAATTCCTGATTTATTAATATGGGTTAATTAGAGTTGCTGTTTTTTAGTTAATATGGGTGACGAATTTGATGCTTATGTAAAATGTTTGGGGTTTCTTGGGGAGAGAAAATAGGGGTAGTTAATTTATTGGCATCAATTCGCACTGCTGGTTTAGGATCTGCATCGTTGGCGTCTTTAGCTAATTGCTTTGCTGTTTGATTGAGGAACAAGCCGCCAGAGAGCATAATATTAGGCTTCTCCCTGTGATGTGACGCTTTTGGGATGATGATAGTAACTGAGTATGATCTTATTTGCAGGGCAGATGATGTGTGCAAGTAAGGAAAGATGCAAATGATTTGAGTTCCCGGTTTGTACAGCCCCTGACGATTGCATTGGAAGGTCGGTGTTGTTGTCTACTTGTCTCCTTCATTCCGTTACAGCCTGTTGTTCTTTCTCAGTTGTGTCCATCAAGGATATATTCTTTGTGTTTAGATGATGCACAGATAAATAACTGTTATGTGACAATGCAAATGAAGGGTGTAGTGGCTCAGTCCTTTAGATTGTTGGCGAGAATATTGGAGCATAAATAAATATAAATTGTTAACAACATCAGAATTTTTTTGCCCTCTATATCCTTATGAACGAGTGTTTGTATAATTTTGGGCATTCCTTTACTATTGTATTTAGACACAATCGATATAAAAAGAACATTCAGCTTTATTCAATTGCACTCAACCCTTTCTACAATCTTCAGAAGCAAAAATGCATCCTGGAGCAAACAAAGGAAATTGGATAAAAAGGCAGGGCCGCAGGAGCAGAACGGTGCAGCCGATGAAGCTAATGCGGACGAAGATTAACTTCTCTGATCTTGTGGTAGGCTGAACCTGAATCACATTAATGGGTGATATGTCTCCTCTTATCATTGCCATTTTTTGATTGTATTGAAATTGATTCAAAACAAAATCAGTTCGTTTGCTGCCAGTTAGATCGATCTATTCATCGTTTTCTTGTTCCCCATAGGTTTGAGTTTGTCTACTTGGTGGAGCAGGCAGGGAGCAAGCATGCAGATATGGGAGACAGAGAATGACCCTGACGAGATGGCCGCCATAGGGTCGTGGCCTTCTTTAGCACACACATCGGCACCGCCCCTGCGGCCACAGCAGGAGGACGACATTGGGGAACGAGAAAGTCAGGTACTACTCATGTGACAGCGCAAGAGCCCATCCTGGTCGAGCACCTACCCAGGTTCGTGTTTCTCCCTATAGTTCTCTGAATTTTCTTTCACAATTTTATTAGGTTTGCATATTCTTTTTGTTTATATGTATTTACAATGTTTCATTACGACCCCAATGAGGATAAAGAGATTTTAATTGTGTGTGTGTTTGGTGGTGTGTGTGTGGGGTGGGGTGGTGTGTGGTGTGTGGGTGTGTGTGTGTGTTTGTGTGTGTGTGTGTGTGTGTGTGTGTGTGTTGTGTGTGTGTGTGTGTGTGGTGTGTTGTGTGTGTGTGTGTGTGTGTGTGTGTGTGGTGGGCCGTCTTGTCTGGTGGGATGGGGATTCAGAGGATAAATTTTATGGCAGAAAGGAGGTCAAGTGTGAGACATCACATAGGAGGGGAAAGGAATTTACTCTCTTCTAATCAGGTGAAGAGAGACTGCTGGTTTAAAGGGAATCCATACTTTAACATGATTTCTTCCAATTCAACAAAGTCAGGTACTACTCATGTCCTTTCATGGTATGGCTTATGTGACTACAAAGTATAATACTTTCTGTTATTTCTTTGATCCCCCAATACTGTTAGCTTTCTAGATAAGTTCAGAATTCACTGATGTGGAGATCTCTCAATTAATATGCAGGTGTGGAGCTACTCGAGGTAGCAGGACATTATGCCACACAGAGATGGGGATGGCCATGCCCGCGCCGCTGCCGTCGGCCGACGTCGGTGAAAGCATCACCGTCGACAACGGCTCCAACGACCTCTCCAGGAGCTTCTCCATGAGCTCCTCGGATGACACCAACTCCAACATCATGTTCACACCCGGAAGCAAGAAGGCCAAGGTGCTCATCGACAGCGACGGCGGCATGGTCACCAGCCTTAGCAAAATCGAATCCCAAGTAGGATAAGCTTCACATGTATACACTTCACATCCATCCGCACTCTGCTGTCCGTCAATTGTTTAATGCTACACTTCTACTAACACCCTGGACCAAATTCAGTTTGGTATGTCGACCACGGCTTTGGACATGCCTGACATGGACGACTATCAGCAGCTGCAGCAGGACTTCATCGCCTGCACAGTCCGCACCAAGCATGGCTGCGCCACTCACCCACGAAGCATCGCTGAGAGGGTTAGTTAGTTTCCTGCAACATTTTTGGCGTTTGTCTTGGTGCGACATGTTTGTACTGAATATTTTTCTTGCTTATGTTGTTTAGGAAAGAAGAGCAAGGAATAGCAAGAGGCTAAGGAGGCTGCAAGACCTCGTGCCCAATAGGGACAAGGTAACTAAATCAGTTGAATTGATGCACACTGTCAATTCTGTCACCATAGAGATGAATTTTCACCATGAATTACAGAAGCTCATACTCTCTAAAGTACTAAAACTGACGACTACATGCCTGCATATTTAGATATATAAAACTAACTACTAAAGTACTAAAACTGACGGTTCTAATCCAAACTGGAAGTATTGCCTACAGAAATTCAGAACCTTGCTAGGTGTCGATGATTCAGACCTTAGTTACTTCGGATTTCAGAATTGCATTTGTGCAGCTATTCTCTCGGAGAAGTCGTGCAATACAAACATATTAATAAGTTTCTTCTTGAATACGCAGCAAACAACTACGTCAGACAAAGATCTGGACTACCTGCTCATATCTGGTGAGCGGGTAGTCTCTCGCCCCAAACGCCTAAGCTCCTGATGATATCCTACTCCACTCGGTTTCTTCTTCTTCCATGCCTACGCAGCTCTAGCTTTTTTTAGGTTTAGCCCGTCTAAATTTCTGTCATATAAAATCTTATGAAACAATGTGCTACTGTTCTTATTACTGAACTATGTAAATCTGTTTTTTTTTAAGTGGGGGAGTGATGAATCGAACAAGGAGGAAGGACGACGTGTTTGTTCTTCAACCATTTACCTCTGAAACCTAGGTTAGGATTGTCCCCTGTTAAGTATGTGGTTGTACGTTGTACCTGCTACTAAATTGGTCATGCACACATGTTCGATTTTTGACTGTTTCTTGCCTCTAAAACCCAAGTTAGGATTGTCCCTTGTTAAGTGTGTGCTTGTACCTACTGCTAAATTAATCATGCACTTCCATTTTGGTTGCAGAAAATTGGGGGGAATCATGGCTGGAGCATATGTGAACTTGGCCTCCGGTCATTGAGTCAGGTTTCTGGTTTTGCTTGGGAGAGTAGCATGTGTTTCCCATTTGTTTATTTAAATAATTTGTATCTAATTCTTGTGAACCAGATCGTGCTTGGGAGAGTAGCATGTGTTTGATATAGTTACATACATAGACCTTTTGGACATTTGGCTTGGCTGTTTGGATCTGCTTTTATGCAGGGAGACTGTATTCCAACCATAAAACTGATACAACGGGCACACTAATATGACTGCTGTACTTTCAAATCGACCATTTGATTATTTAGGAGATATGTATCAAAGGAAGAAAAAAATGTGAGAACCATTTGATCGGTGGGTAGATGTGTGTCAAGGAAATAAAACAGACAACATATCTGTTCCTTTGGATATATGCTGCCAAACAAAAAATTATTTTAATTTGTTGGGGCGAAAGAAATTGTTGTTTGAGTTATAAGTCCTGGCTACCTATGCTCGCTTTCGATGTCCAGTTCACTAATTCCCTGCTCTTTCCTTAATTTCTTCCTTCTAGATTATGCTTCACTGTCAGTTACCCGCTGTAGAAGAACCAGAGCTGTCTGGGATGAGGATGTCATCCTGCCAGCTTGCCGATGATGACAACAAAGAAGATAGGTTGGCCAAGCTGCTAGGACAAATATGAGACTAACTGGTGAGTAGTGTAAGTGAACATTGTTTGCTGTTTTTCTTTCTGGCGTGGGTTTACTAAACTTTGTATATATGAATTTCACCTCATATTTTCTTCCTGCCTTTATAAGAATTGAACAATATAATTTGGTTTCTCGTGTCCAATATTTGCTTCAATCTAGGAAGACTACATAGTCCAAGGATAGTTCTAACAACTGAATCTTATTTATCGAACTTTCTTTATGGTGACCATGCTTGAATTTCAGCAATGAAAACCTATTGAATCATTTTAATTACCAACTTGACCATCCTTTTTAGCGCTTTGTGACTGTTTCTAACTCCCTAATGTTTACTTGAGATTTTATTATTATACATGATGTGTTGTTCACTTGTTCGTTAGTTATTGCACTGTTTTCTTGCTGGTTGTGAGGTTGATAATTATTATCTTCAGCGAGTTCATTGATTTTTTACCTGTGGTAGGATTTCAGGAAAGTTGTTGAATGGTTGGTGAAGCTCGTCATGTGATGTGAATGCCATATGATGTCTTCTCAATGATAATGTGCCATGTTCTTTTCCTATTGCAGATGACATGGGTTGCATAAGAGATCCTTAAATACACGTGGCGATGATCAGATAAAGAAACACATGCCTACACAATGATCCTTGTGTTTGCAATGTTTGGGATGTCAAGCATGCCCGTGATTTGGATTCAAGCGGTGCATTTGAATGTTGATGTTAAAACTATATCCAGTATAGAGGAGTTTGTTGCCTATCTGCACACCTCATTCAGGTTTATTTTGTACACCTTGAATCTTGATTGGATACTGTTTCATATTTGCTCTAAGTTTACTTTGATTAGTGTCATCTCCTGATCCCACCACCGATAAAATGATACACTTTCCAAGGTTTCACAGCTTTTCTATTGTGCCTTCATTTATGAACTAAATCATCAGCTTCCTCAATAATAGTTTTAGGTACTCATGTGTTGTCTATGGCTGACAAAAGACATGTTGTTTAGCACTCTTGATTCATATAAAGATTTCTGCACATGTTCTTAGAGGCACTGGACCATCATGGCTTTCTACACATATTCTTAGAGGCATTGGACAAGCCGAAATTCAGAAGGGATTCACATATCTGAAGAAGGCTTACTGCAATGGACCATCAATACTTAGCATGCCTACAGAAACGCTAAAGATTCATATGTATAAATGTATATATGGCTTAGCTGGAGTGATTGCAGATTTGCAACACCCTCTTTATGTTAAGAAGAACAACTGTATAATGCTAAACTTTCAATTATTCCTATAACTATTGAAAATAATATTATTCTGTTGTTTGCTTGCTATGAAAAATGAGGTCTGGTACTAATCATATAAGTAGAGTATTCCAGATTGAGTAATGCTAGAGATATAGACAGATTATATATACATTTTGATGTTTTAGCTACCATAGATAGAGCAAGTTGCAAGACCAGATGCGGTCTTATGTTTGAGAGTTTCATAAATTTCTTTGCTTTGACATTTCCTCTTTGGACGTAAATTATTTCAGTTCAATACAAATTGTATCATAATCTCCCATTGTGGTATATATAAATCAGTCTTTCAATTAGTAGTAGTGTTCCCTGCTCTGAAGTCATGTTTCAATCTCCATTTCCTCTTGCCTCTATATCCTTGTCCCAACCCCATACTGATTCTTTTACTTGGCCAGTTATTCTTTTACCACAACCACTGCATTCTTCGGTTGGCAGCATCATGGAAAAGATATCTCGTGAAAATCTAGGTATGAGATGCCTTTTTGCATCTCGTGCTCTTGCATATGCATATTAGTGTGTTGTGGCAGATTTTACGACGAACACATATGTCAGTCCTGGAGCATAGATAAATTTACATTTGCTTTTCTTTTACTCATTTTTGTTATGTGTTATTTTTTTTTTGTACATATCAAGAGCTGGGTTTAGGTTCAGGGGACATGTATGTTGCCTATCCTCTGCGTACTAAGCACACATAAATGTTTTTATCAATATCTTTAAGTGAAACAACATGCTCTCATTTTTTATTAGTCGGTGGATCTGACTAATACATATATATATATATATGTGAGAGATATTATTCATGTGTCAATTCTGTAATTCGAGTAGGCTGAAACTGATGGTTTCAGATGGTCTGTGTATTAACTTTGATCAGAACCTGTATCTAAAGAAACTGAGTAGAGGGTCGCCTTTTATGATGGAATTTGCAGTAGGTGTGATCCCTTGCTCGCGCTCTCTGCTTGTCCTCACGACCTAGACCTACCCTTTGATTGTCGCCCTACATTTTATTCAGAGCGGCGTCAAGACGCATCTTCTGCGCCTACATGGCGGGCAGAGGGCCTAAGCTCTAGGTGAGCTCCTCTTCACCCTGCAAGTGTTGTGTCACTCTATTATTTTTATTATCAACATTTCCAATTTTATGAGTCCGAGATTACTTGAATGATTCGTGGGAATTGGAATGTGGGGATAAGAATTTTTCTAAAGAAAAACCCAATATCAACATGTTATAATCTCGCTTGATGATCGAGGGCCTTGAAAGCTAATGGTGATCGAGGGCCTTGAAAGCTAATGGTGTCGCAAGATGTCTTTTTTTTACCTTTTCATTTTTGTTGGGAGAAAGGCGATGCTCTTTCTTGGGCAAAAGGATGGTAATCTCGCACAGATACTTTGCTATGTTTCATATAATAATATGCTGGCAAATCACATGCCAAATAACCTTTATCCTCATCTGTAGTACTTTAGGACACACTTTTCTAAGAACAGCCTCTTCCCACACATGGATGCTGATCATGGTGAGCTGCCAATAAGCACTGGAGACGGAACTACCAGTGTTACGGCCCGTTTTATAAAGGGTTTTGACAACAGGGCTACTATCACTAAAAACTGGAGCAGCTTTTTCGTAAGGCAAAGATGAAGAAAGGCCATGCCTATGCCTTTGCCTTCAAGTGCACATCGAAGGGGCTGCGCATGATTGTCTATCCTATAAGTAGATCGCAAAAGCCCTTTGCTTTGTAACTCAATATTAGTATAAGTACCTACCAAGACTTCTATATTTAGCATCGTTTTGGATCGTATGTAAGCCACCTAAGACTATCCTGTACGTATGACTATTGGTTGTTTGCTGGTAAGACCATCATGAAGTGTGCTTTTGGGGCAGCATTGCAGAAAGAAATATGTCTTGTATCTGTTGGACATGTTTCACTCTGTTGCATATCAACACTAGGTTCTCTTAGAACACTATGTATCAGCACTAGGTTCTCAGTGTTCATTTTTTTTATGTCTTTAGACTGATCCTACTACAACTTGCTTTATCAAACAATGAGATAATGTCATTACTTCTTTTCATCTGTCATGATACCATACAATGAGATAAAAGGATATCTCTTAAACTATCACATACACATGGTTTGAAGACTTGGCTGGCCGATGCTTTTTGCGCCATTGCCAACCCACGAGCGCGGCTGCCAACCCACGATCACCGCTGCTCTCCCACCACCCGGACACAGGCACGCACAGGCAACGTCACTGCACAATGGACCCGCGCGCAAGGCTGGCCCAAGCGTCATCCGCTTTAGCTAGAGCACACAGCGTTGAGAAAAAACAATGGTCAGATGCTTACCAGAGCGACAAGAAGGACACTGCCAATGGACAGCGAGGCAGATCGTGCGGGCTGGATTAGTCTGAGAGTGCGATGCCAACAGATAAAAAACAAACCCGTTCGTTGGTAGATTCAATCTTGCTAAAGTTTTTCTTATGGAGAAAACCAAATGCTGGCCTTTTGATCTGCCTATAGGTATATAGATGTCCTCATGATGTACAAATACTATTCAAATAACTCATGTGTGTGCTTGTCTTTATGATCTTCTAACACGGTTATTTTTGCTACAGCCGATCAATTGAGCACCTGGATGTTAACAAAAAGATACATGACAGCTGACATTTCTTCTTCACAAGGTTTTGTAAGAAGAGTTGAGCACAAGACCAGAGAAGTCACAACGCCATTTACACACTATGTAATAGCACGCCGTGATGGCTTGCCTGCAGACGATCGTCAGCTGCCACCGCTCATCACAAAATATCTGCATCTGAGATATCAACCATATATGTATCCTCCGCATGGAAAGCCAGATCAATTGGTGTTGGATTTAGAAAATCAACCTTACACAGCCTATGCACATGCAGTTCGATGACACTGGATGAAACTGAGAACTTTTGTTACACTCTGAAGAACGTTGGTATCCCAGATGAAGAAATGGACGGTCCTAAAATCATACAACATTTCTTTCTTCGTCACTCCACTGCATCTCCCATTGAACTCAGCCTCTACAGATTCCTTATCCAGATCCTCCACCGGACAGTCTCCCCCATCCGCATCGACAGCGACCGTCCTAGCATCGGCCAGCTACTGGAACCATGGCCAAGAAGCCGCTGCCCAGTAGCAGCGCTGGGCGTCGTCACGACGTGCTGCCGACGTATTCACTCGCGACGCGTCTGGCTCAAGGCCTCACCAACGAACAGGCCACCTCTTCGCTTGTGGATAAGCGCTCCAATCGCCAGATTTACAAGGTAAGCTCCAACAGATGCATTAGATTCGTACAGGCTAGCCAAGATTTCTGTTAGGGAATCAATAATGAGGCAAATCAATTTATTTCCACTAAGAAAATATAGATCTCGTAGACACTTCTACACAAATAAAGCATCAAATCTATTTATCAACCTAGCTTTTTCATTCTTTCACTTATAGAAACCTAACTGCTGCAGTGTTAATGCATTATAATCATCCGTCATGAACTTGTGATTAGGTGCCGTCTCTGCACAATATCCTGTACCATGTCATATATTTATTTTTTTGTGAGAAAGATACCTTGTAGTCATTGGACCTACCAAGGTAGTGGTACATACACAACCATCTTATGTCCAGTCTTGGTACACTTGCAATTGCATACTAATGGCCTGTGAAGTTATGTCCAATAATAATCAGTCTCACTATATTAAGACACATGCATCACTGTTAAACATCCCAACTGAAACCACAGCCAGATAATTCAGCTTAATTATTCTACTACTTCTTTCAAGATGACAGCAGTTAAACAAGAGGAAGCAGACACAGCCAGTGATATCAGCGGTGGCCAAATTACCCGTGGTAATGCTCTAAAACATACTTATGATTGTTTGTACATCGGAGAGAATGTTTCTTCTTCTTCACTAATGCATGATATTTGATCAGTCTTTTTTTATCACTTATGCATGCAAGTTGATCAACTATCTAATAAAACAAACTTCTTTCAGGGTCCAGTAGGTGTTCTGTTTGCTATTCATTAATGCTCTGGTTTATTTGCTTCTCACTGATCATACATGATAAATAGCCTTTTTCTGCTTTTCACTAATACACACAAGCTAATTAACCATCCAATTAAATGAGTTGTGTTTTCAGATTCAATAGGTCTTCTGTTTGTTTATGTTGTCCTCTATTTGCTGTTGCAAACTCTTACCATGATCTCCTTATCTATTTATCAATGACGAACCACTGTGTCGCAAGCACAATAAGCCATACGAATATATTCATCGCCCACGCAAAGCAAGCTCAATCCGAATGTTCAAAGGCAAGAAAATCCATCTAAAGCCTGGAAAGTACATTCTCCTTGGTAAGGGCTACATTACTCTTCTCATTCCAACAACTCTCACAACAACTGCTAAATGATATAACTTTATACAATTTAACATAGGTGAGCCTTGCATCCACTTCTTAGATGAGTTTAGTCGCCACATTGTGTGGGGCAACATAGTTAAGCTCTACAACCATAATGTTCGTAGACTGCGTAAGATCATCCGCAGCACCACCACACCTGATCGCTACTATGTGTGCCACATGACAGAAACATTTGCAACAGATGGCAAAAGAATGGTAATCTTTTGCAATTGCTCTGTCCTATTTCATACAATAGCATGGTATAAAATGATATAGTAACTAACCTTTACTATTATTTTCAGTACTTTAGCGTTCACTTTTCTACGGGTTCCCTTTTCCCACACATGGATGCTGACCGTGGTGAACTGCCAATCACTACTAGAGACGGAACTACCGCTGTCACAGCCCGCTTTATCAAGGGTGTTGACAAAAGGGCCGCCATCACTAAAGGCTGGAGCGACTTCTTCCGTCAGGCACACATGAACAAAGGGCAAGCATATGCTTTCGCCTTCAAATGCACTTTCAAGGGACTGTGCCTGATTGTCTACTTAATATAAGCAAGTTGCAAAAGCCCCTTGTTATATAACTTAATATTAGTATAAATGACTACCAAGACTTCTGTGTTTATCATCCTTTTGGATCTTATGTAATCCCCTATGACCATCCTGTGCATTTAGCTATCGGTTATTTGATGCTTAGACTGTTGTGTGGTATGCTTTTGAAACAGCCATGATAAAAGAAATATATGCTTTCGTCTTCAAGTGCACGTCCAAAGGCCTCTGCATGATTCCTACATGACTTAGTGCATCATTTTCGATCTTATGTAAAACAAACCATGACAATCCTGTGCGTATCACTATCGCTTGCTTGCTGCATATAGTATCATGAGCTATGATTTTCGAATAGCATTATCTTAATGCACACTCTCCCAATACTTGGCTTACACTCGGCCTTTGCGCCATTGGCGCAATGGGTCATCTAGTATTTTGAAAGACCTACATTGAGTCATAGCTACTCATGTAGCTACTACTCTACTACAACTATCAAAACATTTACATCATCATCGACATGGGGATTTGGCTGGTCTCACCTCGAGGTCGGAGGTGGTCGGTGACGGGGACGATGGCGGGGATGATGCAGGGGCTCCTTGATTTCTGCAAAAAAACAAACAAAAACATTATTATCCTCATCTTAGGACTTAGTGAAACCCTATGTCTAAAACATCCTAATTCTAGCCCTAACATTTATTAAAAATACCTTGTTCTAACCCTAAAAATTGAAAAGACCTATACATTTACTAAAAATACCCAAGTTCTAGCCCTAACATCTGTCCATCCATCCATCTATCTATATATCCTCATAAACCCTAGAAAAATGCCCTGGTTTTTTAACTACTGTCTACTTCTTGAATCATAGAAAAAATGCCCTAATTTCACATAACTTAGAGTTTGAAACCCTATGTCTAACACAAAAACAAAATTTGTAAAACATAGTTCTAACCCTAATAATTTGTACTGCCCATCTATCCATCCATTTGTCTAAACCAAGTTCTAACCCTAAAAATTTGTAAAACCTAGTTCTAATCATCGACATGGGCATTTTTATATTTTATTTGATACCTATAATACTTAAAGATAAAAGATTCAAAAGACCGACATCGGACGAATAAAAAAATTCTATTGTATTCAAAAGACTTACATTTACTGAAATTTTTCTAATTTTCTATTCTATTCAAAAGAAGAAAATTTATTAAAAAATTCCTATTCTATTCAAAAGACCTACATTTACTTTTTTTTAATTCTATTCAAAAAACCTGCATTTACTAAAAAATCTCATATAGCATTCTAATACATTTCTGTACCTAAAAAATTATATTACTAAATTCTTTTACTAAAAAATTCTATACCTAAATTTTTAAAAAGAGAGAGGTGGGAGGAGGAGGAGGAGGAGGAGGGAGGAGTGAGGGCTTCGGGCGGCTGGGGGAGGGAGGAGAGAGGAGGGCAGTGGGAGGAGGGAGGAGGGCGGTCGGAGGAGGTGGGAGGAGAGCATCGGGTGCCGGCGGGAGGAGGGAGGAGAGAGGAGGGCCGTCGGAGGGAGGGAGAGAGGAGGGCTTCTAATACATTTTCTTGACCCCGACCTCGACACGACACCCCGACACCCTGACCCCGACACGACACCGCGACCGCGACATAGCACCCCGACCCCGACACAGCACCTCGACCCCGACACAGCACCCCGACCCCGACACGACACCCCCGACACCCCGACCCCCGACAACTCCTGAAAAAGGTGCTCTTCGGCCTTCCAGAGGCCGACGGGGTCATATATTTGTGAATTATGAGTTAGGTCATATATTTTTCGATTTTGTTATAAAAAACATCATATTTGTGTTGATCATGTGGTTTTAAATGTGCAGTTGTTTCATCGCTGCGAGGCCATGAGTTCGACGAGCTCCGCCCCTGCGTTCGTGGGTGGGCACAAATGACATATCCTCCTCCCCCCTTCATTTGCTCTGTTCCTGTCTTCGAACCAATGAAACTTGCTAGCTATATGTGTCTTCAATCATCAGTATGTGTGACCACTATGCGTCTCCCGTTCGAAAGGGTTACATCTATAAATATGCATGCATTTGCATATTTATAACCGTGATTCTTTCGAATTGTCCAACGTTATCCATGGACAGCCCGAGTATGTGTAGATTGGGTTCGTTTTCCCATGTGCTCTGCTCCGGATCCGATGCAGAATTTCGTCAGTGCCTCCCTGTTGTTCTCCGGGTAGACATCCTCTCTGCTTATTGCCGAGACGTGTATCAGGAGAACAGCGGGGAGGTGCTGCCGAAGTTTTGCGTCGGATCCGGAGCAGAGCATGGGAAAACGAACCCAATCTACACATACTCGGGTGGGATTAGGACCTATCTTTACCTATTAGCGTCTAGGTTGCATGGACGTAATAAAAGTGACAAACTCCATTAACTGATGGATATGGTTTGCTGAATTATGTATATATTTCTTGTGTGTCCAGTAGCTACGCAATATGAGTGATCGTGCGTGGATGTACACCGATCACACTAGTCAGAAAGACATGACCGATGAATGGTTAACAAAAACCAGGGGGTTTGTGAGAGCCGCATTTGCAAATGGCCAGACAATAAGGTGGTGCCCCTGTGCCGAGTGCAACAACTATAAAAGGAAGGACAAGCTTGAAATGAGTAAACACCTGCAGAAGTATGGTTTTACGCCTGGTTATACGGTCTGGACATTTCATGGTGAGTCTGCCCAACGTCCCAGAGCCGAGGTGGTTCGTCGTCGCACCGACGAGCATGGTACCGGGATGGAAGACATGGTGCAAAACTTTGATGATACTCGGGACTCGGACGATGAGATGGAGGAATCTGCAAAGGCCTTCAATGAAATGTTGGAGTCTTCAAAACGTCCTCTCCACGAGCACACTGAGCTTTGTCAGCTAGATGCCATCTCACAAATAATGGCTCTGAAGGCTCAATTCAACTTGGGCAGAGAATGCTACGATGCGATGATGACAGTATTTGGACGTTTTCTACCCAAAGGCCATGTACTACCTGCAAACCTGTACCAGTCAGAAAAAATCCTTCGTGCTCTTAAGATGCCCTATGAGAAGATACATGCCTGTGAGAAAGGATGTGCCTTATTTAGGCTACAGTATGCGGACTTGAACTATTGTCCCATTTGCAAGTCATCCAGGTATGTTGTGGTAGACAACGGTATGGGTGAGAAGACGCAGACCAAAATCCCAGTGAATGTTCTTCGGTATATGCCAATTGTACCAAGACTTCAACATCTTTTCATGGTCGAAGAGACAGCCAGACAGATGACATGGCACAAAACGGGCAAAAGAACCCAACTAGATGCAGATGGGAAGCTCATGATGGTGCACACATCGGACGGTGAAGCGTGGAAGCGCTTCGATGCATTACATAAGGTAAAAGCGGCAGATCCAAGGCATCCTTGAGTCGCCATCAGCACGGATGGGTTCAGTGTGTTTGGTCTGACGGCAGCCCAATACCGTTGTTGGCCCGTATTTGTCATTCCGCTCAATCTCCCCCCTCCCCCCCCCCCCCGACAGATTATGCAAAGAAAGAACATTTTCCTGACGTTGATAATTCCAGGGCCCAACTATCCGGGGAAGAATATGAATGTGTACATGCAGCCGCTGAAGGACGAATTGCAAGAAGCCTGGGAAAATGGGTTCAAGACATACGACGCCTTTAGCAAACAGAACTTCATTTATGACATAATTAGCTTACTTAGGTAAAAAAAATGGCATAATAACCTTGGTTTAGCTCCAAACTATCATATAATTAGTTTATTTTCCTCCAAGATGACAAATTAACCTTACCTAGCTCCAAAATAACCGATTTCAACTAGGATAGCTCTAAAATGACCTACACTTACCATTTTGTCCTCCAAAATGAATAAATATGCTTAGTTAGCTCAAAAATGGCATAACTACCAAGGTTAGCTCAAAAATGACCTATACTTAGCTTCTTTAGTTCATTTATGACATACTTAGCATACTTAGGTAAAAAATGGCATAATAACCTTGGTTTAGCTCCAAACTGTCATATCATTAGTTTATTTTCCTCCAAAATGACAAAATAACCTTACCTACCTCCAAAATGACCAATTTTAACTAGGATAGCTCTAAAATGACCTACACTTACCATTTTGTCCTCCAAAATGAATAAATATGCTTAGTTAGCTCAAAAATGGCATAATAACCTAGGTTAGCTCAAAAATGACCTATACTTAGCTTCTTCAGTTCATTTATGACATACTTAGCATACTTAGGTCAAAAATGGCATGATAATCATGATTACCTCCAAAATGACATAGACTTAGCTTATTTTCCTCGAAAATGACATAATAACCTTACTAAGCTCCAAAATGACCTATTTACCTAGCTTAGCTCTAAAATGACCTACACTTAGCATTTTTACCTAGCTTAACTAAAGGATGGCATAATTACCTTGGTTACCTTAGTTAGAAGAAGAAGAAGAAGAAGAAGAAGAAGATAAAGAAGAGGAGAGGAGAAAAAGAAAGAGAAGAAAAATTCTTCTTCTTCTTCTTCTTCTTCTTCTTCTTCTTCTTCTTCTTCTTCTTCTTCTTCTTCTAGCTAGTCTTCTTCTTCTAGTCTTCTTCTTCATCTTCTTCTTCTGACTTTCTTCTTTCCCAATTTGCAGATTTGCTTTAGATGAGGAAGCTTGCGTTGATGGAGTCTACTCTTCTCCTTGTCCTTTTTGTTTTGATTTTGTAGGATGAACAATGTGAAACTTGCTACCTATACATATATGTATGGATGAAACCATTGTATGCTTGTTGTTGGATATGTTGGCTAGCTTGGTATGTATATGTGTTGGATGATCATATCCATATGGCAGGGATATGATTTGGTATGTATATGTGTTGGTATGCTTGTTGAAAGTATTTTCAAATGTGTGTATATATATATCTGTGAAATTGATTGAATTTAAGAAAAAACAGAAAAAACAGGGGCTATACAGGCACTTTGTCGTCCGCTGGCAGACGGCAAAGAGCTTTGCCATCAGCCAGCAGACGGCAAAGCTGCCACGTGGCAGCTACCTGTGCAACCTGGGGGGCACTGGGCTGGCCTATTTGGGCACTTTGCCGTCTGCTGGCAGACGGCAGACGGCAGACGGCAAAGTGCCCTTTGCCGTAGCTTGTTCAGCCGGATGTGGTGCCGTCTGCTGGCTGACGGCAAAGGCCTTTGCCGTCCGCCAGGCATGCCTTTGCCGTCAGCCATGGCAGACGGCAAAGTGCCTGATTCCTGTAGTGCCCCCCCCCCCCCCCCCGATCAGGGCGCGAGTCAAGGACCCGATCGATCGTTGGGCTCGATCGAGAGGAGATCAACCTAACATTCTCCCCCTTGATCTCAACTTTCCTTTTAACTTTATACTTTATACTTTACTAGTTTCATCACTGATTAGTACATAGAGCATTTTTCATCGTCACAGCTCAATTGCCGATAGAATCAGACAGCTACAACATACCTCTCTATTTTGAAACAAATTCTGTTCCTTTTGGGCCTCTCATGATCCAGGAATCATAGGCTTTCCCTTAAACCCATGCCGGCTAAGTGTTCCTTGAACACATTGGGTGGTAAGCCTTTCGTAAGCGGATCCGCAAGCATATCCTTCGTCCTTTTATGCTCGAGACTTATAGTGTGATCTTGGATTTTATCTTTCACAACATAATACTTTATCTCTATTGTTTTGGCAGCATTACTCGACTTGTTGTTCTGAGCATAAAATATTGCGGGCTGGTTGTCACAGTACATCTTTAGTGGTTTGTCAATACAATCTACCACTTTCAATTCGGGTATAAATTTCTTTAACCATATCGCCTGCCCCCTGGCCTCAAAACATGCTATAAATTCTGCATACATCGTGGATGATGCAACTATTGACTGTTTGGACCTTTTCCACGAAATAGCCCCTCCAGCGAGAGTGAACACGTATCCTGACGTGGATTTTCTATCATCTCTGTCTCCCGCAAAATCTGCGTCTGAATACCCTCTTATCTCTAAGGAATCAGATCTCCTGTATGTTAGCATGTGGTCCTTCGTGCCTTGCGCATAACGCAATGCTTTCTTTACCATCTTCCAGTGCTCTGTGCCTGGATTCTCTTGATATCTACCGCGTACCCCGGTGACAAAAGCTAAGTCAGGGCAAGTGCACACGTGTGCATACTATAAACTTCCAACAGACGAAGCATATGGTACTGCTTTCATTTGATCGATCTCGTACTGGTTCTTGGGACATTGGAATTTCCCAAAATTGTCGCCCTTGACTATAGGAGCAGGTGTGGCTTTACTCGCATGCATATTATACTTTTTAATAACCTTTTCTAAATATGCCTTCTGTGATAGTCCTAAAACTCCATTTTTCCTATCTCGGTGAATTTCTATGCCCAAAACATATGATGCTTCACCAAGATCTGTTATATCAAAATTTGAGGACAAGAACTTCTTTCTTTCTTGTAGTAGACAAACATCACTGCTAGCAAGCAAGATATCATCCACATACAAGATTAGGAAAATATATTTCCCATTTTTAAACTTTGCATAAACGCAGTTGTCCTCAACATTCTCTTTAAATCCAAAACTTTTAATTGTCTCATTAAACTTTAGAGACCACTGTCTAGAGGCTTGCCTTAATCCATAAATGGATTTCTTCAGGCGGCATCCCATATCTTCCTTGCCTTCCATGATAAAACCCTTGGGTTGTTTCATGTAAACTTTTTCTTTTAAATCCCTGTTCAGAAATGCCGTCTTTACATCCATTTGATGTAACTCTAAATCAAAATGTGCAACTAATGCCATTATGATTATGAAGGAATCCTTACATGAGACTGTGTAAATCCTTTTGCCACAAGTCATGCTTTATACTTTTCTACATTCCCTTCAGAGTCACTAGTCATCAACCCGTGCTTCTGCACGGGCTAGATATAGTTCCTCTTAACATTTTTATGTAATTAAGTATTGTTTCAATAATGAAATTTTGAACTGAAAGAGGCAACTATATGTACAAATAAGCAATAAAATTTAGATTCTTGTATATTGAAGGCAAATGTTAATTTTGATATTAAAATATTGTTCAAATTAGTTAAAAATAGAATTAATTCAAAATATAAGACCTTTTATATTTGAAATGATTTCCAGTTTGTATACATTAGAAGATTCCTTTGCAATGAGATTTGCAACTGCAATGTATTTCTGACAAACAATATCAACATTTTTAAACAAATATATACTTACTTTAAATTGTCGAAGAGAAATGCAGAGAATCCTAATATGCTTCTGTTGTTCGAAAATTTCTTTCCAAAATAATAGAAGTAATGTCCAGCCTTTGATAAACATCAAGTGTAGGCACAGTTTCATACAATTATTGTGGTACTCATGGCTATTTGCTTAAATTTCCCCTAATTTTTTTACTTAATTGTAAACATATCTAACTTGTATCAAACTAAACAATAGACTATATCGTACAACTTGAAATTTTTGAACCATTAATTTTTAATTTAAATGGACGTGGTTGTGGAAAATACCCCTATTTGAAATACCAATAAAATCACATGTTAAATTATGTTAATATATAATTTTTCTGTCCATGCAAATTTATGTATACTTTCCTAGTTACTACCTTAGAATTAGGTGATTTCACATATTAAATTAATTAGCTGGGTCTTTATTATGCATCGTCTAGTTCATTTTTTTAAGGGAACATGCACGTGTGTTGGACTCGGGGCGTTGACTCATTTTATCCCAGAACTTGAAAGCTTGAATAGTTTTTCCTTTCATTGTACGTGCCCTTTTCTTTTAGGCTTGAAGGAAGCACGTGTATTTTTATTGGTTGGAACTTGGTGGTGGTCCGTGAGGACTCCCTTTTTAACACGTCGTTGAGGACTCTTACATCTACGTGGTCCTTTAATGTTCACATATGTACGTGTCTTTCTTATTTTTCACGGGAACACGTGTTTTTCTATGAATCGGGACGTGCACACTTTTTATTCTAGGCCTTGAACGCCATGGACTCTTCCCTGTACGTTGTTATACTTATTTTTTTTCCACCGGCGCAACATAAATTGTAGTTACCGTGTCTGGTTGTCCTTATTTTTTTCACCACAGAGGAACGCAAATCGTATGGTTGAGATAAATAATTATATAGATTGAATGGTTCAGATATTTTTAATGATGTGGATTAACATGGCGACTTGTATGGTGCCTCCAATTAGTAAATATAAGATATAAGATACTTAGTTTTGTATACTCATTTACAGCCTACTGTTTTGGCTCCTTTAGGAATATTCTCTAAGTCCCAAACATCTTTGGAACTCATCGATTTCATCTCGTCTTCTATTGCCTCCAGCCACTTTGATGAGTGAGAGCTTCTCATGGCTTCTTCATATGAAGTGGGATCACCTTTCATATGAACCATTTCTGTATTATAAACTTTATAATCAGTAGAAATAACTGATCTTTGAGTTCTTTTAGACCTTTTAAGTGCCTCATTCTCTGGCACATTTTGTGCCTCAACTTCCGGCACATCTTCTAAAAATTGCTGCTGCACCTCCCCCTTATGCTCAACAACGGGTTCAGTCGGCTCCTGACAGACAGGTTCCGAATCTTCTCCCATAGTTGTCATGGGTGGAGTTACAACAGGTGCTTGTACCGCAACCTCAGGTACAACAGGTAGTGAGAAAAATGGCTCCTGAATCATCGAATTAGGTGCATGCACACTCTTCTCCTCAAGATCAATTTTCCGATCTACCATGCTCCCCCTCATCATTTCGTCCTCTAAGAAGATTGCATGTCTTGTTTCTACAAACTTTGTGTATCTCTCTGGACAGTAGAAACGAAAACCTTTCGATCTATCAGGATAGCCAATGAAGTGGCAACTGACTGTTTTGGGATCTAACTTTGCAATATTTGGATTAAACATTTTGGCCTCAGCTGGGCTCCCCCAGACTCTCAAGTGTTGTAAAGAGGGTACTCTTCCTGTCCACAGCTCGTACGGTGTTTTGGGCACCGACTTGCTTGGTACTCTATTGAGAATGTGAATGGCGGTTTTAAGCGCCTCCATCCATAATCCCAATGGCAAGGTGGAATAACTCAATATACTGCGCACCATATCCATAAGTGTACGGTTACGCCTTTCAGCTACTCCATTTTGCTGAGGCTCGCCCGGCATTGAATACTGAGAAACTATTCCATTCTCCTGTAAGAACCTTGCAAAAGGTCCAGGGACTTGACCATATGGAGTGTGCCGACCGTAGTACTCCCCACCACGGTCAGATCTGACTATCTTTATTCTTTTATCATGCTGATTTTCAACTTCAGCTTTGAATATCTTAAATTTATCCAACGCTTCAGATCTTTCTTTGATTGGATAAATATAACCATATTGGGAGTAATCGTCTGTGAATGTTATGAACGAGTCATAGCCATCCACACTTTTCACAGAAAACGGTCCACAAATATCAGTGTGAATGATTTCTAGTGTTCATGTGCTTCTGTTTGCACCCTTTTTATTTGTTTTACATACTTTCCTTTAATGCAATCTATGCATTGTTCTAAGTCTGAGAATTCTAGTGGAGGAAGAATTTCATTTGTAACTAGTCTTTCTATTCTCCCCTTCGAAATATGGCCCAAGCGACAGTGCCATAATTTCGATGAGTCGTGAGTTCTCTTTCTTTTCTTTTGTTCTTTATCCGACGCGGAAACATGATCATTCACATTACACACAGAATACACTTTTTCACGTAGTGATAATAAATAAAGCTCATCATGTAGGAAAGCAACATCCACATGAGTATTATTAAACCATATGGCACACTTGCCATGTCCAAAGTGACATTCATAATGATCTTTATCCAAACATGAAACACTAATCAAGTTTCTGTGTGATGAAGGAACATATAAAACATCTGTAAGCGGAAGCTTGAATCCATCAGCTAACTCCAGGGAGATGTCGCCGACAGCTTCAACTTCTGCTTGAACTCCATTTGCAACTTCAATGCATCTTTCGCTTCTTTGCGTAGTCCGCGTCGAATGGAATCCCTGTAATGAATTGGCAACATGAACGGTTGCACCTGAGTCAATCCACCAAGTAGATATCGAAAACTGTGTATACAAGGATTCATTTACAAAGGAAACAATGTTGTTACCTCTCTTTGCCATTATTTACTTTAGCCAAACAGGGCAATCTTTCTTGTAGTGCCCAGTCTGCTTACAATGGAGACATGTATCTTTGTCCACTGGAAGAGGCTTTTGCTGATGCTGATAGTGAGTGTGAGCTTTTTCATGTGGCTTTAAAGGGGAACCTTTGTCACTTTGATTGTAGTTCTTTTTCTTATTATCCTTCACATAGTTCAGAGAACCACCATATGAGGTTCTAAGTCTTTCCTCTTCTTGCACACACATGGCTATAGTCTTTTCAATGTCCCATTTCTCAGACGACATGTTGTAATTGACAACAAAAGGGTCAAACTCTTTTGGCAGTGAAGCCATAACCAGGTGAACAAGGAGTGCAGGTTTGAGCTCCAAATCCGCATCCATGGGTTTAAACTTAGCTGCCATGTTGCTCATCCTGAGGATGTGCTCTCTTATGCCATGTCCACCACCTGTGTACTTTTCTGTCACCAGCTGCTTTAGCAACTGGGTAGCATATATCTTTGAAGAACCAGTGAACTGGCTCTTTATCTTTTCAAGAAACTCCCCTACGGAAGTACACTCTGTAATTGAGCCCATAATAGCATTCTCAATTGTGTTCTTTATGAAAGCCGTGCACTTTTTATTGGTAGTGAGCCACTTTTGGTTTTCGAGGGTATATGACACCTCCACTGGAGCATGATCCCTCTTCTTTTTCTCCCAAGCAGCATCATTATCTTTTGCATCTCTGACTGGCTCTGTTGGTTTGACCGGCTGTGGGGTGTCCACAACCCAGTCCACCTCAGCACAAACAAAAGCCAAGTCAACTTTCTTTCTCCATTCAGTGTAGTTATCGCCTCTGAGGGTTGGAACATTCTTGAGGCAACTCATCAAGTGGTACCCTCCTGAAACCACAATGAAGTGAGATCATAACAACAATTGCATGCATTAATCCAACGTTGGTCAAAATTGAAACATACAATTGTTTATCCAATTAAATCTATATCACCGTTGGGCAAAAGTAGAAATAAATGCACCTTTTATAGCAACAATAAATCACGATTATGTTATTAACAACGTTGGTCATAAAATAACAGAATCATAATTGTTTCAATAATTACTTTAACCTACTCTTAAAATTTAATTCTCACTTTAGTTTTATTTACTTTTAAAAGAACACTTTTATTTATTTGCAGCGGAAAAACATGAATAAAAATTCATGAACTTTATACTTTTCAGAGGCATTTCGTTTTATTTTCTATTTTCTAAACAGAATTTTCGTTGTATAATTTTGAATAGAAAATTCTCAGCAAAATTCTCTAAAACTGTATAGAATTCGTTTAAAAAAACGCTGACGGGCCTCTTTGCTTGTGCGGCTCGTCCCACGGCCTGCGACGCGTGCGCCGCTCACGGCCCATGGCCCGCTGGGCGTGCGCCGCTCTATAGCCTGGGCAACGCGGCCCACGGCCCGCTAGGCGAGCGCCACTCGAGATCATGGCCGTCCATCTGGATCCGACGGTCACCCGCGCCTTTCGCCCGAACAAAACCACCCACCGCGCGGCTCGGGGCAAAACCTAGTCCATTTCGCTCCCTTTCGTCTGTCTCTCGCCCGCACGGCGTTCTCTCTGGCCGTCGGCCAGCCGCCGCCGACGAGGCTCCCCAGCGCGGCTCGGCTTCTCACCCTTCTCTATTCTCTTTTCCATCCACCACCGCCCGGGCGATAGAGTGAGAGAGAGACGCGAGTGCGCCGCGCCCCCCAGCTCCTCTGTCTCGGACTGCGCAGTGGTGTTCCACGCCGGCCACCGGAGACGGGGTTGGTAGCCACCGCTCCCGCGAGCTCTTCTCCCCTTTCCCCTTTCCTGTCCTCTTTCGGCAGAGAGAGAGGGACACGGCTGCGCCCTCCTCTGCTCCCTCATGCTCGACTACTGTGGAGCACTGGATGGTGGCGCCGTTGCCTCCCCTTTCGCCGGTCGCGCGTTCCCTTGCGGTGAGCGCGCCGCCGTCGAATGGTTTGGCCGCGGTGCCCTTTGCCCCTTGTGGGGTTTGTTCTTCTTCCGATGCCTCGGCTTGCTGATGCGCGTCGAGATCGAGAGGAACGGCGCGGCCTCAGCGGCGGCGCACAACTCCGGTGAGTTTTCTTTTCCCTCTTGCCCTCTGTTCTCTGTTTAGGGTTAGGGTTTCTCCCGGGAGGGGAATTTCTTTTGCTATTTCTTTGCCACCGAAAACCAATCTAGAACCCTAGATCGCTCTGACACCATTGTTGTGCTCCTGGGATCATCTAGGGTAGAGATGCGACGGTGGTGAGAGAGATGGTGAGGAGGAGTACCTTCTCCTTGGCTCGAGGAGCCCGAGCCGGTGGCCATGGTGGAGGGACGACGGCGTGAGCGTGTGTGTGTATGGGCAGCGGCGGCGGTGGAGCTTCCCGTCGGCCTACGCTAACCCTAGATCGGTAGGAATGTCGGTGGGGGGCTGCTGTGCACGGTGAACCTCGTACCGTGTGCACCCCCCCCCCCCCCCCCCACCTCTTTATGTAGCGTGGCGACAGGGGCCCACCAACCAGAGTTCGGTTGGGCGCGGCTGATTAGGGCGCGAGTCAAGGGCCCGATCGATCGGGAGGAGATCAACCTAACAGGGCTTCCATAAAATGACAGTTAGGAAAGTACTTCTCCTTCAAAACTCTAGAATACAGGGAGTCCGAGTGTGTAATCCTAAATCGTAGTATTCAATATCCGGAACCACATGCCTCCTTTCACTTTAGGTGCCGCCAACTTCTACCATGACAACCAATGAATAGTAGTTTGTCGATGGAGCTGCTTGCTCGACTACATCTAATAAGGTAGTATAACGTATTACACTAACCTCTGTAGATCACATAAGCATTTTGGACATTTCTACGTTGACGGTAACACTTGGGATGAAGAATAGTGTTACAATTTCATTCCCCATGCCTCCTAATGCTAATGTGCATTGGCCAACTTTAAAAATAAGATGAGTCATGGGAACAGCGTGAGTTTTTTTTTTCTATGGAGTACATGCATAGAGTTGGAAGGTTTATATAGGGAGTTTGTCCTTGGCGACACATTCCGGTAGCTAGGTAATCTTGAAAGATTGGTCTTTATTTTTTGCATCTCAAGAGTTCATACAGTGTATGTCATGTCACTGTGAGTTTAATGATGATGCCACTCTATTGGCCCAGAAAACATGAAAAGTGTAAGTGATGATCGACTACCATAGGTAGAATCCTTGACACTCTTTTTCAACGTACAAATGTATGATTTATTGACATGTGTTACACAAACATCTGAGATAACAAAAGTCGATTTAGACTAGGCGACACGAGTATGGGTGAGTTCAAATACAATGTACTACAGACAAACATGCTTACCATCATGCAAAAGTTTTTTTCACAGTACCCTGCTACTCCCTGAAGATAGTTGGGAGTAGCAAGTAAATCTGGGCATTCAATTGATAGAACAATTTAGTCTTTTTTCATCTCTGATTTGGGAATAATAATATTGCCTTAATCTACTCCCGTAGTCTGCGGTGATAGGAAACCGCAGCTTCCTGTTTGGGCGCACGGCCGGTGACGGTCTCCTCGACGTTACTACCGTCGTCCATCTCAGGGACCGGTGGTCGCAGCATTCATCATCCTCTTCTCCCCCTCCACCGAATGGAGGCTATAAAACTGTGTCGTGTTTAAACCATGCCGCATCTCTATCGATGCCGCCACTAGATTTCTCCAATGCCGCTCCGTGCTTGCACACCCCTGTGTCTCCGGCGGCGCAATGCTGCCTTGATTAGTATTAATTGTTAGCAATCCAAACCAATGCATTGCCGGTGTAGTAGTTAGAATTTACATGTCGCATCGTCGTTACTCAATCTTATGGAAGTGATGGATTATAAATATGTAAGAAGAACAATTTAACTCATGCATATGCATCAAACCACCACTTACAAAATACACAAGATTGCTAAGCGTGATTGAGCAATTGCCCCCTTTTTAGTTGAGATTGCATTTCCGGTCGATTATAAATAAAATGACAAGAAAACGAGGTGCAGGATTGCCAAATGGTCAATCCCAGAAGTACATGGAGTTCACTCGAGATTGTTCGCCCGGGTCGGCCGCCAATCGTTTTCTCTATTGCCATTCACCCTTCTGGCGGGGCCCGCTCCTACCTACCCTTCGCTGCATGTTCATCACGTGATCAAGGAACCTCTTGTAATTCGGGGTTATGTTTTACCCTTTGTAAAACATAATACTCTTTGTGAGTTTAGGTTTTAGGGTTTAGGGCTTATAGATAAAATGACGGTCCATACAACCAGCATCCAAACTTCTGATCAAGAGCGACAGCTGAGGCAACAACACAATCATGCCAAAAAAACATAAGAGAAATAGAAAAAAACACCTAGTGGCTGCCGCCAAGCGGCCCTACGAGGACGACAGTCGACACGTTGTAGTCAGGAGCGCATCCATCATGACACCGAGACCATCGCGGTCACACTGCCCTCGAGAGAGCGGCTGCCAGTGCCGCAGAAAAGCAAAGAATTTGAAGGTTTAGTCACTGCACTTTTTCCACGGTGCACCTTTTACGAACCGTTCACAACCGGAGATAACGTATGTGGTCTTCTGCCAATTATTGCACCGCGTGCACTAGCCGCGATGCTCTCGGTTGCCACACGAACACGATGGTGTGTCCTAGTCCACACGCATGCAGGTTTTGCTGCTCAAGTTCAGTCTCGGTGGGATGTAGTGCCGTGTGTGTGCTGCGTTCTATGGTGGTGGTGCTGCTGCTGAGGCCTTGACTGGCCCTCCCAGTCCCAGTGGTGTCATACGGTGCCTGCTGAGGTGAAAGCACCTCACACATAACGATGTGGCCATGCACCCAGACCGGCCCAGCCCGAGTGGTCAACATCTAGCTCGCCACTGCCACTACCAAGTCTGAATTATCTACCACAGTGGCGGCCAGAGAGCTGCAGCGTTTTTACCTATGGACTGAAGCTCGCGCAGAATTGTAGCCACGGCTGGGTGCGCAAGTGGGACACCGGCCGGCCGGCCGGGCCATTTGGGACACAGTGATGTGTAGAGGCCGGCCCTTAAACAAACAAAAGGCAACGGTGCATTGTGAGGATCTTTTTTTTTTTTTTGATCAAATTGCGAGGATCCGGTATTGGCAGTTTGGCACTCCATAACTGCTGGAGTGAGCAGAGTCACGCCAACACTGTTTTTCTTCGAAGTTGTACCGCTACTCGGTGGAGAGTAATAAACATATAGGCACGCACATAGCCGGGTGGGTGGGTCCAGCTTGACCTTGACCCTCAGTTCACCCAACGCGGAACGACTTGACTCCAGAATTGCAACTCTACGTCCGTTCATCGCCTCTGTCCAAGCTCCAGAGACAGACAGAACCTGTACGTCAAGACGGATATATACAAGTGACTCGCAACACGCGTCGGACGGAAGGAGTACGTGTTTAAAAATGGACATGGACTGCTTCACGAGGACGACTCAACTTTTTACGTGGACATGCGTGAGAAGGGCGACGTACCTATGCATGTTCGCGCTGCCCGTATCGGTGAAACATGTCGGTGTGCGGTTCGACTGTATGGCTGGTTGGGCATGTAGTGCATCAATAATGCATGCGTGGGACCTTCGGAAACTATGGCGGTGCGTGTTAGAAGGGAGAGAGGCATTCGGTGGAATTAATGATTGTATTGCTTAAGCCTCGTGAGCATATATATATATATATATATATGAGTACAATGATCAATTTAGAGTACAAGATAAGTGAGAACAAATCCTAGTCTATCACATCTTTTCAAATAATCAATATACTCAACATCCCTCCGCAGTCACAACGGTAGCGACGCAGACGGTGAGACTGAAGAAGAATCCGAAGAAAAGCCGACGGACACCCTCCCCCCCCCCCCCCACCCTCCCCCTCCCCCCCTCCCCCCCCCACCCCCCTTCCCCCTCCTCCACCCTCCCCGCCCCCCCCCCCCCCCCGCCCCTCCTCCCCGCGACCCCCCGCCCCCCCATGCCTACATTCCACCCCATCCGCCTCCCCCCCCCCCCCCCCCCCCCTCCAGTCGTAACGGTCGATGCATCGCGGAAGTCATGGCTGGAGAGGAAACCGACGAGGTTGCTCAAGCAAGGCGGTAGCCCTTTGTGCCGTTTGTCGAAGTAGCCGAGAGCGTAGGGTGGTGTAGCCGTGGTCGAGGTAGCCGTGCGAAGAACGCCGTGGTCGATGTCGAGTCGGGGTAGCCGGTGTCGAGGAAGTCACCGTGGAGCTGTTGGCGCAAGGAGGCGCCGTGTTAGTCATGGACGCAGTGGTGTCGAAATAGTGGTTCGCTCGGAAGAAGACGGTGTTGACGAGGCGTCGCGTCAGGTTTGCCAAACCCGGGGACACGTCGTAGACGAAGGCACGCGTCGGTGTTGCCAGCACCGGGCATGCGTAGACGGACGAAGACAAAGTTGACGAAGCGCCGCACTAGGTTTGCCAGGCCCGGGGACAAGTCATGGACGAAGGCACGCATCGATGTTGCCAGCACCGGGCATGCGTAGACGAGGGACCTGCACGAGTTGTACGCCATGTCGAGAGAGGCTAGCAGAGAATGACTCAACGACGGTTGCGGCGCCAGTCGACGTAGGGTAGAAGGTGCCGATGTCGACTGCGGTTGTCGGAGTAGATGAAGTGGTTGAGGAAGATGACGACGCTAGCGATGAGCTGGTGCTGGACGAAGACGAAGGGGGTGGACGGGCGGCGCGGCTCGGGTGAACGAGCGGCAGCGGCGGCCGCGACCTGACGGCGGCGGCCGCGGCTGGGTTAGGAGTGCGGCGGCGATGCTCGAAGTAGGCGACGAAGAACCCGACAGCGTGACGAAGACCGGCGCGGACGGTGGCGTTCCCGCACCAAGGGAGGCGGCGCGGTGCAAACCACGGAAAGTCAACGCGCGGGGACGGCGGAGTGGACCGCGGGCCGCGGCGCTACGGCCCGAAGGGGTGACGCAGCGGCGGCAGGCGGGTCAGGGCGACGGCGGGAAGACCTCGGGGCGGCGGCAGGGACCGCGGGCCGCGGCGCTACGGCCCGAAGGGACGGCGCACCCGCGGAGCACGGGTCGATGCAGCCGGCATGACGGCCTCGGGGGGCGGTGGAGACCGCGTGCCACGCTCGCTATGACCCGATGGGGCGACGTAGCGGCTGTGTGAAGATCGGTGTAGCCACGAAGACGCCCTGGAACGGACGTCCTCCGAGCAGCGGTAGACCGCGGGCTGCGACACTACGGCTCAAAGGGCGACGCAGCGAAAGCAGACGGGTCGATGCAGCCGCAGGAAAAACCATGGGGTGACGATGCTGTGGCCCGATAAGACGACGCAGCGACAGCCCGATGCTCGATCGATGGAGAGACGCGCTGTACTCGATGACCATCTTCATGAAATCCTGCAGGGTCATGCGCAGTCGGTCGATCAGACCAACTGCTATGCGATGATAGAGTGTTCCATGTGTTCTCGACGCGGAATGTCCGAGCAACAAGAGGCCACGCAGCGCGGGCCAACGGGCCAACGCAGGACGCGCTAGCGGCGATCGTGCCTGTGCACGTAACCTGCTGCCACGATTGAAGCTTTGTGGCGGGTCAAGAGCAGCCGTTGCACCTGTGCACGTAAGACGTGCTGCTGCCAAGCTGGGTGGATGTGTGGTTGATGAAGAATTCCAATCCGAACAAGACGACGGTGGCCGACGAAGAAACGACGTGCTGCAGCAGGCCGCATAGTGGAAGAAGAGGCCGATTGTGGTTGTACTCATCGTCAGGTTGGAGTAGAGGCGCCGGGTCGATGGCGACGGCGGGCGACGTAAATCGATCTTAGATCGGAAAACCAAAAAGTAAACGCCGATCAAAACGACCGGCGAGAAAGAGAAAAAGCCAGAGCAAGAGCTCGGGAAATAGACTCTCTAGGGCAGCCGGTCAACACGACTGGCGGACGAACCCTAGGTACGGGCGGCGCGGGCCCCGGCGGCGGTCATGGAGGCCGAGCGCCCCGGGGGCGGCGCGCGGGTGCGGAAGCGGCGGCGGCCAGGGTTTAGGATCAAGGTAAGGCTGATACCATGTTAGAAGAGAGAGAGGGATTTGATGGAATTGATGATTGTATTGCTTGAGCCTCGTGGGCATATATATAGAAGTACAATGACCAACTTGGAGTACAAGACAAGTCAGAACAAATCCTAGTCTATCTCGTCTTTGCTAATAATCAATATACTCAACAGTGCGAGTGTTCAGAAATCAGAGAGAGGAGAGCAAGCAGGGAGGGACCCGTATGGCACGGTGGCTGGCGTACGTGCGTGCAGTACGTCTTCTGGACTATGACCAGCCGCTGCTGATGTACATACTAGTAATTCGGTGGAAGGCGAACCAACCTGTGGTTGGATGATTAGAGGGACCGTGGTATTCCCAGCCCGCCAGGGTTTAAGTCCTGATGCTCGCATTTATTTTTAGATTTATTTTAGGATTTTCGGCGATGCGCATTCAGTGGGAGGAGACGTTCCCGTCGATGACGAGGTGCCTACGGTGACTTCGTAAATTTCAAGATGATATGCCGGCTCAGTCTTTCGAATGTGATCATAAGGGTAGGGTGTGCGTGTGTGCGTTCATAAGGGTGAGTGTATGCGCGTGTATATGAGCGTTTGCGTCTGTACTGTGTTAAAAAAAGTAATTCGGTGGAAGAAACGTTGCTGTCCAAAAGAAATCGGTGGAAGAAACGTCGCGTACCGCGTCGGCTCGTGTAGGGAACCGGGCGGGGCGGCCGCCGGGCCGAGCACGACCGCACGCGCCCTTTTCCAAGCATGCCGCGGCCGGCCCGGCTGGCTGTTGCCTGCACCGTCCCACCAGAGACTGACCCGACCACCGAATCGGCCCTCACTCCCCTGATGCGACGTGAGCGTGAGCAAGCTCAGCCACTTCTTGGAGCTAGCCCAGCTGGACAGCCGCACGTCGATGACCACGCCATCGCCGGACAACGACGCACGCACAATGCTACGACGTGCTCCGCCGCGCTCCCGGCCCCGGCCTGCGGTCACCACGCTCTGTTATATACTATGTACATACTTCAGCACTAACCTTGCTTGTCTGCCTCGAGTACGACAAACTAATCAGTTTTGCTTATTATGCCTGAAAATGCAACTCGAATCAGTCGACTTTGCCCAGCGCCCTAGGCCATGATGTGGGTGCCGCGGTGGTGGGCGGCAACGAGGCATGGGGACGCCGGCAAGACTGAGCCAAGAGCGACCTAGAGACGGACACAACGCAGAGGGGGGTGGGGGGTTAGGGGGAGGTCGCCGTTGATTAGATCATTCAGGGTTTAGAGGGAGGTCAGGCGTGTCAGCGGGGCGGGTGTTGGGTGTCAAATGCCTACATAGCGGCTGTCCTGACGCCAGCAAAGCTTTCCCGGCTTTGCTTGCGGTTTGTGGGGATTTTAGATGTCCGGACCACGTCGCAAACGTTTGTTGCATGACGTTGAATGACATAACGTGCCCGGACAGCGCGGCTGAACATTTACGGACGTTTTGATGCACAATGTTGGAGTTGCCCAGCACTTACTCCAGCTGGCAGAGAGAAGTGCATGTTAAAGAGACGGGGTTCCTTCCTCCCTCCTCATTGATTGCTGTGCACCCCAAAGGTCCTACTAGCAAGGGAGGGACCGGGGCAGTGCGCCCAGATGCCGGCGGGACAGACAGACAGCGAGGGCTCACTACTCTCACGTTACCCTACCAACACAAGAAGGACCCGCGATTAACGACGCCATGTGTAAAGCAGTAGTTGGTCGCTACGTTGATGCTGACATCCTGCGCGCCGGCCCCTCGCGTCAGATCCTGGACACGGTGGTCCTTTGCCGCCGGGACGGAGGCTGGTGCTTCAACTTGAGCTTCACCGCAGCCACCCACAGATACACAGCGTAAAGCGTACTACATGCATAGCCGGTGCCGAGACTCACCGTGTGGTGCGCCATGCACGGCGGCCCGCCCGCAGCCTGGCTGGCAGTCGACGGCGATAGCGACGGACCGGAGCATGCAGAGCCGCACACGGGCGCGCGCGCACGGATACGAAAGGAAAATAAACTAGGAAGCGCAGTGAATCGCCGGCGGGCCCGGGCCCGGCGACAGCGCAGCGGCGGGCGAGCTACGCAGGCAGTACGCGCCTTTCCATCACGCGGTTTCCTCCTCCTTTCCTATCCTGTTCTTTACTCCAACGGCTCTGCTCTTGCTTCCTTCCCCAGATCACGGAGAGCGGCGCAAGTGAGGTGGGGCCCAGGGCCCCAGGCCCGTAACGGTTTCCAGCTTCGGCTCCCCAGCGCGTCGCCGTTACGTTACGCAAGCTAGCTGTAGCTACTGCGGACGGCGCGGTGCGTCTCCGGTCCAACGCCCGCCGTGTGCGTGCTCTCGCCGGCATCCTACTCCATGCATCGTCAATGAATCTGCTGGACTAGCAAAGCTAGGGCTGCATTTGTGTTGGGATAAGCTCATTTCTTTTACCTGCTAATTAAGCAAGTAAAAGCTAGGGCTACATCTTGTCCTCATATCTTGTTAGGAGTAGCAAGTAGTACATCTTGCACGTGACTCTCTGTTCAAGTCACGCCGTTTGTGTGATTTTGCGGTGTTTTATTGGACACAAGTACTGTTCTAACCGCCCCATTGCACACACACAAAAAAACATTACATCAATTCAGATAAGGTCGTACATATTTACAAAAGAACTCTTTTTTCTTTTTGGGGAATTTACAAAAAAACTCTTAACTTGATTGACAAAATATGAGCTATATGCCACATGCGAATCCACTGGTATAATTCCTCGACATGGTTTGGGTCTGCTACCCCCAACCGCTATGAGGGAGTGCGAACTGGGAAGGGTAAAAAAATTTGGTTTTATGGTGGAGTAATTGGCTGGTGAGCAAGCCAATGCCGCGTTGAACTGAATTCCAGGGTAGTTCAAAAAATGTCTATAAACTAGGTTGCTCGTAAGTAACTCGTCTAGGGTATACGAGCATCTACAACCGGATCCCTTATATCGTCCCAGTATGTTCGGTCGGACGGTCTGGTCACTGTCAGCTCATGATTTTGCCACCTGGCTAGACCCCTCAAACTTCTCGAGCTCCGTGCCATCCTCGATGGTCCGACGGGCAATCTGCGGTCGACTGTGCCGGCCCATCTCGTTCCCGCTCTGCGGCCGTCCCCCCCCCCCCCCCCCCCCCCCCCCCCCCTCTCCCCGGGAGCTGCTGCTCCCTCTTGGCGATGGGTGCTCGTGCCCACACCACCAAGCCCACGTCGCTCGCGCCTCCAGAATCAGATGCAAGGGTGGCTCGCTGCGCTCGGCAGAGGGTGGCGGAGGCCAGATCCAGCCATTCCAGAGGTGGGAATTGTCAGGCCAAGGCCGTTCGGGTGCCCTCGTACTCGCAGGATGAGCTTCTTCGCAAAGTGCTCCCCCGATCCTTGACCTCGGAGGAGACAAACGCCCGTTGCCGCCGCCGCAAAACTGCTGCGGCAACACGGCTAGCCATCGAGGAGTCCGAGCGGCTCGCCCGAAAGAAGGCCGCCGATGCGGTGAGAGCCAAGCGCCTCGCCAAGGAGCAGGTCCGTGTCGCTCGGTGTCTCATTGGCACACCCCCACCCCCTCCCCCCGTCCTCTCGTCCGACGGCGGCACCTCCATCGACGATGACAATCCCCTCCGGGCACAGACGCCTACGCCAAGGACTGCCTCTGGAGACGATAAGGGGAAGGTTCCTGTGAGGAGGCCATGATACCTGATATCCCCTCTTAGTTTGCTATCGTCTTTTTGTAATGTAGCTATGTTGAACTTGCTATGTTCGTTCCTATATGTGAATGCTACGTATATGTTGATCTACACTGTGTTATTCATGTTGAATGCATTGCATGGAATTGGGAGACATAGACTTGGCCGCGAAAATTTGAGGATGATTGGGCACCATCCGCAGAAGTATATGGGCCCAGATTTGCGATGTGTGGTTGTAAATGCTCTAACATACCATAATATCTACGACGTGTGGCACCAGGGATGTCCGGACGAGAAGTGTAACAACATGTTCACTTCTTAGCGACGCGTTGCTAAACTTCTCGACAGTGTGTCAACTTATTTTTCTCTCAAGTAACCAGCATGATATATGTGTGTTCGTTAAAAAGAGAATTGCAGGGTTACCTAAGAAAAACCAGACAAAAACTAGCTACAAAAAGGGTAGTAATTAAGAACCCACCGTCCATAGAAAACACCTAAAAAAGAACCAACAAACGCACAACCCATATCTGACAAATCATGCCACATCAAAGACCCATGATATATGTCAACTACGAGCCGTCTATGGTTACTTCGTCAATCTCAAGTTTTTATGTCGGCTCAATATCTCGAAGGTGCTCAAAGGTTAAGGTGTGTGTGCGCGTGTGCACAGGGTTGAATGTATGTGTGTGTGGGCATCTGTGATTGTACTGTGTTTAAAAACTAGTATAACATTATGGGAGATACAACTAACATGATTTTTAGTGGGATATTATGGACATTATTTTTTCTGAAATATTGCCGCAGTTGCATCGACCAATTTTACCCATCAGTTTGTGGATTGGCACGAACGGAGCGTGGCAAAATATTGGCTATGTACCGAACCACAAATGAAGCATGGCGAACTATCGGCCATGGACCGAGCATCCTTGCCGGTCATAGGCCGGGACGAGGACCAACATTCGCCGTAGTTAAGTTTCTCAAGCTTTGAAACTTTCGCCGGAGCTAAGCTGAAGAGGGGAGTGACTTACGCGTGCGGTGAAATAGACGTTGGCCCTGTGTATGTGTATCTATCGTGCCCGTGCGCACCGGAAAAGAGAATTCCACAGCACGTACCTCCACAAGGGAAGGGGAGGGAGCCGTGGGCACGGTCATCACGGCCGTCGCTGTAATCCGCGACGGAATCGACGCGTGCGGGACCCACCCGGCCTCCGTATCCGTATCCGCGCGGGCCCCACCGTCAGGGACCCCACGCGCACCTGCCAGCGCGGCCCACGCACAGCTAGCCAGACTCGGAGTCTAGTATGGTCGCACACCTTCCTCCGCTCCTTCCTCGCCTCCGAATCTCCCTCCAATGGAGGCTGCCTCCTCCTCCATCTATAAATACCCGACGTCCCCCTCTGGAACGAACCTGCAACCACCGCAGAGCACGCCATCGAATCGATCGAGCGAACCAAAGCCAATCCCAGACTAGAGTTTCTTACCTCGTTGTTACCGCCGCCAAGCAGACGACGACGACGGCGATGGGCAAGATCAAGATGCCGGCCCTGTTCCGCCGCCGCTCCTCCTCCAAGTCGCGCTCCGCGTCGCCGCCGCAGACCCAGGAGGAGGAGGGCACCCGGCCGGCGTCGGGCGCGGGGTCCCCGGCGCGGTCGGCGGAGGAGGAGATGGAGCGGGTGTTCCGCAAGTTCGACGCCAACGGCGACGGCCGGATCTCGCGGCCGGAGCTCGCCGCCCTCTTCGAGAGCCTGGGCCACGCGGCCACGGACGACGAGCTGACCCGCATGATGGCCGAGGCGGACGCGGACGGCGACGGCTTCATCAGCCTGGAGGAGTTCGCGGCGCTCAACGCCACCGCGGCGGGCGACGACGAGGAGGACCTGCGGCTGGCCTTCAAGGTGTTCGACACGGACGGCAGCGGCGACATCTGCGCCGCGGAGCTGGCGCGCGTGCTGCACCGCCTCGGCGAGAAGGCCACGGTCCAGCAGTGCCGCCGCATGATCGAGGGCGTCGACAAGAACGGCGACGGCCTCATCAACTTCGACGAGTTCAAGGTCATGATGGCCGCCGGGTTCGCCGCCAAGATGGCCTGATCCATCCATCCATCCGCCCGGCGTCTTCTTGTTGGATTCGTCATCCGTCATGCTTTGGGGAGTCAATCTGGTCGGCAACGAGGAAAGCTGTGCATACATGAGAAGAGCTACGGTTTGGCCACCAGTCTCCATGCTGAGCCGAACATCGCTATCCCAAAGCGGAACCCATTGGCCAGGGTGGTACCTCCGCCTCCGGGCCCAGTTGAAGGGCGCTGCTGCGATACGCCGGAGTGTACGTGGACGGCATCTCTCCGGGATCATGGAGTCGTATTTTTTATCATGTGACGGACCCGGCGACGCTTGAAGTGCTCGGAAAACAGTGAGGGAGATTAACAGTGAAGGTCGTCGCACCTACAGTACAGTGTGGTTATCAGGGAGATTCAGGAAACAAAGGAAGATGTTTAGTAGTGATGTAATACTTGTTCATGAGAGTAGGGGGGATACCGTTCAACAAATATTAGTTTAGTTTAGAAAAATAAAATGTACATACCATTCAAAAAGTATGTTGCGAAATTTGAAAAAACAATGTTCGTTGATTTTTTTATACAGTGTCAATAAATATTCTTGTAGTTTAAAAAATCATGTCAGATACTTGTTTTATATAATATATTCGACGTACCTTTGAAAAAAGTTAGCATGTATTTGAAAAAATGTTTGAAAAAATGTATTTCAAAATTGTTCAATGAGTATCAAGAAAATGTTATGTATTAATAAAAAAATATAACGTGTATTAAAAAGTAGACATACCATATAAAAACCCAAAAACCATAAGAAGAAAAAAGAAACAAAGAAAACTAACATAAAAACAAATAAATAAATAAATAATTGAAAATTAACATAAAAGGAAAGCTAAAGAAAATTGTTAAAAACAAAGAAAATATAGAAAATAGTTCCTAGAAAGCCTCTTCCGATGGAACCCGATTTGGGCCGGCCGAGAGTGCGCACGACTATTGCTCGCAATCGGTGAGAATAGGTCCTGCCCTTCCTCAAGAAAAGAAAAATAGATCTCGCCCTACCTCTCGGAAAGCAACTAATTAACGAGTACTCCTTCGGGAGCCCTCCAAAGGGTCACTTGGGGTGGGCTGGGAGCGCGTCACTTGGCGCGCTCTCAGCCGCCGCCACGTGTCGCGCTCTATGCGCTCCTTTTGATTTTATTTTTCTGTATGTGTTTTTAGCTTTTAGATGATTTTTTCGGCTTCTTGGTTTTTCCCCGGTTTTTGGCCAAATTATTTTTTGAAAAAATAATTTTTGCGCGAATAAAACCTTTTTTTTGTGAGAGGCACAAATTTACTTCTTGTGAACGCACATATTTGCGTACGTGAGAGGCATGGCCGTGACTCACGCAAAAGGGAAAAAACACGCCACGAGCGGCACAGATTTACTTCTCGTGGAGGCACGGATTTGCTTATGCGAAAGGCACGGCCGTGCTTCTGGCAAAAAAGAAAAAAGAAACTTCCGCGAGTAGCACGGATTTGCTTACGCGAGAGGCACGAAAAAAAAACACATTTTATCCTTCCGCAAAAGACACGGATTTACTTCTCATGGAGGCACGAATTTGCGTCCGCGAAAGGCACGGCCTTGCCACTCGAAAAAGGAAAAAAAACCTGTTTTTTTTCCTTCTGCGAGAGGCACGGGTTTACTTCTCGTGAAGGCACGGATTTGCTTCCGTGAGCTGTAACTCTCGGAAAAGGGAAAAATGCATTTTTTTTCCTTCCGTGGATGCAATCCGTGAGAGGCACGCCCGTGCCTCTCGGAAACGGTAAAAAATGTGTTTTCGGTCATGCCTTTGAGAAAGGGAAAAAACGTGCTTCTGGTTCGGATTTTTTTGTCCTTTTTTTGTGAAAGAAAAGTTCGTCGAAACCTATCAACATGATATCTAGTTGTGAAGATCTCGTCGCGAGAAATATAACGGTGAAAATGGTTCGAGATTTGGATGCGCGGTTTGAGTGATTAAATGTTTTGAATAAACAAATGTATGAAAAAATGGAAAACTCTCAGGTTGCAGTGTGACACTTGTCGCAACCTGAGAAGATGAGAGTGATCTTTAGCAAAGAGTACTCCTTAATCCTCTCGCGACAAGCGAGACATAACAATTGTGCTGGGAGTGCGACATACACATAAATATACCATGGGGGGATTCAGGTATTACTTGGGCCTAAGCCAGCCCATAAAATTTTAGTGGGCTAGTCGTGTGTTGCCGTCGTCGACGAGTGCTCCTATTTAACGCCTTCAGCGCCGCAGAAGCCTACTGGGGCCCACTGCAGCGCATAGTGGGCCGGCCCACGAACGCGTAGCGCACTGTGTTATATAGCACGAAAAAACCCCATGAAAAAAGTGTGTGTGTGCAGATTCAAACTCGCACCGATGCATCCCTGGATTTGCTTAGCCAACCACTAGAGCTTGTGAATGGTAGTGATTAATAGCAACGCGAACTCTTTTAGAACCAATATAGCCGCGTCGCAAAGATTTTTGAGGTATATGAAAATAATTTGTAAAAGGTTGATTTTGCTCTAAAAAAAGATCATTAAATTTTGAAAATGTTCACACTTTGGAAAAAAAATCATAGAATTTGAAGAAAAGTTCATAGAATTTGAAAAAAGTTCTCCATTTTGTAAAAATAGTTCATCCAATTGGGAAAAAAGTTTGCCGAATTTGAAAAAGTTCACCAATTTTGATAAAAGTTCACTGGTTTTGAAAAAAAAGTCCATCCATTCAGAAAAAAGTTTATTGGATTTGAAAAGTGTTCACAGATTTTCAAAAAAAGAGTTCATTGATTTAAAAAAATATTCTCGAATTTGGGGGAAAAAAGTTCATCGAATTTGAAAAAAATAACTGATTTTAAAAAATAATTGATTTTGAAAAAGAAACATTGAATTTGAAAAAGTTTGTGCATAAAAAGTAAAAAAAGATGAAAGAAAAAACAGAGAAAGGAAGAAAGAAAAGCAAAAAACCGGTCCAGAAAAACACAGAACGAAAAAGAGAAAAACCGCGTGGCCAAACTATAAAGGACAAAAAGGAAATAAATTGTCACGACGTGTGGTCTGCCCCCGTTGGCTAGTGCGAGTGAAGAAGCGGTAAGAAGGAGCGCCTACGGCGCCAAATAGGATCTGCCGCCGTCGACACATACGGCACCACATATGCCTAGAAAAACATATCGCACCACATCCTAGACCGGGCTCTCAGGACTCTGAAGCAGGAGGGACGGCCATGGCGCTCGCATCGGGCTCCGGCGGTAGCGGCAGCGGCGGGAGTGACTTCTCCGTGGTGGTAGTGGGCTCTGACTTCGCGGTGGACGCCGGCGCGGCAGTTCTCACTGTTGAAATATGAGGGTGGGCCTAGGACCCATCTAACAATTTCAGAAAATCTCTAAGGGTCCATGTGGGTTATATGGCAATAGGTATGGTGAGAAGTTTAGTCCCATAACGCTAGTTGTAGAGGAGTTGGACCTTCTTATAAGTCATTCTCTTCTACATGCTATTGGAGCTTGAGAAGAATGCTATTGGAGTTTGAGAAGAGAAGTGGTTCCCGCGCGCTCCTCCTCTCCGCCCGCCTCGCCTCGTTAAGCCGCACTACGGGTTGCGGAAATAAGCCGAGCCGAGCTCACACCTGTTGGAAATATGCCCTACAGGCAATAATAAATTGGTTATTATCATATTTCCCTGTTCATGATAAACGTCTATTATCCATGCTATAATTGTATTGATCGGAAACTCAGATACATGTGTGGATACATAGGCAACACCGTGTCCCTAGTGAGCCTCTACTAGACTAGCTCGTTGATCAAAAGATGGTTAAGGTTTCCTAACCATAGACATGTGTTGTCACTTGATAACGGGATCACATCATTAGGTGAATGATGTGATGGATAAGACCCATCCGTTAGCATAGCATTTGATCGTTCAGTTTATTGCTACTGCTTTCTTAATGTCAAATACATATTCCTTCGACCATGAGATCATGCAACTCCCGGATACCGGAGGAATACCTTGTGTGCTATCAAACATCACAACGTAACTGGGTGATCATAAAGATGCTCTATAGGTATCTCCGAAGGCGTCTATTGAGTTGGCGTGAATTGAGATTGGGATTTGTCACTCCGTATGACGGAGAGGTATCTCTGGGCCCTCTCGGTAATGCACATCACAAGAAGCTTGCAAGCAAAGTGACTAAGGAGTTAGTTGCAAGATGATGTATTACAGAACGAGTAAAGAGACTTGCCGGTAACGAGATTGAACTAGATATAGAGATACCGACGATCGAGTCTCGGGCAAGTAACATACCGACAGACAAAGGGAATTACGTATGTTGTCATAAAGGTTCAATCGATAAAAGATCTTCGTAGAATATGTAGGAATCAATATGGGCATCCAGGTCCCGCTATTGGTTATTGACCGGAGAGGTGTCTCCATCATGACTACATAATTCCCGAACCCGCAGGGTCGCACGCTTAACGTTTGTTAACGCTAGAGTAGTATTGGGATATTTGATGAGTGGTAACCAAATGTTGTTCGGAATCCCGGATGAGATCCTGGACATCAAGAGGAGTCTCGGAATGGTTAAGAGGTAAAGATTTATATATGGTAAGTCATATTTTGGGTTCCGGAAAAAGGTGCAGTTTTTTCGGTATTGTACCGGGAAGCTTCCAGAAGGTTCCGGAGGATTCCGGAGGGGTCCGGAAGTCCACAGGTGGGTCTACCATGACCCAAGGGCTAGCATGGGCTGTGGGGAGGCGCCCTGGCCTTATTGGGCTAGGCGCACCAAGTCCTCAAAAGCCCATGTGGATAGGGAAGGCAAAAAAGGAAGGAGTCCTAGTAGGAATAGGATTGGACTTGGAGTCCAAGTCCTCTCCCCCTTAGCTGCGCCCTAGGGCTTGGAGGGGCTGTTTCCCACGCCCCTCCACCTATATATAGAGGGGAGGGGGCGTCCCAAGAGGACACACCAAGCCCTTGGCGCCCCTCTCTCCTGTTACTCCGTAGTTCCACCGCCTCGTCCCGGCGACGCTTAGCGAAGCGCTGTCGGTGCTCCGCCACCACCATCACCACCATGCCATCATGTTGGTTATGATCCCATCTGTTTCTCCTCTCCCGCTTGCTGGATCAAGAAGGAGGAGACATTATCGAGCCGCACGTGTACTAAACTCGGAGGTGCCGTCCGTTCGGCACTAGATCGGTTGGATCGTGATCAGATCGCGAAGAGTACGACTACATCAACCGCGTGATGAACGCTTTCTCTTAGCGATCTACAAGGGTATGTAGACATACTCTCCCCTCTCGTGGCTATGCATCTCCATGGATAGATCTTGCGTGTGCGTAGAATTTTTTTTGTTTTCCATGCAACGTTCCCCAACAGTCGCATCATGAGCCAGGTCTATGCGTAGATGATATGCACGAGTAGAACACAAAGGAGTTGTTGGCGGTGATGTTCATACTGCTTACCACCAACGTCTTATTTTGATTCGGCGGTATTGTGGGATGAAGCGGTCCGGACCAACCTTACATGTTCACGTACATCAGACCGGTTCCACCGACTGGCATGCAACTTGTTTTGCATAAAGGTGGCTGGCGGGTGTATGTTTCTCCTACTTTAGTTGAATCGAATTTGACTACGGCTGGTCCTTGAAGAAGGTTAAAACAACAAACTTGATAATCACCGTTGTGGTTTTGTGTAGGTAAGAACGGTTCTTGCTAGTTGCCCGTAGCAGCCACGTAAAACTTGCAACAACAAAGTAGAGGACGTCTAACTTGTTTTTGCAGGGCATGTTGTGATATGATATGGTCAAGATATGATATGATATATGTTGATGTATGAGATGATCATGTTTTGTAATAAGTTCACCACTTGCATGTCGATGAGTACGACCACCGGCAGGAGCCTTAGGGTTGTCTTTAATTATTGTATGACCTGTGTGTCAATCACTAAGCGCCATTTAATTGCTTTACTTTATCGTTATGCGTTAGCAATAGTTGTAGAAGCAATAGTTGCGAGACGACCCCGACGCTACGATGGAGATCAAGGTGTCGTGCCGGTGACGATGGAGATCATGCCGATACTTTGGAGATGGAGATCAAAAGCACAAGATGGTGATGGCCATATCATGTCACATATTTTGATTGCATGTGATGTTTATCCTTTATGCATCTTATTTTGCTTAGAACGACGGTAGCATTATAAGATGATCCCTTCACTTAATTTCAAGATAAAAGTGTTCTCCCTGAGTATGCATCATTGATAAAGTTCATCGTTTCGAAGCACCTCGTGATGATCGGGTGTGATAGACTCTACGTTCACATACAACGGGTGTAAGCCAGTTTTACACATGCAGAATATTTGGGTTAAACTTGACGAGCCTAGCATGTACAGACATGGTCTCGGAACACTGGAGACCGAAAGGTTGAACATGAGTCATATAGTAGATATGATCAACATGAAGATGTTCACCATTGAACACTACCCCATCTCACGTGATGATCGGACATGAGTTAGTTGATTTGGATCATGTATCACTTAGACAACTTGAGGGATGTTGATTTAAGTGGGAGTTCATTAGTAATTTAATTATTTGAACTAAAATTTATCATGAACATAGTCAAAATGTCTTTGCAAATTATGTTGTAGATCAATAGCTTGTGATGTAGCTCCCCTGTTTTTGATACGTTCCTAGAAAAACCTAAGTTGAAAGATGATGATAGCAATAATGCGGACTGGGTCCGTGATATGAGGATTATCCTTATTGCTACACAGAAGAATTATGTCCTTGATGCACCACTAGGTGACATACCTGCTGCAGGTGCTGATGCAGACGTTATGAACGTTTGGCAAGCTCGATCTGATGACTACTTGATAGTTTAGTGCGCCATGCTTTACGGCTTAGAATCGGGGCTCCAAAGACGTTTTGAACGCCATGGAACATATGAGATGTTCCAAGAGCTGAAATTGGTATTTCAGGCTCATGCCCGTGTTGAGAGGTATGAGACCTCTGACAAGTACTTTGCCTACAAGATGGAGGAGAATAGCTCAGCCAGTGAGCACATGCTCAGAATGTCTGGGTACTACAATCGCTTGAATCAAGTGGGAGTTAATCTTCCAGATAAGATAGTGATTGACAGATTTTTCCAGTCACTATCACCAAGCTACTAGAGCTTCGTGATGAACTATAATATGCAAGGGATGACAAAAACAATTCCCAAGCTCTTCGTGATGTTGAAATCGGCGGAGGTAAAAATCAAGAAAGAGCATCAAATGTTGATGGTTAACAAGACCACCAGTTTTAAGAAAAAAGGTGAGGGAAATAAAGGAAACTTCAATAAGAATAGGAAGCAAGTTGCCGCTCCCGTGAAGAAGCCCAAAGCTGGACCCAAGCCTGAAACTGAGTGCTTCTACTACAACGGAAATGGTCACTGGAAGCGGAACTGCCCCAAATACTTGGCAGATAAGAAGGATGGCAAAGTAAACAAAGGTATATTTGATATACATGTTATTGATGTGTACCTTACTGGTGCTCATAGTAGCTCCTGTGTATTTGATACCGGTTCAGTTGCTAAGATTAGTAACTCGAAACAGGAGTTGCAGAATAAATGGAGACTAGTTAAGGGCGAGGTGACGATGTGTGTTGGAAGTGTTTCCAATATTGATATGATCACCATTGCACACTCCCTCTACCTTCGGGATTAGTGTTGAGCCTAAATAAATGTTATTTGGTGTTTGCGTTGAGCATGAACATGATTAGATCGTGTTTATTGCAATACGTTTATTCATTTAAGTCAGAGAATAAGTGTTGTTCTGTTTACATGAATAAACCATTCTATGGTCATACACCCAATGTGAATGGTTTATTGAATCTCGATCGTAGTGATACACATATTCATAATATTGATGCCAAAACATGCAAAGTTAATAATGATAGTGCAACATACTTGTGGCATTGCCGTTTAGGTCATATTGGTGTAAAGCGCATGAAGAAACTCCATGCGGATGGACTTTTGGAATCACTTGATTATGAATCATTTGATACTTGCGAACCATGCCTCATGGGTAAGATGACTAAAACTCTGTTCTTCGGAACAATGGAGCAAGCTAATGACTTACTGGAAATAATACATACCGATGTATGCGGTCCGATGAGTGTTGAGGCACGTGGCTCGTATTGTTATTTTCTGACCTTCACAGATGATTTGAGTGGGTATGGATATATCTACTTAATGAAACACAAGTCTGAAACATTTGAATAGTTCAAAGAATTTCAGAGAGAAGTGGAGAATCATCGTAACAAGAAAATAAAGTTTCTATGATCTGATCATGGAGGTGAATATTTGAGTTACGAGTTTGGCCTTCATTTAAGACAATGTGGAATTGTTTCACAACTCACGCCACCTGGAACACCACAGCTTAATGGTGTGTCCAAACATCGTAACCATATTTTATTAGATATGGTGCGTCATATAATGTCTCTTACCGATTTGCCACTATCATTTTAGGGTTATGCATTAGAGACAACCACATTCACGTTAAATAGGGCACCGTCTAATCCGTCGAGATGACACCATATGAATTATGGTTTGGCAAGAAACCTAACCTGTCATTTCTTAAAGTTTGGGGATGCAACGCTTATGTCAAACAACTTCAGCCTGATGAGCTCGAACCCCAAGAGGAGAAGTGCGTCTTCATATGATACCCTGAAGAAACTATTGGGTATACCTTTTACCACAGACCCGAAGGCAAGATCTTTGTTGCCAAGAATGGGTCCTTTCTAGAGAAGGAGTTTCTCTCGAAAGAAGTGAGTGGGCGAAAAGTAGAACTTGATGAGGTAGTTGTACCTTCTCTCGAATTGGAAAGTAGCACATCAGAGAAAACCGTTCCCGTGATGCCTACACCAACCGAAGAGGAAGCTAATGATAATGATCATGAAACTTTGGATCAAGTTACTACTGAACCTCGTAGGTCGACCAGAGCACATACCGCACCAGAGTGGTACGATAATCCTGTCCTGAAAGTCATGTTGTTAGACAACGGCGAACCTACGAACTATGAAGAAGCTATGATGAGGCTAGATTCTGACAAATGGCTAGAGGCCATGAAATCTGAGATAGGATCCATGTATGAGAACAAAGTGTGGACGTTGGTGGAATTGCCCGATGATCGGCAAGCCATTGAGAATAAATGGATCTTCAAGAGGAAGACAGACGCTGATGGTAATATCACTATCTACAAAGCTCGACTTGTCGCAAAAGGTTTTCGACAAAGTTCAAGGGATTGACTACGATGAGACTTTCTCACCCGTAGTGATGCTTACAAGTCTGTCAGAATCATGTTAGCAATTGCCGCATTTTATGATTATGAAATTTGACAAATGGACGTCAAAACTGCATTCCTTAACGGGTTTTTTAAAGAAGAGTTGTATATGATGCAACCAGAAGATTTTGTCGATCCTAAAGGTGCTAACAAAGTGTGCAAGCTCCAGCGATCCATCTATAGACTGGTGCAAGCATCTCGGAGTTGGAATATACGCTTTGATGAGGTGATCAAAGCATTTGGTTTTATACAGACCTACGGTGAAGCCTGTATTTACAAGAAAGTGAGTGGGAGCTCTGTAGCATTTCTGATATTATATGTGGATGACATATTGCTGATTGGAAATGGTATAGAATTTGTGGATAGCATAAAAGGATATTTGAATAAGAATTTTTCAAAGAAATACCTTGGTGAAGCTGCTTGCATATTGGGCATCAAGATCTATAGAGATAGATCAAGACGCTTGATAAGACTTTCAATGAGTACATACCTTGACAAGATTTTAAAGGAGTTCAAAATGGATCAGTCAAAGGAGTTCTTGCCTGTATTGTAAGGTGTGAAGTTGAGTAAGACTCAAAGCTCGACCACGGCAGAAGAAAGAGAAAAGACGAAGGTCGTCCCCTTTGCCTTAGTCATAGGCTCTATACGATATGCCATGCTATTTACCACACCCGATGTGTGCCTTGCCACGTGTCTGGCAAAGGGGGTACAAGAGTGATCCAGGAGTGGATCACTGGACAGCGGTCAAAATTATCCTTAGTAACTAAAGGACTAAGTAAATGTTTCTCGATTATGGAGGTGATAAAGAGTTCGCGGTAAAAGGTTACGTCGATGCAAGCTTTTACACCGATCCAGATAACTCTGATTAGCGAACCGGATACGTATAATGGAGCAGTCATTTGGAATAGCTCCAAGTAAAGCGTGATAGCAGCATCTACAGTATGACATAAGGATTTGCAAAATACACATGGATCTGAATGTTGCAGATCCATTTGACTAAAACCTCTCTCGCAAGCAAAACATGATCAAACCCCAGTTTTCATTGGGTGTTAATCACATGGCGATGTGAACTAGATTATTGACTCTAGTGCAAGTGGGAGACTGTTAGAAATATGCCCTAGAGGCAATAATAAATTGGGTATTATCATATTTTCCTGTTCATGATAAACGTCTATTATCCATGCTAGAATTGTATTGATCGGAAACTCAGATACATGTGTGGATACATAGGCAACACCATGTCCCTAGTGAGCCTCTACTAGACTAGCTCGTTGATCAAAAGATGGTTAAGGTTTCCTAACCATAGACATGTGGTGTCACTTGATAACGGGATCACATCATTAAGAGAATGATGTGATGGACAAGACCCATCCATTAGCATAGCATTTGATCGTTCAGTTTATTGCTACTACTTTATTAATGTCAAATACATATTCCTTCGACCATGAGATCATGCAACTACCGGATACCGGAGGAATACCTTGTGTGCTATCAAACGTCACAACGTAACTAGGTGATCATAAAGATGCTCTACAGGTATCTTCGAAGGTGTTTGTTGAGTTGGCGTGAATCGAGATTGGGATTTGTCACTCCGTATGACGGAGAGGTATCTCTGGGCCCTCTCGGTGATGCACACTACAAGAAGCTTGCAAGCAAAGTGACTAAGGAGTTAGTTGCAAGATGATGTATTACAGAACGAGTAAAGAGACTTGCCGGTAACGAGATTGAACTAGGTATAGAGATACCGACGATCGAGTCTCGGGCAAGTAACATACCGACAGACAAAGGGAATTACGTATGTTGTCATAAAGGTTCAACCGATAAAAGATCTTCGTGGAATATGTAGAAATCAATATGGGCATCCAGGTCCCGCTATTGGTTATTGACCGGAGAGGTGTCTCGGTCATGACTACATAATTCCCGACCCCGCAGGGTCGCACACTTAACATTCGTTGATGCTAGAGTAGTATTGGAATATTTGATGAGTGATAACCAAATGTTGTTCAGAGTCTCGGATGAGATCCCGGACATCACGAGGAGTCTCAGAATGGTCGAGAGGTAAAGATTTATATATGGGAAGTCATATTTTGGGTACCGGAAAAATGTGCAGTTTTTTCGGTATTGTACCGGGAAGCTTCCAGAAGGTTTCGGAGGATTCCGGAGGGGTCCGGAAGTCCACAAGTGGGTCCACCATGACCCACGGGCTATCATGGGCTGTGGGGAGGCACCTGGCCTTATTGGGCTAGGCGCACCAAGTCCTCAAAAGCCCATGTGGCTAGGGAAGGCAAAAAAGGAAGGAGTCCTAGTAGGAATATGATTGGACTTGGAGTCCAAGTCCTCTCCCCCTTAGCTACGCCCTAGGGCTTGGAGGGGCTATTTCCCACGTCCCTCCACCTATATATAGAGGGGAGGGGCGCCCCAAGAGGACACACCAAGACCTTGGCACCCCTCTCTCTCCCATTACTCCGTAGTTCCACAACCTCGTCCCGGCGACGCTTAGCGAAGCGCTGTCGGTGCTCCACCACCACCATCACCACCAAGCCGTCGTGTTTGTTATGATCACATCTACTTCTCCTCTCTCGCTTGCTGGATCAAGAAGGAGGAGACGTCATCGAGCCGCACGTGTGCTAAACTCGGAGGTGCCGTCCGTTCGGCACTAGATCGGTTGGATCGTGATCGGATCGCGAAGAGTACGACTACATCAACCGCGTGATAAACGCTTCTGCTTAGCGATCTACAAGGGTATGTAGACATACTCTCCCCTCTCGTAGCTATGCATCTCCATGGATAGATCTTGCGTGTGCGTAGATTTTTTTTTTGTTTTCCATGCAACGTTCCCCAACAACACCTATGTGTTTATTTCTGCCGGTCAGAAACAAAGAGTCTTTGACAGCCGGATTGTCACCGACTAGGACATGGGTCTAGCCCACATCACTCCACGAGTCCACGCCTACATATTGGAGGCGCTGACCAACCCTAGTCGCAACCACGAAACAGATCGCATCTACCTACACGCCCATTGTCGTTCCTTCTGCTGCTATTGTCGGTGATCCCACCGCGTACACGGTTGACGGGAGAGCAGGCCTCCGAAACTCTGCCTCTCCGGATCCTGTACGGAAGAGGGGTGATTAGGTTTTTGGGGATTGTCTCCTACGCGACTGCTCGCTGTCGTTCGTCCACGTCCACATCGCCTTTGTCATCATCATGTCTACCGATTCCGAGAAGGCGGCCGAGGAAGCCGCCACCGCCGTTGCTGCTACGACCAACTGGCCTACTAAAGGGTATGTTCGTAGATGCTTATCCCGCTCCTACTTCTTTCTGTCTTAGCAGTACTAGCTATGTGCGTAGATGTTTTTACTACATGCGTAGTACGTGCTTATCTAGATCGTAATCAGTATGTTATTAATTATGTTAATGTCATGTTCATGATTTATTCGTAGATTAAACTAATGAAAAAATTGCTAATATACTCAACAATCAAAAAACCTAATTTGTGTAGGCAATTTTCAGCAAGTGGCTTTGCCGCTGGACTAAAATTGGATAAGTTTACCGGTACGTACTTTAAGCATTGGCAGACCAAAATCACCTTATGGCTCACAGCTATGAACGTGTTCTGGGTCGTCGGTGTACCTTCCACGGGAATGATTGCTCCTGAATCGGAGAAGGCGTTCAGGGAGGCCACCGTCGTCTTTCTCGGAGCAATCCTTAGTGTGATCGGAGATAAGCTGGTCGATGCATATTGACGTACGCAGGTTGCCAAGGACTTGTGGGAGGCGTTCGAATCTAAATTCGACGCAACCGGTGCTGGTAGCGAGATGTATGCCATCGAGTAGTTCCATGATTACAAAATGGTGGAGAACCCTTTTGTATTGGAACATGCTCATGAGATACATTGCATCGTTAAGGAGCTTGAGCTTCTCTGTAACTTACCAGGCAAATTTGTCACATGATGCATAATCGCTAAGCTCCCTAATTTGTGGAGGAACTTTGCTACTAATCTGAAACATCAGAGACGAGAATTCTCAGTTGAGGATGTCTTCGGTCATCTGAGTGTTGAGAAGAACTCGAGAGCAAATGACTCGCACGAAAAAGGAAATGAAGGAACTTCTATCACCAATATGGTACATCAGAAGAACTTCAATTCCCACAAGCCCAAGGGAAAGAACGATGTCCAACAGAATACCGACTTTAAGAAGAAGGGTAAGAAGACCTTAAAGAAGAACAATAAGGGTTATTCAAACAGCAAAATAAAAATGTTCATTATACTACACATAATCAAAGAGTAATTTTCATGGTGAGATCAACTTTTTATAAAGTATTTAAGTGACCTAATATAATTAAAACAGGGGGCAAATATTTATTAAAATGCCTTTTCAAAATTGTAGAAATCTCCAAACTATTTTATTTGCCCCCAAACTTTTTCTGGCAGAGCCTAATACTGCATCATTAATTTTGGACCAAGTCTCATGTTTGATAAAAGTCAATTACTTTTGGTTTTAAAAAGAAAACAGGAAATTAAAAAAAGAGTGAAGAAAAGAAAAGGGGGCCAAACAGATACTGTGCCTCTGGGCCCTAAACTAACAAAGCCGGCCCAGCCCACACCCCAACCGTCCCCTACCTTCTGTTCACCTCGCCCCGTGGGCAAGCCGGGCGCGTCCACGGCTGGGATCGCCACGCGCCGGCCATCCCGCGGCTCCCCGGGTGGATAAGGCCGCCCCCGACGCTGTCACTCTCCCCGCGAACCCTAGCCCCACCATCCCCCCTCGCTCTCTCCCTCATCGACTCCGCCCGCAACTGGGCCGCCGTTGCCATGGATCCCCTGTCCACGTGCCCACCGTGCTCGTCGTCGCCTGAGGCTTTCGTCAGGAGGTGCGCCTACCTCCCCTGCTTCGCCTACGGCCATGGGATCGAGCCCAACACCTCTGCATCGCTGGGGATCATCATTGTCGTCCTCTGCAACCCGTCGGCGACCCGCTTCGAATTCGCTGCCATCCAACGCTCCCGGCCACCAGCGAGCCTCCGTGTGCTCCCCCGGTAAGCATTGCACCCTCGCCCCCTCGTTTTCCTCCGATGCGTCGCCCCCCAGATGCTCCGGCTGCCATGGCCGAAGCTTGCTTCCGCCGCTCCCCTTGCCGTCGCTACTACAGCACGTGCCGCTCAGTTCAGAGCATGATAACGTGTTCCTGGCACTTCCATGAGGCCGACGAGCCCTCCAGTGCTTGCTGCCGTGCCCCACACCCCCTTCCCCTGCGAGCTCCGGAAGCCATCTCCGCCTCCGTTAGTCGTCGGCGTAGTTTCCAGCCACCCCTCGCCGCGGCTCCTCACGGCCGTTCGAACGAGCCCGGTCGCACTCGATTTGGTCCACCACGGCCAAATCCCGACACGAGCCCGCGACCGCCGCCGGTCGTCGTTCCTCCGGCCGACTCCGGCCACCACAGCTTATGCCGCTGCCTCCAATCGACGCGGCAGGATGCCTGCGTTCGAACGAGCCCTCCCGCGCACGCCGCCTCCCTTGTTGGTAGCCGGACCTTCGTCGCTGGCGCGCCACCGTGCCCTGGGCCAAAGACATGATGGCCCAGGTGATTAGTCACCCTAATTAACCTCCTCTCTCTAACAAGCACTGACGTGTGGGCCATCACACTGTAGCATTAGGTTTAAACACTAATTAATTGGCCCAGTAAACTTAATGGCTCACTGACAGCACACCCCTACCGTCTAATTATTCTATTTATGTTTAATTAAAACTTGTTTAGCCCTAAGCCAATGACAGGTGGGGCCAGCCACTATTACAGTGGATAAGGCTGACCCAGTCAGGCAGCTGGCCCACCAGTCAGCCTCTACCGACTAGGCTGTTGACCTAGTCAACAGGACCCCACAATCAGCCTCTGTGTGCATAGCTGGGTGCACCTAGCAATTTCACATTTATTTTTGAATTAGGGTTAATTTCAGAAATCTTTTCAAACTTTAAAAAATCATATAAAATAATCCGTAACTCGGATGAAAATAATTTATATATGAAAATTGCTCAGAAAAATCCAACAAGTCCAAATATGCAATCCGTTCATCTGTCACATTCCTGTAGCATGATGAACATGGAACCGTCCCATCTCTTTCATCTGTTCAAAAACTGCCAAACGCTAGGAAAACATTCCCAGATGTTTTCCCGCTTCGTCTGTAACGTGTAGTACCATGTTAGAACACCCCTAGCTCTGTATATTGTCATGTCATGCTTAGTGATGTATCTGTTTGCTTTTATATTTATTGTTTCTTCTCCGTCTTCTCTCCGGTAGACTCCGAGACTGACGCTGCTCCTGACGTCGACTACGCCCTTGACGTCCAGCCAAGGACTCTGTCGTGCAACCCCTCAAGTGTGGACCATCGAGGGTGATTCCTCCAAGTCCACCTTAACGGTTACATCGAGTGGGAATCCATCGAGGGCGATTCCTCGGGTTTCCCCTTGATGTTATAGACACACGGTTACTTTGACTTTACCACAGAGCCATGTTGAAGTCGGGTCGGTCCTGAGGGGTACCCGTGAGTTGATGTGTAGTCGGGTTGACCTGGAGGGTACCCGCGAGATTTCTACGTGGCACGGCCGGGCATTCCGGGCCCTTGCCATAAGTCCACGAGACGGGGCGACGGGGTCACATGATCGTGAGTCTCTGCTTGTTACCGCGCGCTCCCAAGACACTAATGGATTTGGGCATTTGATCTGAGTTGGCCACTGGCCTATACGCACTAACCGCCACGTGGGACAAGATATGGGCAACCGACGTCGTAGTATCAGCCGAAGCTTTCTAGACGTCAGTGACTGAGCGGCGCGCGCCGGGTTGGAACGCGTAAAGCAACCGCCTTGTAATTGTGGTTGCCAGGTCTGCTCACCGGCCGCCCACGCAACGTGCAGGAGTGCAAAGGGCGATGGGCCCAAGACCCCTGCGTGCTTAGGATTTAGACCGGCGTGCTGACCTCTCTGTTGGGCCTAGGTAGGGCTACGACGTGTTGGTCTTCCAAGGCCGGGCATGACCCAGGAAAGTATGTCCGGCCAGAGGGATCGAGCGTGTCGGGTAATGTGGTGCACCCCTGCAGGGAAGTATTATCTATTCGAATAGCCGTGTCCACGGTAATTAACAGGACGACTTGGAGTAGTATCCCGATCTTTACAACTAGAACTGGATACTGAGATGTGGATTGGATATGTTGGCTCCGGGATTCCTTTCTCGCAGGAAGTCGAGGAAGGATCTCTGGGCGTTAATACTGCAACATACTTGCTTAATAATATGCTATTTTGTACTCTTCTAAATGTTACAAGATGCTTGAAGAAGCTAGTCTTCGATAGGCTAGGCTTTCCCTTCTCTTCTGGCATTCTGTAGTTCAGTCCATAGATACAGCCCTTTCCCTTGAGACCAATGCATACTTAGTATAGATCTGATGCTTGCGAGTACTTTGGATGAGTACTCACGGTTGCTTTGCTACCCCTTCTCCTCCTTCTTTTTTCTTTCCGGTTGTTGCGATCAGATGATGGATCCCAGGAGCCAGATGCCACCACCGATGAGTCAGTGCCTACTACTACGTGGAGACCGACGACGACCAGGAGTAGTTAGGAGGCTCCCAGGCAGGAGGCCTTGCCTTTTCGACCGTTGATGTTTGTGCTAGCCTTCTTAAGGCAAACTTGTTTAACTTATGTTTGTACTCAGATATTGTTGCTTTCACTGACTCATTTGTATTCGAGCTGATGTATTCGAACCCTCGAGGCCCCTAGCTTGTAATATAAAGCTTTTATTATTTTAATTTGTGTCTAGAGTTGTGTTGTAATATCTTCTCGTGAGTCCCTGATCTTGATCGTACACATTTGCGTGTATGATTAGTGTACGATTGAATCGGGGACGTCACAATGATCGATTTGAAGTTTACTTCGGGAAGGATCGTGCAGCTGAAGAACGTGCAACATGTCCCCGCCATCAAGAAGAATCTCGTCAGTGGCCCCCTTCTATGTAGAGAAGGGTTTAAGTTGGTTTTCGAGTCTAATAAAGTAGTTGTTATGAAATATAGACTTTTTGTTATAAAAGGTTATGAATGCGGAGGTCTGTTCTACCTTCCCCTTGCATATTTTTGTAATAAAGTCATGAACAATATTCATTCGAGTGTTAATGAATTTGAAGTTCGGCATTCACGTCTTTGTCACATTAGTTTCAGTGTTATGACGTGGCTAGCAAAATTGGAATTAATCCTGAGTTTCACTTTAGCCGAAGGCTCTAAGTGCCATTCGTGTGTGCAATCTAAGCAACCTGGCAAGCCTCACAAGGCTACGAGGTAGAAACACTTGGCACCACTAAAACTCATACATTCTGATCTTTATGAGATGAATGATGTGTTGACTAAAGGTGAAAAGAAATATTTCATGACGTTGATAGATGATTCCACTAGATATTTCTATGTATTTCCGTTAAATACTAAAGATGAAGATCTACACTACTTTAAAATCTATAAGACAGAAGTTGAGAATCATCTTGAAAAGAAAATTAAATGAGCCCGATCAAATCATGGTGGACAGTACTTCTCGAATGAGTTTGATTCCCTCTGTGCGAAACACGACATTATTCATGAGAGGACGCCTCTCTATTCACCCCAGTCAAACGGGGTTGCCAAACGGAAAAACCGTACTCTAACTAATTTAGTTAAGGCCATGTTAGATACATCGGGTTTATCCAAGACATGGTGAGGAGAGGCTACATTGACATCTTGTCACTCCTGAATAAAGTTCCGACAAAGGACAATAAGATCACTCTCAATATTGTTGTAGATTGTTATCATTTATGGAGTGTGCCAAGTGTTCCTTTTGTGTAAATTGTTGATTGTTGTGATTTATGAAGAAAAATATGTGTCTACAAACATTTTTTTAAAATTAACTACATACTATCTCCGTCCAGATTTATTGATCCTCTTCGTATTTTGTGTCATAGTTTGACCATAGATTTAATTGACAAAATATTAATGCATGTCAGAAAAAAATATATCATTGAATTCGTATTTAAACATAATTTCCAATGATACTATTTTTTGTGACATGCATTAACATTTTATTAATTAAATTAATGATCAAAATTTGACACAAAATACTAAAGAGACCAATAAACCAGGACGGGCGTAGTACGTAATACGTATATTTTGTTCTTCACGTCCATAACAACTTTATAATGAGTTTTTTTTAACTTTATAATGAGTTAAACAAGCTAGCTCGCGAGTTACACGAGTCGAGCTGAGTTTGAATCTAAGCTCGTTGGCTCGACTCACTTGAATTCCACCCCTATGTGTACTTGTGTAGCCGCGTGCACATATTCCGCACCACATTTGCCTAAAAAAAAAAGACCCTAAAAAAATTTGCTCAAAAAGAAAAAAAAAATATACTCCGCACCACATACCTGGACCGGACTCTCGGGACTCTGGAGCAGGAGGGGCGGCGGCCATGGCGCTCGCATCGGGCTCGGGCAGCGGCGGCGGGAGCGACTTCTCCGTGATGGTGATAGGGTCTGACTTCGCGGTGGACGCCGGCGCGGCGCTCCTCGCCTCCCCCGCCGACAGCGAGGAGTGGCACGACTGCGCCCCCGACCTCGGCGACGACTTCTCCGACCTCGAGGAGCTCCAGGTCGTCCGCGTGCAGGGCGCGGACAGATCCGGCCGGCCCGTCGTCCGGGTCGTCGGCAAGTTCTTCCCCGGTGCGCCAAACCCCTCCCGCTGCTTTCCGTCCTCTTCTCATCCTGGGATTTATCGGGTGGTATTTGGGGATTGCTGGTGCGCGTCTAGGGTTTGGCGCGAGTTATCCGACGAATTCCTTGCTGTTAGCTCGTAGCTGCGTTCCTCGAGTAGGTATGGAGTAGAAAAGGCGTCCCATACTTAGGATTTCAGCATATCTATGTCTCAGCAATTAGCCAATTCTACTAGTATTGTGAATGGTTGTGGAAATTGAAAATTTCTGGATGTTGGAGATGCACCTTTCATGGTTGTTCATCTGGATGGTAATCTGCTTTGTTTGTGGCTTCTTTGCTAGTGGTACCATGCCCTATTGGTCTAGTTTCAGGTTTGATAATAGATTCAACACTGCGAATTAGTACTACTTATTTCTCATAATCAGTTGGCAGCATACCATTTTGTAAGGAAACTAGCATAACAGTTTGCTGGTAGCATAGCATAGTTTCAGGTTTTCCATGTCATATTGGTCTAACTTCCCGTTGGATGACCGATTCAGCATGACAGTTAGCATTATTTCTCAAAATCAGCTCACTTCTAGTACCACACACTTGATGTTCCGATGCTACAAGCTTTGCTGCTAGTGTGATACTAGTTCCTATCACTCCCTGACCAAGTAACACTCACATGGCATTGTATTTTGGTATTCCAGCTCCTGTTATAGATGGTGGACGTCTGAAGAGGTATGTGTTTCACAAGCTCCGCACCGAGTTGCCAGAGGGTCCGTTCTGCATCTTGTACGTACACACCACTGTACAATCAGATGATAACAATCCTGGAATGACAATCTTGAGGGGGATTTATGAAGAACTTCCAGCCGAATACAAGGAAAGGCTGCAAATATTCTACTTCCTGCATCCTGGGCTTTATTCCTGGCTCGCCATGGCCACACTAGGCAGGCTCTTCTTAAGCGGAGGGTCAGTTTTCTCTCATACCGTTCTTGATCATTAAAAGTGCTCAAACATGTGGAGTTGTTTTACAATGATAGCCAGAAAACTTGCATACCATTTCATAAGGAGCTTCCTTCCAACAACATAAGGAAACTAGTAAATAATTATACACAAGCATTATGGTTTTTGTTTACCTTCTCTGCTTTGTGAATAACTTTGCCGAATAGGTTTCCAGGGTTGTGTTGTGCCGTTCATGAATCATAAGAAGTAATCTATACTTGTGACAGACAAATTGCAGAGACTATCAACTCATTCATTACTTGATTTTTTACTGTTCAGTCTTGTGTACTTGACTAGATATTGATGGGAAGATATAATACTGCTGCTTTACAGACAAATCCCACCTTTCAGTATATACTTCCTCACTTATATTGGTTGTCTATTGCAGGTTGTATTGGAAAATCAAGTATGTTAGTCGGCTGGAGTATCTATGGGGGGACATAAAAAAGGGTGAAGTTGAGATTCCAGATTTTGTTACTGAACATGACAAGATCCTTGAGCACCGACCATTGACAGACTATGGTATAGAACCTGATCCTCTGCATCTCGCTGATATACCTGCTGCGGGGTACTCGCTTGGTAGGTATGAAGACAAATGGTCTCCTGAAGATCGTTGGCATTCTCACAATTACATGTGATATTTTTGTGCTATTGAAGGCTTTTAAGTTCTCTGTGTGTACATATTATAACAAATGGCGACGCATACCAGATTGTTGTGGAAACTTTGTTCACAATAAAGTAGTGTCTCAAATTGTGGGTCTGTATGACATATTTGTAGAGACAATATCAAATGGAGGACCAACTGAATATACGCTAAATGATGTGATTTGATGTTGTCTTGAGTGTCGGATGAGCACTTGGTTCCCATGTATGCAAGCACAGGTCACGCCAAATTTTTGTAACATCACACAACACTAGATAAGACCAGGAAGATATGTTGAGAACTTGTTTGGAATCTGAGATTTAAAGACCTCATAAATCATGTCTACACCATTTTACTGCGGAATTGTAGCAAACCTAATACTGGCTAAAATAATTATAAGAGGTCTAATTTTTTGAGAGCTCTCGGCATCTTGTTGTGGCAGCAACGACAGCATTTATCAGTGTGCCACGGAACGAACCCTTCTCGAGCTCATGAACACCCGCTATGGTAGTTCCTGCAGGGGAAGTGACCTGATCCTTCAGCTGGCCTGGATGTTTACCCGTCTCGCTAACCATGGTTGCAGCACCTAGAACCTAAATAGCAGATAAACACAACGGTTAAAAGGAAAATGTAGAAGATCCACAAATTGCATCATTTAACTCCGAAAAAAAGGATACCGAGAACTTGAAATCATAATGCGCAACGGAAGTATACACAACATTCCAGCATAATAGCTAGGCAAGATAGTGCACAGTTGACTATGAAAAGGAACAGAATATGGAACGGGCACTTACTGTCTGAGCTGCAAGACCAAGAGCAAGATCCCGAGGAAGTCCAGCAGCAACTCCACCATCAGCCATGGCCTCTATTGCTAAGAAAATGTAGGCCGGACCACTACCACTGTATTCAAAAAGATGGAAATGCATGTTCAGTTTGTAAGCAATCAAGGCCTATTTTTTGCATGGCTTCCTTAATTTTTCATATCAATCGGTTACATACCTCAAACCGGTAACTGCATCAAAATATTTTTCTTCAGCTGTCCAAACTTTTCCAATGGCACTAAATAAGCTTTTTACACGGTTTTCATCATTCTCGGTAGCCGTCTCTCCCAGACACATCACTAAGTACATGTAACAACATCAGCAAGAAACATATGTGTGAAAAATGGCATGTTTCTAGTGATACTACCTCCATTTAGTAATTTCTACCAGCAACAAAATTTCTACCAATAATAGAGATTCATAACATCATAGAATGGTAGTCATTTTACTGGAAAAACCAAAGTAGATAATCTGTGGCACGTTTCCAATTCAAATTTACATATATAGATAATAATGAACCAATAAAGCAGGCCGACTCTTGAAGATTTTAAAAGTAAAATCTTTGACGTTTCAATTAGGTAAACCTTGCTATATTTCATTAGCGACACATGAAATAGAAAAGAAATTAGAGTTCACTTTTTTCTCAAGGTATCACTAAAGGGAGATCACCACACAATTCTGGTCAACTGATAACTTGACAATATCAGCATTATGTGTGTAGTTGATAGATTACAAGACAAGAAGTAAGTTTACAGGAGACAGATGCGCATATGTTTACCTGATGCTGCTTGTCCGACAGCAGAGGGAGTGTTTGGCATTACTCTAATAATTCTGCGCTGACCAGACCAATCCTGAGATCAAAAGAGCAAAAAAAAAAACATAAAACAAAAACAGTCATACAGTGTTGAGGAACTCGAAGTGCTAGTCTTATTCTTAGGTAGGCAAAAAAGTGCATGGCTCAACTTTGGTGCTTGTATGGAGGATAATTTTACAAACGTCTAGTCCTGGCAGCTGCTTTTATTTTGGCAACTGGAGTACATGGTAAGGTGAACTTTACAAATCTATTCATAGCTCCGCAAACTATATAAATGGAGTATCAGCATGGTAAGTTTTACTTAAAAAATTCCAATCTTGGTTTTGCCAGGATCAGCAAAGGCCGCAAATCAAGATCAGGATTTAATACTGCAAATAAATCGAAAGACAGAAAAAAAGGAGCTCGGGTGAAGCGAGATGTTTCATGTCCAGTTCAACCCATATAAAGAAACCTGGCATGAGTTGGCTTCTTCTCGATTGGAATATAGATAAGAAATTATATCATACAGTGAATGCCCTGAATCACAAGTTAAAAAAGCTGGGTAAACCCTGAATGCACACTGACTGACCTGCAAATCTTTCATCTTGATGCCAGCAGCAATGGAGACCAGAAGCTTTTCTTCAGACAACAAGGGCTTGAGCTCAACCAGAACCTGCTTCACTGCAATTTCATACGTGGATAATCTCAGAAGCGTGCAAAAGAAAAGCTCAAAATGTTAATCTGAGGCGTCAGTGATTGCTTTCAGGGATTATGCAAATGCAATCTCGAGAACAAACGTTTGCGAGACGCGACAGGTGATTGATTGATTGCCTTGAGGGGCTAATACTGCTACTTAGTACGCTTACCAATCTGGGGCTTGACGGAGATGACGATCACATCACTGTCGTCAACAACCTGCCAGAAGAAAGGAAAAAACATCAAGTAAGACAGCACGAACACGTGACGGACGGAGATACTTGGCTGCTTCGAGCAGAGCAGAGGGAGCGAGGCGGGGTGAATCAGATGCGGGGAGGAGCAGGAGAGCGAGCGAGCGACGGACCTGGGCGTTGGAGGCGAGGATGGTGGCGCCGAGGGAGGCGAAGGCGGCGCCGCGCTCGGGGCGGCGGTGGGGCGCGGTGCGGACGGCGGAGGCCGGGAGGACGCCCGACGCCGCGACGCCGCGCGCGATGCTCTCGGCCAGGTTCCCCGCGCCGACGAAGCCCAGGCGGAACGCGTCGCCGCCGCTCGCGGGGGCGGGTGCCGTGGGCTGGGGAGGCGCGGCCGCCATTGCGAGGAGAGGGAGGAGAGGGGCGCGGCGGCTGGAGAGTGGTGAGACTGTTTGGACGCACGCGAGCGGCGCGGCAGGGGTGGGGGGCGGGAGTTGTTGGCGGCTGGCACACGGGTCTGGCGAGAGGACTCGAGGTGGACGCTGGTTGCGCCCTTGGATCTGTGGGCTTTGGTCGCTCGGCCAGGCGCGGGGCGACACGAAGCCGGCGGAACGTGGCGCGTGGGGTGGCGCTTTCTGCGGCCGCCGTGTGGATGGATGCTCCTGTCCTCCATCATCATGCTTGTGACCGAAATATCTGCGCTACGTTTGTTCTTTTGTTTGTTTGTTTGAAAATTGGACTGGATGGATACGCTCGACGAATTTTTGTTGAAAAGGACCACATGTACGAATGAATTGCAAAAAAGACCACCTACGGATGAATTTAACAAAAAAGACCCCCTCGACCATGGCGGCAGGCGCGGCAGCCGTGGCACCTGCCGCCACGCTGTGAGGCGGCAGCACCTGCCGCCACCGGGCCAGGCGGCAGGCCGAGCGAAACGGGATTCGGGAAGTGGCGACGGAACGGCTGGCGTGGCGGGACCCGGACGCCTGGCCGAGTAGCGCCAGGACTGTAGCGACGGGACCGACCACCTCGCCGCCTGGCGGCAGGTCTGTTCATGGCCATCGTCGTTTTCTTCCCGCAAGCACTGATTCCTACGCGATGCCCGTGAGTCCTCGCGCGCTGATTCTGCTGCAGACTTGGTCCCGGTGCTTTCACGAAACACAGACTGACCCGTGAGTAGGAAATAGACAGATGCATAGGAATCAGAATACTCTAAGAATCAGCGTGCGTCTAGTAATCAGCGCGTACGAAACGACGGAAGGCATCACAATGCGAGGGAACAGTACTGCCGCCAACCGGCACAGTACTGCTGCCATGCAACGAGGCGGCCGAGCCCCACTGCCGCTGCTGTTCCGTCGCGAGCGTCAGAATCCCGTTCTGCCCGGCATGCCGCTTGGCCCCGTGGCGGCAGGTGCCACATGTCGCCTGCCGGGCCTGCCGCTACGGCCGAGGGGGGGGGGGGGGGTCCTTTTTGTTAAATTCATCTGCAGGTGCTCCTTTTTGGCAATTCGTTCGCGCGCAGGTGGTACTTTTCGACACAAAATCTACGCTCGACAGCTCCACACAAACAAGATCTATGGAGAGCAGATCCTATTCATCATCCTAAACAAACAAACAAACAATGGCTGAGCCGGCATATCATCTTGAGATTTACGAAGTCATCGTAGGCGCCTCGTCGTCGATGGGAACGTCTCCTCACATTGAAAGCGCATCGCCGGAAATCCTGAAATAAATCCAGGAATAATGCAAGCACTAGGACTTGAACCCTGGTGGGCTGGGGATACCACTGTCTCTCTAACCATCCAACCACAGGTTGGTTCGCTAGATATCGCTCCAGAGGCGAATGTAGCCTGATATGGCAGCAAGGGTTCAATCCAGAACTCCTAGAGCACAAGATCTACTTCAAGATCTTGGATAAGAACAACAGGTTCTATTATAGGTAGTGCGTACATAGTCTAGGTTACAAAGTAGAGGTGATGACCTCTATTTATAGGGCTTTGAAAAGCCTTCACATACTTCTACTTATAGCTGGAACACTCTAAAAAACATTATTTAGGATTCACCTCTCTGCTCACAGCTACTTATAACTAGAGAACTCTAGAAACAACAGGTAGGGTAAAGAAAAAATAAATAAATACTACACTAGAGTGAAAGTATCTAGAAGTAGCCAAACAGATCTGGCATCTGTTTTTTTTCTCATCTATTGTTCCTCATCATTCTCCCCTGGTTGTTTGGAACTCTCCCTCGAGTTATCGTCATAGAGCGCTTCTTCTGGATGGTAGAGAGACAAGTCTGCAACATTGAAAGTGTTGGCTATGCCATGTCGCTTGGAAGATCTATCACATAAGCAGTATCATTTATCTTCCTCATGATAGAGAAGGGCCCTTACCTTCGCTGCCTAAGCTTCCCCTTACCACCTAAAGCAGCCTCTCTTTTCAGAGGTAGACCATCACCTTATCACCAACTTGGAATGATTTTGGTCTCCTTTTGAAATCAACAAGTTGTTTATATTTCTGATTTTGTGCTTGCAGAACACCACGAATCTCTTCAAATAACTTAGTGTAATTATCCGCAAAGGACAATGCTGATTTTTAGTTTCCCCTTGATGGTACCTTCACCAGGTCCACCACATGTGTTGGAACTTTAGTGTAGACAATGAAAAAAGGGCTCCTTCCTGTGGATCTACGCTTGGAGTTATTGTAGGAGAACTCTGCAAGAGATAGAGCCAAATCCCATTGTCCCTTTCTTTCTCCACAAATACAACGGATCAGATTACCCAAAAACTTGTTTACCGCTTCCATTTGTCCATCTGTTTGTGGATGAGCAGTGCTAGAAAATTTCAATTCAGTGTTGAATTGCTTCCACAAAGTGAGCCAAAATGCAGTAAGAAACTTGCTATCACGGTCTGAGACGATGGACCTTGGTACTCCATGAATTCTGACCACTTCTCGAAAGAATAGATTTGCCACATGATGAGCATCCGTTGTCTTGCGGCATGGGATGAAATGAGCCATCTTAGAGAATCTATCCATGACCACAAATACAACATCACTTCCTCGTCTTGTTCTTGGCAAGCCCAAGATGAAGTCCATAGAGATGTCCTCCCATGGAGCAACAGGAACAGGCAAAGGCATGTATAACCCTGTGTTCTGGACATGGCCTTTGCAGGTTTGATATATGGGGCACCACTGAACAAACTTGCCAGCATCTCTCTTTAGTTGTGGCCAAAAGTAGCGAGCTTTCAGGTTAGCGATAGTCTTGTCCCGTCCAACATGGCCACTAAGATCACTTGAATGGAGTTATCTAATTAGCTTGTCACACAGAGAATTCCTTGGGATGCACAAACGATCATTTTTTAAGAGATAGCCATCCTGCACCAAATAGTCGTCACCTAATGGCTGGCCCCTGATGTGCTTCACCCAAACATGGCCAAAGTCTTCATCATCCTCATACAACTCCTTTATTTGATCATGCCTAGAAGTTCAGCTTCAAAAGAAGTCAAGAGGCATGCACGACGACTCAAAGCATCGGCCACTCGGTTAGTTGCCCCAGATTTATGCACTATGAGATAGTTAAACCTCTCCAGATATGCTGCCCCTCTCGCTAGCATGCGGTCAACATGCTTTTGATTTCTAAAATGATTCAAGGATTGATGGTCACTATATACAATGTACTCTTTAGGCAGCAAATAAACTTCCCAAGTTTTCAAGGCTCTGAAAATGACATACAATTCTTGCTGATAGGTGCTCCATTTCTGTCTAGCTTCACTTAACTTCTCACTAAAAAAAGCAATGGGCTTCCTTTCTTGAGATAGAACAGCTCCAATGCCTACTCCACTTGCATCACACTCCAACTCAAAAGTCCTGTTGAAATCAGGTAGCACCAAGACAGGAGCTTGTGATAGTTTTTGTTTAATCTCATTGAAACTAGCTTCAGCTGCTTCTGTCCATTGGAACTTTCTTTTCTTCAAACACTCAGTAATTGGTGCCATGATAGTGCTGAAATTCTTCACAAATTGCAAATAGAAAATTGCAAGGCATAAAAACTTCTTACCTCAGAAATGGTCTTCAGAGTTGGCCATTCTCAGATTGCTTCAACCTTAGAATCATCAACACGAATACCATCACATGTTATGACGAATCCTAGGAAAAGAGTTGTGTTTGCAGGAAAACACATTTCTTCAAGTTGACGTAGAGCTCATTTTCCCTTAGTACTTCTAGCACCTTCCGAATGTGATCAAAGTGTTCATCCTCATCCTCGCTATAGATCAAGATGTCATCTAAATAGACCACAACAAAGTGAGATAAGAAGGGTCGAATGACTTGATTCATTAAGCACATAAAGGTACTTGGTGCATTTGAGAGTCCAAATGGCATGACTAGCCATTCAAACAACCCTTCCTTTGTCTTGAAGGCGGTTTTCCATTCATCCCCGGGTCTGATACAGATTTGATGATATCCGCTTTTTAAATCTAGCTTTGTGAACACTCTTGCTCCACTAAGCTGATCCAACATATCATCCAGACGAGGAATCGGGAATCTATACCTTACAGTGATCTTGTTAATGGCTCTACTATCCGTACACATGCGCCAAGATCCATCTTTCTTCGGTGCGAGTAGGGCTGGTATAGCACATGGGCTAATAATTTCTCGAATGTGCCCCTTTTGCAGCAATTCCTCCACTCTCTCCTTCAATATATCATGCTCATTTGGACTCATTCGATAGTGTGGAAGATTAGGAAGACTTGCTCCCGGAATTAAGTCAATTCTATGTTGAATTCCTCTCATCGGTGGCAGGCCTTGTGGCTCTCCAAGTATGTTCTGAAATTCTGCTAATAAACCACGTACCTTTGCTGGAATTTCAACAATCAGGTGCTCTTCTCCTTTTACAACAAATGCAGCAGACAAATCTGCCTCCTTCAAGTCTTCCATAAACTCATGAGAGGTATGGGAGATAGTTAACATAGTTTTCCCCTACTCCTTAGAGGTATCACCTTCAGTTTGGTTTGGTAAAATAATGATCTTTCTCTTGTTCCAAATGAAAGAGTAAGAATTTTCCTTGCCCTTGTGTGTAGTATCCACATCAAATTGCCAAGGTCTCCCAAGAAGAACATGGCTAGCGTCCATATCAACTACGTCACACAACACATTTGAGCGATAATGCTTGCCCAAAGAAAGTGGCAGGTTGCATTGTTTGGTGATCCTCATATTCACTCCTTTCTTGATCCACCCAATAGTGTAGGGGTTTGGATGATCATGAGTATCAAGCTTTAAATGGTTCACCAACTTCAAGGAGATAAGATTCTCGCAACTGCAACTATCGATCACTAATTTGCATACCTTGCCATTCACTGTGCATTTGCTCTCAAATATTTTCTTCCGTTGTGTGTCGTCAGGTTGTGGTGTGGAATATAGGAGATGCTGAATCACACATACCACCTCTTCACCTTCTTCTTGACAAACCTCTTGTCCCTCTACATCTTCAGATTCGTATTCTTCATCATCGCCTTCACCATCATGGATAGTTGTGTTAACAAATTTCCTTAGTGGGCAACCGCTGGATATGTGTCCCTCTTCACCACATTTATAGTTGCAAGGTATTCCCTTGCCTCTAGTTTGCTTCTGATTGGGTCGTTTTGCCTTTGGTGAAGCGGTCTTTTCTTCCACTCTATTAGGCTGACTCCTAGACAAGCCTTCGACATGAGGATATGGAGGCTTAGTTGCCTTTCTTGTCCTCACGAACCTCTCGGCCTTTAAGGATAGAGCTTGTGCTTGATCAATGGACCAAATTTGTTGCATCATCAATCGATCTTGAATAGCATCATTGAGACCATTGATGTACCTTGCAACTTGTTGATCTTCAGTTTCAGCAAGGTTGCACCTCACTTGTAGCCTTAGGAACTCCTCTGTGTAATCTGAAATAGTCCTATTTCCTTGAGCACAATTTTGAAATTGGATAAATAGGATCTGGTCATAATCAGCGGACAAAAATCTCCCTTTCAAGAGACTTTTCATTTGCCGCCAAGTTCTCACACGAGCTCTCCTCTCAGCCTGCGCTCTTCTTGAACGCGACGCCACCATGCACCAGCTCCTCCTTCTCCGCTTCATATAACCAATCTAGGCACCCTTCAATATCAACATTTCCATTAAAAGTTGGGATCTCAGCTTTCACATTGTATGTATCTCTTGCATATGTAGGGTTGGGTACTCTCCGATATGCGTAGATATCTGGTTCTTTAAGGGCATCATCATATTCTTCACCTTCAGAAGCTTCAACATAAATTAGCCTTCTTGAAGCACGTTGAACAACATGTTGTTGTGGTGGTCTTGCTCCAAAATTACCTCTCCTTCTTCTTTGATGAGCATCTTCTTCTTCTTTAGATGAATCTCCTTCATAGGTAGCAGGGGGACACCCTTTATTATCATCTCAACCAGCTGGTCAAATCTCTGATTAAGATCTTCACGCAGCTCTTTGATTTGTTGTTCTGCAGCATCCATCCTCTTCTCCAATTGCTCCATTGCTTGCTGCAGCTTGCTCTCGAAGAGCATAGCAAGAACTAGTATGGGTCAACGAGGCTCTGATGCCACCTAAAGCAGCACAAAGGTTGTGGAGGAGCAACTCCACCTTGCTGCTACAATGTGTACATCACAAGTGTTGAAGGAACAACTTCAATGTGCTGCGCTAGATATCGCTCTAGAGGCGAATGCTGGCCAATATGGCAGCAAGAGTTTAATCCAGAACTCCTGGAGGACAAGATCTACTCCAAGATGTTAGATAAGAACAACAAATTCTATTATAGGTAGTGGGTACATAGTCTGGGTTACAAAGTAGAGGTGAGGACCTCTATTTATCGGGCTTTGGGAAGCCTTCACATACTTCTAATTATAGCTGGAACACTCTAGAAAACAATATTTAGGATTCACCTCTCTACTCACAGCTACTTATAACTAGAGAACTCTAGAAACAACAGGTAGGGTAAAGAAAAAAAAAGAAATACTACACTAGAGTGGAAGTATCTAGAAGTAGCCAAATAGATCTGGCATCTTTTTTTTCTCATCTATTATCCCTCATCAACTCGTCTGCTTTTCTCGAATCTGATCATAAGTGCGTGATGTTTGAAGGATCTCATCCATTTCGTCGCCAAGAAAAACACCCAGTCCTGCCAATCTCCACGACAATCTTTGGCCTGGTTTAGTTGATCGAGGTCCACTATGAAAAAGAAAGAAAATTGTGATGATGGTGGAAATACATCTTATAAATCTAAGGTTGGATGCTAGTTTCATTAACGAGTCTCGCAACAGATTTTCCCCTTAGCCTGCGGCTAGGGTTTCTCTCCTCGACAGGCGATCTCAAGCCCCTGTCGAGTTTATCTCTACAATTCTACCTCATGCGATCTGGGTTCTCCCTCATGTGTGTGCAGATCACCCTCCCTGCCAACAGGGATGGCAACACCATCGGACGCTGAGTCAGGTTCGAATAGAAGCGTACGATTCGCTGTCAAAACGGATCTAGGAGAGTTCTTTGACAAGTTAGACCTAAACGAGGAAGAGTTTGACGATCTGGAGATTGATGTGGATGATCCAGAAATCAACAATAACATCAAGTGGCTAGCCCCGGCGAAGGTACACACCGGCAAAACCTTCAGTCATGCCGCCATCTATAAGGACATGAGTGCGGCATGGAATCCTGCCCAGCAAGTTCGCTTCCGGCCAATGGGTCCGAATCTGTTCGCTATCCAGGCCTTTTACCTTGGTGATTGGGAACGCATTATGGAACAGGGACCCTGGTTGTCAGGAATTGGGCTGTGCTGTTGAGCCCGTATGACGGTTTTAGCAGTACTGATCAGGTGGGCATAGTTCATATGCCTATTTGGCTTCAGATTCACAAACTACCTGATGGTTATTGCAAAGAGGATCTTCTGAAGAAGCTGTTAAGGAACGCTAGTACAACCTTAGCTATGAGGTTAAACTGCAACACGAGGGGAGTTTATATCAGGGTGCGGGTGCGCCATGATGTGAGGGAGCCTCTAACAAAATTTGTGAGTATTGTTCGGGGTAAGGAACACCAATTTTTTCTTGTCAGATACGTGAAGCTTGCACGGTTATGTAAGGAATGTGGTTTAGTTGGTCATGAGTATAAAGAGTGTGGCTCAGGTGTGCATGAAGAGAAGAATATGAAATTCGGTGACTAGCTCTATGCTGACCCTCCGAATCAATGGAGTAAAAGTGGTGCCAACGTGCCTAGTCGATAACAAAAGGCTGGAGCTCATGATGGAGCTACTGGTAAAGGAACAAAGGCTCATGTGGTGGATCTAGAGACGGGAGATGGTGCTACCAGCCCATGTAAACCCACTTCTGTGGATATGGATATTGATAGGAACGAAAAAAATCGTCTGAATATGGAGGACCGCCGAGAGCAATGAGTCTTTTATTTTGGAACTGCCGGGGGTGGGGGGGGTGTGGGGGGGGGAACCGCCGAACAGTTTGCGAGGTCTTGGCCCTCTCAAAAGCCAATTCCTCGAAGATTATCTTCCTCTGTGAAACTAGGCAATCTTCAGTGAAAATGGAAAAGCTTAAATGGAGATTAGGTATGAAGGGATTTAAAGGAGTTTGTAGTGATGGTCGCAGCGGAGGGCTAGCTCTATTTTGGGATGAAAGCCTCCAAGTGACGATCCTGGATGCGTGTGCACGGTATATTGACGTGCAAGTGGTAGATGCTAGTTGTGATCTGTGTTGGCGAGCAACTTTTGTCTATTGTGAACCACGTGTGGAGCATCGTCATCGCATGTGGGATCACCTTACAAATCTATGGGCCAACTCACACTTACCATGGTTTGTTTGTGGTGATTTTAATGAGATCTTATGGCAGCATGAACACTTTTCAAGGTCGATGCGTGCAGAAAGTCAGATGAATGCTTTTCGTGATTGTCTCATGGTGTGTGAACTTGAGGACTTGGGTTTTTCTGGTGTACTTTACACCTAGGATAACGGTCAGTAGGGCAACAAAAAATGTTCGAGTTAGGCTTGACAGGGCGTGTGCTGACGAGCAATGGCAAGATCTCTTCCCTGCTGTTCGTATGATCCACCTCGCTACATCCTGCTCGGACCGTTGTCCTGTTCTAGTGGAGCTGGTTAATGACGTGAGCAAACAACAGCGATGTTTCTTCCCACGATACGAGATTATGTGGGAAAGGCATGTGGCGCTGCCAGAAATAGTTGCAAAGTCTTGGGAGAAAAATAGGCCGGCAGGTAATTTGGGTTCGGTTTGTTTGTCACTTCAAGATATGATGCGTTGCCTGAAAACATGGAGTAAAGAAAAATTTTGGCCATGTCTTGAAGGACATAGAGAAGCTACGGAATGAGCTAGCTGAGTTACAGATAGGGAATGTTGATCGTATGGCCCTTAGGCAAATAATGAACGAGTTGGATGAACTTTTATACAGAGAAGAAATGCTTTGGTTACAACGGTCTCGAATTACGTGGCTCAAAGAGGGGGAGCGGAGCACCAAATATCTTCACCATCGAGTTATTTGAAGGGCTAGACGGAATTATATATAGCGGGTCCATAAACAGAATGCTCATGGTGTAATACTCCCTCGAAGATGGAGCTTATGGCTACATCCTATTTTAAGGAGGTCTACACTAAGGATCCTACCATCTCTCCTGATGGGGTCCTGGACTGTATTTTGCCCAAGGTAACAATTATGATGAATGATAGCCTTTGTGCGCCGTTTTCAAAGCAAGAAGTGTCTAATGCTCTCTTCGAAATAGGGCCGCTTAAAGCACCCGGCCCAGATGGTCTTCTTGCTAGGTTTTTTCAGCGCAATTGGGATGTTCTCAAATATGAAATTATAGCGGCAGTGTTAGAGTTCTTTTGCTTAGGGGTGATGCCCGAGGATGTTAATGATACAGTAATTGTCTTGATCCCTAAAGTTCCCATCCCACAGGACTTGAAGGATTTTAGACCCATAAGTTTGTGTAATGTGATTTATAGGATCGTTTATATGTGCTTGGTTAATCGACTTCGCCCTATTCTCACGGAGCTTATTTCGGAAAACCAAAGTGTGTTCATTCCAGGACGGCTTATCTCTGATAATTTGATTATTGCCTTCGAGTATATCCACTATATTCAATCCTTGATGCATAACTCTCCGGCATGTTGTGCTTACAAATTGGACCTCTCGAAGGCATACGATCGTGTGGATCGGGATTTTTTGGAGAAGGCCTTAATTAAATGGGGCTTCTCCCGGCAGTGGATTTCCTGGATTATGGCTTGTGTGAAATCGGTAAAATATTCTGTCAAGTTTAACAGGAAGTTATTAAAATCCTTTACCCCATCCAGGGGCCTCTGACAAGGTGATCAACTATCCCCTTTTTTATTTCTCTTTGTTGCTGACGCGCTTTCTGCTCTCATCAACAAGTCAATTGCGGAGGATGGATTGGTAAGGCTCCACATTTGTCGTGGAGCACCATTATATCTCATCTCTTGTTTGTGGATGGTACCATGCTCTTTTTTCGAGCAACAAACCAACAGGCTTCCATTGTTAAAGGTTTGTTGAACACATATGCATCGGTGACGGGTCAACTTATCAACCTGGCAAAGTGTTCCATCCTTTTCTCAGATAACTACCTGGCTAATGTTGGGGAGAAAGTGAAGAGGATCCTGGAAATCACTCAAGAGGTTTTTGATCCCAAATATTTGGGTTTACTGGTACCTGAAGGTAGAATAAATAAAGGAAGGTTTGAAACACTCCAACACGGTATGAGTAAAAGATTGGTGGACTAGAGTGAACAATACTTATCATCTCGTGACAAAGAGGTTCTAATCAAATCTGTGACTCAAGCTATACCCACCTATTTGGTGAGTGTTTTCCGCCTGCCGGCCTCAGTTTGTGACGATTTGACCAGGTTGATGTGCCAATACTGGTGGGGTGTAGAGAAGGGTAAAAAGAAGATGGCTTGGCTGAGCTGGGATAAAATAAGGCTTCCTAAGTCAAAGGGTGGCATGGGATTAAGAGATATGAGGGCATTCAAACAGGCCTTGCTTGCTAAGCAGGCGTGGAGATTAATTGACATCCCAGACAGTTTATGTGCGCGTTTACTGAAGGCCAGTTACTATCCCCAAGGTAACCTGCTTGACACGGTTTTCTCAGGTAATGCGTCAGCAGTGTGGAAGGGAATTGAGCATGGCCTTGATCTTGTCAAAAAAGGATTAATATGGCGAGTGGGTGATGGGTCTCTGATCCGTACTTGGAGAGACCCATGGATTCCTCATGGTAAAGACTGTCGTCCTATTACTCCTAAGCGAAATTGTCGATTTAATTGGGTTGTGGATTTCCTAGACGAACATGGTGCCTGGAACATGCAACGGCTACAAGAACATTTTTGGCATGGATGTACTGGAAATTGTAAAAATCAGAACCTCACGTAGGAACCGGCAGGACTTCTTGGCTTGGTTCCTGAAGAGGAACGGCCGTTTCACTGTTAAGAGTGCGTACAAGCTAGCAACTGTTGAGCATGATGAACTATTTGCTGGGGGCGCATCGAGCAATTTTCCAGAGGGTGATCGCTCTTTATGGCGCTGCATTTGGAGTTCATCGCTACCACAAAAAAAATGTAAATAATCGCGTGGAAAACTGTTTCAGGGGCGCTGGCAACAAATCAATGCAAATCCTACCGGCCCTTGCCCACGCGCAGCTCATGTCCGATGTGTGCCGTGGAGGTGGAGACATCGTTCCACACACTTTTTACCCGCAATCACGCTGCAGTACTATGGGACTTAATGTGTAGCATCTGGCCGCTGCCCGACAGTGACTTGTTGATTAATACGGAAAGAGATTGGCTTCTCAGTTTGCTTTCTTCATGCAACGGCACCGTCCGGGATATGATAATCATGTTGATTTGGAGGACCTGGAGCTTACGTACAGACATGGTACATGGTAAAGAAGCTCCTCCACCTCAAACATCTGTTGATTTTCTGCAAAGTTACTTTAATTCGTTACGGCTGTCAAGGTATATACTATGGAGGAAATCATTAAGGGGAAAATGGCATGTGGAGATTTACTTCCATCTCCTGTGATCAAGGTCTCACCACCGCCCCCGCCATGGCCACAACCCCTCATGTGGCCCTCTCAGTGGATGAAGCTTTTTCAGAGGCCGACGGGTCGGTGGCCACCGGTATGGTCCTATGGAGACAGGATGGGAGTATTATTTTTGCGGCATACAGGTTCTTGTTTAACTATAATGATGCTTTGGAGGCCGGGATTCACGCTTTAATGCAAGGTATGACACTAGCCAAACAACACTCTGAAGGCCCGATCATTGTGCAGTCCGATTCCTCGACAGCATTGGCTTCTCTCAAAGGCGATAATCTAGATCGCTCTGCATATGGTCATCTAGTTGCTGAGATAAAGTTTTTGATGGTTGATAGGGAGTTTATTCCCCAGAAAATTTCCTGTGGACAAAATAGGGTAGCAGGTCGTTTAGCTAGTTATAGTCGATATGAATGTACTATTGTTGTATGGCTACACCGTGGTCCTCCGGTATTGAGGCACTACTGCTACTAGACGGTAACCCTATCATTATGGAATAAAACTCCTATTTACCCCAAAAAAAACTAGTCTTGCATGTTTTTTTCTTGCGAGGGTCTCGCATGTTTCCTACCTATTCCTACATCACTACTCATATGGACACATGCATGCTCTGATGACGGGGCTAGCCGAAGCTGAGCTGACTAGATGGCACCAAAATAAGAGTTTGACATTCCCGCCCAAAAAAGCATATTTGTAGGTATTGGAGTTGATGGCATTCACCAGATTGAATGAATTGGATTCAATTATAACTCGGTCATCGTTGGAGCCTCAGGTGCGTACCTTGGGCTTCCCATTACCATAAGAAGATTTTGAAGGCTGACTAGGGTCATCTTGTGGCGAAAGTTGCAAAACGTGCCAACCCTTGGCAAGGAGGAATTTTCTTTCTTCACGTAGGAAACTTGTCACCGGTAATGCCTGCCTCTCAAATCTTCCTCCTTGCATGATGGGACTGTCTTTCCTTCCTGATGGTACCATAGGGAATTCGATAAAGAGAGGGATGCTTCTTTGGGGAAGGTGAAACATAAAAGGAATCATTAGCTCTAGGGGTGCTCAACTCGAACTAATGAATATATCTATCACGGCTAGATGGATTTGGAAATTTTATTCGGATCAAAATAGCTTACAAAAATCAATTGTGTTTGCTAAGTATCTGGGCGCTTCAGATATTTTCTCTTCCTCGGGCTAGGGGAACTCTCAATTCTCATGCAGCTCACATCTTATCAAGCACTAGCTTTTTTTTTGCGGGTGAAACACTAGCTACTTCAACATGGGGGCAAACCAGTCCATTGGCAAAAGGTGGCGTAGCTGCTTTTGTGGACAAATTGGTGGCTAGGTGACACCACTCTCAAGGACCGCTTCCTGCTGATGTTTGACATTTGCGTTGACCCTGCGACTTTGGTCTCATCTGTGTTCTCTTCCAATGGATGGCACCTGAACTTCCGTCGGTCCACTTGGTCTCTTGAGCTGTTCGATTCTTACTCTGCCAAACTCCCTGCACAACATACTATCCTAAAGTATGTCTATTGCCCACTTTAGGGCTTGTTCGGTTGCCGCG